>ML978125.1:0-1200000 GCA_010015805.1 Rhizodiscina lignyota
TTAGCATACCTCTTAATCGTCTTACCCTACTACCTCACGTTTAATAGCTTCTTATTCGATATCTCGCCCGTCTCTCTCCTATTTACATAACATATAGCTATAAAACCTACAACTTCTAGCTGTACTACCTTTTACGCCTCCTAAATAACTATCTATACTATATTATACACCCTAACTAACTCCTACTCCCTTCTCGCATCTATTATACTACTACTTTTACTATTACTTTTACTATTACTTTCGCTGTTACTACTTTTACTACTACTATTATCGCTACTATCGTCGCTACTACTACTATTACTATCGCTATCGCTCCTATCTCTATCTACTAGCATCTCCGCTATCTTGACTAACTACCTACGGTTAAACCCCTCTAAATACCTCGCCTATCCCGCCCTCCTTAACTACATCTATAGTATATATCTATTCGTGTTAGCCTAGACTATTACCCTCTCCTCCTTAGCCTCTTACTTTAACCGCTTGTCTGCTAATATAAAAACCCTCTCTATCTGCCGCCTCGTAACGCGCTATGTCTACTTATCCCTATTAACTGTACTTTCTCCTTTATCTCCCTTACCCTTACCCCCTAGCCTCGCCGTTACCTTAAACAACCGCTACTACCCTCCTATCCTAAAAAACTACTAGTAATATACACCTACCGTCTATATCTCGTGCTCTTACGCCTCCGCAATAGCTAACCTCGTCGCCCTACCGCGGCCGCGCCTGTTTACCTACCTATACTCCCTCTTATAATACTCCTATATATACTGTACCCTATAGTGTATAAATCCGTACTTACTATACCTAAACCTATTATCCTATAACTACAAACTGGCTAATAGCGCTAATATAGGCTCTAGGAACATAACGCCCTTATATACGTCTACTACATCTACTATACTAGCCGCTACACTCGCGATCGCCTTATAGGCCTTTACTATCGTCTTAGCCCTATACCTCTTATCTAAATACGATCGGACGTTAGCCTTAATAATAGCGTACCTGTACTACCTGCAAATAATTACCTTGTACTATAGTAAATACTCGAAATAATCGCTAAAACCTGCTATCTCTCCCCTAATCTTTTAATCTCCCTCCCTCCTTAGTTCTACTATAGGTTCTTCCTTAACTAACGACTAGGGCAACTATTAAATAGCCTTCTAAATTTAATAATGTGTCTTATTATCTACTTAAATCCCTAATATTCTCCCCTTTTTCTCATTTCGTAGCTTTAACGCTTTAGCCCTAGCCGCGCTACGCGCGCACGCGCCCGCCCTACTCAAAACACGCGACTGCGAAACTACTTCGTACTGCGGAAACGGGCGTGTACTACCCTATTACCCTACTATATTCGACTACAGCTTACCCGCCTTTAACTACAATTTACTTACTACTATCCTACCTACCTACTACGTCCGACTACGACTTGTTTTACTTACTACATACTACACTAAACTACTCGCTCAGATTACGTGACCGCGAACACGAAAACTCCTACATACTATAGACTACGGCTATAACGTAACAACGCGCCGTAACCCTAATAGTTCTAACTACATAGCTAGATTAGGCGCGACTAGGACTATATTTCTACATGCTTAAAACCCGCCTACAGGCGCTACTTTACTACTTTCTCACAAATTACTTTAACCCTAAACCCTAAATCACCCCGACCCCCTCCTTATCCTGCCGGCGCTAAATTTGTTAGTAGGCTTAAATCACTTCGAGTCGAAGTAATTATATAGTACAAGTTAGCCTAACTAACTTCTACAACTACTTCCTTATGTCTGTCTTCTGTATCGCTACCTACCTCCTAAACTCTTCTTTCTCCGCCTGCTACCTCCTACGGGCCGCTACTAAACCCTGCTCGGCTAGCTCCTACAATACCGATTCGAACATTAAAAACTTATGCTACTCCTTACTAACCTTCTAAAACATGACCTGCTGCGCTATAGTATAGAATAGCAACTTATTAACGCCCCTACTATATATACCCTCCCCTATCTACGCGCTATAGCCTGTCTACAAATAGAATCCGACCTCTCTCTAATTAAACCCGTTAATATGCTGCCCCTCCCCCTTCTCGTCCTCTCTCTACTACCTACTATCCTTATCTCCTCTCGTAATAGCTTAGATAATAGCCTTATTATTAATATACTGCCTGTAAATCGCCTTGCTACTATACCTCTAATATATAATATTTATCCTTACCCCTAAATATGTTATACTAGCCTTCTAGATCGCCTTTCTAACCCTATCCGTGTCCTAATACACCGTCTTTATTAATAGTAGCTACTATCTATCCTCTCTATTATCCCTTTCTTCTCCTCCTCCTCCTTCTTACCGTCTTCTCCCTCTTATCTTTAGGCCCTGCTACGCCTATTCTAGCTTTAGCTCCTATAAAAACGGGCTGCGGCCGCTTCTACTACTACTAGCGATATTTCTACTATTATTGCCGGCGATATTACCGCTACCATCTCCTTTAACCTCTACCGCCGCCACTACCGCCGCTACTATCGATATAACGGTAGAAACACTCTCTAACCTGTCCTAAAACAGCCTTACCAACTATAAATCGTATAATAATAACGACCTGACCTCGTGTAGCAAATACCGGTAGATTACCTTCTCCCTACTACTAAACCCTATACTCTTATAGTACTATACTATATATACTACTATCCTATCCTCTACGAAAATGCCTCTACCCGCGCTGTCCACGCCGTTCTTATACCGTACCGTAACGATCTCTATACCCCTAGCCGGCTATCCTCCTATTATATGCATTAATACTAATAAATCCTGCTTATACGCGTCTAAATCCTTCTTATACTACTAGATCCTATCTTTCTTCTATACAACCGGATCGCCGCTATTCTACTACTACCGCTACTACTACTACTACTAGCTTCTATAGATTATATTATGCGTAGCCTTAGTATTAACAAACTCCTTACGTAACTGCCGCTCCCCTATAACTCTGTCTACTATCTACTTACTACTATCGACGCCGCTAAACGCCTCTCTATTCCGCCTATTATCTACGAAACTCTACCTAACCCTTATCTCCACTATATTATCTACTATCTAGTCTATCTTTACTAGTAGTAACCGCATCGTCGTATCCGCGCTATTAGGCCGGCCCTCGTTATCGACATGTAACAATAATAACCTCCTCTTAAACCTTAACTATAACGCGTATACTAACCTATAGATTATCGCCTGTAAATCCGGCATACTAAAATTAATATAGCTGTATAATAACCTATCGCTAACCTAATCTACTACTCCGTCTACTACTATACTATAATATACCTTTAACCTGTACGTCCTTAATATTAAAACCTAATTTATCGGCGTTAGCTTGCCGCTAAATGCGGTTAACGTTATAAACCTGTATACTATCTCCTACACTAACTAGAAATAGGTTAGCGCCTTCTTTAATGCCTCTACCCGGCTAAAACCTTACTCTTCCCTTATCTCTTTAATTACTACTTCCCTTATTAACTTCGCATAGTATAAAACTAATATCTTAGTGACTGTAACGACTGCTAACAATGCTCGCGTCGCCTTAGACAGCCCTTTCTACGCGTAATCCTCATCTAACCCTAAAACCGCCAATCCGCTGACGATGCCGTTTGTATATGCGTCGTCCTGCACGTCGTGGTCTAACAATGCGATCAAAAACTCTAATATCGCCGCTTCCACCTCACCGTCTTCTTTATCTCCTTCCCTTTCTTCCTCTCCTTACTCCTACTCTTACTCCTACTCTTGCCCCCGCCCTTATACCTTCTTACCCTACTCCTCTTCACGCCTAATAGCCTGTCTAACCTATATTAATACTCTAACCTATCTACTAGTTAATCTATACGGTAGTCTTTTCTACCTAATACTATTTTCTGCCTCTTCTCTCCCGTCCCTCCCTCCTCGCCTTCTTCCCTCTCGCCTGGCCCTTTCGATCTCTATACGCATCTCCTTATCTGACCCCGAATCCCTTTCTGAATCTTCCTCTAAATCCTCTTCTGCTGGCCCTGTCGACGCGTCCCCCGACCCGCTATTACTATCGCTACTACTACTACTCCTACTACTCTTCCTCCCCCTCCCCCCTTTTATCGCCTTTAGCAAACCCTATATCCTCTAAATATAACAAACTACCTTATACTAAACCTTAGCGTACCTTTTAATCGTCTTACCCTATTACCTTACGTTTAACAGCTTCTTATTTAATATCTCGCCTGTCTCTCTCCTATTTATATAATATACAGCTATAAAACCTACAACTTCTAGCTATACTACCTTTTACGCCTCCTAAATAACTATCTATACTATATTATATACCCTAACTAACTCCTACTCCCTTCTTACATCTATTATACTACTACTTTTACTATTACTTTCACTATTACTTTCGCTATTACTACTTTTACTACTACTATTATTACTACTATCGTCGCTACTACTACTATTACTATTACTATCGCTCCTATCTCTATCTACTAGTATCTCTACTATCTTAACTAACTACCTACAGTTAAACCCCTCTAAATACCTTGCCTATCCCGCCCTTCTTAACTACGTTTATAGCACGTATCTATTCGTATTAGCCTAGACTATCGCCCTCTCCTCCTCGGCCTCTCGCTTCAACCGCTCGTCTGCCGACATGAAAACCCTCTCCATCTGCCGCCTCGTGACGCGCTGTGTCTGCTTATCCCCATTAACTGTACTTTCTCCTTTATCTCCCTTACCCTTACCTCCTAGCCTTGCTATTACCTTAAACAACTACTATTACCCTCCCGTCCTAAAAAACTACTAGTAATACACGCCTACTGTCTACATCTTATGCTCTTACGCCTCCGTAATAGCTAACCTTATCACCCTACCGCGGCCGCGCCTATTCGCCTACCTATACTCCCTCTTATAATACTCCTACATATACTACACCCTACAGCATATAAATCCGCACTCGCTATACCTAAACCCGTTATCCTATAACTATAAACTGGCTAATAGCGCTAATATAGGCTCTAGGAACACGATACCCTCATATACGTCTACTATATCTACTATACTAGCCGCTATACTTACGATCGCCTTATAGGCCTCTACTATCGTCTTAGCCCTATACCTCTTATCTAAATGCGATCGGACGTTGGCCTTAATAACGGCGTACCTGTACTACCTGCAAATAATTACCTTATACTATAGTAAATGCTCGAAATAATCGCTAAAACCTACTATCTCTCCCCTAATCTTTTAATCTCCCTCCCTCCTTAGTTCTACTATAGGTTCTTCCTTAACTAACGACTAGGGCAACTATTAAATGGCCTTCTAAATTTAATAATACGTCTTATTATCTACTTAAATCCCTAATATTCTCCCCCTTTTCTTATTTTATAGCTTTAACGCTTTAGCCCTAGCCGCGCTACGCGCGTACGCGCCCGCCCTACTTAAAACACGCGACTGCGAAACTACTTCGCGCTGCGGAAATAGGCGTATACTACCCTATTACCCTACTATATTCAACTACAGCTTACCCGCCTTTAACTACGATTTACTTACTACTATCCTACCTACCTACTACGTCCGACTACGACTTGTTTTACTTACTACGTACTACGCTAAACTACTCGCTCGGATCACGTGACTACGAATACGAAAACTCCTATATACCGCGGACTACGGCTATAACGCAACAACGCGCCGTAACCCTAATAGTTCTAACTATATGGCTAGATCGGGCGCGACTAGGACTATATTTCTATACGCTTAAAACCCACCTACAGGCGCTACTTTACTACTTTCTCGTAAATCACTTCGACCCTAAACCCTAAATCACCCCGACCCCCTCCTTATCCTACCGGCGCTAAATTTGTTAGCAGGCTCAAATCACTTCGAGTCGAAGTAATTATATAGTACAAGTTAGTACCGTACTACGTATACTACTATCCTATCCTCTACGAAAATACCTCTACCCGCGCCGTCCGCGCTATTCTTATACTATACTATAACAATCTCTATACTCCTAGCTAGCTATCCTCTTATTATATGTATTAATACTAATAAATCCTGCCTATACGCGTCTAAATCCTTCTTATACTACTAGATCCTATCTTTCTTCTATATAACTAGATCGCTACTATTCTACTACTACTACCGCTACTACTACTACTAGCTTCTATAGATTATATTGTGTGTAGCCTTAGTATCGACAAACTCCTTATATAACTACTACTTCCCTATAACTCTGTCTACTATCTACTTACTACTATCGACGCCGCTAAACGCCTCTCTATTCCGCCTATCATCTATAAAACTCTACTTAACCCTTATCTCCGCCGTATTATCTACTATCTAGTCTATCTTTACTAGTAGTAACCGCGTTGTCGTATCCGCGCTATTAGGCCGGCCCTCGTCGTTAATATATAATAATAATAACCTTCTCTTAAACCTTAACTACGACGCGTGTACTAACCTATAGATTATCGCCCGTAAATCTAGTATACTAAAACTAATGTAGCTATATAATAACCTGTTACTAACCTAATCTACTACTCCGTCTGCTACTATACTATAATATACCTTTAACCTATACGTCCTTAATATTAAAACCTAATTTATTAGCGTCGGCTTACTACTAAATGCGGTTAACGTTATAAACCTATATACTATCTCCTACGCTAACTAGAAATAGGTTAGCGCCTTCTTTAATGCCTCTACCCAGCTAAAACCTTACTCTTCCCTTATCTCTTTAATTACTACTTCCCTTATTAACTTCGCGTAGTATAAAACTAATATCCTAGTAACTGTAATAACTACTAATAATACTTATATCGCCCTAAACAGCCTTTTCCACGTATAATCCTTATCTAACCCTAAAACCGCCAATCCGCTAACGATGCTATTTATATATGCGTCGTCCTATACGTTATAGTCTAATAATACGATTAAAAACTCTAATATTACTACTTCTACCTTACTATCTTCTTTATCTCCTTCCTTCTCTTCCTCTTCTTACTCCTACTCTTACTCCTACTCTTGCCCCTACCCCTATACCTTCTTACCCTACTCCTTTTTACGCTTAATAGCCTATCTAACCTATATTAATACTCTAACCTATCTACTAGTTAATTTATATAGTAGTCTTTTCTACCTAATACTATTTTCTACCTCTTCTCTCCTATCCCTCCCTCCTTACCTTCTTCCCTCTTACCTAGCCCTTTTAATCTCTATATATATCTTCTTATCTAACCCTAAATCCCTTTTTAAATCTTCCTTTAAATCCTCTTCTACTAGCCCTATTAACGCGTCCCTTAACCTACTATTACTATTACTACTACTACTACTCCTACTACTTCTTCTCCCTCTTCCCCCTTTTATCGCCTCTAGTAAACCCTATATCCTCTAAATATAATAAACTACCTTATACTAAACCTTAGCGTACCTTTTAATCGTCTTACTTTACTACCTTACATTTAATAGCTTCTTATTTAATATCTTACCTATCTCTCTTCTATTTATATAACATATAGCTATAAAACCTACAACTTCTAGCTATACTACCTTTTACGCCTCCTAAATAACTATCTATACTATATTATATACCTTAACTAACTCCTACTCTCTTCTTATATCTATTATACTACTACTTTTACTATTACTTTCGCTATTACTTTTACTATTACTACTTTTACTACTACTATTATTACTACTATTATCGCTACTACTACTATTACTATCGCTATTACTCCTATCTCTATCTACTAGTATTTTCGCTATCTTAACTAACTACCTATAGTTAAACCCCTCTAAATACCTTACCTATCCTACCCTCTTTAACTATGTCTATAGTATGTATCTATTCATATTAGCCTAGACTATCGCCCTCTCCTCCTTAGCCTCTTACTTTAACTACTTATCTACTAATATAAAAACCCTCTCTATCTACTACCTTATAACGCGCTATATCTACTTATCCCTATTAACTGTACTTTCTCCTTTATCTCCTTTATCCTTACCCCCTAGCCTTACTATTACCTTAAACAACTGCTACTACCCTCCTATCCTAAAAAACTACTAGTAATATACGCCTACTATCTATATCTCGTACTTTTATACCTCTATAATAGCTAACCTCGTCGCCCTACTACGGCCGCGCCTATTTACCTACTTATACTCTTACCTATAATACTTCTACATATCCTCCTATGTGTAGTATATATGTCCGCACTTATTATACTAATAACTATTATCCTATAACTATAAACTAGCTAATAGCGCTAATATAGGCTCTAGATACTAGACCTTCTCGCGTATAACTACGATGTCTTCTACTATAATACTACTTACTTCTACTATAATCGCCCTACGCGCGTCTACTATTAACTTACTCTTATACTTCTAGCTTAAATGTAAACTTATACTACTCCTAATAACGGCGTACCTATACCTCCTATAAATAATCGCCTTATACTACGGTAAATACTTAAAATAATCGCTAAAACTTGCTATCTCTCCCCTAATCTTTTAATCTCCCTCCCTCCTTAGTTCTACTATAGGTTCTTCCTTAACTAACAACTAGGGCAACTATTAAATAGCCTTCTAAACTTAATAATACGTCTTATTATCTACTTAAATCCCTAATCTTCTCCTCCTTTTCTTATTTTATAGCTTTAACGCTTTAGCCCCTAGCTATACTACGCGTATATACCCGCCCGCCTACCCTGCTTAAAACACGCGACTACGAAACTACTTTCGTACTACGGAAATAGGCGCGTACTACTCTATTAACCTACTATATTTAACTATAGCTTACCTACCTTTAACTATAATATACTACCTACTATCCTACCTACTTACTACGTCCGACCGCGACTTATTTTGCTTACTACGTACTACGCTAAACTACTAATCCTACTTAGATCACGTGACCGCGAATATAAAAACTCCTATATACTGCGGACTATAGCTATAACGTAATAATGTACTATAACCCTAATAGTTCTAACTATATAGCTAGGTTAGGCGCGGCTAAAACTGTATTTCTATATACTTAAAACCCGCCCCTAGGCGCTACTTTGCTACTTTCTCGCAAATTAGGTTCGACTCTAAACCCTAAATCGGTCTAACCCCCTCTTTATCCTACTAGCGCTAAATTTGTTAGTAGGTTTAAATCAGTTCGACTTGAACTAGTCGTATAGTACGAGTTAGGGGTTTATAGAGCTAATTCTTATAGCGCCGGAAAGTGCGCGTAGAGGCGCATATTACGCTATTAAAACTGCGGCATTCCGTCGACGCGAAGGCGGGATATATAGTAGGGAAGAAGCTAGTCTGTCTTTTAGGCGCGCGGTAGTTAATCCTTCTATAGCCTTAACGTTAAATCTCCGCTAAGATTAAGGACATCTTAGCGCGCCTAGGGGGGTTACGGCCCTACTAAAGCCTATCTTCCTATAGCCCCTATTAGTAATATAGAGGTTGCCTAGGATTGGCCGCTATATTGCTAGAAGCTATTCTACTATATATAAAAGAAAGCGTAAATAGCTAGAGTAGGGTTAGTACCTTTATATTTAATTATAACCTTATATAGACAGACTAGGCTTACCTCTTAGCTCCTTTTCTGTCTATCTCCTCCTCTCCTTTTTAGTCCGCTTAGCGATAGTTTATAGTCTTTAGACTACCTCTAGACTTGCGTTTGTAGCTTAGGTTACGTGATATTTCGGAGAGAAAGACTTAGTTCTTACCTCTTAAAGGGTCTAGGGCCTTAAGCCTCTTACTAGCTTACTACTACTAGACTAAAGGGCTATAAGAAGCTTAGTCGCTTCTTATATAGGTCTTTTAAGTGCCTTTAGCTAACTTAAAGCCAACGCGCTAACTGTAATAACATTATAAATAGTAGTACTCTCTTATAGAAGAGAGTCGACTTCTAATAGCTTTAGTTAAAGTACTAAGGTAGGATAACTACTATAGCTACCGCCTACTACTAGAGTAAAGGGTCCCCCTCTCTCGGCTAGTTCCTTTAGTTAATCGCGTATAAAGTAGGATAGGCGAGCGAGGGCGAAGGGGCTTAAGGGCTAAGAGGGTATATAGAGGTTAATACGCCCGCCTCTACTTCTACTAGGGGTACTACCTTAAGTTAAAAGAATATTTCTCTAGACTCTTACCTCTATACTTTACCTTACCTTACTAGACTCTATCTATCTATTAATAAGGTCTTATATCCTTTTCTAGGGAGTACGCTTAGTGCGTAAGCTTATATACAACGCTCTTTAAGCGCTCTTTTAAAAGCGTACACTTAGTAAACTAGCTTTAATCTAGCGCTTTCTTAGCGCCTCTCTAAAGGGGTATACTTAGTATATAAGCTTATATGTAACGCTCTTTAGGCGCTCTTTTAAGAGCGTGTACTTAGTAAATTAGCCTTAATCTAGCGCTTTTTAGGCGCCTCTCTAGAAGGGTATACTTAGTATACAAGCGTTAATATAGTGCGTCCTTACTACCCTCTTCCTTAGGGAGGATCCTACCTTAGCCTTTACTAGCTTTCGACCCTTTTAGGTCCTTTACTAGATCTAGAGGGCCTAGAAGGCGCGCCTTAGCTACTTCTCCTCTTTTAGAGAGGATTCGACCTCGGTCTTTACTAGCTTCTAGGCTATTTTAGGTACTTTACTATATTTAAAAGGCCTTAAGGCTATAAATAAGGAGGTATATATATAGCCCTACTTAGAGAGGATTCGACCTTAGTCCTTACTAGCTTCCGGCTTTTAAGATACTTTGCTAGACTTTAAGCTAGGTAGAGAGTTACGATCTAGATATACTTAAGGAACTTAGAAGCGTACTTAACGTACAAGCTTGTATTTAACCTTCTTTAGGCGCCCTTTTAAGAAGGTACGCGTAGCGCGTAAGCTAATCTCTACTAGACTAGATAGAGTTACTACTATTATACTTCTTAGTTATCCTACTATCTTTACGCGATTTTATAGGAAAGAATAGTAGGCTTTATTAAGGGAGATATATATAGCCTTACTTAAAGAGGATTCGACCTCGGTCTTTACTAGCTTCTAGCCTTTAAGGTACCTAGCTAGCCTCTTCTATATAGGGTATACTACTACTACTAGTAAAGTAGTAAAGCGATTGTTTACTACTAGGGCTATTCTTTTATACCTTGTACTAGTACTCTACTATACTACCTATAGTAACGATCGCTCTTAGCAATCTACTCCTCCTACTCTACCTTACTCTAGCTTATCTAGGGTAGTAGCGCTAGAGGCCTACTTAGCTAGTACCTCTTCTATAGCTACGCCTAGTAGTTATATAGCTCCTTATTACCTACTATCTTAGCTAGAGCTACTACTACTACTATCCTCTTTGTCTATAGTAGCCGCGCTACTATAGCTCTCCTCGCTACTTACGCGTTTATATTAAGGCTAATAATACTAATTAAATACTATATCCGCCCTCTACTCTTACTCTTCTTCCTTATACCTAATAGGCCCGACTACTTATCCGCGTATAGGAGTAGCTAGTAGAACCTAAGTAGGTACTTATATAGGTACTAGTTAAATACCCTTCCTAGCTCTACCTCTCCTCTTTTACGCGGAAGGAGCTTAAGGCTAGCCCTTACTACGCTAAAAAGGGCATAGTACAACTTCCTCTCGTACGTACCTAAGTACGCGTAGCTATTATTGCCTCTACTAGGGCTAAGTAAGATAGTAGCAACGTTTAAAGGGTATAGGGTCCTAGTCTTATTGCCTAATATAAGGTAGAAGTCGTCGCGTATAATCTTAAACAGGTACTTATAGTAGAATAGCTATAGGCCCTAGACCGCGCGCTTATAGTACTCCTCTAGTACCTACTTACAGGCTATGCTAATAACGTTAGCGCGGAGCTACTATAAGTAGATATACGCTAGCTAGCGTACTATACGTCCTACTATCTTCTCGTTACGCTAGTACTTTCTAGCCTACGATAGCGCTAGCTCCGCCTGTATACGCGCGTTAAAGAAGTCTTATACGCGGCTACTACGCTAGAAGTACTTTCTATATAGTATGCTACTACTAAATAGCATATAGTCCGTTACGTTCGACTAGAAGGCTAGACTAGCCTACTTAAACCGTAGCTCTAGCTAGTAGTAGCTATATTATAGTAGCGTATTATAGAAGCCTAGCCCTACCTATACTCTCTACTACCTATTCTACTTATCGCCTACTACCTACTTACAACGGCTCTACTATAGTAATAACTCCCTCCGTAGTTAGTAGCTACTAAGTACGAAGTAGAGGTAGTATAGGAATATAGTTATTATCTTCGTCTATTCCTATAGTATTAACCTACTATAGTACTACGCTAGGACTATTTCGAAGCCGGCGGCGAACTTATTAGCGTAGTATTAGACGAAGCCTAGGTAGATATTAGTCCTAATTAGCTACGCGTATAGCGGGTAGTCTATAAGTAGGAGCTCTTTCTCTTACTACTACTACTACTACCGCTACTCCCTCTCCTCTTATAGCTAGGGGCCTTATATAGCCTTATAGAGCTTTAGGCGGTCGATAAGGCCCTAGAATAGCGACTAGCGTATCTAGTACTCTTCGCGGATACTAAAAGACTTTTACGTAGAGTCTTGAAGCGTAGTATTAGTATAGTGCTTACTAGCGTAGTACGTATCCCTTAGTATAGCTACGTCTCTAGAACGGCCTCTTATAGCGCTATAGGCCCCCTAAAGGACTACTAGGTCTATAGCTAGGTCCTTAAGGTCGCTATTAGCGAATAGCATCTACTTTATAGCGTCTTACACCTCTTTTACTAACGTGTAGAACTAGCTATAGATAAGGCCTCTCTAGTAGAGCTTAAAGCGTGCTAGTAGTACGCTTATAAGGCTATAGGCATTATAGAGCATGTTTAGCTTAAAGTACTACTACCTACTAGTCCTAGTAGCTAGAAGGCGGCTATTATATATTTAGTACGTATAGCACTCTAGGTAGTACCGCTTCTAGTAGTATACCTACGCCTTATCGTCGATATACTACCGCTATAACTAAAGTAGGCTTACTTCTAGGCAGATCTCCTTCGCGAGGTCGATATAGAAGTAGTCCCTATATATAAAGGCGAGGTCGAGGGCGCGCTTAATATATGCCTTAAAGTAGCATATCGCGTCTAGTAGTATAGGCTATACCGCGCTTATTTTAAAGCGTAGCTTTATCCCCTTTATAGAGAAGAAGAGCTATAAATCGCGGAAGTTGCTAAGCTATAGCAAGCCTCTAATAGTATCCTAGATAGTAGCCTAAATGCGGTCGAGGTATAGTAGCTAGATATAGTAGCTAATACTCTACTACGTCTAGTACCCCTTCCCTCTTACGCTTTAGGCCTCTATCTAGTAGGCCTACGCGCTTACTCACGAGTACGCGGCGCTAGCGGGCAGGTACTAGACGTAGTGTATACTATAGTACTCGTAAACTACGGGAAGAAGGATATTATTAAGCTAAAGTAAGTACTAGCTACTAGTTAGCGACGTAAACTTCCCCTCGTACGCGTACTATATATATAGGAACAGTATATACACGGTAATCTTATCTACGCTAGATACGCGGCTAAGCTAGAAGTAGGGGACGTTACGGAGTATAGTAAGATAGGACTATAGAGCGTAGGTAGTATTATACTCGTCCTACTACCCTATAAATACAAGCGTCTTTAAATAGATATTAGTAGTAATATTCTGCGTTAGTATTAGTACTAGCTATAGTAGAAGCCTACTACGGGCTATAGTAAGGCTACTACTAAATCCTAGGAAGCTATTAATGTTAAAGGCAACCTAGGCGCCGATAGCGCGTATCTCCTCTACGTATAGGTAGACGCGCGCTAAGAGGGCTAGACGGCGCTAGCTACGTCTTTAGCAGATCTACTAGAGGCCTACGAGCTGCTACTACTAGTCCTATTATAATATAATGCTATAGAAGGTAGCCTGCTACTATACTTCTATTAGCTGCTCCTACTACGCGAGGCGGTCTAGCGTAATAATATCGGGTAGTAAGAGTATATTAAGAAAGGCCCTATCGTTAGATAGGTCCCTTAGGCTATAGTACTTACTATTAACAGCTACTACTACTACTTCGTGCTTATAGCGCTTATCTACGTACTCCTCTTCTATATAGCTATAGAAGCTATATTATAGCTAGTTATATAGCTTTTAGACTGTATAATCGTATATTAGGAGCTCCTTATCCCCCTCCTCTTCTCCTCTCTCCTATATACTACCTACTAGTATACTAAGATCCGCGCTTAACGCTACGTCTATAGCGTCTATAGCTACTATAACTACTACTACTATACTAATATTAGCATCTTAACCTAAAGCTACGTCTACTACTACTACCCTAGGATCTTCCGCTAGTACTACTAGCCCTACTACTACTATAACCTATACTATATCTACTACTATACCCTATTTATCTACTACGCGTATATTAAGGTCTATATCTACTAGTATATTATTAGTACTTAGTACGTCTACTACGCTTAATACGTCTAATATCCTAGTTTATAGTAGGCTAGTAGAGCTAGTAACTTTAGTAGTAGGGGGAGGGCGCTATAGCGTGTAGGGTATAGTTAGGATAGTAAGGTTTAGTTAACGCGAAGGTAGGTTAGGTAGAAGAGAGATCTATAGCGTAAAGAGGATACTAGTAGCTATACTTATAGCTATACTTATAGCTAGTAGTAGTAATAGTACTAGTAGTAGTACTAGTAGTAGTACTAGTAGTAGTACTAGTAGTATAGTAGACGAGGACGCTATAGTAGGTAAGAGGGCTTAGAAGAACTAGTAGATACTATGCTATCCTACTATTAGTAGGGACTTTAACTTTAACTTTAACTTTAGCCTTAACTTTAACTTTAGCCTTAGCTTTTCCCTAGCTTTAGCTCTAGTCTTAGTTCTAATAGGCCTACGCGCTACTACTACTTCTAAGTATAGTAGGTTTAGGTAAGTAGAGAGGTACGTTTATACTATTGCTATTATTGCTACTACTACTACTACTACTACTACTTCTTCCTCTACTACTATTATTAATAACGACAGTAATAATAATAATAGCAATAGCTACTATTACTAGTATAGCTAGCTATACTCCTCTACCTCCTCTACCTCTTTCCTCCTATCCTACTACTACTACTCCTACGTATTAAGGCTAAGGCTAAGGCCTTATAGCTACTAGCTAACGCTAGTAATACTACTAAGTATACATATAGCGTCTAGTTCGTTAAATAGGCGCTTAGCGATAGTATTAGCCTACTATAACTACTCTATAGTCTAGTATAGCTATTACGCCTCCTCCTCCTATTATAGCTCCCTCTTCTCCTTCTAGCGCGCCTAGTACCGCTATACACGCTCTATAATACCCTTATACAGACTAAGGGCATATAGGTTAGTAGTATTAGTTAATAGGAGCTATCCCCTCTTAGGGCCTAAGGCTAGTAGCGCTACTACTAGTACTAGTACTAGTAGTAGTAGTAGTAGTAGTACTAGTAGTAGTACTATCTCTCCTCTTATAGCTACCCTACTCCCCTCCTACCCTCTATATATATAGTATCTCTAACCCTCTATCTATCTATAGCGTATAGCGTAATAAAAGAGATAGTAGAGGATAAGCGATTAAAGAGAGGAGAGAGAGGATAGGAGATAGGTAGATAGCTACTACTACTACTACTATACTTATTATATAGGTATTATAATCTAAAATTAGATTAGAGCGCCTACCCCTACTACCCTACTCTATAAGTAGTATAGTAGTAGTATTATAGTAGTAGTAGTAGTAGTAATAAGCGATAGAAGGCTAAGAAATACTATATTAAAATTAGAGAGGAAAGCGGAAGAGGGCGTAGAGTAGCTACTTATACCTTTATTTCCGCTCTATTAACGCTACGCGCGCGTACTAGCGAGACTTTACGCTCTACTATAGCGCTTATTACGTAGGCGTTACAATTTAGCGCTAGCCCTCCGCCCTTTTACTCTACAAGCAGCGAAAGTAGCGCTAGGCGGCGCGAGGCCTTAAATAGAGCGAGAATAAAAGCGTACGCAGCTACTCTACGCCCTCCCCTACTCTTCTCTCTAATTATTATATAGTATATACTATCTCTCTCGCGCGCGCGCGCGTAGCGAGCTACACTCTTAACCCTAGCTTATAGTTACGTAGGTATTATAATTTAGCGCTAGACCTCTACCCTAAAAGTAGCGCTAGGCGGCGCGAGGCCTTAGATAGAGCGAGAATTAAAGGCGCACATAGCTACTCTACACCCTCCCCTACTCTTCTCTCTAATTATTATATAGTATATACTATCTCTCTCGCGCGCGCGCGCGTAGCGAGCTGTACTCTCGTCTCGACCCCTAGCTCGTAGTCACGTAGGTATTACAATTCACCCCTACGCCTCGCCCTCTCCGCCGGCGACCTCTCCAACTTTGCCATACTTACTATACTACCACGCCGCGAGCTATTTAGTAAACAAGACCTACCCTCTACTGCCTGTGCCCGCCGCTCGCCGTCCCGCTCTTTTTTTCCCCTATTTAGGCCCGCCGCGCGCCTGAGCCCTAAGCCGAATCCGAGCCATAGAAAAGGGGCGGAGAGATCGATGCCGGATAGAGTAAATCCGGCTCAGCTCATTAAATCCGCGCGTCCGATATCTCTCATCCTTCATAATATCTCTCATTACTGCCTCTCTGAAGAGCCCTCATAGCACGTCCAGTCTAATGTCTGGGCATCACGTCTGTTTGACAGCTTTATCTCTCCGTCTTTGCTTCGTTTGAGCAGATTTGGCAACTTTGCGCGAAGCTCTGTTCCTTGATCGCGGTGGAGTTCCGGTGGAGCTCCGGTGGACTTCCCCGGATTAGTTCTTTCTTCTCTCGTCACAATTGTGGTCAACTCAATCTAGATCCTTGTTCAAGGGCTTAACAACAACTTGGGTCATTCATTAATCGGCAATCCTCGGCGGATTCGGCTCTGATTCGGTCGTATACGGTGCTCAGCCGACAGGTTCTGATTCAGGACTCCTTGGACAATCTTGGTTCATGATAGCGAATACCTATGCAGCGACCAAAGAAGTTGAAGCTTGTCCTGGGCATGCCCTGATTCAAGTCTGAGTCAACATGCTCTACATTGCAACCTTGTTGGTTGTAAAGCCCAAGACACCATCCAAGACACTATCAGCAAGAAAACGGAAGAGAGCCTCATCTCGCTGACCAGAACTCATTCCTGTCCGTATACCCAATCCGTCGGTAGAAACCAATGCATGGCTTTTCGGTCCACAGCATCTTGCATATGAAAGTCTTGTTGGTGCCCAGGGAAGTATTTCCAAATCGTTCCCATCTTTCTCGTCGTGTCTTTGCTATTCGTTCCATTTCCCCAATTTCTTCTCGCTTGTCTGTGGGTCTAGACTCTAGACTGGTTTGAGCCTTGCGGCCGCCCGGGGACCGTAGCCCAGATTCTCGGTAAATGTACACCATTACAACTTGATAACCATTGGATGGAAGAGCTAGGGCAAATTGTCAACCTTAAATGATCCTTCCCGGACACGCTAACATGAGTGGACCGCCCCACTTCTCCACACGCCGCAAAATTAGCTCAAACCTGACTCGCCAACCCCAGAGTTCTCCGCGGGCATGGTTCTAGGCTTATTGGCAGTGGTTCGACCTCATCTTAACAGCTTGTTACCTCAAGCCACGTCTTATCGTCCTCATCCCCTCCTTTGTGGCTTACCATACCCTCGGTTGTCTCTGGGAAGGATCGGGAAATTGAAATAGAACGATATAAGAGAGTGTGTATCCCTCAATGTAATCGTTCTACAAGGATCGAATTCTTCTCGCGCGATAACTAGGCCTTCCAAATCTCATGCAGTCATGGGGCGGCTAATCCCAAATGTCTTCAATCTCCTTGTGGTCATTTACGTGGCCCTTGGATCAACCGCTTGTTCATATGGCATGGCAATTATTGGGTACAGTGCTTCCAGTCGGAGACCGACGTTTGGCTGATCGGATACCAGCTCCACCATTGGACAGCCCAGTTTCTTTAAATCTTTAGGTCTTGCAATGCAAGGCGAACCTGGATATTCTCGTACTGCCAGTTTCGTTGGTGGCTTCAATGGTGAGTTGATGACTTGTTGTGCGATGACTACGAATCGTGGGATTCGCTGACAGATTACAAGGTGTCAATTCTGCTGGTTCTGCAATCGGTTGTGCCATCTGCTCGTATTGCGCCGACAAGTTCGGTCGAAAGCGAACGATTCAAGTCGCTGCGGTTGTCCTCATCATCGGTGCTGCTCTCTGCGCAGGCTCGGTCGATAATGGCATGTTCCTTGTTGGTCGATTTGTCAATGGTCTCGGCATTGGTGCGCTTGTTGCCGCAATTCCAATGTACCAAGCCGAAGTCTCGACACCAGAATCTCGTGGATTTATGGTTTCTATGCATGTAAGTCTGGCAACTCCGCTCATTACGAGAGATGCTGATCGTATACAGGGTGTCATGTTTGCCATGGGCTATACTCTCTCAGCGTGGATTGGCTTTGGCGTGTACTTTATTACCGCCAGTGGCTCCACCTCTACCTTTCCATGGCGCTTCCCCATTGCCTTCCAGATGGTTCCGGCGATTCTTCTCCTCATCGGCTCACCATGGCTACCGTTCAGTCCTCGCTGGCTCATGATGCAGGGTCGCCATGAAGAGGCTCACAACGTTTTAATGCGGCTGCATCGGGACAAGAACGATCCTCATGATACCACGGCACGAAAGGAGTATTATCAGATGAAGAAGCAAGTCGAGTTTGACCGGCAGATTAAGTCTACTACATCCAAGTTTGAACTCTTCAAGACGGGACCGAACCGGCGCCGTGCTCTTGTTGGCTTTGTGCTCATGTGGAACAATCAATTCACCGGTGTTCTCATCATTGCCAATTACGGAGTCATCCTGTACACGTCTCTGGGAATGACTGGATTCATGCCGTTGCTGCTTAGCTCGCTTTGGGTTACCTCGACCTTTCCCGGCAACATTTTCTGCGCATTCTTTGTAGAGAAATTTGGACGGCGAAAATTCTTGCTCACTGGTCTGTGTGGGATCCTTGTTGCTTTGATTTGCGAGACGGCACTTCAAGCGACGTACCTCGGAGGGACGAACAGGGCTGGACAGAATGCAGCCATCTTCTTCATCTTCCTCTTCATCACGCCGTTCTGGAGCACATTCATCGACGCCAGTCAATTCCTCTACGTGTAAGTTTAGTCCTCCCCGAAATTCAGTTGCACTGACGTTTCATTTCCTCGTAGATCTGAAATCTTCCCAACCCACATCCGCGCTCAAGGTACAGCCTTTAGTATGATGGGACTCTACCTTGCTGACATTATCGTCCTCGTCGCTGGTCCAATTGCGCTTAACAACATTCAGTGGAAGTTCTTCTTCGTTTTGATTATCCCGACCGCATTTCATATCGTCTTTGTCTATTTTATGTGTCCCGAGACGAAAGGCCGCTCGCTTGAGGATATCAACACTCAGTTTGGAGAACAGGTTGCCATTCACTACTACGGCGCGAATGAGCAAGAGAAGCATGAGTTTGAGATGGCCATTGAGGAGGATGAGAAGCATGATGCGACGCATGATCATGATCGCCTTGATCCCATTGATATCACAAAGGCGCCGGATCAGACAACGCATGTCGAGGATGTGACGGAGAAGCGTGAAGTCTGAAGTCTTCAGGTTTCGGAAATGGGTCGGCCAACTGTGAATCACATTTCGGCCATCTTGTACGGTACTCTGAGATACAAGACAACGAGCTCCTCGTTCCTCCATCGTTTTATTCGATAGTTATGAGGTGATTTCAACTCATTGAGATTGTTCGTTCAATCTCTTCTGTACCATCAACAGGGACTAAAGAACTCCAATTTAGAACCGGTGGAACGGATGAAAGAAGAGGTGACGTTAGATTAAGATATCTTGCAGTTAGAACGTGCACAGGGTAGGTCGCGCTCTTGCATCGCAGCATCTCGTCGATCTGCATCAGGCAAAGGGGCCGACAACCCGAACGACAAGGGTTGTTTCCCACGGAATACTTCCACGGAACACCACGGAACACTCTGACAGAAACCAATCATTGGGATTTCATTTTCACCAATAAAGCCTTGGAGGAAATACCCTCAAATCATCCCATTCCATTAAATTTGTTGTGGGTGTTGAGACTCACGAGAGAAGTCAGTTGCGAACGAGAATGAGACGATCCCATTTCACTCGTCCAAATGAACCTGAGCAATGCCACTTCAGCAGTCAAGCTTAGAGTTATTCAAAAGTTCTCTGTATATATGAGGATGCTGCAACTTAACCGCACTTCTGCGGATATAAGTGAAACGACCGGATAAGATGGAATCATCAACCCTCTGTGCATTACAGCAATTAGTGTCTATGAGAGTGGTCCACGGCTCCAAGCTGATCATATTTTACTCTGTTTCTTCCTTGGATCTCCTCCCATCATTTCTTTCCACTTTTCACTCACATCCTGCTTCTCTCTTAAGCTCTTCTTCGACCACATGGCTCTCCATTCATCATCTTCTCTTCTCCATCTCCCCAATTCGCCCTCACCACCATCCAACCACTCTGCGCATGCTTCAGCAGTCCTCGTGCTCGCTTCCATTGGAATCAAATGTCCAATATCCTCGAACGTCACGCCTTTCACTCTTCCGAGCCCCGCACCACCACTCCCTCCAACGCCGATACCAGTATATTCCAACTTCATCTTGTTTGTCACCGGTGAGGAAGTGTCCGACAGGCCACCAAAGATATAGAGAACAGATGGTCTAACTTCAGGTAAACGCGCCAAAGTACGAGGTCCTTCAGAGCGATAGAACGGATATGTGTGCTTTTGATCTGGGTCAAGATCAGGATGTGTCGATCTGTTCGGCGGCTTCCCAGTCTTCTGGCCATACCCTTCAAAGTTCGGTCGCAGGAATGTGTGCACCTCATGTGCAATCGCTGTTGTGAGTGTGACTTGCGGCGACTTGTTTGCTGTCTGTGTTTCAGGATGAAGCAGCGTTGGAAGTTCCCGCAGTCCGTATTTAACCCAGCGATCAAAGACTCGTTTATCCCAGCTTTGATAGAAAGGACTCTTTGCAAATGATTTGGCAGCGTCCTCTCGTGAAGGCCAGACATCTCGCCGAAATGTTGAAAGCCGTGCAATACTTGGTTTTGCATCCTCGGGATTGAACTCCGCAGAAGACTTTTGAATAACCGGGTCGATTAGTATCAATCCAGCGAAAAGCCGTGGACTCCATAGTGCCACATTGACTAAGTTGTTTCCGCCCATACTGTGACCAATTCCGACGAGCGGTCGCGACATCTCTTCTCTCTTCAGATTGATCATGTGCATCAGATCCCTCGGATGATCAAACCAACCTGGATCATTGCCTAGTAACTGCTCATTCAACACACTACTCTGGCCCTGATGAGCCACATCCGCTATCCATATCGATCGTATCCGGAAGTTGTGCTTCTTTGCCAGAGTCAAGAGATCTTCCCAAAGCGGCTCGTACAGCTCCTTCGGAAAGCCATTCGCGTGAGCTCCAATTATCGTGACATCGCCAGGTTTTGGATTTGGATTGTCCAGAGGAATGTACTGTTTCACTGCGAGATGCAGCACATCTTCTTGATCACCAGCGAGTGCGCCGGGGAACTCGCGAACGTACGAGCAGGGAATTTGATGCTCGACGATGCGGAAGCCCGACATGTTGGACTGGCAACTCGAAGTCTGGCAGAGCAGCACCTCAGACGTCGCGAACACACTGAAGACTTTGATGAAATTTACAGATCGATGAAAGGAAATACATATTGAAATGCAGCTCAGTCGTGAAGATTTGTCGGCGTTCCAACCTCGGCTTCTCGCTCGAATCGGCAAGGCGCGGCGAACATCCACCAAATTGCCGATGATCCGAAACTTTACTCCTCATGTTGATGAAAAGAGTTCAAAGTGATGATGGAGGTAAAGAACTCTCCGGTATGTCCGAGCATGCTTCATCAATCAGAGGTATCCCCAATTTCGGGATCTCCATAGGATACCGTGGTTAACGTGGCTTAATTTCGCCGCACGGAGAATTAGGAACTACTTCAACGACTAGATTTCCGTCTTCGGCATGCAAAATCTTTTACAGACATAGAATTTTTATTTCCATGATTCTAGTCGGATATTGAAATGGCTGCCATTGCATGATTTACCAACTCTTCAGAGTTGCGAAGCGCTTCCCGCATTCTGGGCTTCATTCGACTTTGCATTACGCAAACTGTACTTGACTCAATTGCTGCAATTTATACGAACAGTTAATTGCTGATACAGAGGATTAATTCTGTTGTTGCGTAAGGAATCAGTTCTCTCCGCGGCTGGGAGTATCCACCTCTTCCAGCAAGACGCCTTTCTCTTTCAACAAATTCACCGCCTGATCCACCCAAACCATACATTGATTGTTCCTGCTTGGTTCAGGAACATCATCACAGACTTGTCTGAACTTGCCACCGACACCTAGGCCCAACGGCTTGACCACGTCTTCGCTGTGCAACTCATCACCAGCCTCCTCTTGAATTGCAGCCTCATCTTCACCTGCGCCAAAGTAGTCCTGGACCCTCACAACACCTAGCGGTTCTCTGGCGACGAACGGCCACCGCTTTGAGTCTTCCGGTCGAGCATTATAACGGTATTCTCTCATCATTGGTCGGTCATCAGAACCGACAGAGCCGTTCATGTGGTAGGTATGACCTGTACCGAGACTTGGGCTGTCTGTTTCGACAAAGATTGTATGGTGTATGAATGGTGGAGAAGATGTCATGACTCTAAAAACGGGGAACCATTCACGAGAGGTCGAAGAGTTAGACATCCTTCCTCAGATCGGAATTGGCATCAACTGTAAGCCTGAAAGTGTGCGGATGGAAGATAGATCTGTTTGTTGCAGGTCTGGAGACAGTCAATCTAATCAAAAGGTCGAAAGACTTTTCTTGGTACGGCTTCTGGCAACTGCTTTGAAAGTGGAAAACGTCCAGCGGTTTAAAATGCCTTCGTTGGAGTCGCTCTTATATTAGGCCGCGGCGGTGTCTCATTCAGGAAATGTACTCCGTAGAGTCTGCTCCGCCAATAATCCAAGCAGCAGCGTGACTCTTCAAGATGCGCAAACAGTTTCTCACCTCCATCTCACTAAACAATGTCCGAGATTCCCATCTCCACCTCTGCTTGCAGCTTCAAATTGGCCAAGTCAAGCGCGCCAAACATGCGTTCGCACGTGATACTCAATCAACGGTTCTATTATTCGTAGAATCCGTTCAAACACTTCCGTATATAGTTAACCTTCAATCATGTCTATTTGAAGCTACTTTAGCAAAAACCCTGCGCTCTCCGTCACAGCGGTCCAGAGTTTTGTCCGGAGCTTCTCTTCACTGGAGTAACTATATAATTGTATCATATTAAAGCATGTTCTCGCTACCGGCAAGTGCTCCGAGTCTTCTTCTCCAACGCACTGTAGACGGATGACAAGACTAGTCTCGCCCAGCGCTGGCACGCGGTCACTGCCCGTTATGAAGCCCAACAGCTTCCTCTGTTCCGCGCGCGCCAGGCTGCGGAAGAACTGCCAGAACCACACCAGCACGTCCACTTGCTGCGCAGGCTCTTCCACATGCCACCCCTCGTACACCGCCACCGCCATCAGCGTGTCCACGTCGAGCGGGTTATCCGACCCGCGTACCAACAGCTCCAGTTCCTCGGGCTGGAAGAGGGACAGGGCGTTACCGCCGCAGACGGCGAAGAAGCCCCGCTTGAAGGGATCAAATTGCCGGGCGACCGAGTCGTGGATGCAGAAGTTGACGAGGAGGCGCACAAAGTCGGTGCGGTTGGCATTGGTGACGAGAGTGTCTGGCATGTTGTGCACGAGCGGGAAGGACTCTTTCTTGCCGTAGCGATCAATCTCCACAACAAAGGTACGGCAGAAAACGGACTCCACGTCACCGTCAAAGTCGAGGAGTTGCTGCAGGCCGCGTGCGAGGGCGGGCCGGAATTGTGCGAGGTCGTCTAGGGTAAAGTCGTACGCGTCGTGCGGAATGGGAGAGGAGGAAGATGCCGACAGCAGAAGCTTTTTGAAGAGGAAGGGCGGAAAGGGGATATCCAAGATTGTGGAGTTGTAGATCGCGAGGCCAACAAGTGTGCCGAGGAGGAAGAATTGTTCTGTGTCTTCGAGAGTGTTGGGATTGAAATAGCAGTAGTTGGAGTCTTCATCGTACTCCACAAGGCCTGAAATGGCGTAATTAGCATTGCATGCGTGAGATTTAAGTGGAAAAGGCGATAAACGTACCATGATTGGGGTCCAACAACTCTCTCATGAGCAGAATAAAGAACTCCTTCCGCAAGCCACCTGCATCCACGCCATCCTCTCCCTCAAAATGCACACGTAGTCCCTTTTTCAACTCGTTTTGTGATTGTGTGGCGCCGGTGACCGCTCTAATCTCGTTCAGAGTATCTGCGGCAAGGCAATCGCGGCGAACGTGAATGTGAAGATTCGACTGAACAGCATGATTGGTAGTGAACTGCTGAAACCAAGCTTTGCGTGCTTCGTCCGTCTGCTGCCGATTTGCGTCAAAGGCCAAGATGCGGATCTTTGCCGACATGGAGAGAAGAAAGGGAAAGGAGCAGAAGGTGAACTTTTGTTTGCGTGATTCCCAAGCTCGAAAGTCCTCGATAAGCGCGGCTTCTCCAAACGAGTCCAAGATCAAGTTGTACCAGGAGCTGGTTGGCTGGCGGAGAGGAGGTGGCCTGCAGAGGTTGGCTGCCCAGAAGATGCCGATGCAGATAGCTGCGCTGACACTGCCGGTATCACTAGAGAAGTCGGCCTGCTTGGGAAGCTCCACATGCTCAGGGAGAAGCGCTTGATCACCCTCCAGGGCTCTCGTACTGGGCATTTGGGAAACCATGGACAGACGCCCATGATCGCCAGCATAGCCACCACTCTCAGGACTCCTAGAAACACCGTCAAGAGCGCCGGCCTCGAGTACACTCCTGCATCGTGAGAGGCGATAATTAAGGTAGCGTTCACACAGCGAGAGACTCTCCGCATGCTGCTCGAGAGGTAGATTGGCAAACCAGGTGTGCAGGTAGTTGCGCGCTGCTTCTGGCGCGTGGGCCAGCAAGCCGAGCGTTCGCTTGACGATGTTCGAGTGTTTGAACGCCTGCGTGTGCGTACCGTCTTGCTTGTCGTGGAGTAGAGGGTTGGCTATGATGAGCAGGAGAAATCGCAGATGTTGTGGTTCATTCAGAGGACGGCCGGGTCTCTTGAGTAGGTTCTCTGTAATTTTGAGAAGGAGGTGATGAACGTGTGTGCAAGCAGCTGCGAGCCCTGAGGGAAGATTGACGTCCGTGGACACGCCAAGGTCAGTGATATGCTTTGATATTATTGACAAAGCTCCAGCTCCAGCTCCACCAGCTTCGTCTTCATGGTCTCCCTGTCCGTTGGCATCTTTGGCGCCATGTTGAGTCTGCCATCGATCTACCACGTTTAGAACGGCATCATACCACTGCTGCAAAGCCTCCCAGTCAATATGCGGAGACCGACGACTGACAAATTTCGCGGAGCGGCTTCTCCTACGCGTCGTCAGGGCTTTTTGCTGTTGCTGCGCTTTCGATTCATCTCCACCGCCCATCCACAACGCCGCATTCTCAGCGACATCGCCAACGCGAAGAGTTTTACCGTTCACCTCCGAAAGACCAAACGACAGTCCTTGATCATGCACCTGGCGAGGTACAAGCACAGCAACAGAACTCTCACTGCGCGTACGGCCTGCGGGGATGGGTCGAGCGGTAGAGAACTGCGTATTCAGGCACTCAAGGTTGCCAAAGCTGGACCTGAGGTACACCTCCAGAGGCAGGAACGAGGTTCGTAGAAGGTCCTGGTTGCGATCCTTCTGGGACTTCATCTCCTCCACATGGCGATCAGATGGGCGGTCTCCAAGTTCATCCATATGCAGAGCAGGTGAGGAATTTCGAGATGCAGCATGAACCTCAGGAGAAGGTGGTGGCGGTGGCCGCCGCGAGGGCGGTTGAGGTACAAGAGAAGGAATTGAACGGTCATTACGCCTTGGAGACGCTGTCAAGGATACAGGTCTGTCGTGATTCTTCTGAGATTCCGAATTGCGCGAGTGTCGTAAAGGTTCTTTAACAGACCGCTTCTCCCGCGATATAGCTTCAGGTGAAAGCCGAGCTGGAACCAACATCTCTTTCTCCGCACCAGTTCTCTCCATTGTTGCGGCAGTCTCATTTTCTCTTGCAGTCGTCTCATCATTTTGCGATATCAGAGCGTGGACATATCTGTCCAAGCATTGGTCTGCAATCTCTCGTGCATTCAATGCTTTCAGGGCAAAATACACTGCTCAAAATTAGCATTTATCGCTTTCTTTCGTGTCGCTGTACTTACGTTTGCCTGGAATTTTGTGTGCTGGATGGGCCTTCTCAAGATTTTGGAACGCAGCGGAAGTGTCGTCGTGTCGCCATATCCAACGATGCTGACTGTCATCTTCCTGCTCACTCCTTGGCTTCAGGTCATTGACGCACTGGCAGACGGTACATCGGTAGTGCGACAAGGACTTTGGCCATCGGACCTTGGAACCACAACTCATGCAATTGCCAGTTTCGAATTGAGGGTCTTGTGCTTTCCCCGAAGGTCTTCGGTGAGACTTTGCAGCGGAAGCCGATTCTTTGCTGGGCATGCCGAAGGGATCCAGACCGGATGATGCTGAATCGGACTCTGACTCTGGATCGTCAACAAGCTTCCGTGGTCTGGAGTGGAACAGTGGGACGATGTGGCTCAGGGATCGGGAATGAGGGCGATGTGCAGTAGGTCTTCGTTCAGCTGAGCCAACACCAGGCGCTCTGGGACTCCGAGGTGCATGTGCACTGCTAATTTCAACTAGTGGGATTGGGGGAGGTCGTCTGGGGACGTCTGGGCGGCTGTAAACAGAATGTCTCTGTGCGTGTGACGTAGACTCTTGCGGTCCGGAGTGGCTCAGCGCCTCATTTTGCCTCGTGGAGTGCTCGGTCTCTGGATGAACGCTCCGGGATCCGGAAAACAAACGCGACAAAGATGGCATCATGTCGTCGAAATATTGCCTCAATTTTGTATTATTGCGTCGGCTTGCGGCAAGCTGAGAATGTACATGCCTGACGTTGTCAGTTTCAGTTCGATGACAGGTGCATGCTCGAGGTCAGGAACAAGTTCGAACCAACCTTGCTGAGCAAAACAAGTGCCGTGCAAAAATCCGTATCCTTCAGACTCGAGACCAAATGTACTGTGGAAGTTCTAGTCCACGGTGTATGCTCCACTAATCTATACCACTGTTACGGAGGTTGTGCGAATGTACTAGAACAATGCTGACAACGCCGTCGCATCGCTTTGCTTATAGGTCATCAAGCATACCCTGACTGCTTGTTCTTGACCACCTCGAAGTTGATTGATGATGTTGACGGTCAGTGGTCTCGAAGGTCGGCGGTCGACTAGTATTGGGAGATGCACGCGACAGCAACTTCTCCAATTGACATGCAATGAATGTTGATTCACCCGATGTTGTCAAGTGATGAGGTGAAAATCTCAACTGCTTCGGATATCTCGTGATCGACTGAAGGTGCTCGTGGATGAGGAGTGATGAAAGCAGCGACGATGATGTCGTGGCGGGCGTAGCTACATAACAGCTTCGCGAAGCTCTAGTGGCTGCTTAGATAGCTTCTGGTGAAGAGGAGGTAAAGGAGGTTGTTGTCGAAGGGAGAGGGTGGAGAGCGAAGGTGATGTAGTTGTCGTCGCAGAGAAGTAGTCGCGATGCCGGAGAGGGAGAGATACGCGCGCGCGCTTTCCCAATTGCCGTCACGGAGGGAAGTAGTGAAGGAAAGGCGACGAAGCAACACCACGCCAGTGCGCGCTCATCTGTACTTCGATCCCCAAGTCGCGCGGGTCGGGGCATGGATGCTGGCCCAGCTCGAGTCTCGTATAATATTTTGGTGCATGATCTCAGGGGTCCTTTACATAGGTGCCGTCTCCCGAGCACTTGGCGGCGTCTGGGGTGGTTCTCCGCGCTTGCGTGGGTACATCTCCGGACGGGGACCCCTTCAAAGGGGAACATCAACTCCAACGTCGTGTTTGTATCAACAGAACTTCCTGTCGAACTGTTACAGTACGGAAAACTCCATCACGCCTCTTGAGATTGCCGCGCCTCATCTTGTCTCATCTTACGCCGGGCTATATCAGGAAGCAGACAACGCCACCCATCAACCCGTCGACTCCGTGCTATCCATAGTTATGGACCTCGTATCCAACGTCCCTTCCTCTTGACTGGGCTCTGTTCGTTCACAAAGCATTCGTCATGGCAACAGAAGTCTCGATTGATAAGGCTGAAAATAGCTGTCCAGGAGAGCGGAAGCTGGAAGTGGGTGTCGCGCTCAACTTCTCAGCATCGAACGAGATAACTCCATATCAAGCAGCGAAAGCGCCGATCTGACAACCCACTGTAGCGGAGCCGCTCATTGACAAGGCTCCACTAGCTCAGGCGGAGGTAAGGTGTGCTACTATGCAGACGAGCGCCCATTCTGCGTCGACATCGGCATCTCGACACTTCTGGCCACGCACTCGCGTCAATACGAGGTCGATCAAGCCCACTGCGCCTGTTGAAATATTGCATGTAAAGATTTCTTTTTATACACTTTCAAATTTGAGTTCGCAGTGATTTTCCGCGAGGCTGGCCAATGGCGAGAAATCTTCCGGACAGCCTTGCTGTAGAAACATGCAAGACGGCCGCATCGATCTGGGGCGCAGCAGCGTTGCTGTCATACTCGCGAAATATCATCAAGAACAGCTGATAACATGTGAAAGAGTAGTTAGGTACATCTTTCCTTCAATCTCTCTTTGAATGAATGGCTTTGGAGTCTCTCATCTCCTCCCTTCTTGATTGGTTTCAACCCGAACAGAGAAGACGCATATGGCACCTCGGACTGCGGACTCTTTCTGACTTGATTGACATTGTTTCTCGCTGAATCAACATTCGCCATGTCGCACCTACTGAAGCCGTCATCGGTCTACGAATTACTCCCGTTAGACAGGTTGTCGGGTCGTTCATCCACTCTCTTGACTGATCGAACAAGTACCTTAACCAAAAACAGCGCAACCGAGTCTCACAAGTTGAGAAACCGCGGACATGTTGCCCTTGTTCAGACCAACTTCGCCCTTTTAATCCTTTTTACCTGCGTCCCGTTCCTAGTATTTGGCGGACTCGTCTCCCAACACCATGGCCATGCCACAAGCGAGCATCCGAAGCTCAAATCAGGGCTGATCCAAGCCTCTAAAATAGTGCGGACCCCCATCCTGTCTATTGAAGGCTGCTAACAGGTAACAGGGCCCTTCGCTTTTCGCTCCGCTATTCGCTGCCGTTGCTGGTCGAACCATCCTCAAATTTGTCCAATGGAGAGCAGAAAGAGGGACAAACGTTGGCTCACTAGATCAGCTGCTTGGATGTACAACGATGTTTGGGGCGATCTCGACTCAGGTGGAGCTGAAGGCGCTCAACTGGATTGCGGTGTGTCTTGTTGCTCTGTGGGCACTCTCTCCTCTCGGCGGCCAGGCCTCGACGCGAATACTTGACTTTGGATTAGCAAACAGCACGATTCCGAGCACTATAGACTACCTCGACATGAACAATACCTTTGATTACTATACCGGGGGTGACAAAGCTGGGCCAGTTGCCAACGCTGGGGCTGTGTTTATCTCCGCCCTTTCCAGTTCATTGGATGTTAAGAATTCGGGTCAAGATGTGTGGGGCAATGTCAAGATCCCAATGCTGGAGAGGTTACCCCTTCCTTCAAAACCAGATCCTGAAGGATGGGTTAATGTTCCCGCGAATGGTTCTGTCTATTCATCACTAGCTGGCATTCCGGTGTCTTTGAGAGACAGGACTTCTAACATTAGCTTTGTCATATACACATCATACTGGGTTCTCGACTGCCCAGAATTGCGGCCCGTAGCCGAAAACGAAAATACCACTTCTGTATTCGCAAATGCAGAGCCTTTTCCCAACAGCCCATGGTGGCTGGCATCACCCAACACAACCGACAGCAGTCGATACACTTTCTCGAAGAGATCAGTTGCCGATAGGTATATTGCCTATCAGAGCTGGGATTCCAGCGACAATGAGAGTTACGCTACCTGCACCTTACAAACTTCCTTTGTGGAGGCGTCAGTATGGTGCACCGATGGAGACTGTCGTGTTACCACAATGCGCCCGTCAAAACTTCTACATCCGCCACCGAGCTGGTCGACGTTAGACTATCAATCCAGGACATTCGACGACTTTGCATACGGCTTGACAGGCTCGATCCTCGGCCACGAGGCCCACCCAACTCCCATCCAAGGCTACTTTCTCGACCCCGGCCAACCATTCAGTAACAACGCATTGGAAGACAAGAAAGGCCTCTATCAGCTCTCCAAAGAGTCCTTTGAGACGTCTCTTGCGCAGATCATGAACACATACTGGATCGTCGCAATCGCACCCACCGCCGTACCTGCCGGCCGCATCCAGCCCGATCTCAACAGCACCCTCCACCAAATGGGCGCCTCTTCCCTTCCAGCGACAAACGTCACCATCGTCACGACATACGAGATTTTCGTTTGCAACAATACATGGCTCGCCATCCTCCTCCTCGTCGACCTAATACTCTTCATCTTCGGCACCATCGGCCTCGTTCTTGCAATGCTCAACAAGGGACCCAGCCTGGCGCTGAACATGAGTTACATGGTGCGAGATAGCCCGTACGTGCTTACCGAGCCGTCGAGCAGTTTATGCAGTGGGGCGGAGAGGAGCAGGGCGCTGAAGAATGTCAGGGTCAGGTATGGTGATGTGCTACCGGAGGAGAAATTGGGGAAGGTGGGGATCGGTGAGTGTGATGAGCAGATGGGGCTGTGGGTTGGGGTTTTTGATGGGAGGAGGGAGTATGCGTAGATATGATAATAATATCTAGACATTGAAATGGATGCAGAAGTTCGAGATCACTCTTTCCTTTTTGCGAAACAAACACCAATGACCTTTCCGATTATTGCCAGTACTATTACATGTCTCCATAGTGCTAGGTAAGTCTGTTGACTGTATGTCCCTTTCAAGCAATGAATCAAGGGATCAGAACAATCTCTAACTGGGCATCCCTCAGCTAGAGCCAGGCTGGGGTCACGTGGGAGCCTCTGAGCTGGAGGTGGCGGGGGACGGGATTCGCCACGTGACGTCGTGTTTCTTTCGCGAATAATCTCGCCGATTTCTTGGAAAACCTCATGGTCGCAGCGCTTCGAATGGCAGTCAAGATACCAGTTCCACCATTGAGGAGAAACTGAGATCGCCCCAACCTATTCCTGTCAAGATGGCCGAAGCACCATCTGACTCCCAAAGAGCCCGACCCGTTGTGGCAGAGTCTTCTCATATCCAATCCTCGAATGACTGCATGCCATGTAGAGTAATGGGTCCGTTCCCTTTTCTCCTTTCCCCTCTCATCTGTCATGAGCCACTAGTTGGATTTGATAATGACAAATCTTATACTTCAGGTGCGACCGCATTCGCCGGCCTCGGAACATACACGTACTTTTCCGGCCACAGCCAACTTCGCGAGATGCAAGCGGAATACTTGGCGAAGGGGAAAGGATCTGTGCGATGGCTCGGAGCGCGAAGAGCTGGGATAACGGGCATGGCCGTTACACTTGTTGGGTTGGGGCTGTATAGATTGGTGAATTGAGGGAAGTTAGAAGTGGTGATACATGTGGAATGCGGAGATACCGAAAGAGATGCTATGGCCATCTACCTGATGTATAAATGGCCCGGAGTAGTGAGTTGGAAAGGGAAGAATCCCGCACACTCCGGACCTCCACACAGGCCGACAACGGGACGTCCTGGGAGCTTGACGTACCAGGACATTACGCTTGGCGAGCGGTCAAGACAGTGAGGCCTGAGATGGACTACCGCTGTCTTGCCATCTCATCTTGTGCTAACAGGCGGGAGTCTCTTCTGTACTTCATGGACGGGTTGCACAAGAGAAGATCTACTTCGTGGTACTCATTGAACTACACTCCGCTCGTGGGAATACTCTCACGAGAGTCCATGACTATCAAATCTATGCATCTCAAACGAAATTCATTCAATGAAGCAGATCATTGATCTAATATAAATCATCCCGCAACATTCTCAGCCACCTTTTCCCCATCCTTCCCGACAACCCCCTCTGCCCTTTCCGCCTGCGCCGTACTCGTCTGGAACAGCTTCCCAATCGCTTCAACCGTCGTATTCCCACCACTTAACACAACACCCATGTTCCAACCCCCTTCTCCACCCTCCCTCTCCGCAATTCTCCTAAAATCCTCATCAAACATGCAAACCGCCAACCCTACGACTGCACTCGGCTCAACGAACACCTTCATCCGCTCCAACACCAGCTTCATGGCCGCCTTGATATGCTCCTCTGTCACACTGTAGACGCCCTTGACCTTGCTCTTGTCGCTGATCACAATCCAGGGGATCTCTCCGACAGGCGTGCGCAGGCCGTCAGCGATGGTGAGCGTCTTGACGGAGGGGATTCGCTTTCCAGCTGCGAGGCCAAGCTGCCCGTCGTTGGCGCCTTCGAAGGAGGGCTCAGCGCCGAAGACGCGGATACCTGTCCCTTGGAGGGCGGTTGCAACGCCGGAGAGCATGCCGCCTCCGCCTAGTGGTGCGATTACGGCATCTAATGTCTGTTTCTGGTCTCTGTTCACGCTTATATGTGACATTGCCAGCAAGTCTTTTGCTTGTTGCTCCAGTTCTAACGCCATCGTACCCTGTCCCAATATGATATCTGGATGGTCATATGGAGGTACTAGTATCGCGCCTGTCTTCTTAATCACGTCTACCACTACGGCTTCGCGCTCTTCTGAAGTCGACCCGCTAAATAGTACATTTGCGCCATAACCCTTTGTGCCCGCAATCTTCGAAGGTGTACTTATGGTTGGCATGACGATATGTGCTGTGATGCCTTTCGTTCGAGCGGCGAGTGCGAGTGCTTGTGCATGGTTCCCTGGTATTGATATCAGCCTCCGCTCTTATCTAAAACCCATTTCACGCCAATGACGTACCAGAACTATGTGTCACCACGCCTCTTGCCAGCTCTTCATCGCTCAACTGTGTCAAGGCATGAAATGCTCCTCGCGCCTTGAATGCGCCAATCTTCTGGTAATTCTCACATTTGAAGAAGAACCTGAATTTCGGTTTTGCAGGCGTCTGTCCTTCCCATTGTGTGCCCTTGAGAGCTTCAGGTGATCGTGGCGTTGATGCGACCGAATCGATGGTGGTGCATGTGAGGACGGGAGTGAGGTGGACGTATTGCTTGATCAATTCGTGCGCTTTTTGTACGTTTTCGCGTGTGAGAGGTTTGGATCTGGATGATTCGGCCATTGCTTAGAAGCGATCTTCAGATACGGGAAGATATACGAAGTTGACTTACCATGACTGTCATAGAGTAATTTGGAGTTGCTATGTAGTGCGATATCGGTGTTAGTCAAGCCGAGCTCTCGCAAGCTCCTGGAAGCGCTGCTTAGCTCCGCGAATAAAGAAGAAGTCCAACAACTCTACGAAATCCAACGAAGGCAGCATCTTGGAGCTATTTGAGATGATACAACACGTCTACTTGACCTTGTCATCTGTACTCTAGACAATACACGTCCCTTCCAAGCGAGAAGAGGCGGTTGGCGGCAGTCCAATTCTTAATGAGATGGCATCTTGAAGCAACCCAGAAGAGCTCAATTCGACGCAATAACAGTCCCGAGGAACTTGACACTGTATAAGACGTGAGTGTGGAAATGGGAATGCTGTTGTTCGTTTCGAAGGATTGATGTCATCGGCGATTGGAGGCACGTGCGTAACAACGCGGCGCGTCTTCAAAGCTCTCCATGGAACATATCGAAACCACCCACCATCGATCCATCTCATCCCACAACAACAAATTCTTTTCTGTGCATCAACTTATCAACCTGCACTCTCAAGTCTATTGTTCTGATTACGAATTCTTGAAATGATATAACACCTGCGCCATTCCTCCCCGCATCCTCACCAAGACGCGTCGCGGCGCGTCAACTCACCTGTATAACCGCGAATTCACGATAGCACGGCTTCATCTCATCGCATACTCATGCGATCCATAATCGAGGCATTATTTGACACGTGACGATAGCCTCCCATCGTCGGTACAGTCAAGATGTTCCTCCCACGCGAGCTCCTCTCGCACCTCTACCTCCACCTCCTCCGCACATCGCACGCCCTCTCACCGCCCGTTCTCATCCTCGTCGCGCTCGAACCCGATGCACTCTGCGCGTCCCAAATACTCACTGCCCTCCTGAAGCGCGACTTCATACCACACAAGATACAACCCGTCTCCGGCATTCAGGACCTACTACGTGCCGGACGAGAGCTCGTGCAGCCTATGCGCACCACGGATGGCGGCAGTGGAGGCGTCGTTGTGTGCCTTGGCCTGGGCGCGCTATATGACCTGGAAGAGACGCTGTTCCTCGAGGAAGTGGCTGTGGGGAGAGACGATGATGGCTACGACATCAGAGAGCCGAGATTCAATGGCTATGGAGGCGTGGAGTGCTGGGTTGTTGACGCGAGACGCCCGTGGCATTTGGATAATATGTTCAGCAACTTTGAGAGAGCGGAAGAGGTTGATGAGACGGCGGTTGCACGCGTTCCTGGTGTCAAGGATGGGAAGGTGACACAGGCGTATAAGCCGGGGCGAGGAGGGATTATTTGCTTTGATGATGGTGATATTGAGGAGGATCTCAAAGCTGAAAGAGACGCGTATCATGGTGCGCTCGAAGCTCGACGCGCGTTTCCTGACTTTATGAACTCGGAAGAGATGGGGGCGTGGATCAGACGTCGAAGGCTGGAAGATGGTGGAGACGAGAATGAGGGCGATGCAGATGATGAAGATGTCGAGGACAGGATTCCAGACTCTGCTCAAGACACATCAAGAAAGAGAAAGTCTTTGTCGGATGCCGAAGATGAGTCTGAGGATGAATCTGACAGACCTGCTCAACGGCGGAGAAGCAACTCTGTAAGTGTGATACACTTTCTTCATTGTCATGCAATTAATTTTATGCAGTCCAGTAGCATACCTTCGCCACGAGACCGTTCACGCGGACGCAACAAAGGCGACGGGCTCGGTGCCTCATCAGACGAGTCGCGCTCTCCAACACCTGGAAGCCGATCCTCATCATTGCCGCGAAGACGTTCCAAGAAGGAGGAGAGCTTGGAAGAGAAGATCTGGAAGAAATGGGCAAGCGACGAACTCGTTCTGGACAGATACAACAACTTGGGCTCGTCATTTGCAGAGCCCATCTCGTCCATGATGTATTCTCTCGCTTCTGACCTGGGCAAGGAGGACAACGACCTCCTTTGGCAATGCATCGTCGGAGTCTCAAGCATGGAGCTCGCTGGCCAGACACACGCAGGTCTCGGTCTCTCTCCACTATCCACGGCTGGTGGTTCATCAGGCTGGAACGGCGTACGCGGTGAACGTATCCGCTCGGTCTTACGCGAAGAGGTCCGGCGCCTCAATCCATTACCCGTAACCGACATCTACGGCCTCGATCCAAACAACGGTATTATACAAACTCACGCACGCTCTCCCACAGATACCGCGATCCGTCTTTCTCCAGAACCGCGCTTCCTGCTCATCCGACATTGGTCGCTCTACGACAGCATGCTCCACTCGCCATACCTCTCCGCCAAACTACACATATGGTCCGACAATGGCCGCCGGCGTCTGCACAAGCTACTTGCCAAAATGGGCGTCAGCTTGGCGCAGTGTCGACAGAGTTATACGCACATGGACATGGATCTGAAGCGTAGTCTGCGCGAGAAACTGCTCAAGTTTGCACCGCAATATGGTCTTGAAGGTCTTGTCCCGCCCGTCGGACGTGGCGGGAGAGAGGCAAAAGAGGGCTGGGGCTTTGTGCGGTGTTGGGGCTGGAAGGCGTGTCTCAGTGCTGTAGATGTTGGCGTTGTTGTGGGGTCGATTCTGGATGTTGGTGTTGCGGAGAATAAGAACGGCGCAAGTGGTGCAGGGATGAGAGCGCAAGACAACTCGCAGCTCACGTACTCACAACGTGTACAAGGCGTTGTCAATGTCGACCAGGATATTATAGCTGCGCTGGATCGAGAGCGCGCCGACGACGCGAATGCCAGATTCTGGACCGCGTACGATGCCTTGTCTTCAGCGTCTCAGCTCGCTGGCCACATTGCAACGGCTCAGTATCTACATCGCGCTATCCTGAGAACGGGCACATCGCTCATCGAGAAGAAACAGATTCGACATCTCAAGGCATTTCGCATGGCTGTTGTCAAAGAAGGCCCAGATGTTCAGCTCTTCACTCATGCTGGGGCTCTTATCAAGCTGGCGCTGTGGGTAGCTGAGGCAGTCATCGAAATGGAGGGAGGTCGAAGCAGCAGCGTCAAAAAAGGATCTGAGCTGGTCATGGCTGCGCTGGATGAGGCTCGAGGATCATACATTGTCGTTGGACTTGGAGGCGGTGGTGCCGTCGCTCTGGACAGAGAGCGGCAGAGGAGAAGGGCTGAGAGGAAGAAGAAGAGAGAGGAAGCGAAAGAGACAAAGAAGAAGGAGCGTGAGAAGGAAAAGGAGATGCGGAGGGAGCAGAGACTTGCGAATGGCGATAGCGATTACGAGTCTGATGAGGAAAACGAGGAAGATGAGGAGGATAGCGACGACAGCGATGATGAGAGCGATGTTGATGAGGAAGAGGAGAAAAGGAAGAAGGATAGAGGCTACGGCAGGAATCGATTCGGCAAGGCCTTCAAGGATGTCATGGACGACATGGGCTTGGCAGTCAGGATAGACAGCTTTGAGCATTGTGTTGCTCAGGTTAGGAAGGAGGAATTGAGCTCGTTTCTTGAGGAGCTGAGTATGAGGGCTGTTGTTGGCTAGATGTATTGCATGGGCAAAGATGGAGAACTCGAGCAATAACGGTTGCATTTGCTGTTGGCTGGCATGGCGCGTCACGCATGGCTCTTGTTGTATGAATCTCATGTTACTTGTGCTGCTGTTATTAGCATTTTATGAATTGATAGAACACCTATCCTCGATGCAGCTTAGGTCGTGTTTGCCTAGCTTTCCTCCGCGTTGCGTGAGATTGTGTTGGAGGGCCTGAGGGTGTGATGTATATAAACCACCACTCTGAAGAGAGGTTGCTTTGCGTCATCAACCACAATCAACATGGTAGTAGCAGGTATTCCGCAAGCACCAACTGGTCTCATAATCCTCTGGGCTCCCCACTCCTCTAGCACAACCACAACATCAAGCTAAGGCACTCCTCAACCACCAACCGGTCTAACAACCCTCCTCCCGACCGAACTCCGGCAGCAGATTCTCAGCTACGTCCTCCACAACATCTGAGCGTTCCGAGTTCGAGGCTGCGGGTACCGATCAAGGCGAAAGGGAACCGGACTTACCTATTGCAAGAAGAAGAAGCGTACGGCGTACCTTACTTACATTCACATCAGTCAATCGAGCAACACGAAGAGAGACGGTGTATTTTTTTCGGGTACAATACAGATTGATAAACCAAGAGTTTGAGGGGTGTCAAAAGTCGCAGGAGGAACTTACAAAGGACGGTTTGGGCAGATACTGGGATCATATAATTGGTGTTTCCATTGTGATTTGCAAAGAGTACATTAGAGACTCAAGGATGTGTTACGTGATCCTTGGTAAAATTCTGCCTTTATTGACGTGCTCAGGGAAAATTTTAGTATTGCAATTGAGTTTGACAGGTCGTAGCAAGAAGAAAGGTTAAAGACCGAGTAGGAAAGCTTTCCAGAGTCAGAGAAGAGGCATGAAAGTTGTCAATAGTCAAGCGGCTCGAAAAACTGTGATGGAAAGGTTGGGTGGCAGGATAATACAACAGGGAAATTGTATACGAGAATATTAGCTTTGCTCTAATCGAACAATACCACCATTCGCTTTGAAGCTTTTCCTGTGCTCATATCCTCATACATCTGCGGCATATCTTCCAGCTTTTTGAAATCGACCTCGGGAATGATCTGATGCTTAGCTGTGAAATCTACCGCCCTCTTCATGTCCTTGGGATGTCCCGTATTCGATCCCTTGACTCTGTACTGCTGAGTTACAATGTCCCAAGCTGGGAAGTCGATCGCTTTGATAGGCAGACCAACAACCATGAGCACTCCGCCGAGTTTTAGCACCTTCTTCGCGTTTCCGTAAGCCGGAATGACGTTGCTGTACACTGCTGCGCCGTGGGTTCCGCCTTTGATATTGTCAGGCCCGCGCGTCAACTTCTTGACCTCCTCTAACCAATCAGGATTCGACGCAGTATTGATGATGGCATCAGCACCTTTCTGTTTAGCGATTTGAAGCATGTTGTCGTTGACGTCGAGTCCGATTACTTTGTAGCCCATTGCTTTGGCGTATTGGACGGCGTACTGGCCCAACCCACCGCAACCGATGACAGCGAACCATTCTCCGGGTTTCAGCTCTGCTCTATCGACGGAATGGAATGCTGTGCGAACATTAACTTTCAATTTCCGACGGCTTTGGGTCAGAGGGGAAATGGCTGCATTACCAGTGATGCCCGCACAGAACAACGGGCTCATCTTCTCCGCCGGTAGACTGTCCGGCAGCAAGATGCAGTCCTCCCAATCAATCAGCGAGTACTCCGAGAAGAAGCCATCCGTCATGATCCCCTTGACTTTCGCTCCGCCGTTCACTGGTTCGTAGCACAGTGTGCCGTGCGCGTGGCAGCCCTCGCACGTGAAACAGCAGTTCACGATGTACAGCATACCAATCTTGTCGCCGACTTTGAAACCCTTGCCTTCAGAAGACGGGTGGAGCTTTTCAACGATTCCAACACCCTCGTGGCCCATAGTCAAGGGCTTGCCATCGTCCGGGAACATCTCGGCCATGAGATCGGAATGGCAGAGCGATGCTCCTGTCATCTTCACCAGCAGCTGACCCTCTGTTGGCTCCGGAATAGGCACATCGTTGATCAAGACCTTGCCGCTTTTCTAACCCCAACCTCAGTGATGAGTCTATAATGGCAAATGGTTATTCGGCCCACCTTGTCGAATTGAGCGGCCTTCATGGTACCCTTTGCGCCGTTCATGTTGACAGATTTCCGTCAAACGTAGATATATCGCAGTGTACAAGAAGAGAGGCTCAACTCAGCGAAAGTAATTAAAGCAGACAGTCACATGGACTTGAAGCTAAAGAAGAAAGTAAAAAGTTACTTACTCCCCCGCCGACTTCTCGGCCCACTCATCAATGTTCAGAGGTACAGTGACTTGCGCGTCGCGGGTATCGCTGGCCGATCTCCGCCTCTACTCCTCACTTTACACCCAACAGAAAGCAGAGCACACTCCCGAGGGGTTGCACATGAGACAGATGGCAGTGCTAATGTACATCGAGCTGGGCGGAGCGTGCACATCCGCGGCAGACGAAGTGGTTGGAGGTGGGGTAGCGGGAAGGTTTGAGAGCTCGAAGAAGCAAAGTGTGTGAGTCTGGATGTAAAGTAGTTTCTTGGCCATTTCACTTCGCAGAGGCCAAAGATGCTGATGGAAATAAGAGAGTGGTTGGAAGTGTGCATCACGATAAGTCTGATGCCCCTTTCTTTCTTAAAGCGGCGTCTGTTGCGTCAAAGCTCAGCTGACACCTCTCCTCGACTCGTCCATTTCTTCGTCTTTTCCTCATCCATAAAGCCTTTCGATCAATTTCCATCGGCATTAATAGCACTACAATCTAGAACTTGAAGGACTACGTGACTAAAGAGCCATTGAAACTAAGAGGATCCAACTTTAAGAAACGCGATCTGGTCATTGACTCATTGCTCTCTGCGCCGCAGGTCGGAGTTCTTTGTTCAGCATGCTTTGAAGCTCTCAGATTGCCACAATCGCGTTTGTCTTATAAGTATAATTCTCCATTACGATATGGTCGATTCCTTGTTCCATCTCAATGCTTGTTCTCATATTTCTTTGATACACGCCGCTATTCAAAGCTCTTTAGGCAGCATCTTCCTCCACGGCAGAGCAAGTCTTCTGCAACAATATAGCTTAAGAGCATCTACTGCTCTTTTCTCCAGTCATCGTTCCCCCGCATTACACCAGCCGCAATGCACTTCTTTCTTATTGTAGTCACGCTTTTCCTCGTTTACGGGGCTCGCCGCAGTCCCGGACTCAGCGCAGTCGTTATTGCTTCAGTCTTTAGCATAGCTCTTAATGCTCATCTAGTGACAAGCTCTGCCTGTACAACGACCTGGGAGTTTATTCTTGCCGGTCCAAGTCCGGGGCTCAGCCAGATACCTTGTTCTGCTACTATCACGCCGGCACCACCCAAACCATCACCTTTTAGTCAATTTGAACCAAACCCTAAAATATCTTACCTGGCTCCCAAGGTCAGCCCGGTACATGGTGTTCCAAAAGTAATGGCTTAGTTGAATCGCCAACCACTCCGTCTCCGCGCTTCTGCTCATGCTAACCCGGCTTAGCTCAAGGACAAACCCCCAACGGCCCGTTTAAATCACGCAGTAATCGAGGCTCATAAGCTCGCTGAAGCTGTCTCGGTGCTCGAACAAAAGATGAAGCACGGCAAGAGTAAGTCACCCAGGCCTCCAGCTCGGCCCTGCGCCGTGGCGTCAGAAGCCTTCTCCCACCATTCGATCTCTTTTTGAACCCAATCCTCAAATAACTCACTTACCTGCTGCCAGCGCACCGAATAGGTCATCAGTAGAGCCAGGGCAGTTTTCTAGAACCCCCTCAACAATGCGATGCAGTCCCACCGGGATTCGATCATGTATACGGAGACCCAAGGTCCGCTGAAGCAAATTGGGCCCGCTTGGGGAGGAGGCATAACTCTCTCTAGTCGTCGGAGGACATCATCGCATGTAACCGCTCACCCAGGCTCTGGATAATGGCTGGAGTCTAATTCTATTCCTTCAGTTCCATCTCTCGAGGATGAAGAGGCTAACGAGCTGCATGACAATGCTTCCGAAAATGGTGTCGTGATCGTTAGGGTCACAATGGTCAGCACTTTTGTTACGACCATGGTCGGAGATGCCTATCTGATGCTGAAGTTTGCATAATGCATACACGGAAATGGCATCTTCCTCGTGAAGTGATTTTCCGTAACGTCGTTCACATTTGCAGAGGGGATGCTCACAAATACGACTAGAGGACTTTGCTGCTAGATACCCTGCAAATTCAAGGAGGTTTACCTATATTAGACATAGCAGCTCTAATTCGGCCTCAGCTTTCTCAGATCCATTCACTCATAAATTTTTCTATTCCGAAAACGCTAACTACATCACCACTGTAGGTATCTTAACCGTATGGCACCTGAAAGAATAGTCGCAGCCTCTTCTTCCCTGTGCAGCGTGTAGTCGGGGAGAAGGAACAGAGGTCCCTGGATATGCTTTGATTTGATCGTATCTTTGAGTCTTCGAGAGACCCTTTGCGCGAGAAGGAGTGACTGCTGTGGGAGCTGGAGGAGGATGAGCTCCAGAAGTCCAGGAAGGATGAACACATGGTCGATTGCTCACGTTTCCATGTTGGTAGGAGGTAATGCTTTCTGTGACGTTGAATTTGGAGAAGCGTTCTCTATCTATACTTCCTTGATGCCGAGACTCCATTCTATGTTGCTCCATTCACAACGCGGTATCACGTGGTCTCGACGGTAAGCTCCGTTGGCCTGGCAAGTGCAGCCTGACGGTGATACTCTGGAAATTTTGCCCCTCCCCCGCCAAACAAGTTCATTCCAATATATACAGCACCATTCCACTATTACCGATATTCCAGACTTGTTTCCAGTTCGTTGAGTCTCCTGGCCGTGTGCACTCCGAGAAAATGGCGGCAAAGAAAGGCGGCGAGAATACCAAGAAAGCGGCAGGAAATGCACGCAAGGCTGAGGCTGCAGCACAGAAGCAAGCAGTAAAGAATCGTGAAGAAGAGTCCCAGGAATCTGCGAAATGGTCAAAGGGTTCGAAAGATAACAGCAAGGCGTATGTTCATACTCAAATTCCGGAAGAGCCGACACTGATCCGCATACAGTGAAGCTGCGGCAGCGAGACAAGCAGAGGCAGCGAGGAAGAAAGCAGAGAAAGAAGCTCTCGCGAAAGCCGAAGAAGCGTCGTTACCTTCCAAGGGCGGCCCTTCGAAGACGAAGACTGCGCAAAAGAAGAGTCGTGGCCCCAGCCTGGACCTCGCCGCTCTGGACGGCGAGCCAACGTCGAAAAAGGGAGCCGACCTTAACGCCACTGGCATTGACAATGCTCTAGACGCCCTTACCCTCACATCGAACAACAATTCTCAAATAGATCGACATCCTGAACGTAGATTCAAGGCCGCTTATGCCGTATTCGAAGAGAGGCGACTGGAGGAGATGAAGGACGAGAAGGGCTTGAGGCGGCAGCAGAAGATCGAGCTTATACGGAAGGAGTTCGAGAAGCATCCAGACAATCCGTTCAATCAGATCAGCGCGCAGTTCAACAGCACGAGGGAAGAGTTGGCAGAGCTACAGGATGCGGAGAAGAGGAAGATTGAGTCGAGGCTGGGAAACACGAGTACCTGAGGGAAGAGGGAGCTGGGAAGCAGCACACTTTATGCACGAAACGATCATTAGCTTATGAGCATGGCAAAGGGCGTTCTGGGTACTAAGAGACATGGTGTTGGAACGCCATATAGAACGGTCTTTCTTCCGGACATCGAGGGTCAAGATTCCATTAGTTTTTCGCTGATAGATGAGTCGTCTAGCATTCAATACCCTTCAACTGTGAAATTCTTTTCATTCTTCCGCTTGATCGAAATCTTCAGCTTCGACAGCTCTCCACGAACGAAAGAGTCATCAATTTTTCGTTGTATAATCTGTTATCATCGGTGATGGCAAAATGCACTCTACGCGGAAGCTAAGCCGCGAATTTTTACTTTCTTCCGCGGAGCTCGTACCGTGCTCAGAACTTGGCCTATTTACACCGTTCAATCTATTCCGCCGAGCGCGCACTGCGCGCCGAAATTCAACTAGCTCTCCTGCCACCTTTCTTCAGCTAATTCGCAAACTCACTAGAAGGCGCGCAACATAGACCAGTCCTGCTCTTCAACAAAAGGGAAAGAATCAGTGAAAGTTCGGTTTCAGAAGATTCACCCAGTGTTTGTTAATTCTGTACAGCGTTATTGAACTCCATCTATCCCGACTGAAGAGACTACCCACCTTAGCGGTTCAAGATGACAAAGCGACGGCATGAACCTTCTGCCGTCATCTCTGTACAGTGTGCATGTCGCCTCCAACTCTGTGCCTTCGAAAGTGCTTTTCCTCTTCATATTGTCTGCTGCAGGTACCTAATCGCCCAATAAAACTTCCAGAGCCCGAAGGCGAAAAGCGTACCAAACCCCAACCACAGCCAACCTCCGAACTTGAGACTGAGCACTTTACTGTCTGCCCAGTGCTCTGATGGCCTCTCCGACGATTTCATCCTTCCCTCTTCCTGCACAGTCGATACGTCTGACGACTCAGCGCGGGACGATTCCGACTCCCACACGAATTCCCAGCCATCCTGGATCATTGATTCTCGGTGCGATTCGAGGTCTGCGTCTGGTATTTCGAGTATAATCGTTTGGGATTGTGGATACGCGTCGTCGTTCCATGCGTATGGCCAGGGGCCGCGTGAGGCTTCGTCGTGGGTTGGTTGACGCATTGTGGTTGTTTTTGATGGATTCGGGATGCGAAGATGGGACGAATTTTGGACTTTAAGGAAAAGGGAATGAAACGGGCGAGAATTTAACCATACAGTCGTTGCGCGATGATCCCGTTGAAGAATTTAACGGTCCACTAGACAAGTGAACAATTAGCAATACAAAGATGGCAAACCGCTCAGGCGTGGCATGTTTGATGGTTTCGAAAACCGTTGAATATAAGAAATACCAAGCTCTCCAATCAAATGAAACCAAGTCGTATTCAAATTCTAGTTAAAGTTTAAAGGTATCGGCACATGCCAATGTCATAGTTGCGGGTATGTGCAATGAGCGCAATGAAAGTAATGACTGTAGTAACTACATCGAAGATTATAGTCCATAGGTGAGTTGAGTCTGAACAATGTGTCGCTACCGAGATTGCATTAGTTAGATGTGCTGTTGGCGCTACTGATCTGGCAGTTGACGAAGGATGCTTTTCTGATAGACCCGCTAGAGCCATTGATTTTATGTTGAGTAAATATAAAATTTATTTGAATTCGACACGGAATAATAGAAATGGAGAATGCCTTTAAATGCTTACTCTATCGCATGGAAAGCAAGCAGGTGACGGGTCAGAACCCTCGCGAAAGGACGGCATTCGCAATATAGAGAAGATGTGCTGAAGGATTGGAGGAAAGGACGAAAGCAATAGGGGTGCAGACACTACCTGTGGTTCATTATTTGTGATGATGAGCGACAGCCTTGTGGGAGGGTGAGGGCGTGGCTTCAAAGATCCCAACGTTTTGAAGGAAGGATAGCTATAAAAACTGTAGAATAGTCGTATGAATATCTGGGGGGGAAGGAACGAGATATCTAGTTTCACAAATTGAGTTGTGTCGGGCTATGGAAGGAAGGGAGGCATTAGTACATGTGCTATGAAAGCCGTCCCGTGTGGTGGAAATAAAACGGGCTATGAAATGGGTTTGTCTGTAAGTCTGCTTTATGTACGACATGCAGATGCGGTTTTTTCGCTTCCAAAAGTATTTCTGACCGCCCGGCTTGAGAAATTGACGGGAATAAATATTTTCGTCAGCTGGCGTTGGCAACAGGGCCAGCGAAAATGAGGCAGTTACAAGTTCAATCGCCTCCCGCTAGAGATAGACACGTAAAGACGCACCCAGAACAGAAGATCTTCATCTCGAGCTTGGAGCTTGCGGACGGCAAGCCCTGCGGCGACGGAAAACTTGCTCGCCGCGGCGCTTTAAACATCCCGTTATCGATCCAGGACGGACGGAGGCTTCTTATCGCTGCCAGGAGATCCGCAAATAGCAAACGAAACACCGCACCCTTGTCTTCCAACTGGTGAACGAGCGCTATCGTCATTCGAGGTAGGCTCTATCGATATCATGGAGGCCGGTGTGGCTCAAGGAAGTGCGCAAGATTTTCGATTCTCCTCGAATCTTTCAGCCTTGCCACTTCCACCTCGGACCCATGAATCTATTGTGCTACGAGAACTGCTACCAGCTCGGGAAACAGCCAGACCATATGGCCAGAACACTGGAATGCGCCTGTATCAAGAGTCCAGGGCTCAGCGACAGAACACGAGAGTGCGCTGCTTCAAATAATCGGATAACTCGAAGTCCAGATAATACGTTTGAAACAGCAAGAGCTTACCGCAAGGCACAATGTGTTTCAGACAATCAATGCCGCACGAGCACGTTTCAACTTGCAAAGCGATTTCGCTCTCACTGCTGAACCTTTTACAGAAAACCTGAACAGATTCTGTTACAGAGCTGCGGAGCTGGAGAAAAGATTCACTGAGATTGAGAAAGGTAACCCTTGCTTGAACTCTGTCTATGTCGACAAGACCATACTAATTTCAAACAGGTCTGGACATCCATCCAGAATTGACGTCAATTCCAGAGTTTTACGACTCTTTCCCGCCATGAAACGTTTGGCAACACATATCTCCCTTGGAACAACCCCTCCTATTAGCCCCACGAGCCAGTATCTGCCCACCAGTGGCTCTATCCAAAGGATCAAATGTTAACGGACTCCGAGGCTCAACAGAGTTCTCCCCGAGTGAGAGGCAGAGATGAAATCGGCGGTCCCAAGTCCGTCCTTCATCCTCAAGACGACATTGACGTACAGCATACGTCGCAATGAACTTATGGGATGTTCCCAGAAACACCAGAGAGCTGCTATCACGCGGAGACATGTACTTTGGCCCTCTCGGCATATTTATGATCAACCGTCATTGCTGTTTGTAATTCGCACCCCCCAGCAGCCTTCAAGATGTCTGGCATTGGCGTCACCGTGAAAGAACCTTCTTGAACAGGATGAATGAACGCGCCATCCAGGGGATCACAGGTGGAATATGCTGGGAGATTGGTATTATGTCTCGAAACATCCGTATCTCGAGCGTTAGCATCTTTCGCTTTCGAGGAGGGTCCGTTTGTCAATGTTCCAGTCTCATGTTCTATTAGTTCTCAGCTGTGTTTTGTTTGTTGCATGTTCGCAATCTCGAAAGCTCACATACCGCTGAGATTGGATGCGGCGCTTAGCTCACTCGCCGAACAGGTGATCGAGCATTGCATCCGACGTAATTGCAGATACGCTACAACAAGCGCAGCTATGCCGATGATTGCTGCAGCGGTTCCGAGTACAACTGTTTCCATTTGACTGGCGTCGAAGCCTTGCGATGAACCGGGCGCACCGTTGGTGTTGCTGGGCATCACTGAGTATGTGACACAGTTTTGCTTAGATGTTGAGGATGGACTTGAGCAAGGAAGAAGCGTGTCATTCACACTTCGAAGGCCGTATATAGGAGACATGGTGTCGAATCGTGCGACGTGGGATCTGGCAAGAAAGAATCAAGATGCGGTGGGTTGCGAAGAAGTGGAAAAATGACGAACATTGACCTTACCTAAAGGAATCCGACAGTTATAGCTAGCGGATGCTTGAGGAACAGGCGACGAAAGTCATGGCTATGAGTACTGCGGTTGTCATCATTGATCCTGAGTATTTGGCCACCATTTTTGGCTATGAATACGTCTGGTTCGTTACGATTTGATAGAAGTGGCTGAGACATAAAAGGTGAAAGTAATGGTTGAATCCTTGGCATGTAATTATGTAGTTGTGAGATCTGGAGTAGTGGCTACGAAATGAACAGCATGGCTATGAAAGCTAAGCAATCGACTCACGAAATCTTCGAGGCCATCCGAGAGGCGAATATCGGTCGTAGCAAGACTTCCCCGTTTGTGATGGATTCAAGCCGAATACAAGAGAACACTCAGGAGAGATGCATGAGAGTAATTGTAAAACTTGATGAAATGTCGGCGTCGGACGAAGTTTTAGAGGGAGACCTCGTGAAGCGTCAACTCGGCGTTGCGCACGTGCGGAGAGCAATCTTGGCTATGAACCGGCTGTGAAAGAAGGCCAGGCTTTACTGTATTCCCGAGTAATCGTTCATAAGTTTGGAACAACTTCGACCGATACGTACCATGACGGTCCTCCTTATGTCAGAATGCCTGATCCTTCTTGAAAGTCCGGTTCAGCCTCGATTATTAACACCGTGGGGCTTAGATCGACATGCATGCATTGGCCGACACCCCGCGATCGACGACTGTGGCCGAGTCCGAAGGGTTTTGGCTATGACAGAGCAAGCTGGCTATGAAGAGTAGTTATAAGGGTTGATAGATATAAGCCTTAGAGTACTCTCATCGCGATACATGAATCAGCTGCATGAATCAGCCATCGGCCCAGACCTCGTTCGCAGCGTTTACCGAAATTAGAAACGTCACGGCAGCTGAAAGTGTACGGATCTCTCTCATCATGGAACATCAATTTCGTTGAAAAGCTAGAAAATCTGACATCAGGGCAGGACTTAGTTTACCCATAGCAGCGAGCGCACCGAGTTTTGGTATTCGATGGACATCGGCGCGTGGTCTTCCAATCAATCGGTTGCACCATCTCCACTGACGAGGCCGTCCGATGTTGCTTCGGGTTGTTCGCAACAGGTTGTATCCACGAGCGACAAAGATTCATCAAAGCGGTTTCAATGCGATCTCTGTCCTAACAGTTTCACAAGGAAGGAGAACTTGGTCGGCCATGTTCGAGCTGCTCACAGTAATGAGAGACCATTTGCCTGCAAGGAATGTGGAAAGCGCTTCGTGCGCAAAAACGACCGCGACCGACACGAGAAGCAGCACTCAGCCCCTAAACAGTTCAGATGTGGCGGAAGGCAGCCTAGCGGTCAATCATTGGGTTGCGGGAGGGCATTCCATCGGTTGGACGCGCTCAAATCACACCTTCGGTCAAAATTGGGCAAAGACTGCGCCAAATCGCTCACTCGGATTGACAAGGAAGAGACGGAGAGCCCATCAACTGCTCCCGAGGAGACACAGTCATTAAACATTCAAGACACTAAAGAGACTGTGCCCAATCCCCACGACGAGGAGTCGAGGTTTGCGGAAGTTGGAGAAGTATCGTACGCGCGCCGAGAAGCCCACTATAAACTAGACAGAGACGCGCTACGGAGAGAAAATAAACGACTGAAAGCGAACTCATTCGACTGTGAGGAATTCTACCTCGAATTACAGAGTAGACGACGAAGAAACGCCCTACCAGAACTTAAATGGCTCGAGATACCAAGAATTCGACCGAAATGCATCCCGCTGCTGCTCATCCAAAGAGTAATCACTTTGGAAAAGGAGCTTATACATAGAGGTATGTAGTATTGTGAGGAATCGAGAGCAGAACTTCAAAATGAGGTACAATTTGTTGATTGTTGACAGGAATCGATGTCGAAAAGGAATTGTCGTCTTGGAATGTCCGCTGTGAAAAAATACCGATCCAAGCGACGATTGGGGGCCACGTCAGCTCCCCTCCTCCGAGTCCCTCAAATGTAGGTGCTGATTACGGCGTTCAGCCTTTGGCGAACGAGCACCACCAGAAAGGGAACACCGAGCTGTCTTCGTCTCGCTTTTGCCGGGACGGTGGATCTGGGAATTCCTGTATACTGAGACCGCTAAAGAGGCCTCGGAATGAGAGCAGTGACATTAAGAGCAGAAACAGCGCTCCTCGACCTACTCACTCTCCACGAGACCGGCACCATCAGATTCCTTCTTACGCCTTAACCCCTTCCGATGTCTTTCTCTCTCTGAGCGCCGAAGTTTTGAATCAGCTTCCGGTTCTCTGACCTATACTCCATCTGCTTGGCAGACCCAACGCTTCTTGGATTATCTAGCTTCACATGAATCCTTAAACGTGCTCATCTTGGGCGGTGCATCGATGCTTGGAGCGTCACATTTCTTGTGGACCAACGCAGACCTGACACAGCACGAACGAGCAAGAAGGCTTCAACATAGAATCCTTGCAGATAATCGATCAAAGAGAGTACTCTATTCTTTCGATATGGTGAGGACTCCCGTGAAATACGACTCTGCCAGACAAATATATTGGAATTGGAGGCTGGATTATAATCTAACAACCCTTCTGCAAATGTCGTCGTTTGTCCAGCATTGCAAACATCTCCTCTTAATCAGCGCTTTCAATGTGATCGTCTTTTGCATCACGCTTTGCTTCATCGTCTGCAATGCTCTCCATCTCGAGCTTTGCCTCACTTGCTCGAAGCTCGGCATTCTCAGTCTCGTCAATCGCGTTGATATCGTTTGGCTTTCCAAGTTTCTCCCGGATCTCCTTTCCTTTCCACATCAAAACAGCGATCGGAATGAACGCGAGGAAGCTTCCCATCAATGCAAAAAAGAGGAAGGTGAACTGATACCCGATTTTCTCGGCCATTGGAATCGCGTAAAAGGCGAATGTCATTCCAATCTCCTGGCGGCAGAAATTGAACAGCTGCGACACATCCGAGCCTTCAGGGCGGTACGAGTCGATTGAATATGTATAACACCTACGGCAGTCAGTGTCACAAGTCTACAACAACATTACGATGGAAATACTTACGTAGTGGTGATAATCTGAATGCCGAAGCATGCGAGCCCCATACCGAATAGTGGGCCGAACCAATGAGTATGATACTGGAGCGTGAAGCCATATATCAAAAGGCCAATTGGCAACAAGATCTCGCCAGTCCAGATAGCCTGTAAACGAACCTCGGGCTCTGGATCTCTACCGAGCCTCTTGCGCTCTCGCTTTACGATGTAGTCGACAACAAGGCCACCTGCGAGTTCGCCGAGAGTACCGCCGATAGTGAGGGCGCCTCCATACGCAAGCCCAATGTCGAGCGTGTTCCAACGGAAGAACTGGGTGAAGATGTGTGCAACTGTCACAGCGGGCAAGATACTTGCGAAGCCATACTGGGCAGCATAGTAAAGGGCTGGAAATAGCGCACTTGGATACCTAGCCATCCGGAGCGGTGGAAGAATGAAATGCTTCGCTCGGAGATGCAGCTTCGGCGATGGCTTGCCCCAGAACTTGAGGCGCTGGAGATACGTTGTCTTCGACAACGGAATGTGCTCTGCAAGTTGATTTGACGAATTCTCACGCACGTAGAGCGTCTCTGGGAGGCAGAAGAATGTGATGAGGAACATGACACCATCGAGAATTGCGGCAAATTTGAACGTCCATCTCCAGCCAAGGTACTGTCCAACGAGGCCACCAACGATGGGTGCCAGATGGCTTCCGTTAGTCATCATGACGGTATAGAATCCCATGGCACGGCCACGCTGGTGGAAGAAGAAGAGGTCAACAACGCTGGCGGCACCAAGGGCGAAAGCCGCAGTAATAAAGCCATTGAAGACACGTGCGACAATAAGTTGGCCAAAATTCCGTGTGTACGCACAGCCGATGGCTGAGACAAAGCCGACGAGAGTGGAGGCCAGGTATACCGGACGTCGTCCGTAGACGTTTGCAAGAGGAATCCAGAGAAATGGCGCAATGCCGTTGATGGCAATGACGACGGTTCTGCTCGCAGCGGTCAGTAGCAATCGATGTGATGGCCAAGATACTTACGTCTGATAGCCTGCCTGCACTGTTGTGATTCCAAACTCCTTTGCGAGCGGAACGTATGCGGGATTGATGATGGCAGTATTCAGACCACCCAATGCAGCGAGCAGAGCAACCTGTGTCAGAACAACGATTTTCAAGGCCATTGGCCAATTAAGAGGATCCGCAGGATCGTTTGAAGGGACAGGACTGAGATGCTGGCGTGATGACGCCACGGCTCCTGCATTCTCGACATCTCGAGCCTGCGTCGTGTGCTCGAGCTCTGACGCAGGTCCGCCTTTGTTCGTCTTGTCTGCCATTTTGAAGGCACTTCTTTCTGAATGGACATGATGAGAATTGTGGGAAAACGGCGATATTTGAACGGAGATCTGCCCGGCGATATTCGAGATGGCTCCACTTAGATTGTAAAATTTGAGGACACAGCTTAGAAACCTATTCGCCGTGACGCTTCACGCCGGATATTCCGAACATTGTAATCATCCCCACTAAAGCGATTACCTTTCTTGGTCATGCATTTTCTCGCGCAATTGGCGGGATTTCTCGGGGAAGACACCGGCTCCATGCTTCCGGACGAATATCAAAAGCTTGGCAATTGCTTCAATTGCTTATCCTGACTCGAGAGCGGTTAAAATATTTGTTATTTCCCCGATATCGAGCTCTGGAAAGCTTTCCTTTATTGAGGAAATGCAGACTTGTAAATGCACAGCACACTCTGACTCGGCGTCTATCGCTGTGCGGTATCGGTATGTCGTGACGGGAACTGAGGTAGAAGGTCATCACAACGCGGTCGCGCTTGATTTGTTCGTTTGGGAGCCACTACAACGTCTTTCATGTAGTCACCCGTGATAATCTCAAGCGAGTCGCTCCAAAAGTCATGCAATATCTGTACTTTGACTATCGTGCAGACCGAATATGCAGGTGATTTGATCTGACGTACGGTGGACGTGGCTTCAGTGTTTTAGGGAAGCGCAGGAGGTTCGTAATGGCCGTTAAAGACGCTGTTGAGTGGTTCGCCTGAATCATGCTGGAGATACAAATGGGGACGTTATGATATTTCCATCAGTGCCGGCGTTTTACACGTTTCTAGAGACATTCAAGCAAAATAGATGGCATCGAGAGCGTGAGAATAATGCATGATATGCTCAGAAACGAAAGGATGCATTTCAAGAGATGGAACTGCCCTTTAATATGGCGTAAGAGAAAAGATTTATTGCTCCATGGAGAGGAATGCTCATGATTTCTCGTATGCCGGCTCTTTCGGAGGACTTGCATGCAGCATTTTCGAACAATTTGTATGATTACTCTGACAAACGAATGGCATTGCAAAGCTTGGCTGAGAAACGGATATTTGAATGCTGACTCGCGTTCCTGCAGGACTATGAAAAGACATACGTAAATAATAAGATCCATGTCCAGGTTTCTCTTGCCGTGCACGCATTCTACGTCGTACTGTTACGCCGAAGTCATCCGTGTCCGGCTGCCAATAGACGCCCCTCCCGTGGGCCAAGCTGCGTATTCCATGACTGCATGGCAGCCAATTTTCGGATTGCCTAAATGGAGACCGATCTTGCCAAGGAGCTATCATGCCTGAGATGTGTTGTCTTTCTTGTGTGCCACAGGTTTATTCTGGTGTGACGGATCGTAGGGCGATCAGAATGGGCTTAGTAGGAGATCTCGACCTGCCACCCGGATTCCTGTCTCATTTGCAACAGCTTCTTAGCCTTTAATTCTCAAACGAATATACTTAGTTTTTCGATAGTTGTCGCGAGCCACTCAGGCCGAATATCGAGGGCGGATCGAATGTTTACTGCTGCCAAGTTCTCATCACGATACAGCAGTTCTCATCCATCTTACCGCCATTACGCACTTATTCCAAATGAGTTGTCTTCCAATTGTCTACGGATCTACCCCCGTGATGTGAAGAGTTGAATGGAATGTGTAGGATGGGTATGTGTCTTCGTTTGAGCGTAGTCTTCGATCGTTGTTTCGAAAGCGTATTGGACAGGCGACTGCATAAAGAATTTCACTGGGGAATGAAAATTTAGCACTGCGCATATCGAAGTCAAAACTTGACGTTAAAGGAGATTATTGATACGTCCAAAGAGCTGTCGGAGGGGAAGAGGCATTGCCACAATTTATAAACGTAAAAGATGTTGTGCAAGAGAAAGCGCAACGAAAGTTGGAGGCCTTCAAAGGGGCTGGAAATGACGCGTACCCCGCCGAGCGCAACGCGTCGGGTATCCCTGGTATCGCGGAGACCTTCATGGTGACCCTGTTTCTGGTTTCAGCACTTGTACTCCGGACACTATACCTTCATATCCATTTCTCAAGAAGTAGTGGGAGTTTCTTGGAACTTTCAACTTTGTCCGTCCAATCCTGAATTCAAGACCCAATCCGACATGAGCAGTTTCTCTCAATACGACACCGACGAAGAACGCCTTCCAGAAAGCCTGGAACGGGTCGGCTATGATGCAGATACTGAGAGATATACATATCGCGATACGAATGATGGGAGCCTTTGGCAAGGCCCTGAAGGAGCAAGATATGGTCGGTTAGAGAGAAGTCTGTTCCCGTCACGGTGCAATGAAATATGATCACTGACGTGCAACAACCAGTCAGTGGAGCCATAGATGTGAATACTCCTGAATATCACAGCTCAGATCAAGTTCGTCCGTCCTTTTCGATCTTCCAAATCCCTTCTCACGCAGACCAGACAATCGAACGAGGAAGTCGGCAGTCATGGCGATACATGATGCCTTTCTTGCTCCTCATCTTTCTCTTCCTCTTGGGCGTCTGGAAGGTCATCGGACCTTCTTCTTCAAAGCCATCAGCGATACAATGTGGAGAGGCGGAGCGCGCATACGAGGTGCGAGCCGGTGATACTTGCTGGGCTCTGTCGGAGAAGTATGACTTCAAATTGGATGATTTGAAGAAATCAAATCCGAAGATGGACTGCGACTCTCTCCTGGCAGGAGAGCAGATATGCCTACCACCAACAGTATAATGAATTTGATCAACTTCGAGTATTCTCAATATTCTGCGGACCGGATTCCTCGGATGCTGATGAGAACACCTTGCTGGGGGCCACCAGCCAAACCTCAGGCTCAACTTTGGAAGTGATCAGCTTTTCAGGCATGGCAACAGATGCACAGAGCATGGCATCCCTGGCTTTATACCAAGCATTGAATGGTATGATAGCTAGGAGAGTATTGGCGTGCGGCGCTCGTCCAGAGGGGTCTTCACAGCTTTTGAGATGCTATTCTGCGGAATAGCGCAAAGGTTTGCTTTCAACGGGTCTAGAAATTCGCCTAGCATCGCCATATATGCTGCTCCATCCTCTTTGTTTGAACTGACCTACAATGTTGAGTTGCATTGTAGCCTCGTCGGTCCCATGCACTGGGCAAAGTCCCACGTGTCTCAGGCCATGTGATTCGCGCATTTTCTTGACCGGCATGCTCCCCAGATTCTCGTGAGAGAATCGTTCAAATGTCCAACTATTTCCCTGGATTAAATCTTCTTTACTACGGTACATCCACGCACTCACCTTCTCAAGCATTTCCATTTTGTCCTGGTTCGTCATTATCCGACCTTTGAGCATTAGAGTCCGAGAGGCTGGCCGCTGTTCATCTTCGATATGCCCCCCGAGCTTCCAACGTACCGCTACCGACCTCTCGAAAGCGATTCTACGGTTCGGATACTGGCTCTTCATCGTGCAACGGACCATTCTGCGTCGTTAAACTGCAACATCATTCACCGGGACCTTGAGACCGAATGCTTCCCGCACGACTTATATGAAGCAGTTTCGTACGCGTGGGAAGGCCAACAGCCTTGTCTGCCACTTGTATGTGACGGTACGGCGACACTGCACATCACACCAAATGTGGATTCTTTTCTCCGTGTTCTGCGCAGGACACATGCGACGCGATATCTCTGGGTCGACGCAGTCTGCCTCAATCAAACTGATGGCTATGAGAAAGGCAAGCAAGTCTCACGAATGAGAGAGATATTTCGCCATGCACGAAAGGCGCATATCTGGCTCGGAGAAGAGGCCGGTGGTGAGGCCGATCTCTTTACGTCGCTCGAGCGCCTTGCACGTCTACCTTTGGATGCTTTGGATCTGTATCTGATCGGTAGTGAGGACTCCATAGACAGCGATGATGAAGAGGAAGAAATAGAGACTCTTTGCAAGACTCAGGTACAAGTTTTGGATACCTTATTACGGAGACCGTGGTTTACCAGGCGTTGGATTCTGCAAGAGGTCACCCTGAGCAGGTACAATGTGGTGCGCTGCGGAATGCTCACGATCCGCTGGACTGTTTTCAAGGATGCACTTTCTTGTCTTACACTTGACGAGAATTTGAACGGCATGACAACGATTCAAACCTCACTGTCTATTTGTACCCTCTCGGATCGAGCTGATCGGTTCAAGCTTTTAAGGAAATCTCGTGTACGGAAAGAGAGGCACACGCAAATGGGCGGCGATAAATGGAGATTATCATGGCGTGGCAAGGCCGGAAATGAGGAGTCACTTCACCTCCTGGATCTACTTGTGGAATTTCGCAATTCCAATTGCTCGGATGAACGAGACCGCGTGCTGGCTTTGGTGGGCTTAGCTGTTGATGGATCAGACTTTGATCTTATTGCTGGCTACAACGTAACACTCCTGGAGTTCTGGATAATGTGTGCGGGACAACAGTTCACGAAACAACACAATGTTTATGGTCTACATCAGTTGCTCAGTTTAGCAAGCAGCTTTCGGTCGGCTGAAGATGAAGAGACATTGCCGTCCTGGGTGCCTAATTGGGCATCTACCCCTACATATGCCCTTCCACAATACAGTCAAGGTCTTCTTGGGGGTGTCTCTCCAAAATCTAGATCCATGGCCACACCGCTGGGTCGATCACTGCATTGTCAAACTCAATTTGGGTATTGTGGTAAAATCTTGTGGACATCGACAATTACACCCAATTCCGCATCTTTACGAGACGTATACTCCCATCTCCTGTCCTCTATGATAGAAGGAGCAGCCACGTTACTGTGGCATGAAGATCTTATTACTGGTTCCTTTCAACCAGTGCCACTATATCTGCAACACGTTCTGCAACGCCCGGGATTTACCCACAACTTTATTGGCTCACTGGACATCCACGATAAACGCTACCGTAATGTCTTGGCCGAATGCCTTATCAAATCATTGCTTGCAACTCTTGGGGCGATGTGTAATAAGTCTTTCTCAGATCTCAAGGATCTAGCCGAACATCCATGGATCACAACAACGAAGGTTGAAGGCAGTGAAATGCTCCAAATCCATTCGACAGTTGAAGAGCTTATTGCCGATTTATTTCTGCAAAAGTACAGAAACCGAAAGTTATGCTTAGCACGTGAACGACATGAATATTCACGAGGTCATCCACCACAATTTTTTCGTGATTGCATTGTCATTTCAATCCCTACATTCCGATTGAACTCTCCAGTCTCTCCCGAGATAGACGAGTTTGAAGCCCTTCACTTTGGAATAGCGCCACCGCGAACGATCGCTGAAGACCAAGTATTCCAGATTGGTCGTGATTTAGTCGAAGCTACACCAATGGGTATCATGAGAAGTGTCACGCCGGTGAATCCAGGCGGACAAGAAATTCCAGCCTTCAATTCATCGGAAACTGTTGGTTTGAAATTGAGTATAATGAATCGAGTCAGCCCTTAGATTTAGAATCATTGCTCATTGTGTAAGATGGTTTCCGATTTTGACGGAGAAAATCTACCGATAGACTCCCAGAGTCAGCGAAAAACGTTTGATAACGGTGAATTCCCACAATAAATAATTGTTCTGAGTACTGAATTCGAGTACATATACACGAGAAATCCAAGAGAACAGCACTTAGTCGTAATATTACTCAAGCACGAGTACCGCTTTTCCAGAGCAGGCCGCTGTAGCAGTGACCTGCAAGAGATCAATCATCAGACCCTGGTCAATGCTTGTGCATAACTTAACGACTGCCATTATATACAGTTCGGATTCATGATATCCCAAAAGTAGATTGTAGTTACGTCTAGGCCTTATGCTCTAGAGTAGTTAGGCTGCATGCATCTCTTCTCTTCGATTTAAGTTTTGAAAGTGTCAGTTTCAAGGATGAGAGTCTCACCATCAGTTGAGAAATTATAACAATTGTAGATGTCTCAGAAGTGCGCGAATTTATTTTTGAAGGCATGCGGAATGAAAAGAGCTTGTCCATTCGTTTGTCTTCGCGCTATCATGACTACCAAACCAGAAGCGCTACCCACCCAACTGAACTTCTGAAGGAGTACAACCGCCAGCAATAATATCACAACGCAGATGCCAATGTTATTGCGCTTCCTCCCAGCCCTTTAGAAATGACAGCAAATTCCCCCCGAGCCGGTCAATGACATACCCGCCCTCCAAAAGAATGATACTCGGCACTTCCTTCAACCCTTCCGCACCCCTGACACGACTCGCAACCGCCTCGTAATCTTCCGTATCGATCTGGAATTTCCCAATCGGATCCAGCATAAAAGTATCGAAACCCAAACTCACAACCAGGAAGTCGGGCGCATGCTCTCTCGTCCGCTCAACCATCACTTCGATCTTTTCCAAATACTGCTCGATGCTCGCGCCAGTTTCGAGCGGCAGATTAATATTGAAACCTTCGCCTTCCCCTTTGCCAGTCTCATCCTCAAAGCCGGAGTAGTATGGAAACTCGTCTCGCCCGTGGATACTGACATACAACACATTTGGGTCCTCGTAGAAGTAGTCTTGTGTTCCATTCCCATGATGAAAGTCCAAATCTAGTATCGCAATCTTCCGCTTCTTCTCTCCCGAACGGAGCTTATGCAGCGCATGCACAGCTACCACAGCGTTGTTGATATAACAGTAACCTCCTGCTTTGGCGGTATTGCAGTGATGTCCTGGCGGCCGACACAGTGCCATGACAGTCTTCTTACCGACATCATCGTTAATCAAGCATGCTGCACAGGCAGCTAAGCTTGCACTAGCTTCGATTGCAGCCCATGAGTTCTTGCAGATCCCCGTACTCATGTCGAAGGCATAGAAGCCAGGCCGTGCGAAGACATCCTTCGGAGGCTGGAAGACCCTCGCGCCAGCACTAGATGATGGAAGCTGAAAGCATTCCGGGAGAATGCTATCGCCCTCTTCGATCAGACCTTCATTGCGCCATGTCTCATGAGAAGTGCGAAGATGATCGAGATACCCAGATTCATGCGTTTCAGCAAGGAGTTCATTCAAGCTCGCCTTTTGCTCCTCTGAATATTCCGATAACTTCTCAAGCTGGACCTGATGGGAGGTCGACTCGAGAGCCTTCAAGATGGCATGGATGCGCTCTGGGGATTCGAGCGCCGGGATGATTTTCGCGCCGAGTAATTCGACGGTCTCGTGCAGCAGCGTTGCTGGATCGTGCAGAATCAGCATCAGGCAGTAGCGAGAGTTTGTGCGGATGAACTTGTTCGATGACTGATACGGAAGATGAGTTCGGAGATGAGAAATGTCAGGACATGAAGAGAAACGTGTTTGTTGGAAATGCTCCGAGAGGTGAAGTGGGATAGCGCCAGATATCAATCTCGTGTGACACAAGATATCATTCTCCGCACGCCGCGTTCTGTACCTGCATACGGAGCAATGCAAAATTTCCTGCATGGGATGATTTTCAAATATGACGTCATCTTCCACCAATAGGACACAGTCGTGTGAGACGCGGGATTTTGTTGGGAAGGTGGTCGCGTGTGAAGACGTTCTGGACTTTATTTTTCCTTATACGGCAGGTTTATACCAGCCATATCCACACCATCATTACTCGACGAAAAGTCTACCTGCTCCTTTGCGGAAGACGTTTGTGGGGTCATACTTGTTCTTGAGAGCCAATACTCTTTCCGTGTTGACTCCAAATAGGTCCCATGCATTCGCAGCGTCAATACCTGTACAATGGTTAGCGACTGTTTGCTCCCACGCTCACTACGTGGCACCAGTACTTACCATCATAGTTGCCATATTGGCCGACCCCATCCCGGCTATCCTGAATGTGCTTCTTCAACTCTGCATCAATCTTCTTCGCCTCCGTCCGTGCCCATTCACGGCAAACTGCATCGTTATCTTTATCAGTCCACCTTAGCCCGAGCAAAATGTTACTGTGGAGACCCCTGTTGGCGAAGGACATCGCTGTCTGTGAGATTTCGATTACCTTCTTCTGACTGAAGTACTCGAAAAGAAATACGGAGGCGATGGCATCTGGAACACCTCTTACGAATGCCAAGTAATCATCCAGGAGGCTTTGAGCGAAGGTTTGACTGAGCGGAGGCATGAACGCTGTGCCTTTCTGTGTCTTGCGATCGCCATGGGTTGACACACCGTTGAGCATTGCATTGACTTGCTTATACGGCATATCCGATGTCCGGTTAAGCACCGGATTCAAGTTTAGAAGCGGCTTGTAGTACTCCTCGGCCTCAGCCTTAGGACCATTGTAGAAGGCCACGGCAAGCACCACAGGTTTTCGAGCGGGGGCTGGCGCAGCGAAACCGATCACGATCGCAGACTGTCCGTCGGTTGTCTCGGCGAGGTTATTTGCAAATTCCACAACAGACTGCAGCTTATCCGTCGTAAATGCAAGAAGTCCGCCCCAGACAGGGTCTCGCTGTGTGTAACCGCGGAATGTGAAACTGGTGGCGACGCCAAAGCTCTGTCCAGCACCCCTCAATGCCCAGAACAGATCCGGGTTCTCATCCTCTGTAGCATTCAAGATGTGACCGTCCGCGAGAACGACCTCAACAGCAAGCAGATTGTCGATCGTCAGGCCATATAGTCCAGAAAGCCAGCCGTATCCGCCGCCAAGTGTCAGCCCACCAACGCCGGTATGGTTGACTGTGCCTCCGACAGTAGAAAGACCATGCTCGGATGCAGCCAGATCGACATCCTCCCAAATAGTGCCGCCTTCTGCTATAATCATCTTGCCATCCGGGACGACTGTGACATTGCGCATTTTCGAGAGATCGACGAGTAGGCCTCCCTTCGTAGACGAAGAGCCAGATGTTGAATGACCGCCTCCTTTCACTGCAATCTCAAAGCCATGTTCCCGTGCGAATAGTATCGCTCTTGATACGGCTTCTGCGCAGGTCGGTTGGACCACTATCGCCTTGAGAGCCAGGTCAGTAAGGCAACAGTCTGTATCAAGACAACTTACAGCCTTCTTCTCCGCAGACTCTGCCCATCTCTTAAGACTTTGTTCATAGCCATCCGAACCTGGCAGAAGTACTGTTGAATTTGACCTCTCCAAGGCCGATTTCAGAGCATCAACTGCATCAGTTACTTGACCGCCCATCATGAGAAGCCGTAGCATAGTAGAACTTCAGACGGGCAAGGACCGGAAAGTCCTGCATAATAACGCGGAGCACATCATACTGTCGGTTTTAAGAGCACCGCGAAGAACCGAGCAGAGTCAATTTAATTTACTCCAGACGTGAGAACCTGAAAGGAGTCGGAGCACAACCAAGTTGCTTGTGCAAATCGGCTATCTCGATCATTAGTACACCAAAAAAGGACGGGATGTGTAAGGATTCAGCGTCGGACTAAGTGCGGTGGTTGTTATGTTGCCGGATTGAGCAGCTACGCCGAGCGTTCGGCTTCGGAGTGGATGTGAAGACGGATGACTAAGATGTAACCGGACATACAACGCATCATGCATTGTCAAAGCTAGGAGAGACTGGGACCTTTCTGATGCTTTTGACTACCCGTTGGCTGCCGTAGTTGCCGGTAATATAATTACTGTTATCGAACGTGGGAATTTCCTAATTTGGAGGAGCGCTGTGACGGAGCCGGTAGACAACGATCGATCTGAGGGATTGAAAATAGACCTTACGCCAAATGTCCGATCTTTGGAGATGTCTCCTACTCGAACTACCACTGTGTACTATTACCAAACAGAGGCAATGCGTACCCAGACAGCTCTTCAAGTTGTTGGCCGCGGGGCTGCGACAGTGATTGAGTGCCCAGTACCAGTGCCCAGTCAATTGGATGTCCTCGTGCGCATCAGCGCTGTCGCTCTGAATCCAATCGATTCCAAACTTTTGTACGGCGCAATCACTCCCCCAATACCAACTCGCTTAGGATGCGATTTTGCCGGAGTCATCGAAGTGGTTGGCGAAAGCGTTACAAGAGATTTGAAAATAGGAGACCGAGTGGCTGGTATGGTCCAGGGAGGCAAGTCTCTCTTCGACAACACCGCTCCGTACGGCTAGGAGCTGATGTCTAAAAGGCAATACCCTTAGGCCAGATGATGGAGCGTTCGCAGAGTCTGTTGTCGCACCAGCACATGCTATCATCAAGCTTCCGGACGTAGTTCCGTTCGAACAAGGTGCTGCATTGGCAACGCCAGTATTCATTGCCGCGCTGTATCTGTTCAAAGTACTCGGCTTGCCCTGGCCAGACCATACAGGTATCTCAGTATTGAGCACGCAGGTGTTGATATACGGTGGTGGAACAGCTACGGGTGCGATGGCGATACAACTGGCCAAACTGTGAGCGGACTCGCAGAATGGAATAATTGTTATCAAATCTGACTGCTTTGAAAGAGCCGGACTCCATGTGATTACAACTTGCTCGCGACAGAGCTCCGATCTCGTCCTTCGTTGCGGTGCGAACGCGGTCTTCGACTACGTAAGTAAACCGTATGGGAGCGTTTTGCTCTTAAGAATGCTAAGAGCGGTTAAAATCTAGAACGACATTGACTGGGCGAAAAAAGTTCGCACTGCGACGAAAGACCATCTTGCGTACGTCATTGATTGTATTTCGAATGAAGCCTCTGCTGCTAGCTGTGCAATTGCCATTGGAACACCTGGAGGGAAGTACTTGAGCTGCACCGTTCGTGGTCCAGAAATAGCTCGAAATAATATTGTAACGTTGAAACCGGTGGGGTTCACGGTCTTAGGACGAGAGTTTACGATTGGGTCCGATGAGCGACGTTTTGCTGTTGTCGAAGCTGACGGGGAGTTTGTCCAAGCCTTCATTCCGATCACCGAGAGACTGTTGAAAGAGGGAAAGATTAGTGTCTTTCCAATCGAGTGTCACTATGGGTTAATTCGCATACCTGAAGGCTTGCAAGCGTTGTATCAAGGCCAGATCCGGGGCGTCAGGCTTGTTTACCGTTTGTAGCGAGTATGATCCAATTACGTGGCGTCAGCTTGCCCTCATACACCAATTCAATCTCATTGAGTCTCAATGCGCATTTTATCGCTTGACATTGGTGCCCCGCTCCTCTTCCTTGATGAGCAGCAGTACGACTTTGAAGAAGTTGTTGGAAATGCCCCAGACAGGCATCTTCTCCAGTAACGTGGCCGTCTGTTCCAGAATCTCAAAGCGACCTTCAAGAGTCACAAGATCAGGGATCCCATAAAGAGTGATAGCATATTCGCCACCTTGCTCAACCCATTCAGTTGACAAGTCGAACTGCAGGTCACCTGCCTCGCCGAGGCTATCAATTTGAATTGCTGGTCGCAGCCCGGAGATGGTATTGACAGGAGGTAAGAGATGAGCCATACACCAGAGTGCGACCCCCGCCCAGAAAGCATTATAGCTTTCCGCTGGGTGATTAAACGGATATTCTCTGACAAGAGCAAGCATCTGCGCACTGTGGAATGCAACGTCTCTAACTCTCCGCGAATTCTCCGAGCCCCATTTAACCATTCGAGCGCGTGCGGCCGTGTGTGTCCCACTGCTGCGAGCCAGAGTGTGTAGCCAGTCTAACAGATCTCCAGCGCCAGTTAAGTGTGACATGTGGACGATCTGGTTGATTTCCACACTGCTTCGCATAGTAGTATTTCTCTTCCCTTCCCTTTTCGCAGTTGGGGATGAAAGGAAGCGGTCCAACTGCTTAAGCAGATTGAGTTTTCCGTCACCCATTGGCCACGCCTCCGGAGCAAGATCATGTGTAGGTGAGCTTTCAAGTTCTTTCAGAGACCAAATGAATCTTGCGAATGTCGTTGCAATTATGTACTGGTGTTGGGTGCCACCAGTCAAGGGTTTCTCGGATGGCTCGTTTGCGTACATGCTACGCATTGCGTTGCGGAACGGGACGGCCTGTGGTCCATTGTCACTCCAGGGGTGGAGTGCCATCCATGCTTGCGCAGATTCGGCTTCCCAAAGGGCGATCTCAGAGGGTAAACCAAGTGACAACTCGCCGACCACGATTGACGGTCGTCGGTTGTGCAAATAGCTGACGGAAGCATCATATTGCTGAAAAAAAGTCAGCTTCAACTCGTGCGTGCAGAGAACTCTTAGACGGGTATCATACATAGACAGCCCAGCCCAGACGGCGGTGCTGTTCCTTTGCTAACCAGGCCTCCCACCGACTCTGTTCAGATGCATGTGCTTCCAACGTAAATTCTGCTGGTTCCTGGAAGAGGCCCATCGCTCTGGCGTTGTGAACGAGAGACATTCGAAAGCGCTCACTCATGTCGAAAAGGCGCTTGCTGCCGTTGCAAAAACCATATGACCCTTGTAAAGCTTGTGCAGCAATATATTGATACGTTCTGGTGAGACGAGTTTCGCTCTCGCCCTTGATAGCGAAGCATCAGCGTTGAAGCCAGAAACCTCGGACCTAGTTACGTACCATGAACAAAAGCAGTCGGCGATTGAGCTCAGACAAGCAATGTGCAAAGGGTTTTGCGCCTTCAAAATTCGTGAAGCATGCGCCAATAGATGCCATTGCAAGCACGAGAGGAACGCAGTCTTGACTGGAGGCGTCGAATGTCGGCCGGTGTACGAATGCAATTCCCTGCGAAGAAACTATTAGTCAAGTTGATAAATCAAACAGCGCTTAATCCTGGGGCCCCCACCAAGTGAAACCGAGCAAAGAACAAGTCAATACAGTAATTAAGCATTTCCGTAGTTGGGAAATTCGCCAGTGAGACGGTGCCCCAGGGAGGGCGCCCCAGAGAGGAGCCAAGCACCCTTTGGATGTCATCTCGGGCTTGAGGTAGAATTGGGCGCTTTTGAAAAGATCCCGTCACTCGAGGTGGTACTTCGTCAGGTCGGGCCAGTGGTGGAAGTGGCTTCCCTTCCGGAAGTGGCTCTGCATTCCACGCCATCGGCCAAGGGTCTTCAGCAGGGATATTCGAAGTGAATGCTTTTAACTTTTCCTTGGGTTCGTCGTTTTGAGGCCCTCTCTCAACCTTGAAATCCAGACTGCTGAAATGCGTTGCAGTTGGATTGTCTTGGAGATCAGGTAGAGATTGAAAATTCGCCAGAAACTCGGGCGAAGAGCCAAAGAGGTCATCAGATGGAGAATTGTTAAACAGCCAATTCAAATCCAAGTCGTTGGAGAAATCGAAAAATGCAAAATCGTCAATCGGCAGAGGATTTTGAGTGTACATGTCTGTGGGAAATGCAGTCTCGACACCGAAGACTGGATTCAGAGTCGATGGTGTTGATTCTTGGAGTCCATTTGGAAATTCATGAGCTTCTGCAGTACTGTTTACAGGAAGATGTGACTGTTCGGACAGAGGTACGGAAACGGGCGAGATGGACTCTGTTCCTGCAGGTGTTCCTGCAGACGCTCCTGCAGACGCTGATCCGAAGGAAGGAGGCGCAGGATAGCTACAAGCCACTCCACGCCTCTTGCATGCAGCACACTGGTCGGGTTCTCCGGAGCATTTGATCTTCGCCCTAAAATTGTCTTAGAGACAAGTGCGTATTGGAAGAGCAGCCATACCGACTCACCTCTGACAAGGAAAGCATGATCTCTTTCGGCCTCGAGACGGCTCATCGTGTAGCTTCATGTGGCGTTTGAGAGTATCTCTACCGAGTGCGTTAGCCACCGCATCGCCGTACAACGCCCTCTACCAGGTCACCCTGCCATACTTTCGGCCAAATTTCTTCCTGCACTTCGCACAAGACACATTGCCTCGTCCACCTTGTTCCGACATGGTCATATTCGAAAGTTCAACCAACAGAGATGCGACAACTCTCAATCGCTCCGAAATTTCCTTCACCGGTCCGCCGGAGGAGGTGAATACGCAGACAGCACGACAAAATGCGACTTTCAGCGGCGGATCCCGTTCGGAGGCCGGGCAAGGCCGACTTTCATATGATCCATCTCAGAGGACAATTGGGATACATTATTGAGCAAGTATTTTCAAAGACAGGGAGATCTCTTAACAGAAATCCAGATTCAGAACTCAAGCTTAAGCCAGAATGAACTTTAAGTTCGAACAGGAGAACTGGGTCGTCGTAGATGTGTAGCGTCCAAGGACGCGGTGGGCGACGTCGAAGCAAGGGACGTATTGTAAGGTTCTAGTTATTTTACGACGGAAACTAACCCTATTTAGGCTGGTGCAGCCACACATGACTCGCGCTTATCTAATTTTACTCTCGGCCAGTCTACGTGATACAATGTAACGCGTACTCCGTAGATGAGATTGTAATGGTCCCTCGCTTTTACAGCCTGCGAAGTTAGAACCGCATGGCGTGGCATTTAGCTGTTGAACACAGCAATCAACATATATCAAACTGCCGACTACACCTCTGGTCGCCGCCTGAAAACAAGACTATCAACTTTGTTGGTCCACTCCAAACTCGACTCAAGCCATCTTGGTTCACAAATGGGCCTCGGTATTACCAAAGCCTTTGATCAGCTTGAACTTGGCGGCGTCGAGTTGTATCATACTCGCAATCATTTTCTTGGTCCAATCGGTCTGTGGTATCAGAGGCTTGACCATCATGGGGCCATCCTCCAGAGTACTTTCTTCGAATTCGTGCAACGCCAGCCATCTCGGTGCCTTCACGCGTTTCTCCGGAGGGACACTTTTGCTTTCGACTTTATAGACGAGTTCGAAACGCGTGCTTCTTCTCCACCCAGGCGCGTCTCTGCGGAGCTGCTCCAGATGCTCTTCACGATACCAACGATCCACTTCCTCCGCCAGACCATCTCCAGGTTCAAGACAGACTGATATGACTAGAGGCGCTCTCGCTGTACTAGTCAGATTCCAAAGTACGAGTCACCTAGATGTGGAGAGCGACACTCCTGAGATGTCACTCACCCCGCGCTGCGCCTGGTTTCTCATACACCTGCACGCGTCTGTAAAACCTGGTATCGAAATTCGCCAAGTTGTGTACAGGACCACCTCCCGGAAGCATATCACTCTTTTGCGGTATCGATTTGAACTCGTCTGTCTGTATGAAGCTCAAGTCTGGTACACTGTAAAGCGCAAGATACGGCGCGTCCCTCGTAGGATCAAGGCATCGATATCGCCATGAAGCGACAACGCCATGATCCTCTGGCGCAGTTCCAAGGACATCAGGAATATGTTTCTCTTCGTACCATTTTTCGAACAATTCCGGAGACAGCAGATCGATTGCTGTGACTTTGGAGTTGCTCCAGATTAAGCCAGGCCCAGAGAGTGGTGGGCCGTCGTAGACAGTTCTATTTGGATTTGCCATGTCTTCAGAAATGACCGTTAAGAAGGATTGCTTGCAATGATTCAGTTACGAATATCTTGGGCTTCTTGACTTTCTAATCATACATCAAGGCAGAAAAAGGTGCGCGGAGGCCTGCGTGTATGCTTTTCCGGCGTCCAGGGAAATACTCCGTTCACTCATCGGGAGCTTTGACGTCCTCTGCTAAGCCATGCGACATACAGACTCTACAGCTTCCATTTCAAGTATTTCATGGCTTCGCGGTGTCATGAGGATCAAGTACAATTACCGCATTGGAATGTCACGTCCTTAGTCACGTCGTCGTTCGCTTTCGCTGACCCGCTGCGCTTCCTGAAGATATCTGCTATCGATCTCTATTTTGCCTCTCTGATTTGAATTTCGTCCTCTATGCGGATATCACTTCCCAAACAATTCCTTCTGTGTATCATAGCCGTATCCCAGAGTCAAATGCCAGTAGTTCGGAGCACCTTGTTTTGAGATCAACCACGCTTCATCAATTGCATTTACAACGTCTTCAGGAAGTGGACCCTTCTCTAATTCTCTCATGTAGCTCTCCAATTGGCCGATATTGCTTGCGCCTATCAGGAAGCCGCTGCAAGGCGCATCAGATTCTGTCACATTCGGTAGTAACTCCGGGTTAGAAGGACTCACTCATTGCCGCCATTGGTACGCATTTTCAGTGCACTATGATGCTGTAGCCACCGTATTGCGGTCTCTATTAGTGTCAAGCCATGCTTTTTCGTGGCGGATTCAATGACCGCAAGCGCTTCCAACGACGTCTCCCGAACGAACCTCGCACGATACGTTCGGTCAACTGCTGTAGGATTCGCTGGAGCTTCCGTCTTGTTGGCGTTGTATTTGCCTGTAAAAAGGCCTCCAGCAAGGCTGCAGGGAGTCAGCATGCGACAACGTGATTGTTCCAGTTCATGGCCTCTCTAGTCTCCTACCTATTGTACGTTACGATATCCAATCCATACCTTCGGCAGGCCGTCATAAGCTCTCCCTCAAGGCCTCTCGCTAATTTTAAATGAGCTACTCCCACGATGGCGACAGACTTTGCAGTGAGGAAACTGACTGAGTGCGTTATACATGCCCTGATAAACGGTCGGCAACACCCACCCTTTCGCCTGGCATGTCAATACGACTTCCGCAACCTCAAACGATGCAAAGTTGCTGAGCCCGAATTGTCGAAACTTGCCCTCATCATAGAGATCGTTCACTGCACTGAGCGTCTGTTCGAAAGGCAGGCTCCGATCTGGCGCGTGCAGGTAGAAGATATCAACAAAATCCGTCTTTAGCTCTTTCAATGACTCTTCGATGTTCGCCCTTATTCCCGCTGGTGTGCTGCTCTGAGGTTTCAATGGATACACTACGGATCACTGAGCAGGTACAAGCAAAGGAAGTAGCACCAGACCCACTGGCTTTCGTTCCGATCTTGAAACCCTTCTCTTTCCATCCTGATTTGCCTGTGAATCCCTCTTGCTGCCCTTCCTGATACATTCGCGCCGTGTCGAGCTCATCGTAGCCATTCGCCTTGAAGATGTCTAGTTCTTTATTGAAATCGTCCAAACTGGTGACTTTGGCTCCCCACGTAGTATTCTGTCGATGTAAGCCCCAGCATTGGTCTCGGTATGCTTCCATGAGCATTGCGTACCGGGCCTACGTTCGCCACTGGGAGGGTTGCTTAATATCTTTTCTCCCATTCGAACGAATGTGCTCTTACTTACACCCCAGAATAATTCGATTCTTCTTTGCCGCCATTCCGGCTTACTATCAAGCAATGAGATTTCTGTTCTCAATATCTCGGTCTTCACGGCTGTATGAATGTTGATTACAATGCCAATGGCACAGCTCTTTTTAACAGCAGGGACTTGAAGATTGCTGAATGCGTCGTACGTCTGCTCCGAGGACAAATGATCTGGGAGAAGCTTGAGGTAATCAATTACCTTGCAGATTCTTACCTTATATATAATCTTTGGAAAGTGACACGATGGTAACTCCCGGTGCACTAAAAGCCCAAACCAAGCAAGGGACTATCAGCAGGTGGGGGGTTGTCCGTGGCTTGCGAGATGGAGATCCTCTCCGAAATCAAGCCACACAACTTGCGCCACAGGTGGCTTGAAGTTTCACGCTCCCGCGTATTCTTTTCCGCAAGCTCTCGTCCCAATTCATCCCCTCACACCTCGCGGAGCTGGAGAAAGTCGTCCACGGATTGAACGGCACCTGACGCTCTCGGTACTGTTTTAGGCATTCCGAGTCAGCTCAGTGGTCTCAGGAACAATGGCACGAATCGTGCGGAGATGTGGAAGTTGGAGAGCTTTTATTGAGCGCGTCCCTGGGTAACGTTCTCTCGGGATTGTAGCTATTGTTGTAGGTCGTTGACTTTTAGTTCCGTGTGTACACTATCCTGTTCAAGCCCTCCTCCCTTCATCCACTATTTCCTTCGTCTCCAATACTTTGATTGCATCTCTCAACTTCACAATGTCACCCTCACGCACAAGCAAACGACCAGTTCGCATCGCGGGTTGCTCAGGTGGCTTCACAGACCGCAGCACCGCCATCACACGCCTCGCCTCCGACCCCGATGTCGATGCCATCATCGGAGACTGGCTCTCAGAGCTCACCATGACGATGCACGGCGCTGGCAAAGCCAAGAATCTCAAGGAAGGCAAGGGCAAGCTGACCCTCGAAGAGCGCCAAAAAAGCGCCATGTACGCTGATACCTTCCTGCAATGCTTCGAGCCCGCTATCCCAACCCTCGTCAAGAACAAACCGAAGCTAGCAGTGAATGCGGGTGCGAGCGATACGGAGCTATTGGCGCTAGTGTGCAGGAAGATGGTGCAGGATCAGGGGGTGGATTTGAAGATCTCATGGGTTGAGGGTGATGATGTGACTTCTGCGGTGGACAAGCATATCAAAGAGGGAGAGCAATTTGAGAGTCTAATGCATGGGAAGCGATTGGAAGAGTGGGGTATGGAACCGATTTGCGCACAGGCATACTTGGGAGGTTTATGCATTGCAGAAGCATTCAGGCAGGGTGCAGATATTGTCATCTGCGGTCGAGTTGCGGATGCTGCGCCCGTAATTGGTGTTTCAGCGTGAGTTCGAAAGATGCCAAAAGCGAAGGACATTACTGACAGCGCTGCAGGTGGTGGCATGAATGGAAGAACGACCAATTTGACGAGCTTGCAGCCTCTCTGATTGCAGGGCATTTGATAGAATGCTCGGCATATGTGACCGGTATGGGTGATTATATTAAGTAGAAATGAAAATTGACAGCTAACGAGACCAGGTGGCTTCTACTCCGCATTTAAGGATCTCATCAAGACCGGAAAGCATACAAACATGGGCTTCCCAATCTGCGAGATGGAAGCCGATGGTACATTCAATATTGTCAAGGAAAAGAACACAGGTGGATGTGTCACAGTAGGGTCGGTCTCGTCACAGCTTCTATACGAGATCCAAGGGCCACTGTACTACAACTGTAAGAACTTTCCGAATGTATGACGGGGTGTTAAGCTCACAGAACCATTCCAGGCGACGTGGTGGCCGACATTACCAACATTAAAATGCAACAAGTCGCGGAGGACGTTGTGCGCGTATCGAACATCAAAGGCCTTCCGCCACCTCCAACCACCAAAGTCGGTATCACTGCACCGGCAGGCTGGCAAGCGGAATGGCATATGTTCATGTGCGGTCTTGACATTGAAGAGAAATGCAAAATCACAGAAGATCAGATCCGCGACGCAGTTGGCGACAACATCAGTCGCTTTTCGCTGCTCAAGTTTCACGTCAACGGGTCGAGTCCAATCGATGCGAGGAACCAAGATCTTGCGACCGTAGACTTCCGGGTCTTTGCGCAATCGAGCGATTATGAGGTTATGAGGGCAGATATCCCAAATGGTTTCAACAGATGGTGTCTTGAAGTCTTCCTCCAGAGCGCTCCAGTGAGTTGCGCGTGATTTCGTTGTTTGGGAACCTTTCTAATGAATGATTCCAGGGCCTGTCGCTTAGCAACGATCTCCGCCAAATCACTCCCAAGCCATACTACGAATACTGGGTTTCTCTACTTCCTCAATCATCTCTCAATGTCCGTGTACATAACCTCTTTGGCGATGAGAAAGTCATGGACTTGGCGCCGCCAGCTAAAACGCAGACGTACCCCCGGCAACAGCAGTCATATGAGACCAAAGATCCAGTTGACCTGTCTTCGTTCGGCGAGACGGTTCGTGCGCCACTTGGATACATCGTCATGGGCCGCTCCGGCGACAAGGCCTCGGACTGCAACGTCGGCTTCTTCATGCGCCATGATGATGAATGGGACTGGTTACGCTCGTTTATGACTATTGAACGAGTGAAGCAGCTCCTTGGTCCGGAGGAGTACAAGGGGAAACCGATTGATCGATTTGAGGTGCCAAATATCCGCGCTGTTCATTTCTTGTTGCATGATCATCTTGAGTAAGTTGCAGTCTTGTTTGGTGTTGGCGTACGAAGACCAGGACTGACTTGCTAAACAGCCGAGGGTACAACGCCTGCAGCACGTACGATACGCTTGGAAAGAACGCAGTAGAATATATGAGAGCGAAAACCGTCGATCTGCCGAAGAAGTTCTTGGATCGCGGAAGGATTTAAACGCATAATGTTGAGCAAAGTGGTTGGTCGGGCCGCTGATATGCGGGTACTGTATGCTTCGGCGTTGGTAAACATCGAATACTACCGCAATCTGGCCAAAACTCGCGCATTGTTCAGGTCTTTCAAGATGTGTTATGTTCTCTGCTCTTCTCAGTCCTCAATTTCATGCTCTCGTGCCCTTGCTGTGCTTGACGGGTCTGCTGCCCCTATAATCCATTAATGCCAGTAAAAAGTAAGATGTTACCGGGATAAATTGCATGAAATTAAAGAAGTTTCTCCAGATACATGGGGTCTGAACGGAACTACCAATCACGAAGGGGAGGTTGTAGTAGGCAATTCCAGGTCCAGAAATACGATGGCGGTATGAAAATAGAGCTCTAAAGCATGGAATGGACATTTTGAGAACAAGGATTATAAATTGCATCTCAAAAACGCTGAGTTCCATCGGCAGAAATGCTGCTTATATCACTGTCGTGCAATCCAACCCTAGCAATCCCGGAATGTTTCATTGTCTTCTTTTGGTGTTCTTTCTCTTTGCAATCCATCAGCGATCGCATCAGTTAATTGATTAAACATGGCAAGTCAGGATCGTAGCTGGGGTTAGCCCCTTGACCAACCATCTCGATTAGAGTACGTCATTCACCTTGTTTAGCGCTGTCCTGGCTTCCTCAAAATCAAGCCCAGCATATTGTGGAGAGTTTGCCAATGGGAGCTTTGCAGAATTGATAGGATCGACGTCGAATGAATGAATACGGCGTCACAGCCTCGCTCTTTCAGATACTTCAGTACTCTAGCTCTGGCAACAGGATCCGCCGCGATGGAAGGACGGAAGTAGGATTCGAATCGCTTCTCACAGAATGGTCCAATGCTCTGTTCGTAGCTGATTTGGATCATGTCCAAAAGGCACGATATTTAATAGACCAACGAGAGTACCAGCAATCAGCCAACGGGTGAAGTCTCTCTTGATGGATTAAGCACCTCAGACAATGGGATTCCAGTGTTCCTTCTGCCTCTGCTTGATGTGGAAGGGTCAAATCCGCATCGCCGGAGAAGTAGAGTAACCCGAATTTCCTGAAGATGCAAATCGTACACATAGAGGACCAATGGTACAGTCGTCACCGATGAACGACCTGGTCGGGAGGCCTTTGCTGTCAGCTGATTCAATACCCTTAACCATGCCATCATGGATATGTCGCATGACTTTCAACGTGTTGTCTTCGTTGCGCACACCTTTGACTTTGTCTGTCGCACACTAGAATGTGGCATGTCTGACGCCTCCACTCGCACTATGAAAAATATCAAGTTCATGCGACACTTCGTACCCGGCTTTTTCAAGCTTTTGGATGAGCTCACGTCCAGTGACAAGGGCTCCTGGAGCTTTGCATGGCCTGGGCCAGCGAGTGCCATCTTCGCTCGGGATACCAATAACCGCGATAGATGAGTCTGAGATGAATGCCGTCGCAAGAGTAATACCTCCAAATTGTTTGAGAAATGTACTTTCTTACCTATTGAAATGACGATACTTTACCTCCTCCGTGTCTAAGAATAAGGCGACTCGATTCCAAGAATCAAGTGCTACTCTAGAGTCTAAGCCAGCCACATACGATACGGCATCGGGCATAGCACATCAAATGGCGCACTCTCATTAGCGGTGCGCTCGTATGTAACCCACGTGTGGGACGGGTATCGTGAACCTGCTCATTAAATTGTATTACCTCTCAGGAGAATTTCCGCTCAGGAAAATTTCCAAGGCGCAGCTAGCGGCTCTCTCTTATCTCTTGGCTCAATACCAATACTCTTGGTGGCACCGCCGCTTGCTCCTTTCGGCCGCCTTCCCGATACTACGACTCGGCGCGATTGCTTGCTTGCACGTATAAGTATTAGACGTGCTCCCTCTTGTCGCAGGGGATGGGGTTTCGAACGACTCGCCGCTGTTTGCGCTATTCCGAAGAACAAGCTCCGGAAGACTGAGTGACATGATGGGCACGGCGCAACACCTTTGACCACACCAGACGGCGCACTCTGGCCATAACAAAGCCCCTCGCACCGACCTTGCGCCTCTCACTGGGACAATATGTCAACTATCCAGCTTTTCGCACGACTCTAGGATAATTCCGGTTGATCCGAATACGTTGGCGGAACAACTTCCTAACCCCTCTGCGAGTCCATTTGCGAGGTCGATTAGCAATCGCCAGCAGGAAGATGGATGTCGAAGGATCAAAGTAAAGGCCGACCACATGCGCCAAGCAGCAGTATTGAAGGAAAATGCTGTCGAGAATACTAATTTTGGCGCCAGACAGAGGCCCTTTCTCCCCATGGAGACATACCGAATCAGACCACACACAGCCATGACGCGCTCTTTCGCCATAGGTCATCACGGCGACAGCGCACGCATCAGCTGAAGTCGGAAAGCAAGCGACTCTCAGCAGTCCAATATTTCGCATTCCGGCAACACTCCAACACATTTCCAGCGATAGCCTAAGCCAATATTGCCTGGTCCTTCTGCTCAGCACTACCACCGGGGCCCTTCCGTGCTCTCATCAGAACAGGACTTTGGCCCTCTGGAAGCGGCGGCGGTTGTCACTGGTCACGCATGTCAGCAAGGCAATGCCTCCATCCATTAAGAATCTCACACAGTGGACCTTTGCGACGACCTGCAATCACTTCGTTATTGTTCAATTTCAGGTACCCGGAACGACAATAGAACCGTTTGCTCCGCGTTGGTCACATCGTCTCACTGCCTGTTCGTCGTGTCACTCCATGCTACCCTTTTCGGGCATTTTACGCGCAAAATTCAGTCTGCCTTGTTGGACGAATGTCTCCACCGCCGCTAAAGGATCATTTCTTTCCAAATGCTCTGTCCACTTTAGGTTCGCGCTTATTCGAGGAATCAATAACTAGTTTGCAGCTTTTGAGCCCAACGATTTATGATATAGCAGCCTCGTACGGCTGCGCTGGGCAAAAGAAGCTAGGTGCCTTGCATTTTGGAAAGGCGTCATCCGCTTAAACTTGCTTTACGGTCCACCGCGTTTTTCCATGACCTTGCATCTCTTCCAGGCCCTTTATTTTGGTTCCAGGCTCGAGCTTGCGGCTCTGTTTTATCTCCGCGCTGGCCCAGGAAACCCATACACTGCCACATGTTCGGGAGCTGAACGTAGCAACGTACCTGTCGCAGGAAAATAGATTAATGATGATCCGGCCCAGTTGCATGAGTCTGTTCCTGAGACATTGAGGGCTTGCCGCATTCTGATTTGGATTACTTCATATGGTAATAAGAATGACTGCTATGGACCGCATGACTGCATCTGAACTGGCAGGATCATCGGATTTAGGTGCACACAGTGTCTTACATTATTTGGGCCCGCATCATTAAGCGTGCAGCTTCAGCTATGGAGTCTTTTTACAGCTCCGTAGCTTTTGCGGAAATAAGGGCGTTCACGACATCAGCACAGAGAGCTTTCATCAGATCGGTTTCCGCGACTTGCTGAGTCCTAGCCTTCCTTTGCTACCAGGCGTAACCTGGGGAAGGCTTCAGCTGACGAAGAGCTGTGTGCTCTATTCGGCGATGAAGCTGCAAAGCAACTGCTGTCGGCAATATCGGTCCGCTTGAAGCGTAATGATTTCGCATATTTCGAGTTTCCAGCTTTCGACGTTTGCAGCCCGTCTCGTAACTGGCTTTCGTCATCAATAGCTGCCCGGAGGATCTCCAACGGGGGTTCCTGGTTATACACGCAAATGCGAAATAGGAGGGTATTTCGTCCTCCACAATGAAGCCCGAAGAGGCATTCCTCATACGTGGAATTGTCAACAAGGCTGCAGAGATTTGGTTCGAGATCGGCACGGCCAGCGCTTCCTGGTCTGGACTTTTGCAGCAATTAACAATTCAGTCGCTCTTACGTCGTCCGGCGAAGCTTTGTCGCCGAGGCGCCAGTGTTTTGAATGTCTGGAACAGGTGAATATAGAGAGATGGTCAAAATAGCTCCCAGAGTAGGGGAAAAGCGCGACGACAAAAGACGGTGATTGGCGAGCTTAAGCGGATCGACGAGGCTGTGGTGTCAAAAATTACCCAGAGTCGGGCGGGCTTGGGGGCGGAGTGTGCGTCCAGGTCACGTGGGCTGACTCTAAAGATATCCGCAGCTTGCGTGGTCGCTCGCATGCACCTCCCCCGCCTCTCGCAAGCACTCCTCGCCCTCCGTCGCCAGGCATTACACCCGCCTCCACATCTTGCCGTCGCTAGCACCAATGCAAGCTCTCTCGGCCTGTCTTAGATCTTGTCAAGCATCGCTGACTGAGATCTTTAATTCTGGAATCAGCCCTAACCATTCTCGGCAACACATCAGACGCGCCTGGAGATGTCCAGGTCATCCCATTTCTAACCATGCAGCCAACGTGAGGGGGCTGATGGCTCCACTCGCATACGTTGACTGCCAGGTACCAAAGACACGCTCAAGCTCGTGAACCATCGCAAATCGCACAGAACCGGCCCTGTCATATTTTTGGAGCTGCACAGAAACATGAGCCTCGTGAGCTATATAACCTGTCCATTGTCGGCCTCGAAATGCTTCTCTCCTCATCACAACAACAGCAAAACAATCAATACAACACTTTCCTACTCTATCATCTTTTCTTTACTTTCCTATCTTACTTTCCTAATTCCTAATTTTTAAACGACCAACCTCCATACCAGTCCTTCTAAAAACCCCAAAAACCACCAATCAAAATGCAGTTCTCCGTCGCAGTCATCCTCTCCGCCCTCGCGGCCACCACTCTTGCTGCTCCTCAGTTCGGCGAGTGGAACCACAACAAGGGCGTCGACCACGGCTTCGGTGGTGACAACCACGGTAGCTCTGGCCACAGCAGCTCCGGCCACGGCAGCTCCGGCTCAGGCCGCTCCTCCAACGACCATGTGATCTTCGAGATCACCAGCGAATCTGAGGCGACCAGCTCGGTCACCGTCTACCTCGGCCACGGCGTCACTCTCCACGAGACCGCCACCGCCATCGCCGCCAGCGAGGTCATTGTCGAGCAGGTTGGCTCTGCGATCTGCACGATCGCGATCGCAGAGTCGGAAGCCTCTGTCACCGACACCATCACCGAGGGCTGGAGGAAGGAGTTCTCCGCTACCTCCGAGGCCAGCTCCACTGTCACCAGCATCAGCTGTGACTACCCCTCTGGCCACTAAGCATGTTCACTTAAATGAGAGTGAACGCTTTGCATAGGTGCTTTCGGCGAACGATACCTTCACGGCAAGCATTTGCATAGGCGCGGGAGGACCCTTCGGGGCCCATTTTGGATTATCAAACCATGGCTTGGGAGTTTTTGCTCTTTTTTCTTCTTAAACTTTGATATCTCTTGCATCGCTATACACCCGAAAACCCAGATAGTAATATGACAAAACGGAGTTGGTCAAAATACATTCTCTTCAATCTTGCAATTTTTTGATTTGTGAGTGGCGCTGCTTGAATTTCTCCAAGTCCTTTGAAATTTCAGCAATCAAACTTGAAACTGCCTACGATCAGTTGATTCAATAAAGTCAGGAGCTTCCGCATAGAGCTCGAGGTGGCGTTACGAGGCATGCGAACTACTTGGCCGTCGTCGACTTGAGAAGTATTAATTGGATAATGCATCTCTGTGCAGAGTGGCGATTTATATGCACAGTAAGGCGTCAGCTACCATCCTCCGGCACCGGCTGGACTGCACCTTCTAAGTGAACTAATGAGTGTATTATCGACGAACGATATGGTTACATATCATCTCCAAAGTATGCAATCGGCTTCCTTTATGCAATATCACCGACTCCTGAGCATGCATCGACAAGTTGCCTTGTATAATAAGGAAGCTGAAGTTTAGTGTAGTTATGAGGAGGCTGGGAGCGCCGATAAAACGCAAGACTGACGCGCCATCCTAATCCAAATTAGTCCTAGGGCGTAGCCTCTTGGTCTTCAACTTTGTCACTCGAGATGCATCCCATAAAGCACTCAGCCTTTCTGATCCTCGAGCGATAGTTTAAATATATCACACGTGTTCAACTTCTGCTCTCGTTTCAATTGCCAACGCTTTCAACTCCCAATGCGTCTGTCCGGTCGGCATACCGAAGGCCTGCGACAAAAAGCGCCGAGAGGACTCGACGCCCGACATGGCGCTTATCGTCCACGAGGCTGCATCTTTCACAGTCGTATCTTTATAGAGTATCAATTATTCGATGCAGTTTTCTGCAAGCCGTCGATTATCGGAGCCATCTTCCTGCACGCAACGCGGGAAGATGAGGTTGTCTCCAACGCAGTGGAAGGCTGTTGAACATCTTCACTGGCTCTGACAGATGGCAGACGCCCTTTAGAGCCCGTTTTTGGCCACAGACATTGCAGCTTCACGATCCTTCCTCCATGTTTTGCTCAGCTGAATATATGAGTCACGCTTGTCCCGCCCGTTGCTCCCGTCTTCCCAATAATGACCTCGCTCTAATGCAGCTCTCACATCCTTCCTGCGCATTATCACACGCCTCTCATTCATTTTTTCACTTACAATGCTACCCTTCAGCCTCTAGGCTGTAACTGGGAGGACTGTAATGGCCTTATATTTACTTGATGCTTCTCTTCCTTTCCCAGTACTGCTATGTCTGATTCCTTTGGCTGTCCAGTGCTATTTTCTCTCCTCTGCTCACCCCTGTTTTTTGAACTACTACACAATACAAGTCGATTCAGCTCTTACGCTTTCTCAAGAAAATGCATCGGGATGTTAAACAGGCTGTTGGCCCGCGGAATGGCAGCCGGAGGGAGGTTGGGAGAAATACGACAACAAAGAGAAGATACGCCAGGACCATCCCACAATCACAGCGTAACAGACAAATTGGCACAGGGTCAACACGGGTACCTTCAGCGGGCTGGAGATTTGCATCGGCGGTGATGACGACTGGGGCCCATGGATATTGTGGGCTCGATTTGCAAAACACTATCCATTACTCTAATTTCAATCCCTTTCTTTAGGACTTGACCTACATTTCAGACACAGGACAAATCCGCTCATGATTTTTTCGCTGAGCTAATAAATGCGAAATGTACAAGAGTACAAAAGCGCTACAACGGCATGCCACAAGCTAAGCTGGAGCCGCACTATCACGACGCTCCTTTCGCTCGTTGAAACGAAGCTTCAACGGGGCCAACCCAAGCGTGAAGTGATCTCTCGTCTTATACAAAAGATCTCTACCATCCTCGCCGGGGGCAAAATCGACGTCGAAATAGTGCAACAGCTTGGCGACGGTCGTTCGGATCTCCAACATTGCAAGCGGTCGTCCAATGCAGCCGTAAACGCCTGTTGAACAGACAAGTCAGGTGCTTGCTCGTGAGTTGAGAGATGAGTACTAACCTTGTGAGAATGGGGAAAATGCTGTTCTGTTCGTAACCATATTAGTCTTTTCATACCAGCGCTCCGGCACAAAGCCCTGCGGATCCTTGTAGCATATGTCGCTTCGACCGATGACGTATTGGGGACAGAAGACGTCAGCATTGCCAGGGATGTGCTTGCTGCCAATCTCAATCCCCTCTGGCGGCGTGCTGCGGTTGATCGCTGATGGCACAGGAGGATGGAGCCGCAGTGTCTCAAAGATACAACCGTTGAGATAGTCATTGTTGGCGATATCGCTATTCTCCACGTTACCCTCAGAATCGGTGTACGGTTTGAGCTCTCTGCGGAGGCGTTGAACAAGACTTGGCTCCGCAGCAAGATGATAGAACAGGTGCGTGAGTGTTGCTGCAGTGGTGTCGGAGCCGGCAACGATGACCAAGCGGCTATCACCCTGGAGATACGTGAGCTCCAAGCCTTCTGGCTCGCGCAAGCTACCTTTCTCTTGAAAAGGTTCCAATAATGCGGATGTAATGTCGGGGATTTTGGCGCCTTTCTGTACGGATTCAGCTCTATGGCGGATTATTAGACAGGATACTTGCCTCCATTCGCTTCTGCATCTGCTCGGAACAGTAATTGATGAATTTCCAATAGTCCTTGGCAGCTCCTGGAATCGCGACAATCACTCTAAAGACCCACGGAGGGAGCTTCGCGGCCATCGGTTCCATCCCAGCGTTTAGCAGGGCGATAGCCCAATGCTCTTCTCCCTTCTCCAACATGTCAAACGATTCTGATATACGCCGGACCCATCAGTCAAGCGTGACAATGTTGTTTCGACAAGAAAGCTCACCTCCAAAAGCTAGATCGCCCATGACGTCGTATGAGAAGTAATTAAACCAGTCAGATACGTTGACGGGTTGGACTCCGCCAAACGCTCTCAGCTGTTCTACAAGCCTGTTCTCATACGGCTTCATGCGCTCCTCGTACCCTCGCAAGGCCTTGTCGCTAAAGGCAGGACTCCAGATCTTCCGTCGCTGGTCGTGCATGTCTCGTTTGCGAGAGGTGTGCAGGCTCGTGAGTGGATAGTCTTGGTCGTACCATGGTCCTTTGGAACACTTGGTACCAAGTCCGTAGACCTTTTGAGGGCCGTCAGGATGGATGATGGAGAGTGTGTTCGGTCCTATTCTCAGGAACTGTCCGTACTTCTCATGCAGCTTCTCCAGCTTGTACGGCGCGTCGGCGTTGGTCGTAACTCGAGTAGGCCACCAAAAGTTTGACAAGCGAGCCATGAATGGCCCAGGGAAGTTCCGCAAGGGGTGGAAGAATGCACGGTACAGGAGTGCACTGCCATTTACGCTCAAAAGGTAGAAGAAGGATGCGGAAGAAACAACAGAGAAGGCTTGAGGGATTTCGTAACCGGCGAGGCGGGAGAGTGCAAACACAGCAGCGCCATTGAGCAACAAGAAGACTTGAAGATAGAGGACGCCGTGCATATGGTGTTCCCCTCGCTTGAAGTAGAGCAAATGAGAAAGTACGCCGATGTTGGCGGCTAAAGCATTGATGAAGATGGACGACATGATGAACGTGGTTGTGAGGAATAGCGCTAGAGTTGTGCAAGGCGACAACTTACTTCGGCGATAGAATATATTCTTGTAGTTATTGCTCAGGATACGCCCGCACCATGTCTGCCGTCGGCTGCAGCATACCTCGAGACTGCAAGCCACTGCCATTCCGTTGATTGCGGGGAATCCGGGGCAAACCACCATGTTTTAGCGGCCGCAGCACATTGTCCTCGGAAGCGATCCCCCAGCCCCTTTCAGAAAGGAAAGTATGTCTTCCGGTCCCGATTTGAAGCCTATTGGGCCTTTGTGTGTCCTCGGTCTCCGCCTTGTGGCTTAACTGGGCCGCGGAAACCCCACGTTCTAGCTCTTGCATGATCCATTGTGCCGAGAAAGCTACTTGCGGCGTCGTGCCAAATCGAATACTCTTTGCTTGGACGGGTTTATTGAAGATAGTAAATAATCATTGATGAAAGGTGGCTGTTGATGTGGATATAGTGTATGTAATAAGGATTGTTGTCCATCCTTTCAAGTTCGGCCTGTAAGATTTTAGCGCCACTCACCTCTGATTGGATGACATAATCGACGAAAAAGCGTTCCTCCGATCGTGATACCAAACCACTGCGGCTCTTCTTAATCAATTGTGAAAATTAGTACGTGACCGTTTCGGATCACATGAAAATTAGCAAAAAAAAAGAAGAAAACAGAAAATTGGCTTGTGCAATTAAAATGCAAAAAAAAGAAGACTGTAATGCATCGGCCGGGAATCGAACCCGGAGCTGGCGGAGACAGATGGCAACCACCAATTTTACTAAGCAGTAGGGTTAGAATGTTGATTGGATTAAGGAAGTGGAGAGTCGTACCCATTAAACCTATTTAGGAAGTTAGCATTTATTAATTTGAATGCGGAGACTTGTGCTGCTCGTACCACCGATGCTGGATTGTTGGAGGCTCAAACTTAAGAATTATTTATAATAGGAAAACTCTTCCCACCCAACCGCGCCGATCTGCATCCTCGCTCATTTGCTTGCGTGGCACTTGGTGTGGATCGCAGCAATGGGAGTTGTCTGTAAGTTAAAAGATACTTCTTAATTATATTTATATATGCTAATGCATTTATCGCTGTTTGTGCATCGCAGTATTTAGGAGCGTTCATCTTCTCCTTAAGTTATATTCATAATGAAAGATTCCAGGCCCTCAGAGCCGTCCCGCTACTCGTGCAAACCTCGTATGCGCAGAAGGGCGAACATGCTCCCTATAGTGCTCTAAGGCCTGTGTGGTACTCTTGAGTGACGTCTTTTTGTCTATATTGTATACAAATTGACTTGAAATGAGGCTGCAGCGTCGACTCACGCCCTTACTTCCGCGAACGACGACAACAATGCGAAACTTAACTAGCTCTATGCACAAAAATCCTCCTCAATCCAGTGCATCCAATATCGCGTCAAGTCCGGCTCTACGACCTCGAAGCCTTTCGTCGGACGGGCAAAAACGTGTCAATGCCTTTCTTATCAGACGCGAGGTCATGGGAGGGCCAACGAGATACGAGGCAGCCAGCTGTGGAACATACCAGTTACCAAACTTCTGCCAACGGTAAACGATCCGACCTCGAGCGGGAGCTCCGTTAGTATGATTTGACTAGACATAATGCTCTTCCTCCACCACGGTCGAAACGCACACAGCAGCAGCACATACGATTACCAACTCCCCCGAACAGCTCGAAGGCAGGCCGCTCGAAGCAGCATTCACCCACATCTCTCACGACAGAGGCCGGGCCTTCTCGAATGGTATGTTCTACCCAACTGCTAGGCTCGGAATTAGATAAAGCCGCTCATCCTCACACTTATCCCTATGGTCATCCTCACGCACGTCCATCAAGAGCTACGAGCCATATCCAGGCGCTGAGAGACCGTACACCGCTATCAGAAACGGCATGACCAGGACAAGAAGCAAGAGCTTCCGGATACAATGTAAGCTCTACTCTTGAACAACTCTAGGTGAATCTCGAAAACATTCAATGGTAGTTACAGACGAACAAAGAGAATATATTCCTAATGCGGACTCGCTGGCAGGCTGGGCTCATAGCTATCAACGAAGAAGTCAAAGCTTTAGAACGAGTATCACGATCGTTGGTAAACAGTGAGGTTTCGATGTACCTGGTAAGAAAGCTCGTCAATGGAAAGATGCGAAGGGTTCCAGGGGCGAGAGGGTAGCGGACTCTGCACCTGATGATATGTCGGGGAATTCAGGTGAAGGAGTTCCAGAAAAAGTAGAGAGCCGCTCGCCGGCCGAAACATGCCTTGACAAATCGCCTCATGTTCGTCACAAGGGATATCAGGGAGAAGGATCGGCTTAGTATGGGACGAAATATATTCACTCTCTACCATCTCAGTAATGCATTGTAAATTTCTTGAGTCGGTGAAATTACTCGTAGCAAAGTTTTTGAAAGCTACTAAGGCCTAGCTCATTTGCAATTTGAAGTAGCAAACCATACCAATGCAAGCCGTCATGCAAGCCGTCATGCAAACCGCCATCTAACCCGTCATGCAAATCGTCCCCCAACCCGCCAATAGCCCGCCATGCAACCCGCCAATAGCCACGCAGGAACTGCATCAGTTGAAATCATCCTGTAGGATGGAAAGGACCACGGGTATGTTCGCTAGGTCAACGTATATTCCTTCATTACGCTCTTGATCAACAAAGGTAACGCGAATGTCCATGGCACCCTCTGCTTTCGCCTGGTTCATGCTCTGGACTACTTCGAGTAGTGTAGCGAGGGCCCGATCTTGATCATTGAGCGTATTCGGAGTCCAGGTGTCACCAGCACGAACATGACGATGCGCGTCTAAGTAGGCCGCATGAGACACGTTTACTGTCAATTCCCTTAGTCTTGAAAATTCCGAGAGGCGACGTATTGCCAGGTTTGGGTTATCTATGACAGTAATGCCTGTTCGATCTCGAATGCCAGAACGGCTCATCATGTCGTCCACCCCGATGTCGTATGCTCTAGTCCTGGAGGCATTCTGTGTGGCAGCCCAACCACCCCGTGCGGAACTCCAGTTATTCTGTAGCACCAGTGTAATGTTAACACGCCGGATGCAATTCTTGAGTTCTGAGCTCAACGCCGCACAGCCAAGCACGAGATGACCTAGAGTGACGAACTCGAAGTCTTTGTAGGCGCCAAAGGCATACAGGCCACGTTCTATGAACTTCTTGGAAGCGAAACTCGGGTTGTGAAGATAGAAAGGCGTAATTTTGACTCCCACAGCATTACTGAAAGTACGGCTTGCGAGGTCGAAAGCGACCCGTTTTAGTAGTGGCCGAACGGGATTTTCGTCATCCAGGAACACGTATTTGAAGATTTCATCCCACAGCTCTGGGGGTAGTTGATCAACTGCGCGAGAGCGCATGTATCTCCGGAGCCAGTTCCGAATGTACTGAGTCGGGGCCGTTGGAATCCGGCCCAAGAAGCGTGGCTTCGGGACGTCTGCTTCTAATCTTTACACGGACAGGTTGGGTTTCTTCGAGCATGGCTGCCGTGTGAGTTGAAATGCGATGTAATTCTCGAGTGCACTTCTGTGAGTGCGGCTTACAGCGGCGAATGGAGTGGTCGAACGTGCGCCTTGCGGCACCATCGGAGACGATATCCAAGCACATGCGCAAGAAGTCCGCGGACAACAGACTGGGCGGGCTAATGACAACGCTGAAAAAGCCGCCATATCTCAGGAGTCGAGCAGGCATTGCGACACTCCAGGCATCTCCATAAAGAATGACGAGGCACATGGACTTCCTTCCAACTCTGCCACTGTTGATGCACTTCGTGAGGTCGAGCCGGGCCAGAAGCGTCCGGCCACAACGCCGACGTCATTTGACTTCGCAAAATATCGTAGTATCCATCGAGAGAATCGTACGTTGAATCATGACGCATGATCGCATAAGTGCTAATTGTTCTTCAGCAAATGTTGCCCCCCTTTGTGAGGCCCCGGCCGTAGTTACCCGGCTTGCCCAGGTGCCGTCTCAGGAGGCACCACCAGATCCGCGAACTGGTATTGCCGCCCTCATACAACTAGATGCGACTCTTGTTGCGGTGGACCTCGAAGTGTGGGATGACAACCGGACTCCGCATCTAACCCACGTCCTCGAAGTCGGTTGTGTGGTATTACGCACTAAACTGATCCGGAAGGCGCCTAACGAGCGGGTCTCCAAGCTCATGGGCGAGTCCGACCGGCATCATTTCATCATAGCGGAGAATATAAATGACAAGCAAATACACGTTCCGCGAGCCATTTATGACTTTCAGCACGGCAGATCCGAGACCTTGCCGGAGGCCGAAGTGGCCGCTAAACTTCGTCAAATCCTCTTACCAGACCGTGGACCAGTTATCCTCGTTACTCACGGTGGTACAAACGATATCGGGTGGCTTCGAGATATGGATGTCGTCCTTCCAGCAGACATGCCCAGGCTAGACACACAAGACTTCGGAGGTAGAATCAGCTTGGAGAACTTGTGCGAACGGCTCCAGATACCACTAGACTTTCCATACAACGCGGGCAACGATGCTTATGCAACGTTGGGAGCACTACTGGTCATGGCTGGCCGAACCGATCGCCCTTCAAGATCCATTAACGAGAAGGTCTCCTCGATGCTGCCACTCCTCAACGCGACAGCACCTCCGCCATCAGGCTCGGTTGCTAATGTGACCTCTGGCAAGGGCATGGAAAAAGCGACAGCACCTCCTCCGCCAACAGACTTGGTTGCCAACGTAACCTCTGGCAAGGGCAAGAAAAAAGCGATAGCAGGCCCCCCTGATCAGCGAAGCTCTTTCCAAGACCAATATTTGAGAGCCAGTATGGGCACGGATCCCTACTCAGCCGAGTTACTTTCCCTCCGGAGCAAACACATGTTTTTGGCCCACGCAGAGGAGACCTTTTGCCTCTTTCCTGACGGACTCATCAACATCACCAGCGTGCCAGTGTTCTGGAGAAAGGGTTTCGACAAACAGAACGCTCCGCGGCTCTTTCCGTTGGATACGAAGGACGTCAGAGAACCACGACGGATCAGAGTGATTGGAGATACGACCCCGAATTGGAACGAACGACCAATTGGAAGGGCATTCGCCGTCTTCGAAGCCCTCGATAAAGTCAGGGAGGGCGTAGAAATTCTAGACTTCGAGAACTTTATGGGAGCCTCCACCTATTGGATCCAATACTTTCCATGGAAGTCGGTGTTCCCCAAGCTATCCAAACTTGGGTTCTACCAGTGTCCGAGATTGGGCTTCGATATGTTCTTTGATGAAGATGTAGTTCAACGCGTCCTTGGCCTCAAGGAGGAAGGTGTTGAAGTCGATTACGACTTCCACGACTTTGCGTGCCTTGGCCAATGGACTGCAGAGCAGTCTCAAGCGCGTGTTCTCTTCGGAGTCCTTGCGAAGCATACACCACAGATCACTCAAGTACCTTGGCTACTGCAGGAAGACACGGTCTTCACTCGACACCTACAATCCATAATGGAAGGTCAAGCTCCTCCTCTTTGCCACGCATATCCTAGGGAGACGCAGAGCAGTTTGACCGGCCAGCACATACTCTCATGGCTCCGTGATCGGACGACGGCCGCAGACTCAAAGAACGCCGAGAATTTCAAAGTTAGCGACTTCGAGTTCGCCCAGACGCTTAGAGAAATTGGCCCATTGACGCAGAAAACGCTCCTCCAGTATGAAAAAAAAATCTTCTACTGCAATGACAAAGGGCACAAAGCCGCAATGATTGGCTTTGGTTTCTCGAAGACCAGGTTGAGGAGTAGGAAGAATGTAGAAGATTCAAAGCTCTTCGAGGATCCCAGCGAGTTCCACAGCCTGGATGACAATATGGTCTGCGCGGGTTGCGACCGTTGGCAGAGCTGCGCTGACGCTCTTCTGGGGAACCACAGGGGCGTATGGGTTCAGAAGGCCGCGATCGTTGACGACGCCCTGAGGGAACTGGCCGACACACAGCGTCAATCGGAGTCTTCACCGGAACAACGCGTCGCCGAGCTGATCGAAATTTGCACCACGAAAGATAGTGATCTTGAGAAATTCAAGAGGCTAAAGCAGGGGCATTCCCCAGTCGAGAAGGCCAATGGCGCCCGGTACGGGCTAATCGATGCGCTGGCGATCCCGTCCGAGTCGAAAGAGGTCTGGTTGAGTAGTAAGGAATTCCATGAAGGCGCTGAGATGGAGTTGCCATCCAACTATCGCTTCATTGAAAGGAAGTAGAGAGCGGAGGTGGATGGGTTTACGGCGTGGCGGGCCTTTCCTTTCCTCCCCAAATTTGCTGTCATTACAAATCCCCCCTCCCCGAAATTGCTTTCATCCCCCCAAAATTGCCACTTTTCCTTTACTTTACGAATGCGAGTAGTTAGCTCTAGCCATGCCCTCAAGGCAACCTCAATAGAACTTGCTACAGAAAATCTGCTTGCTTTAATCGCTAGAAGATATGAATTTGTGACATGAGCACGACAGGGTTTTTTGGGGACACGCGCATTCAGAGTTTATCCATAGAACTAGGCCCAGTTTGGCCAGCCCAAAGATCGTAGCTTTTGGGCTTCCTCGTTGTATCCTAAAGACGACCGCTAGCCCTCTACGGCAAGGAGTAGATACCTCTCCATAAGGTCAATCTAGTTAATCTAACTGAGGCGTTGTTTGTAAAGGGGGAGAAAAGTACCTTCGTAGATCTATTTGGTAGTAGTAAACCCGTGCACCGATAGTCGAAGCCACGGCGTTCTTAGCGTACAACGACGAAGCCCAAAAGTTTCGGGATGCGATTTTACGATTACCTTTTAAAAAGCTGAATCCTAATATCGCATCTAAAGCTCCTCACTAAACTATTCTAAGTAGGTAGCTAGCTAAGTAGAGTAGGCTTAGGCTGACTTCGATATAGAAGTAATATTTAGCTTTAAATACTAAAAATATAGTATAAAGAATAGAATAAAGTATACTCTCAACAATACTAACAAAGCTGTAGCGGTGCATATAAAGCGATATTTCGGCCAGTTAAACTGGCCCCATAAGTCGAGTTCTCTTTTATACGTGACCGAGGTGCATGTGTTAGAATCTCCGATTAGGTAGTTTACACTACAACACTTCTATACTCTATATCAGTGTCGGTACCATGACAGAATGTTAGCCTCGAGCTTCAATTCTCTGGCCGAAACATATCAGAGAATATAAAAGCGATCTACAGCACTAGCGTTAAAGCCTCGCTCGTTAATCCGAGCCTCTCTCGTAATTCACGCCGCTTCCGCACCCAAACTTACATCTCAACTGGCTCAATTTCGGTATCGCGTGCGGTACACCGCTATTTCGAGCTTGACGCGCCTCTTCCGAGATCGCTGCAACTTCACGGGTCATCTGGGACCGTGGAAGCCCTCCGGGGTTCCTCTTCGACGACCGCTTCGTCAAGCCAAACTCTCCTTCCCAACAACTGTCCTTGAGTCGCATAGGTCAGACGGACAGCTCTTACATTGTGTGGTTGTTCAAGCAACCGACAACTCTAGCTCAAAAACTCAAGGATACTTGGTTACGTTGGAGCATCACGCCTGTCTGGCGAGAGAAGTTGCCAACCAGCCTGCTAGGCGATACCACTGCCTTCGGTCTCAATCTTTTGGAATTTAAAAGTCAGGGACATCCTGCCACCTCCTGTCTGGCTCTCTGACACCTCTCTCGCTCCCTTTGCCTTTCAACAGCAGCGAATCTTAGAAGGCTTCCTCTAGTTCCTCTCCTCCCAATGCCATCATCGTCCCTCTGGCCACCTGACCGTCTCTCTAGTCGTTCATCCGTCCGTCGAAGCCGCCCTCAGAGAGTAGCTGGGTGCTACATGTCGTTGTCGACCCAACATCCAACTTAGTTATCAACTACACGCGTACGAGCTTGACAAGCGAACCCTCCTCTGTTCTCTATGCTAAAGCACGACCCAAACGCCCTCGAAATCTAGCGTAGACACCTTTGTCGCTGCGGTCGACCGAATCTACTCTACGGGCTGCCTTAAACCTCTCTCCTTCCTCCCCTGCATCGTCCGTTGCGTCGTCCGGCAATCTAAATAAGCGATCTTCGATTCGCCAGCAGCAGAGACAGACCAGCGCGTCGGCTCAGTCTGGTCAGTCCGCATCACGATCCGAGCCCAGAGCGATCACAGGCCAGACAGACACTTCGTTCAACTCTGGCGGTTCCTCCAGTACATCCGTCGACTGCCATATTCGTCACGATCCAAATAACTCAAACGCCGACATGGCCAGTCCGTCTACAGACGCCCAGCAGCAGGCTATCGTGGACATGATGCTCGGAGTTTTCACCGAACAACTCCCGGCTGCGCAACGCCAACTGGGCCCACAGGGCGCTCCCGGCCAACATGACAACAGGGAGATACTGATCCAGCAGGAGATGTTGACTCCCAGGGCGAACCGGTCCACAAGGGCCAGTCAGTCCACAAAGCGCACAAGGCCTAGCCGGCACAGCTAGCGCTGGCGGGAATGGCGGACAACCATTCAACGTTCGCGATATTGGCTACAAGTCGTTCACTCTGGCCAAAACACATACATTCGCAATTTCTGGATCTTCACCGAGCGACTCCGCGACGCCGCTACCCTCTTTAGCAAAGAAACAGTGAAGCTCAAGATTCCGTCAATGCTCCGCTCCCTTTTCGTAAGATACCAGATTTACCGGAGTTCGCATGCTAGCTACATATACCACCAAAAAGGTAACAATGTCTGAACATCTAATACCGTAGAAATCGGATGACCAGGCACTGCGCTAAAACCGCCGTAGCGCACACGATGTCAGCGCTTATTTCAATTTAGTTAGTAGTTATATAATAATCTAACTACTGTTAGCTTAGAAAGGGGTAGTAAGGATAGAAAAGTCGAGAGGCTAAGCTGTGCTAAGCATATGAATACTAACTAAATTTGTATGAGCGCTTACATCCTGAGGGCTACAGCGCTCTCTAGCGCAGTGCCTGGTCATCCGATTTCTACGGTATTCAGACGTTAGAATGCGTATACCGTAGAAATCGCCTCAACGCATACTGCGCTAGTGAGTGCACGTCCGTCCTTCGACCAATAGATCTACGTTACCTTGTAGAGTTAGCGCCCGTCTCTAGCGCAGTATGCGTTGAGGCGATTCCTACGGTATATATATACGACCCTAACATCGACTGTTAAAGAGTGATAGGCAACAGGCTTCAGCTGAAGTCGAGATTGTCGCGCGGCATCAATGTCACTTTGCTGTTGTATCATTCACAACTAGGCAGCAGTACGTTGTTGGCCTTTCGAACATCACCTCTACAAGCGAAATTGAATAAACTCGTGTGCAAGGTCGAGGCTGCTCCCCGATCATATCTCAATGAACTTTGGCACCCTTGATCAGCAGCGAGTGCAAGAGCTACAACGAAATCGTATCCCGGCTTATTGATGCTGCGCGATTTCATTGAGCAAGATTCCAACAAGATGTAATTCGACTTTCAGAGACAGTCTCACTTGCCTTGAAGAGCGACACTAATATTTCGCTAGAAGTTATACTCTCGTCGGGCTCAGCTCTATCTGATGCTCGAAGCGATATAGAGGCGGGATATGGTGAACAGGTCTCGATCTGTAGATTCGGTCGAGATAAAATGATCTATAATGGGTATCATGAGGTCTTCGAGTGCACACACAACGCAATGCCCCCTAAAACAAGCGCTATGCCTATCCACGTATCTGCCCAGTATTAGCATTATAACCGCCAAACGCCAGGAATCTATAACGTACCTCGCGCAATGACCTTCCCCTCAGCCCACCACTCTCCCAAAACGGTGAACAGAAACGCCAGCGAATTCGTAATCGGCACCGTGAGACTCAGCTCCGCTTTCCCGACCAAGAGGAAGAACCACACGCTGCCCGTCAGATTGATCACCAGCGGTATCAAGTAACCCGGTCTCTTGAGCAGTCCCACGACGCCTCTATAAATAGCGACAGTCTTTCTCTTCAGCCAGCTCCCTTCGATGGGTTGCTCGGATGGCAGTCCACTCGCGGTCGCTGCCTTTCTCTGTTGCTCTTCTTTTATAGAGGCGAGGCGCATGAACGGTGTTGTGAGGCCCCAAGCCATGCCGACGAGGAGGAAGCCGAGGATGTAGCGGATTGCGGAGGGGTGGGGATCGGAGGATGGGGCATCGGCTACCATTGTGGCTTGTGGTGAGAGGTAGATGGTTAAGATGGACGAAAGGGGGTTTGAGTCGCTGGCAAAAGGAATGCGCTCGAAAGGGACGGGAGACGGCGCAATTGATGCTGAGGGAGAAATATTAAGAAGAAGAGGTGTGGATAGAAGGCGTGAGACAGGTTACTTGTGAGGTGAAGATGTGATGAGGCTTGGAGAGCTGCGAGGTTGGAGGTTGGAGGTTGGATGTCGGAGTTTAGCGGCGATTGGATAGGCAGATGGAGGACTGGATCTCGCTATCGCAGGTGGCTGATGCACCCGTCATCGGGTACACACGTACCCAAGTCCAGATGAGCGCCACCCAGACTCCGGATGATTGACACCCACAGTTTGGGTATTCAACGAGGAGGGTGCACACGTGGGACAATAATGAAGTATTATGACAGAATGCTACGTTCAATATCATTGAGTTTGTGCTTATTCTTTCTATGAATACAGCCTCGAAAAGCCTCCTTTAGGAGGTTGTAGCCAATTCTTCCCATCATACTCATTCTCGCCTTCTATCATGTGGAACGTATAGATGAACCTACTCTTGCCGCTTGTATTCTTCTCGCTCTTGTGCAGTATATTGCCATGAATGAGCACGAGCGTGCCGGCTTTGACCTCTCCAATTGTGTATTCTTCATCCTTGTCCTCGACGTTGGAGTCAAGACCGACAGGAAACTGCGCACCACTATTGTCCTCAAAGTCTGTGCCCGTGCCTTTTCTTATGAACCTACTCTTGATAGGTGCCCGCTTGTGACTTCCTCTCGCAAAGCTGAGGCATCCGTTCTCTATCGTCGCATCCTCGAGGGCGTACCAGAAGCCAATCGCACTCGGCGGGTTGGTATATAGAAATGTACTGTCCTGGTGCGGTGGCACACGCCCTCCAATCTCTGGCTGTTTGCATATGACCATGCTCTGCAGAACTCTTGGATCCCTGAACCCCAATTTCTGCGCAATGGCAGCGTTTCTTGGAGACAGTGAGATGCGCCTGAACCCCGGACTCAGTTCGTGCAGATAGTGCCCGATCTTGTTGATCGCCCTCTCTTTCGGCTTGATCAATTCCCCACTGGGCGAAAAGGCGTCTTCCTCGAAGAAGAAGCGCACTTTGTCTCCGCTCGTGAGAAAGTACTCATCGCCGACATGCGCGTTGCCATTGTCGCCAGTCGAAAACTTGGTCATGGGATGCGTGTCTAGGGAGAACTCTGCGAGCATCCGATGGGTCTCGGAGAGCAGTTCTGATACTGTGGCTGGGTCGAGCGCGTCTGGAATGAGCAAATAGCCATTTTCGTCCCAGAACTTGAGCTGCTCTGACGATAAGCCGTCGCTGTCAGCTACCGGAGCGGATGTGGACGACGGTGGGGGAGAAACACGGGAGGGTGGCATCTCTCAGCGGCTCTGGCGCCTGGAGCGGGGGATGTGGAAACGGAGTGGGAGGTTGAGGTCGTTTCAAAGTATTTGTAGGGATCGTAGGGCAGGTCGGAGATGCGCTCGCGTGAGAGAGACGAAGGTGAAACGGGGCAGAAGTTCCCTTGGCATGCCGCACACGACGGATTTGGGTGGGATAGTACCCAGTTTTAGGTTGGGTAGGCGCCTAGAATTGACTGATCCGCGGGTACCTCTTAGATCCCGCATGCAAGTTCCTCACATTATTGGCCGATTAGGCTTTCTAGTGGAGAATTTGCACAGCATTTGAATTGCCAATAAGTGTGCCATATATAAATATCATGCTAATAGGCTTAAATGGATGGAATATGTTTGGATCCGACATCAAATAGCTCTACTCTCGTCTTCCAAGTTGTACGGTCTAACTACGGAATCCACGATCGAGTTCCACACATAGTCTATGACTAGGTGCGATAGAGTCCCCATGTAACTTGAACAGAAGCTCTAATCGCTTAACATACCATCACTCCTATGGCTCCAGTAAGATCATTCCACTGAACTTCGAGCTTGAGATTGATAGATGCAGGAGAACCAATAGGAATAGTCATCGACAGAAGAGAAGTTCAAAATTTAGTTGCCTTGCTCTCAGTTCGCATCACGTACTTGAATAATCAAGTTCAAGAACGGGCCCTAGATCGCCCCGTAATCTGAACTTTATGGATATGTGCAAAGCCATTTCAGACCATTTTCTTTTGATAAAGTTGGTAAGAAAGGAGGTTGGGAGTTAAAGAGGATCTCGTAGACGATAGGATAGCATGTACGACACATTTAACGCAGATAATTACTCTTGAAAAACATGCCCTGAGATAGCTCACGACAAGAAAACGTTCGAGTACAAATTAAAGAAGCATGCGATGGAAGTGCTTATTGTGGACGGGAGGCAGAGATTTAAAGCTGTGATTTTATCGTAAGCGACCAGGGCAGCCAGAGTGGACTTCAAGCTTTGCGGGACAAGAGAACCTTCTTGACTTCTACACATCCATCACAGAAATGCATAGTAGATCTTCGCATACGCATCGCTTTCGCATTCATTCTGTATCCAATTGCATCTACAATCGCCTCGACCTGCCAATTGCTCGAAACGAGAGCGTGCTGAGACAGGACTCAACACATGCCACCGTGGCCGGAGCGCGCATCATTTCTTGGGAAACATCCATTGACTTATCAGAGCCCTCTGGTACGTGCAGCTGTACGTACACAGCTCTTTCGGCTTCTCTTAAAGCAGGCTAATTTCAACATGCGCTCACTATCATGGGGCTGCTCTCAAACATTTCCGTGACAGGGGCACACGAGCAGCGCAAGGATACATGCCAATCCGCTACAACCTGCAACGTGCAATCGTCTCGCAATCACCTCCCTGTCATCAGCTCAATTGCTACAGTAGCCACTCTTTTGCTGTTCTTCTATTCTTTCTAGACCTCAGTCTTCCCTTATCCGCTGCCTGGTGCATTCGGATGAAGGACGCTTGCATAGCCGGGAACTACATCACCTTGCGTACACCCTTTTTGTCTCCCTTCATTTCACGCTTCTATCCTTTGTAATAAGGACAATTTCTCCTTCTCGAATCCTACATTTCATCGTCCTTGCGATCGTTACTGTCGCTTGATGCCACAGTGTCGCCCCTTTGCCGGTATACGAACCTAACAGCCAGAATGCTTTCACTCGCTGTGCGCATCCTGACAAACCCATTCATTCTTATATCATTATTCATAACCACGATAATTTCTATAATATCATGGGCCTGCAAACCGACACTCGTTCCAAAAGAGATACCTTGGGTTGGAAAGCCGCGGAGTAGAATCTTCCCACGGACGACAGCGTCACTATTATGCTTCTTTAATGTGCGAAAGATCTTCGATGAGGGATATAGAAAAGTATAGATCCATTGAAATGACTGAGTCATCTTGGCACTAACTGAATGATCCAGTACTCTCAATATGGCAAGGCATACATTTACCCGTCTTACTCTGGTCCTCCGGAGGTCATCATACCTCGATGCGACCTTCCATGGCTGCTGGACCAGCCAGAAACAGTCGTTAGCTCCGAGGCGCTCCAACGAGACTTAATGGAAGGCCAATACGCCTTCACCGACCCACAGCTACTCCAATTCCCATTTCACAGTCACATCTTGGTACGATACCTCACCCGCCGAGTTGCCTGCCTACTCCCCGATATTTGGGACGAGCTACAGCATGCTATCAGCACAACATGGGGCTTCAACAACGTAGAATGGCGAGATATCTGTGTTTGGGATAACATGATGTCTATCATTGCCTCAACCTCGAACCGTATGTTTGTCGGGAAACCGCTTTGTCGCAACGAGGACTACCTCTCCAACGCCATCGCATTCGCAAACGACGTCACTCTCAGCGTAACAGCGCTATCCCTCGTCCCATCATTCCTCAAACCTCTGCTTGGACCGTTGATCACACTTCCAAACCATTACCACTACCACCGAACCGCCCGACACACCCTCCCCATCATCAAAGACCGCCTCATGCACATGCGCCGCAAGCAATTTGATCCAACGTACAAATGGACGGAACCAAACGACTACATCACCTGGCATATCCAGCAAGCAATGTCAGAAAACATTGGCGAGGAACTCGATCCGATCAGAATAGCCCGCCGGTTAATGCCCATCAATTTCGCAGCAATCCACACAACCGCGCTCACAATCACGAACGCAATCTTTGACATTTTCAGTGGACCCAACGCGTCCTTCGTCGTCGAATCGCTACGTGAGGAAGCTGAGCGGGTGTATGCAGAATGCAATGGACACTGGACGAAAGACGCCGCAGCCAAATTGCTACGCCTCGATTCTGCACTGCGAGAGAGTATGCGTTTGAGCGGATTCTTGACGCGCAGCGTATTCCGCAAAGTCGTGTCCCCGGATGGACTGACGCATCCGCGCGAAGGCTGGACAATACCGCAGGGCGCGTGGGTGGCTGTAGATGTTATTAGTACGCACCACGATGACTCGATCTATGATTTTGCTGGCGGCTATGATCCCTTCCGCTTCTCTCGACCGAGAGAAGAAGCTTTATCTACAACATCTTCCGCATCTAACACTCCGCCACCATCAACGCCGCAAGACTCAACTTGCGATTCCGCTTCAGACAAGGACGAGGTGCTCTGGCTCAAGAACCAAGGAATGGTTAGCACTTCAGACACCTTTCTCGGTTTTGGTGCAGGCAGGCATTCATGCCCTGGCCGTTTCTTCGTTGCACATGAACTGAAGATGTTGCTTGTGTATATCCTGATAAATTACGATATTGAGCCAATGGCGCAACGTCCGTCGAATATGTGGTTCGGCACGAACATCTTACCAGACATGAAGGCTACCATCAGAGTACGAAGAAGAAAAGGTGCGAGTCCAGAGGATGTTTGAGCGTTCTGTTGGCCGGAAATGGTAATAGGATGGAGTTTCGGGGCAATATTGAATGTAAGGTCCTGATTATTTCTGCACCAGTCTTGATGGCATGGTTTATCTTGAGACATTAGCATTGCTAGATACCACTTGAGAATTGAGAATTTGTTTCTTTCATATCAATAGAATCTCATGCGGTTCATTTCAGTCGTACTCTCATTTCATCATCGCAACCGCAAAAGGTACAATTTGTCCAACACTTCCAACTCCCGTCCCATCCCAACGCCAAACAATTCTAGCGCCTCGATCCTCAACCGCACCCTGATATCATACATAGATGGCCTTTCACCAACTCAAAACCTCTTATCAGCATCCCTAAGCGCATCGTCCTTCATCTTCTCCGCATCGCGCGCCATCTTCTTCGCATCGGACGAGAAGGTTGAGTTGCCTGTCAGTTTCGACGACTTGCTGCCGCTGTTGGTCATGTCCTTGTACGTCTTGTCGGCGGTATTTCCAGCGTCTTGGACGGCGTTGGTGACGGTGTTGCTGACCGACTTGAGCGTATCGGAGATGGAGTTTGTGATATTGGACATTTTGATTGGGATTTGAGGACTCTTGGTCGAGGAGAATATGGTAATCTGGGGTGGTATGTTTGGAGTGGTATGGAGATTTATTCTGAATAATATGAAGGCTCGTAGCAGGAAGACTATGGTGTGGGTTTATATAATCGAAATTTTGGAGTATGGGAGCGTCCCATCCTATCCATTTCGCAATCTGAGATGCAAGCTGACGTCACGCTATCACGAGTGCTGATGCGGAACGTCGACGCCCATCCACATCTGATTGCGACAATTTATTCTATTGGACTGGAAAGAAAAGTAGAGCCGTATCGCGACTCTTTAGTCGTTGTGTTTCAATTACGAAATATCACGCCCGTGGCCTGGTGAATGGCGGCTAGAGGGTCAATTTTCTACGGCGACAGGGGAGAAGGGCCTCCGCAGAGACTAAAATTGCAGTGCACGACGGCTCTGCGCCAGCATACATATATCGAAACATACTGGTAAGCTTGGATCTTATGGCAGTATGCTGCACGTCGTTATTGGTTGACTTCAGCAAACCCATCCTCCATCAATGACCTGGAATTGTGAGTCGTAGATCAAAGGAGACGCAGACATCGACCTACCTGAACGGTCCCTGTAATGTACTGACTTTGATCACAGAGCAGCCATGCAATGAGCGAACCAACTTCATATGGGGTCCCTCTCCTCATAATCTGACATCTCCAAACTTGCTCACCTCCTCTTGCGGCTACCGATTTCTGCTGCATTGGGCCATCAATCAAGCCACTAGACTTTTCAGCCTCCCATTAATGTGCATCAAGAGAGAACTGTACTCACGGAGCAATGCAATTAATGCGAATCCCCCTCTCGCCAACCTCTTTCGTCGCTGCTCTTGACAATCCAATAACCGCGTGCTTCGACGCCGTATATGCGGCATTCTTCGGGAAACCGATGACACCACATATGCTCGCTGCATTGACGACGCTTCCTTTGTCATTCATGTTTGCCAACTGCGCCCTCATGCAATACATGACACCGTGAAGGTTCACATCCATAACGAAATGCCAGTCGTCGATATCTTGATCCTGCACACGCTCCTTGTTGATGCCCTTTGGAATCACGCCGGCCAGGTTTACCGCTCCGTCTAGTTTGCCAAACTCCTGCACCGTATATTGAGCGTCCTCATCCACATTACGAGAATACAGGGTCGTCATACCTTAACAGTCTTCTCTATCCATGCGTCGACCTGCTTGTGATCTCGTACATCCACAACAGTGGATAAGACCTTTCCTTTGCTGACATTTTCAATCTCTTTGACCTTCTCTTCCAATGCTTGTTCATTAACGTCTGCTACTGAGAGATACGCGCCCTGTTCTGCGAGAAGGAGAGAAGTCTGAAAGCCAATGCCAGACCCAGCACCCGTGATAGCAATAATTTTGCCTGTGATATCGAAATTGACTGGCATGACGAACGGAAATCTGGAGACAAGCAAAACTTACAGCGTCGAGTAAGTCAAGAAAGACGTGCTCAAAACAGAGACTGCATATTCGACAGCATGCCTATGCGAAATCACGAGGCGGAAAATAGTCTCCTGCCGAGCATCTCCTGGAGAGTGACGTTCTTTTGGCAATGGTTTGTTGAAAGGCGAAATGCCAGCCCCTTGCCGCTTTTCCCAACACGGAAGAAACCCCCGATATCCCCGCACTGGCCGGCAACTGAACTCCGAAGGGAAATCCAACTTCCATTTCGAGTTTGAGGGTGCTGTGGTGGAAATGGATTTCCATTCTTCCAGAGATACGAGGAATGCGGTACTATTGACTGTATCCGTGGGTGAAATGCGGAACCGAAGATGGAGAGCACGCGGCGCACCGAGAGTCGACGCGTCTTTTGGGAAGTTGACGCGTCAAATGTCACTCAAGTTGGAAGTCAGAAGAGTTAGTAGAACAAGATGAAGGCCGTACAGTACGACCCAGTAAGTCGAATCGCACCAGGTCGAGAAGAGATCAGGAATTGACATTAGCAGATCCAGAAAAAGGTTGTCATCAACAATGTTCCAATTCCAGAGCCTGGCGAGAATGAATTCCTCGTACGCGTGGCATCGGCGTCTCTCTGTCACAGCGATTTGATGGCAATTGGCGATTCATTCATTCCAGGTCGAACAGAACCCGTCACGCTCGGCCACGAAGGGGCAGGCTACATCGAAAAGCTACATCCAACCGCCGAGGGTAAAGGGTTTACAAAGGGTGACGCTATCGGCTTTCTGTACATCATTGGGTGCTGTTTCGAGTGTGATGGCTGCCAAGTTCACAACAATCACTGCTTGACAAGACCGAGTTACACCCAGGGATTCACATTCGATGGCTTCTTCGCGGAATATGCGCTCGTGGATTATCATAGTGCGATCATACTGCCCAAGAAGATTGCCGTTCGAGTGGCATCCCCGTTGTTTTGTGCTGGAGTGACAGGTTGGTGCTACCTTCTACCTATCCCGTGCTCAAACCTGACGAAGATTAGCATTCCATTGTGTCGAGTCTTGCGGTCTTGACCCAGGGCAATGGCTGGTTATTGTTGGATGCGGCGGTCTTGGCCAGCTTGCAATTCAGTACGCGAAAGCAATGAGGTTGAAGGTCATCGGTGTTGACATCCATGACTCCGTTCTCGAAGTGGCATTGAAACAAGGCGCAGACTATGTCTTCAACTCTCGCGCCAATAAAGACTACGTGCAGCAAGTGAAGCAGATAACTGGCAGTACTGGTGCAGATGCTGTAGCCGTTTTCAGCGCTGCAGAAGCGGCCTACCGGAGTGCGACACCCTTGATCAAACTCGGAGGTGTATTGATGGTCGTCGGTCTCCCGGACAAAGGCGTTACGCTTGATGCGCTCGACATTGCTCGTGGGACTTTCCGGGTAAAAGGAGACTCCACAGGAATTCCAAGTAGAATGCCGAGAGCTATAGAATTCACAGCAGAGCACAACATCTTGCCCGAAGTGGAAGTTTATCCGTCCTTAGACGACGTGCCGAAGATGATCGAAAAGATGCAAGCGGAGCAAAGTACGAAGAGGATGCTGGTGGATTTTTCAAAGCTTTAGAGTTAGACTAGACCAAGCCAATTTCAATATAAGACCTTGCCAAATCAATCTTTCAAGGGCCTCAAATTCATCCCCTGTTTCCCATCAGCTGCTCAAAGCTGCAACTCAGGCACTCAATTACATTGCCCCACGGATCTTGCAAGTACAGTGCCTTCTCACCATACATCGATACAGTCTCTCCGATTTGCTTGCCGCCTAGCTTGGTTGCTTTCGCCGCAATGGCATCCGGATCCGAGACCGTGATAGCAATGTGAAAGAAACCGCCTCTTGCATAATCGAATGGCTCCGGCTGTTTGTACGGCGGATCGCTGAACTCAAATACCTCAAAACCGACCGAGTTACCGCAAGCGAGCCATGCCGTTTTCACTTTGTGCAGCTTGTTGTTGTATATCTTGAAGATCGGAGCATCTGGCGTCTCTGCGCGGTCCGTCGCTCTGTCTGAGCGGATTCGACGAAACCCAAAAACTTCCATGTAAAAGTTGCATGCCTCGTCGCAGTTTGGTACGGAAATGGCGACGTGATTGAACACGAAATTCTCGTTTTTGTGCACCTGTGGCTTGTCAGAATGATTCTTTTCGGTAAGGTGGTTGCTCCGGCTTACTGCCGTCATTTTGAGGTATCTTTTTCGAGATGACTTTTTCTGGTAGATTTCAGCGCTCAAGGCAATGAACGAGTATTGGCCTTCATATCTTGGCCGTTTGGCGTGCAACTACGCGTGCCTGATGCGCTGCGCCATCCGCAAACGAGGGGGAGATCCAGGGGAAAGCTTTTCCATCCGTACGGTAGGAGCTGTGCCACTACGCGCGATACTTTCAGAAGTCGCTCAATGGTCCAGTCGGTTACCGGCGGCGACCACATTTACTCCAGATGTCAGAAATCGGTACTGGTGGCAGCCGTGTTCTTGAGAGATACTCTTAACACTTCCAGTTCTCGTTTACTTTTGGACTCAGAAGAGTAGAATTGATCCATTTCTCACAACTCAATCATAATGCCTCAGATATCAAAGCGTCAACTGGGCAAAGATGGGCCGTTTGTTTCTGCTATAGGATTTGGTGCAATGAGTTTGAGTTATGCTTATGGGAAGCCTGGTGATGACGAGGCGAGGTTCGCGGTGCTTGATCGCGCTCTGGAGCTTGGCGCGACCTTTTGGGATTCGTCTGACGCGTGTACGCGATCTCCTCAACATCTTCATCAAACCCGAATATAACTCTCACGACGGCTAGATTTTGATAGCGAAGATCTACTGAAGCAATGGTTCGATCGTACAAAGAGACGCGACGATGTCTTCCTCGCAACAAAGGGCGGGATGGTACGAGACGCGTCGGGGAAGCTGAGTGTCAGATCAGATCCCGAATATGTTAAAGAGGCGTGTAACAGGAGCTTGAAACGGCTAGGGATAAAAAAGATTGATCTCTACTACTGCCACCGCGTAGATCCAAATGTCCCAATCGAGCATGTTGTCACGGCTCTGGCAGAGCTAAAGGCGTACGTTTCCCTTCCTCCGAAGTTTTCGAAAATTAACAAGTCACATCGCAGTGAAGGCAAGATTGGTGCAATCGGACTATCAGAAATTTCTGCTGCAACGCTGCGACGTGCGTGCAAGGTGCATCCAATTTCTGCAGTACAGACTGAATACAGCGCCTTTGCTTTGGATATTGAGGACCCGAACATAGATCTTCTGCGGACATGCAAAGAGCTCGGAGTCGCTGTTGTAGCATATGGCCCTCTCGGGCGAGGTCTTCTCACTGGGCATCTTACCTCTCGCGATCAATTCGAAGCCGGAGACTTTAGGATTCATGCTCCCCGATTCAGCGAGGAGAACTTCCCAAAGAATCTCGAGCTTGCCGAAACATTCAAGAATTGTGCAGAACGAAAACACTGCACTCCAGGGCAAGTTGCTCTTGCGTGGCTGTTAGCACAAGGGGATAACATCATTCCAATTCCGTGAGTTTGTTGCAGTCTCGTACAGACATTGAGCTTCATTGACGGTATCACAGCGGGACCAAGAAGATTAAATATCTTGAAGAGAATATGGGGGCACTGAGCGTGTCCCTAACGGAATCTGAGCTGGAGGCCCTCAGACATGACATTGAAAAAGTGCAGGTTATGGGGGAGAGATACCCAGAGGCTCTTGCGCAGTATTCTTTTGTGGACACTGTAGAACTATGAAACTGAACTCGGCCGATACCATCGAATCGAAGCACATGCATGGAATTCCACATTCGCCTTCTTCCTCCGTAGAGTCTACTGTTTCTCCGGAATCACTAGGTTGTCGTATCCAATCTGTATATGAATTGGATGCTGTAAGAAAAGCTTTTCATCCTCTTCACAAGATTTAGCACGACGCCAGACAGTAGGATGTGGAAGGTCTGACTTACCCACAATCACCTTCTTGAACTCTTCATCAGATGCTATTTCCTTCCAATCGTCAAGGCTATCTAACCAGACTTCTGCGACGCCATCGTATTCCAATACCGGGATTCCAAACTCGGCAGCCTGCTTTCGATATTCAGGCGTGATATGGTGCTGACATCTTCAGATTTGGTTGGCAGCTCAAGCAATAAGAACGATATCGTACCTGGTTGTACTTGCGAGTTTTATTCGCGAACAGCTTGTTCTGCATTGCAAGCTTCACATGCTGACCCTTCCAATGTTCATGGAATTGCTCATCTGATATGTTCGGCAGTTTTTTCAGGAACAGGGAAATCTTGACGTATGGCTTGCTCGTCATTTTGCGTATGCTTAAATTGAAGATAGAGTATGCAAGGATATCAGCTCACAATTCACACAATAATGTAAGTGCAGAGCCTTGTGAGATGTGCTTGTTAAACAATTGTGCGTTTTAGGACTAGTGCATCATGCGGCATGCTCCACCGGATAACGTATTGCGAGGCACACCTCCAGCCACATTGCTCCGAGATTCCCATCCAGTTGTCCGCGAAGTTCACTGCTCGGTCTGTTGCATTCTTCTCGGTCTTAAAATCAAGGCAGGACTTAATTTGGAGCTTGGTTGAGCGCGGAAAATGCCACTGCACAATTCCTGGCTTGAACCAAATCTCGACTTCACTTGCTAGCCCGTCGCATCTCACTTTCACAAGCAGATAAATTTACATAAGTGGTGATAACCACTGAAGCTCTCGCTCAAAATAACGTTTAAGACCAGCATCATGGCTGTTCTCAATGTCGACTTTCTTTCAACTGGACCCAATCCTTGGACAGTGGTTGCTCTATTAGTAGCTGGAGGTGTACGTTCTCTGAATCAAACATATCAATGCTGATCAGCTAACTTTTGAATTAGATCTGTATCCAACTTGCCTATATTGTCATATACCGGCTGTATTTCCACCCTCTTGCCAAGTATCCTGGACCTTTATTGGCTCGTATATCACCGGTAATGTATCTAGACCAAATTTGACGTCAAAATACTTATCGACATCAGATCCCAATCACGATTAGCCTCCTGAGGGGTCGCATACCATTCTTCGTTAAAGATGCCCACGACAAGTATGGCCCTGTTGTCCGCGTCTCTCCGAATGAGTTATGCTTCGACAACGAAGCGGCCTGGAAGGACATCTACGGCAGCAGGCCTGGCCACAAGAACTTTCACAAGGATCCAATTCACGTCGGATCGATTCAAAGTGTGCCCGGAGTAAGCACTATCACGATGGCCAATGACGCAGATCATGCACGGCAGCGGCGGGCTCTTTCGCATGCATTCTCAACCAAAGCGCTCCTTGAGCAAGAATACATTGTTAAGAGCTACATCAACGTCTTCTCGGAGAAAATGAAAGAGTTTGCGAAGAATGGCACACCAGTCAATGTGACCGACTGGTTTGCATTCACTACTTTTGACATCATTGGTGACATGGCGCTCGGAGAACCGTTTGGATGCCTCACTAATGAAAACTTTCGATTCTGGGTCCCCCTCATCAGTGATTCAATCAAGGCCGGAGCGATTGAACAAGCTACTCGAAGGATGGCGGAGACAGATTCAGCAATGCAAAAGTTCCTTCTGAAATGTATTCCGGAATCCATACGCGGGACCAGGAGGAACCATCTCGACTATAGCAAAGAAAAGATTCTCAAGTATGGCATCTTGAAATGACTAGAATCAATTGATGCTGACGATGTCGCAGGCGTATGCAGCAGACGAACAACGAACACAAGGATTTCTTGTACTACCTCATGAAGCAGCAAGACAAGGATCAGCTAAACCTTGACGAAGTAATTGTGAACGGGGCTTTATTCATGTAAGTCGATCATAGTCATTTCGTAGCATTCCTGGCTAATTCCGAACTTTATAGCATTGCGGGCACAGAAACAACAGCAGGGTTCCTGACCGGCCTCTTCAATCAGCTGCTGCGGCAGAATAATCGCCACATTCTTGACAAACTGATCAAAGAAATTAGGTCGAACTTCCAGTCCGATGCCGACCTTTGCTTCGAAGAGCTCGTGAAGCTGCCGTATTTGACTGCGGTGATTGAAGAGGGCCTCCGCATCTTTCCTAGCGCGCCGATTGGTTTTGTTCGCACTGTACCTCAAGGCGGCGATATTGTAGATGGACATTTCGTTCCAGGTGGAGTATGTTCTGCAACAAGCATCAGACTATCAGAGCTGACAAGTGCAGACTACCGTTTCCGTGTGCATGTGGGCAGCATCGCACAGCGAGAGAAACTTCGAGGATCCGTACGTCTTCCGTCCAGAGCGATGGCTGGATAAGGAGAACAGCAAGGACAAGCTGACTGCCAGCAATCCCTTCTCTTTGGGACCGCGGGGATGTATCGGTCGAAAGTAAGTTCGGATGAGCATGTCTGCAGCCCGTCACTAACGCCCGGTAGCCTCTCGTACATGGAGATGCGACTCATAATTGGCAAGCTGCTCTGGCATAACGATATCGAGATGCATGGCGATAATAAGATCTGGGATCCTAAGAACGACCATGAGAATATGGTGGTCTACAATAACTGGATAAAACCACCGCTTTGGGTTAAGCTGAGTCCGCGCAAGATGTAAAGTGCGATTATCGATAGTCGAGATTGCAGATGCGTGTTCTTTATCACTGTCCCATAACTTAGGCATATGCGGAAAGCCTTAGAGAAAGCAAATTTTACTAAATATTCATGGCAAACACGTGTGGTCAGAGATTTTGCGGAGTTCTGACTTGTTGAGCTGCACCTAAAGGCAAGTTGTGATATGTCTAGAAGCGGCGCTGACACGCAATGATTAAGTCTTCAGGGTTTGAGTGACACTATTTTTCTTAAATTCTGGTTCGAGTAGAGACTTCAAAAATGCTGTAACAGTTTAGGGTTTTTCTAAGTTCACACTCTCGATCTCGATCTCAACTGCATCATCTATCATACGCTGCGAGAATGTGATCAAAGTATCCCTTTGTGAGATCTTTCAGTTCCGGATGTGTAGCCACCCAAAGCTTGTTCTCCTTGATTCCTTCAACAATCATCTGTGCAGTGTCGCTCGCTGGTATCCGCCTCGCCTCTCGCTTCTTAACCTCCGAAACCAGCGCGTCCCCATACTTCTCCGGCCTGCTGCGCTCGCTCTTCATGATATCTGTCACTGTGCCCGCCACGATCACGTTCGTAATGCCTACTCCATGTTCCTGAGACTCTGCTTGGAGCGCAGCACCGAGCGCCATGACCGCCGATTTGGCAGACGTGTACGGGCCGTGGAGAGTGAACCAATTGGGAACCATGCCTGCCTGCGATCCGGTGATGACAATGTGGCCAGATTTGCGCTCGTACATCTCTGGGTAGTAGAGCTGGACGAAGTTAACGACGCCTCCGAGCACTACATCGTACACCCAGTCCCAGTCCCGCTCCCGGTGCCTCGCAAATTCGCCGCTTGTCGTCACGCCAGCGTTGAGAACGAGTACGTCAACGGGCCCGAAGGTTTTGGCAACTTGGTCGTGAAGGCTTTTGACTGAGGATCTGTCTGAGACGTCGCAGACTATAGGAAGTACTTTTGGTGCTCCCGCAGCCTCGATCTCCTTTGCCGTTTCCGCGAGTCGTTCTTGGTTTGTAGACGCGATGACGATGTTCATAGAATCTTTTGCAAACTCGAAGGCGACGGCTTTGCCAATGCCAGTGGCACCACCTGTTATGACGGCCGTTTTACCCTTCAAGTCTTTCATAGTGGAGTTGTTGAATTTGAAATGAAAGGTGGAGATGAACTCTTTGAAACGAAGAATCGATGAGAGAGATTAGAAACAGGTAAAATCTCTCACAACCTACAGCACAGTTCAGTCTCAACATATATATTGACCTTCCATCGAAGATCTACTAATCCTTTGATTAACGCGTAGTTTGTGATACCTTGACTGGAAAGCCGGCAGGTTGACGTTATGCCCCGCGTTTTCCCCCAAGCTTCGGAGCGCTCTTTGGCAAAAGGTATCCGCGCCAAATGATGCAAACGTGACACGGCATTTTTAAAGATGGAGTTTTCAATACTGCTCCAGAAGAGGATTTTTAGACTTGTGTCCAAGGAAACTCATATTCGAGGCATACTACTTCAACATCATGGCGTCGAAAATGTCTGGGCCGGGGATGCTGTACGTCACGAGCAAGATCGCAAGGAAGGATCTCATGGATTATGACATTTATATGAACTGGTGCGAAACTTTCAGCTCATTATATCAAGTGGCTAATATCGACAGGTACGATAATGACCACATCGCTGAGATCATGCAAACGAGCGGCATCCACACCGCGTTCCGATACATCGATACGAACAAGGACGCGCTGAAACCATATCTGGCATTCTATCCGATGCCGGATATTGCATTTACTCAAGGAGAAGAATTCAGAAAGATCAGCGTGCATAGCAAGTTGCTGCCAGGAACGGGTCTGTGCTACGATCTTGCCGATATTGATGTGAGATATTATGGTCTGACGGAGAACGGAGAAAGAAAAGGAGGCCCAAAACAGGGTAAGTCAACCAAGGGAGTGTTAAAGGCCGTACTGAGAGATTCTTTCAGATCCAGCTCCATGCCTCGTCACAGTAGCTATCGAGCCGGACGCTGGTTCAGGGCTGACAAACGATCTGATCGATGAATGGTACAGGACGACAGTGAGTCAAACCAAGACCATATAGTCTGGGTATACAGCTGAAAATACACGTACAGCAAGCGGAAAGAATCTCTCAAATACCAGGATACCAGCGCACGACGCGATACAAGCTGCTCTACGCGCGTACCAACGCGCAGTCACGTGCGCTGAAGGGCTTGCCAACGACCAACGAGCCTGCCCCAGAGCCGCCAACGTGGCAGGCGATTCATGAGTTCGATCGAGTTGTTCAGCCGGAAGAGCTACAGCCGTTGAAAGGGGCGGAAAAGACGAAGGAACTGCTGTCGAAGACGAAGGAGACCGAGTTCAACATTTTCCGGCTGGCTAAGGCGTTTGGCGAGAAGCGCTTCTTTGACTAGTGCGAATTGGCATCCGAGTCATCCGCATGATGTAAAAATAAGCTACCCATTATGAAGCGTATCTTGAGGTTCGGAAAACCATTATTGAAGACATGAAAAGCTTGAACGCGTGCGAAGTGACATGGATGGGCGGAAGAGGCTTGGCTGGCAACCTTTTTCCAGCCGACCGCGTTTCCACTTCCTCCACTTCCCCTTTTCCATTCTTCCCCTTTTCCACTCCTCACCTTGAAAACAACCCAAGCATTCAATGCCGGGCTTAATGCGGGTTAACGCCTTTCCATCTTGCCGAAACCCAGTGATAATGCGTAAGAAGTCAAGTCACCGTTTAAATGACCCTTGGTGACGTGTTGCCTCGCGTGCGCGGGGCTTTAGACGCGTACCATCGTCTACACGTCCGGGAGCGTTTACTATTCCGTGTTGTTTTCAACGATTTTCTTGCTCTATTTCGAATCTAAAGGATCATAGAAATGTCGAACTTAGAAGCAGCTAATTTGTTCTCGGTGAAGGGCATGGTCTTTGTGGTAACAGGCGGCGGAAGCGGTAAGACAATCTTTTGAATCATTAAGCACTGAATACTGACGTTTGACTGCCATACATAGGAATTGGAGCAATGATGGCGCGATCATTAGATGCAAACGGTGCCGCCAAAGTGTATATCATTGGCAGGAGAAAAGACAAGCTTGAAGAAGTTGCAACATCTGCTGTCTGCTAACCTACTCTCGGTGGAATGATTCGAGCAATTGACGCGTATACAGAGCAACGCATCGATCATACCGATACAAGGTGACGCCTCCTCGAAAGACTCCCTCGCCTCAATAGCATCCCACGTGTCGTCTGAAACTCCATTCGTCAATGCCGTCATCGCAAATCACGGCTCGCCAGGGCCAACCCACAACGAGCTCCCCAAAAATCCTTCATTATCTGACATTCGCGAACATCTTTGGAAAGTGCCAATGGAAGAGTTCAACGACTGTTTCATGATGAACTCCACCTCGGTGATTTACTGTCTTCTTGCATTCCTTCCGCTTTTGGAAGCGGGAAATACACATCCATCTTCTCCTGCCGTGGCAACCGGCGTAAAAAGTCAGATCATCGCTACGAGCTCGATCAATTCTTTCAGCCGCAAGATGGGTCAGGGCTTTGCGTATTCTGGATCGAAGGCTGGTGTTGTGCACATGATGAAGTGTGCAGCGACTTTTTTTGCCCCATATGGGATCAGAGCGAATGTGGTCTCGCCAGGCATCTATCCGAGCGATATGAGCGCTGTATGCCTCGTGCTATGATACATTATCTCGCCAGCTCTGCTGATTCTCAAGATAGGCATTCCTCGAAGGCAAAGACGCGACGAAGATGGGCTCAATTGATCACAACATCTGCCCTTTGACTAGAATAGGGAACGAGGAGGCAAGTCGAATTTTTCGGGCCTGTATATTATGTTGCTGACTCGGCATTCAGGATATGGCAGGCGCTACTTTATTCCTCTGCAGCAAAGCTGGAGCATATGTGAACGGTCTGGTAATCAACACAGATGGCGGAAGGCTTTCTATTGTGCCAGCAACATATTGAGTAGATTACATACTAGGAGCAATCTTGTTTATAGCAAGCCTGCTGTATCCCAACACTAAAACAAATCACTAAATTCCTCCGTTGGATGTAAGACTGGCCATGAGACATCAGATAGACATTATACCTGCTCGTGCACATCCTTCTGCGGCGGATTAATGTTGGTCTTCCCACTCTGCAATGTAGCCGCAATAGAGTCGCTCATCAGATGATCGATATTCGGAACGAAGAAGGTTACGAGAATTGCCACGCCGCCAAACGCAATCGACACATAGAACACAGTTCTGTAGGCATCCAAATATGCATGCCGATACGCGAGTGCGCCCGCTTGCTCGATTGCTGGCGTGAGTCCCTTCACGGCTGAAAGCGTGGCCTCTGTAGCGCCAGCTGTAATAGCGGTCATATAGTCGGCAACGGAAGAAGCCGGCAGACCAGCTTTGACGAGAGCAGATGGCACCTCCGCTGTGATAGTGTCAGTTGAGCGTGCTGTCAGCACGACGGTGTACACGGTTGAAGCGACTGTCGAGATTGCTGAGCGAGCGGAACCAGCGAATCCGACGGCAGTACCAATCTCTTGCTGGTCTTTGATACAGATGGAACAGATTGGGAGGACCAGAGCCTCGTTGTATCCGATGCAGGTTGTGGCGATGAAGACGAATGCCATGGCCATGCTGGAAGATGTGATGCTGTTGACGGCCATCACTGCGGTGTGTCAGTAAAATTTCCGATAAAGGGATGGCAACGTCGGAGACTTACATCCTAAGAACAGCGTTCCAAGAGTGATTACAACCAGGAGCTGATACTTTGTCTTTCCGATCATCTTTGCACAAGCGCCGCCAATCATCTCGCCAACCGTGATTCCGAGACCCACAAGACATGCAACCCAGCCAGACCACATCTCGCGACCATTGGCGTAGACATTGGCAGTCATCTCTGGCCAGATGATGGCTTGGCTGTAGTAAACACTCGCGCCAAGAGACAGCGTTAGGAACGATGCCACATAGCCGCGGTTCTTGAAAAGGTGTAGCGGCACCATGGGTTCTTTGAGATCGACTACGCTTTCGTACACGAAGAGCCCGACGAGACACAGGAAGCCGACGACTATGAATGAGATTGTATGCGCGTCCTTCCATGGATATACGGAGCCACCAGAGGAAAGACCAAGAATGAACCTAAGAAATATCAGTTAGTGCCCCAGTCCATGATCTCGGGCGCTAAAACATACAAGATAAGACCCGCGATGTACAGAAGCAAGCCGATATAATCAAAGTCCTTGATCCAGGTCACGATCTTGTCGCTGCCGTGCTTCTGGTGGAATGTTGGCGGGAAGTAGAACAGAGCGTAGAGAACTGCGGTGATCCCGTTGAGAATGATTAGCAGATAGTAAACCCAACGCCACCCCGGGCCTGTATACAAGACGAACGCAGTTGATACGGCAGCTCCGAACCCAGCAGACGGTAGGCTGAACGCGAAAAGCACTGCATTTGCGAGGAAGCGGTATTTGACGGGCACGAGCTCGCCAACAAGGAAGGCATACGAGTATCCCGTGCATGCCGAAAGTCCAACGAGAGTCTGCCCTCCGATGAGCACGGGTAGCGTCTTCGCCGTAGCACCAATGATGGCACCGATCATTCCCAAGACGGTTCCAGAAATGAAGAAGTATCGACGACCAAAGATGTCAGAAAGTCGGCCAACGAGGAGCAATCCCACGGCAAGACAGAGCGTATAGACAAGCGCTAGCCAGGTGATGCTTGCACTGGGCCCAAGGTCCGCATTGATGGCACTCAAGACAGGTGCAACAAAGGCAAAACCTCCTGTGCTTGCCATGAGGTTCATTCCCGTGGCGATGAAGGATCCAATGAATCGCACGCTGCGGAAGTAGCTTTTTGGAAGCGCATCCGCAGCTGCCGTGAAACCCTCCGAGGCATCGTGCACGATTGGAGTTCGATCAGCATGTTCATACTGATGCTCCTCATGTTTCTCGATATCCATATCTCAACTCGTTGTGAACGCTGATGAAGGCTATTATTAAGGATATTGGACCAACTTGAAGATGAACGAAGTGATGCACAATTCAGTAATAGGGTTGAAAAACAAACAAGAATCAAGCCTTTGGAATAGCTGCAGAGGGAAAAGCGACCAAGATCGGCGTGGGAGGAATATAAGAATGCGTTCGAAGCATCCGGAAATCAGATTTCCTCCTCCTTCTCGCCAACGGCTCCACTCTCCCGCCGCTCAAATCGCTAAATGACTACCCACCCCGTATCAGATTTTGGACTAGCCTAGGAATGCCCCCGGAGACTAGCGAGTTAGCGCAGGTACTGAATGTGGAGTTGGAATATGGAGTGTGGAGAGGCCCTTGATCCTTGATCTTTGGATCTGCACCGGGGCCATGCATCTGGGAAACGTCTTCCGTAGTACCACTTGAAGAGGTTCGGGTAATGGCGCATGAAAGAAAATCTCGAGCAGTAGACAATCTTACGCCACCGCCATGTGAACTAGACTGATCATCCTCACATTGCCTTTCTGTCGAAGCCTTCTCTCTCCAGTGTCAGTCTGATAGGTTAGGGTCACTCCAAGGGCTCCGGACTGTTCCTCCCAAAGCCTCTCTAGACACCCACCTTTTCAACAAATATCTAGTTAATCGTGTTGATCCATTTAGCCAGTCTGGTTTGCTACTCACGCTACGGCTTCTGTTGTTCTTCGTAGAAAACAGTAGCTTCGCAGGCAGCTTCGGATCTCTTCGACGTGAAATGATCTGTGAGATTTATCTTATCTTATCTTATCTACGTGATCATCGTGCCTCAATCACGCTCCAAAACTCGCACCCCCCGGCCCCAAACTTAGTCTTATCCCCCAACCCCAACCTTTCATACTCCTCCCTCCTCCGCTCCTTCTCTTGCTCCTTCGCCCTCATCCGCTCAAACTCCGCCTCGTCCGACGGCAGCTTGTCCCTGCTGCCACGCCGCTCATGCAGCTCACCAATCTTTGCCTTGGCCTTCCCAAATGCAGCGGCCAGGGGAGACTTGAGCGACGAGGGGGTAGATGCGGCATCTTTGCTGGGGTTAGTGAGTACTGTGTTGACGAAGTGAGAGGAAGGGCAAGGATCGGGGGTGATGTACCTTTGTGTTGCTTGCGCGGCGGATGATTGGGTTGTTGATGTTGGTTTGGTGGAGGATGTTGCGGATGAGCTGGAGGATGAGATGACAGGCTGCGTCATATCTGCCTTTGACGATGATGATGGGCTCCCTGAAGTGGACATACTTCTTTTCTGGCAGCGCTGGAGCTTTATCGTTGTGGTGTTCGGTGTATATGCCGTTGCTTGTCCACAGGAAGGCTTTATTGAAGTTGTTTAGGCTGCAGTGGATGGCTTTATATCTTAGCTGCTCTGAGGTGCACAGACATTTTCCACCGCCACCGGGAACAGAGGTCTTTATACGGTGCATGAAAGATAGAGAACTTGGGAATTGTTCAAAACATTACTGGAAGCAACGACGGCTTAAGAGAGTGGTGCGTTAATTGAAGAAGATGCGTATGAGGAGGCGTATGCGTTGCATTGACCCTCGATGATGAACGCGCATGCCATCTGCCTCATTGATGGGCATCACCGCTTCTTGTTGTTCCACACTGGGAGTAAGTAGGTAGACGGAGACAAGATATGGAATCTTCGGCAGATGCTCTTTGCAGCGGTGTACTTATTTGGATGCCCAGACATGTAGGAACAAGAAGCGACGAAAGAACTGAACTCGTCAGGCAACAGGGTGAGAATAAACGAGATGGCAAAGCTAGAGAAAGGCTAGAAAAGGCTGCATAGCTGATTCGATCAGTTGCACGATTCTGGAAAGTGTCAGCGACATTTTGCGATCGCTGGAGTACGTCTCCTTGGTGTTGCACTGGACGCGTAAGTTGTTGAAGGCCTGAGGCCAAGACAGCAGCGTACTCCGCATTCGTCACTTGTCCGGAATGAGAAGCTATTGATAATTTCTGCCCTTCGATTTGGCACGGCAATTTGTTTCCATGGACGCGAGTTTAATTCGACGTCGGAGACCAATTGAGGTAGATCGGTCCCTCCGTGTGAACAGCGATGTTTAGTTGTTCTTCTGCACATGGCCAAGCGATGCGGAGTTCGGATTTGGGTTCTGGATGCAACTCCGACGCCGGAGGTGACAACGACGCGTAGAATAGCTACTGTGAGTCAGTTGAATTGCGATGATCACACTTTCTGATATGATATCCTTGAGATGATCAACTCTGATTCGCGTCGATGCTCGACATGATCAAGAGAAGGTGGAGTAATCCGACGCACGAAAACGAGAATGACGAAAAACACAACCTCCAAGTAGCGCGAAGGGTATCTGTTCGAAAACGAAGAACTGTTTCTCCAAAGCGCCCAAACCCCGATTCCATTACAATTCTATAAGATACAGACGTAGATCCAAACAGTGTCAGCCGCTCCGTCTATGAGGCGTCGTCAGTCGTGAAGAATCGTAGCCACAGATTACCACCAATTGTGTGAACGCCGTGTCCGCTCTTGCTTTTCTTATGCCATTTCCAAAGTTGTTCCAATGCAAGGAATCAAGACTCCTTCGGTGAATGCAATTTCACCACCCAGCGCATTGCCCGTATCGCTTCTTCCATCTCAGCTTCCAGCTTGGCCATCCTCTCATCGCGCTCTTGATGTTCGTCGAGTCGCTTCTTCAGAGCCGCATTTGCTTGCTGCGCCGCGGCCTGGTGCTTGTCGCGCTCGTCGCCAACGATTGATATGCGCTCTATGCGCTCATCGACACCTCGGTTCGCTTCCTGTACATCCGAAATACGTTTGCGTAAGCCATGTATTTCATCTCGCAACTGATGGTGGCTTTCCTTAAGCGTCTCATACGACGTGTCGGCTCTCTTGGCCACCGCCTGAGCCTCTGATACTTCTTTGTGTGCTGCTGCTGTTGTCTCGCCCAGCTTCTCGCCCATCTCTCGTGACTTCTCCTCCGCGGTAGTCCGTCTGGACACCTCCGACTCCAGCGACTCCTTCAGCTGTGCTATCCGCCGATCTTTTCGTTCCGCGAGCAGTTTGTCGGAACCGTGTACGTGCTCGAGGTTCGACGTCTGTGATTGCAATGACGCGATGAGGTTCTTTTGTGTGCGCAGTTGCTCTTCCGCCTCCTCCTTTGCGGCCCTCTCCGCTCTCAGCTCTCGCCGTAGTCTGTCATTTTCTGCCGTCAAGCGCTCAATAACCTTGGTCGAAGACGTCGTTTTCGCAGAGGGAACGGGTTCTGGTGTAGCGGACTGCATCACATATCGCGGTGGTGGGGGTGATGGTGAATTTGAAGTGAGTGTTGCTTTGAAGTTGCTGATGTTGAGGATCTCCGTAGGCCCCTTCATAGCGGTTGACTTGGTGGTCATGCTTTCACCACACCGCTCGTGGAGACTGGGGCTCGTGCGTTCTCATCATCTGAACGGGGCCGAGAGTGAAATGAAAGGAAGGTGTGTCAGTGAGATCGTGTGAAGTGTTTAGTGAGTGAAGTGTTGCGAGTGAAGCGCTGAGGTGCGGTAGGAATAAAGAACGATAGTAAGACAACAGAGCCAGCGCGTCGGTGTGTCAGGCAACGCTTTCAGGGATCAGCGCGTCTGTGAATCGTATCCTGACTGGGCCAGGAACAAGGAGCGGCTCGTGGGTAACGCCCGGCGAGATGCAGGGACACGCAGCGGATGGTTGGTGTTCACTTGTCTCATAGGGCGACGCTTATCCTATAGTGGTGTAACGCTGACTTAAAACCGTTAGCATCGATAATTGAACCTTGACGTGACTAAGCTATCCTGGGCCTGTGGCGGTGTTCTCGAGTGGCTAGGTACCCTCTGGTGTCACGACCAATTTATTAATCTCTTCCCTACATCCCATATCGACCTCTGTCTCGCAAAAAGAAAAATTTGATTCTAACCTGACTTCACAATTGCGGATGCTACCTGTAGCACCATAAGACAGTATCTCAGAGAAACTGTCGAAATCAATCCGATACAGCGCCTATGTAACATGGCTTGCGATGCCACTGAAGTCTTACATCTCCTCCACTTCACAACAAGATAATTTATTACGATGTTAAGCGTGAGAAACTTTTATTGGATTTCTCTCTATGGAAAGCCATTGTCAGGATTTGAGAATGCCAGATCCTCTATGCCTCAACCTTTAGAAGAACCAACAGTTGTCACAGACCTTTTCGCTCTCGGCTCAACAATTTACGAAATAATCAATGGTAGACAGTCCTACACAACCTTCCTGATGAGGAGGGAGAGATACGATGCGCGCAACAGATACCCCCTGATGCGGAAAGTATTTTTGCCGAAAAGTCATGAAATTCGGTCGGCTCAAGATGCAGATCTCGCTTAGCCTTGGAGTACAACTCCTCAACTAGCGCGAGGAGGCCGAACACCGATCTAAGACGTATGTTGCTTGCTTTCCAGTCACCTATCTGCGATATAGTTCCTGAAGGATGTTCTGCATCACCTCCATCACCCAATGATTGTGGAAGAGGGGTCGCTAGGACAAGCTTGTGAGGCAAAGAGATCAGAACTCAAAAAGCGTCTACTCGTGGTGATGAACAAGAGATGAATCTAATATATCGGAGGAAAAAGAATGAGAGAGGAAGCCGGACTTGCACTCGTCTGTTCAACACTAGGCTTATTTGGATACACTAACCTAGCTGGGAATAGCGTCTGCGCAGATCAGGAGTCTAAACTCTGCACTCTCACTCTCTCTCACGCATGCAACCAGGAAAACAAGCTTCAACTCAACTTCAAATCCTACACTGTTAACTTCTGTGCGCGTATCTCTCATTTGGCCTCTATAGCCTGTCCGTTCTTCTCCAAAAGAGTTGGAGATCTGGCGCGCGTGACAGGTAGCATTCGTTCCGCACAGACTCGACTATGTGACGAAAGCCTGAACTATAGGGCATAGGGTGGGATGCGCTATCGAGGAAATTGAGGCGCTCAGCTGCTGTATGAAAGCCTCTCCCGCGATCTACAATCCCTCAGAACCCAAATTCTATCATCTCTGTATTCCTTTCTGTTACCAGAAACTTTTGTTCGCGCTTTAGGTATCACTCTTCCTGGTCTAATAATACCTAGCTCCTCTTTTGGCTTTCATCAGAGATGACGGAAATATGGACGTCCAATGCCGCGTGAGACACCATTCTCTTCCCGACACGTTTGTTCTTATACATCAAGTCTTGATATTCAGCACAAATCCAGACTTCATGACTCGAACACAAACATAGATCAATCCAGCAGCGCATGCCGTTACACCTCCATAAACCCACAGGCCCGTCCAATGTAACGGATCGACGGTACCAAGAATGGCACCAGCACCCGCGCCACCAGCCAACAAGCCGAGTCCGCCAATTGCAAAGCCCTGGCCAATGCGAGTGCCGATCATGGATTTGTTCTCCGTTAGTACGCGGAAGCATACAGGTGGCAGCGCGACGACGACACCGCTGAAAAATCCCGTGACGGCGGCTTCGATAATCATTCCCGCCGCGTTGTGTACGCCCAGCAGACACAGCATCGTGACGCCCAGTAGCATTGTGAACGGTGCTATAGTATTGAACACGCCGATGCGGTCCGACAGTGCGTTAGGCAGGATCCGCCCCAGGATCGACCCGGCGTTGAAGATGGCCGCTGTGTAGAATGCCAGCGAGGTATCGGTGAAGCCACGGTCCGCTGGGTAGAATGAGATGTAGAAGAGGAGCGCGGTCTGGCCAATGAAGCAGACCAGCACACCCAGCGTGAACAGCATGAACGGCGCATCACGGAACGCGGACCAGTCTACTATGGCGCGCGGCTTCGGGACGCGCACCCGCATGCGTAACGCGGCTAATGGGACCATGAAGGTCGCTAGGGCGATGAAGCCGATGCAGCGAACAGCCCAGGGAAAGCCTATACGCGAGATGAGTCGATAGAGCACGATGGGATAGATGACACCGCCGAGCGAGGAGCCGGAGGACGCGATGCCAATGGCGAGTCCAATGCGCGTACTGAACCAAGTCGGAATCAGCGACACAGTGGGCACGAAGAGCAAGCCGGCGCCGATGCCAACGCAGAAGGCCTGCGCCAAGAGCGCCTGCCAGTATTCGGTGCACAAGGAGAGCATCATGTGACCAAAAACGATCATAAAGCTACCGGTGATGATGAGAAGGCGAAGGTAGCCCCTGTCGAAGATGGGTCCAGCGACGACGCCGGTAAGCTGAAGCAGGAAGCATTGGATGGAGCCAATCCAGGAGATGTCGGCGGAGGAGGCGTCGAAGAGCTCACCGGACTCGTAGTAGGTTTGGAAGGCGCTGAAGGCGCTGACCAAGCCCCACGTATTAAAGAAGAGCACAAAACCTGCAGCGACCTGGAGCCATGCGAAAAGTCCGCCATCTGGAGGAGGTGGAGGCCCCCTGGTATGATTCTCGAGTGCGGGTTGCTGCTCGGTGTCGGTCTCGGATGGGCTCCCTTTGGGGGGATCATTGTGAAGATTCATTGGCGTCATCTTTTCTTTGGGCACATCTTCAGCGACTTGAGGAGGCATATTGACAGCAGAATAAAGAAAGCAGATGACGGCTGATAAATGTGGTTGTTTGAGAATTTTGACGTATATACAGACCTTCTTAAGTACCAACTAGTGTGTATTCCGCCGAAATGGGGGAAAGGCCGCACGCCACATTACATCCAAGGCATGGAGTGTTCAGTGACGGGATAACTACAGTACGAGAGAATTTGCCGACTTGTGGATCTTCAAGGGGCTTTTCGCCCGTGACGGCGGAACTAAATTTGCCAAGCCTTCGGACCTGGATACATCATCTACGACCTCCATAACCTCACACCCATTTTCTCCGCCGCGTAGGAGGCTGATCAATATTCATTGACGACGGCTAGCCATGATTGACGTACTAGATGGAGAGCTAGATGGCGTCTCAATCGACCAAGAGATGCCAGCTAAGCGCAGGAAGGTTCGCAAAGGGACTCGATCTTGCTGGGAATGCAAACGACGGAAGATCAGATGCATATTCGCGTCGTCCCACGATGCCGTCTGCCTCGGCTGCCAGCGGCGGCGTTCGACTTGTGTCAGTCAGGATATGCCGGAAGAGTTGTCTCCGGCAAGAAAAGGCAACCGGTATCTCGCGGAGCGGATCAAAAGAGTAGAAGATTGCATGAAAGACTTTCTTGCTAGCAAACATGTCGACGGGATAAGCCATACTGAGGAAGAGGCACGGCGGGACAGTCGTTTAAACCCTGATACCGCAACTGCTCGCCCTGATGATTCAGAGTCCTCAACAATTCGAGTTCCTCTCACGCAAAAAGAGGTACTTGAACCACTCATATCCTGAATTCTTTCCTAATAGCTACTTAGAGCCTCGGAGACCCTGTACTAAATTCATCACCCCTCACACCAAAGTCGCAAGATGTTTCAGATCAAGCAGAGACCGAAACAGTCCTCCGTCACTTGTTTGCAGCCTTTCCCTCCCAAGAGGATACCAAGATCCTGCTCAAAGAGAGCTCTAGAACGTCACGCTACAACGATTTGATCAACACTCAGTCGCATAGCAAGTTGACCCCCGAAACGCTAGCGGCATCGTACCCCGAAGCTGAACTTCCTCGTCGCAACGCCCACCCAGTCATTTTGGCCAGATGTATGCTCACACTTGCCATAACTCTCCAAATACCGAGTAAAGACAAGTTCCTCGGCCTTTCTGAACCGCAGAACACAATCATGCGTCGTTTGGTGACGGCTGCTAGGACTTGGGTAACGACCAAGGAGGAGATGCAGGGCACGGTCGAGAGTCTGATTTGCACCATTCTAGAGGCTGTATTTGAGACAAACTGTGGCAACCTTCGACGGGCATGGGCTGTCTATCGTAGGGCAATAACTGCCGCTCAGTTGATGGGCCTTCACCGCTCTCCCATCCCTGCGCTGAAACACATCGACCGCGAGATTGATGCTAAGCCAGAGATTATGTGGTTTCGCATCGTGTACATGGACCGTTATCTCAGTCTACTACTTGGCCTTCCTCAGGGCACATCTGATAAGAGCATGGGAGCCATGTCGGTTTGGCAGAACGAACCACCCCTTGGCAGATTCGAGCGCCTACTCACGGTTATTGCATCTCGCATCTTGGAACGCAACGAGCGTGATTTTGCCCCTAGCGAACTCATGACAACCCAATCCATCGATGCAGAACTATTGAAAGTGTCGAAGAGCATGCCGGCAAGCTTTTGGCGTCCAGCGAATTTCCAGGGCCTCACCGCAGGAGAGCCCGATGCCTTCTTGGAAACTCTACGCCTAGGAGCCCAGGTCTACTACTATAGCCTGTTGATTCAACTCCATCTACCATATATGATGCTAATCAGCAACAATATCGAGCACGAGTATTCCAAGATTACTTGCGTCAATGCTGGTCGGGAAATATTGATGCGCTTTATCGCTCACCGAACCTTCAACCCCGTTTCATCCTGCTCGCGCCCTGTAGACTTCTTTGCGCTCTTGGCTGCAATGACGCTTCTACTTGCTCATCTCAACACTCATTATCATCGAGAAGCGAGCAATTTCCTGGCCCACCAGCGCTTGAGCGACCGCGCCATGCTAGACCAAGTCCTGGAGATAATGGAAGTGATGAGTAACGTCAACGAGGACGTAATATCTACAAGCAGCGCCAAACTGGTCCGACGGTTACTCGCTATGGAGACGGACGCAGCCGAAGGAAGCAACTATATCGCTAGAAGCGTAAGAGGAGATGACAGTGTGCAGGAGGACAACGAGGACAATGAGGAAGGTGAGGAGCTTCGCTTACGTATCCCGTATCTCGGTGTCGTCAAGATTACTCGACAGGCTCCCATTTCTCGAGAATCTCCGCAAGGGAATGCAACATCTCGGCCGTATCAGCCTTCCCAGGCCGAGCTCTTACCGCCTATAGATGAACAACCGCTTAGCCATCTGAATGACATGGCCGAAGGCTCCACGATTTCGGGGAATATGCTGGCATCGGAACGGTCGAATGCACAGTTACAAGCATCCTTGTATGAGCAGTCCATGCTGCAATATCCCAGCTCCAACCATGACAACATCGTTTTGCAGCCACCTGTTGGACCCCCTCCCGTGGCGGCTGGCGTCGATGACTGGGTCTTCCAGGGAGTCGACATGGCGTTCTTCGACAGCTTGATGAGAGGCACGACTCGCGTGGATGATTTTGGGATAGAGCAGTGATGGGTTGAAGATTGGCTGAGGATGGCTGGTGGTCATGTGTAATGAACATTTACTGAGCTTGATACATCGTTGGGTGGTTTCGTATGAAGAATATTGGCATCCCTATTTACGAGAGAAGCATGACTTGTGAGTGCCACTTATCGGATGGGCATATTTGTGACTAACTCAACAACTTCAAAGATTGATGGCTACCTATTCTTGTCGCTTCAGTTTCTTGGAGTAAGTACATGAAGAGTGCAACATCTTCGGGATGGATTCTGGTCTTCGATAATACCCTGCCACCGCATACGCGCTTTGTCAAGAGTCACTGGCCGACTTTTAGGTGGATGTACAATCTCAGTACATGAAAACTATTGTTTTCACAGTCTCAAGCCTATGTCTTCTACACGCAATACGGAAATGGAATGAGGATGCCCTGTAAACGTATTTCGAATGATGTTGCCGACACCGAAGAACTCCTAAAAATGCCAATGTGAGACGCCCCCTGCCTATTCGCGGCAGCTACTTGTACTAGAGTCACTTGAGCGGCCAATTCTAGAGAAAACATATTCCATTGGCACTAGCAGCTTTGGTACTTTATGGATGACAATGGATGCCCTCCACTCTCGACTATTTCGCGATCGGAACCGCATCTTCAGCATGCTCACAGAATTATTTCGATATCCAACTGTTTCATTATGAACAGCGCGAAGAAATACATATTTACTGAGTGGGGTATCATAATCTAATTTACACATCGAGTCTTACTCATGATTCTGCCAGGAACTCTCCACATCCCATGGCATGTAGCACAGCTACTCCCTGCCAGCAATTTTTAGCCTGTGAATGTTGTCACTGCTTCCAGTATAAAATCAGCAGTTTCCTTCGGCCTGCTCAACATTGGCGAATGGCTACTCGCAATTTCCCGTACAGTGACGTCGCCACCAGAATCCTTCGCAAGTTGTATGAGATATTTTTGAGCCTCGATCGGCAAGCCCTTGTCCTCTGCAGTGGTCAAATGCCAGACTGGCACGTCCATCCACCCCGTATACATATGCTCGCCACCCTCAGCCAAAGCTTTCACCGACTGTTTCCTCAGCCTGCTGACCCAGTAATCCCCCTCTTCCTCAGGAAGGTCGTGATAGAACAGCTCCCTTGGTGGGACCACTATTTCAGCAAAGCCGCTCGGATCGATCTTCCAAGATGGTGGTGGCTTGCCGCCAAGGCCGTCAAGGAAACTCTTCATCCCCGTCTGACTGAAGGCAGTTGCTATATTGACGAGGCCAATGACATGACCGGATGTGTCGTTTGCAGATGACGGGGCATCTTGCTTTGGGCGGGTGAGGCCTTTGATTGCGCTCTGTCCGACTATGCCACCGAAGGAGTGTGTTACAACTACGACGTCACGCCCTTGTGTGGTCTCCGCTACGATCGCGTTGCGAACAGCGTTGAGATCGTCTTCGAAACTTGCGGTATTGCTTCCCTCCGTTGACGGGAGAGAAGGCGCAACGCATTTGAATTGTTGAGCTTCCAAGAGGGATACGACTTTGTTCCAACACTCGGGACTATGCCATGATCCGTGCACAAAGACGATTGTAGGCTTGGTAGACATGTTGAAGTGATTGTGAAGGGATTTTCAAAAAACGAAATTGTGAGGTGGAAAATGAAGGGGCAAAAGGGAGGGCTTCGGACGAGAGACGATTGGAGAGGCTGAAGAAGAGAACAAACAGCAGGTATACGAACGTTTATTTAACATTGTGCCTGAGGTTAGCAATATGGCTACCAGAAAACAAGGCGAAATTCCGTCGGAAGGTCCTGAGGATCCGAATTAATTGTCTCATGGGACTAGCCGGTCCTGGCATCGAATGAGTCAACTCACTGTCGGCTTTCTGATACTTCCGGAATATTTTCGCAGTTCTGCGCTCTGATTGGACAAGAAGCAAGCCGAGTTATTGCACTAGCCTCAGCACTCCCTTCTGCATATTTGAACATCGCTGTCTTCGCCTCGCTTCTTCAGCCGCATTTATGTGGCAACTCAAATGGACGTCCTTAAAGAGAATTAAGATTCAGCTCCGGACTGGATATCTAGTGATTGGGTAGATTACTATGCGCCCGAAAAGCAAAGCGCGGCAACGAAACGCTTCCGAGCCGGGTGCAAGATGCCCCTGAATCCCCATGCTACAATTGTCAACCGCTCATTGAGCGAATAATACGGCCTCTCTTGTCGATGTTTTTGGACAAGGGAATGGCCACTGATGGGAAGCAATCGCATATGAGTCCAGGTCGGATTGAGACCGCATTCCCTACATCCTCTCGTCCTTATGTTTACAAGTCTCTTGTCGAGGGACAGTTTCGCTTGCTGAGCCTTCGTCCTGGTGTCTCCACGGATCCTCTGTGGATTGACATCTCATAGCGCTCCTTAGATGATGCCGACCATGCCGACCATGCGTTCGAGGCGCTATTGTACACCTGGGCTCCGCGTTATCTATGGAAGGAAATATTCTGCGGCGACGCCATCATACGAGTGACGGCTAATCTCTTCGATGCTCATTGCACTGCGGATATCGAACGAGACAAAAACATATGGATCGACTAAATCGCTATAAATCAACATGACACTGTGGAGCAGAATGCGCAAGCCCAACGGATGGGAAGCATCTATTCAAAGGCTCGGCATATGATGATCTGGCTGTCTAAAGAGCTTGGGAGGCGGACAACTCTGAACATGTGATCCTCTTCGGTTCATTATGCCTTGCTGCAATGAAAGCCGGAGTTGAGCTGGCTTTAAAGCATATGTGCAGCGAAGACAAACTTTCGACTGCCGTTTGGCTATCAATGTTCCGACTTCTCCGACACGAATACTTCCGACGTGTTTGGATGATCTGTGAAGTAATACGCGCGAAGTAATGCCGGGTCATGTTATTTGGAAACATCTTAGCGTGAGAAGACTTGAAATGATCGGAACAATGTTCCAGAGGAAGCTGGACGCCCACTCAGAGATTGTTATGGAACTGTACCCAATAGCATATCCATCGGATATGTACTTCTACGCGAGCGGCCTCGAGAAGACGTCGACAATCAGAGGCACTCTGCGATTAGAACCAGGAAACCGGATCCCAGAGGCTTCTAGGCCGCAACCAAGCCGATATAGATTTTGTGCTGTTGTCTCCAGGTTTCAGCTGTTATTGGGGCCAATTATATATAAGAATGGCGCATTTCAAGTTCCAAGCCGAGGAAATCAAGTCTTCTTTCGGCATCTTCTTCTCTCGAAGTGAAGCTGCACTACAGCCAAGATGGTCGAGAACTCAATAGCACGTCTTCTATGTGCGCTTTCCCATCGGAATGTCCGATGTCCGCATGCTGACCTGATATCGACATTTCGATTTGCCCATTCTTGCATCATGGAGAAATGCATTTTCAGCTCGCGGGCATGGCCCTCGCAATCTCGATTGCTTCATCCTCCATTCGGTAACGCAAATCAACATCATAGCCATTAAAACGCTAGTCATCCCTGCATCTATTCAGGTCCAGCTGTATGTTCCGATTTGTATCCTGCAGTTCCATCATGCAGTTGCAGGTATTGGACGCACATCGCTTCGAAGTATTTCAGCTGAAACCAACGTGGAGAGGGCACCTAGATTCTAGCCGATGTCAACAAATCAACGAGGTCTAAATGCCCTTTTTAAATTGTATATAAATCGTCATTATTCTGCGTTGTTTCATATTCATCATTCCAAAAGACCAATCTTCATCACTTCCAGGGTCGCTAATTGACACTCAACGCAATGCGCTCGCCGCCTTCATTCTCTTCCTCCTCACCGTCTGCACCGCCGTCTCGTTTCATGTAACTACGACCAAGAAAGGGAACACCACACCAGCTCCGAAACCTAGTCCAAATCTTTGTGCTGCCGTCTCCGCAGTCGTGTCAATCCTCAAGCTCAACAAAGCAGGAAGCTTCTGCTCTTCCTTCCTTCACATTACAACTACGGAGGCGGTAACTAGTGGCCCTGTTAAGCGAGACATTGAACTGGATGAGCGCGGGCAGCAGAAGATCCCGCCATATCTGGGGCATTTGCCTCATCGGCCATCTCGAAGGGGTGTTCATGTATCGTGGCAACGGCGACATCCGAACCGTATACCTCTTGAGCAGGACCGGAAACATTGCGTGCTTCCAATGCCGCAGCTGTAGTTTCAATTCGAAGGGAAGGAGGGGATGGTAGGAAATCATTCGATTAGCACACGGAGCTAGTCTCGGTATTGTCGCTTTATGTGTCAATAGAATTGAGTTGCCTTTGGTGTCACTGTCAGTTGGTGACGCTTTCTCAGTTCGTCATCGTCTTGCATATCGATTTCAATCATTGAGTTTGACTGTTTGAGACTGGGACTCTGTCCTCTTACGGAGACATGCGACGAAATATGGATGCCTTCACTTGAAGAACACAAAAATATAGCGTTTAAGATGCAAATATGGAAAATGAGTGCCCAATCGAGCGAATCCTGAATCAGAGTGCCGTCAAGAGACGTGAGTCATTTCCATTGTATCGTATATATTTCGATCTAGTATGATCGTCATGGTTCTTCGTATCTCATAAGTTATAAAGAGTTCGGGAGTGGCAGTCAGAGACCAGCTCGGCAGGATGGAGCTATTCGATCCTCCTGTCGTGAGCAACAGTAGTGACCAAGGCAGCCATCGGCAACGATAATCCAAAGCACTTGAGCCTTTCGGCTCCAGCCTGAATCGTATGCTACATAGGGGATGGCCTTTCCCACTCAAATGTGTCAATTCTCTCGACGCCTGGCCTCTTGTGTCTGGAGTCGGAGTCGTTTTGAATCCTAATCGTTCAGTGAACCGCGGCCCGGTCAAGGTGTCAGAGTCGCTCCACTCAAAGTCGTGTCAATCGAGGAAAATGTCATCTTTGTGTCCAACCGCGGCTTTACAAAATCCTTCTCGCATTTCTCATTCTCTGTCTCCTCCAGGATTTCTTCATAAAGCTGCTTGGGATCTCTCGTATCTTCTTTGATAACACGCTGGCGCCACATCTGCCAGATCTCTGTCTTCGGCACGAGATGCATATCGTCTACCCATTTTCCATTTCCAAAACGGCGCAGCAAGAACCCGTAAACGTGTGTTCGTGTCTGTGCCGGCTCATCATTCGCTTTCTCTAATTTCGTGAGGCAGCTTCCAGCGTTCAGACGCTGGCCGATCATCACATTCGCTTGGCCAAGAAGATTGAGCGCGACGAACGCGAGCTGATCGGTCGAAGAGCCGTTGGGAATGGCAATGAAGACTATGAGAAGGGCGATGAAGCTGCCCACCCACGACATGCGGTGAGAAATTTTGGCCAGGTTGCTATCCACGGGTTGCACGCCAAGGCCGGTCCAATCGCAGATATCACCTCTTGTTCCTTCCAATACCAGGCAGGAGTTCCTTGATCCCATGAAGATGACGGCATCATTTGAGTGTGGCCTGGAAGGCTTGTTCTGTGAGTTCTGAATGAATTGACGCTCTAGCAGGCGCAGAAGGATAGACCAGCCAGTGAAGACAGCGCAGGTACTTATTCCAATCCAGGTAGAGGTGCGGACGTAGCAAAGGACAGACATGATAGCGGCAAAGCAGATCCAAGTCAATACAACCCAAGCCTGAGATTGCCAATGGATTTGGCGCAATATACTTTCGTCAGCGCGCGGCTTGATTCTGTAGACAGTGCAGCTGGCGTGCTTGAGCAGGTCAAGGTGGCTGATCGTCTTCGCAGTGCGCATATTCCGCAGAGGTGCGGTCTTTCCTCCAAATGGACTGATATATGTCTGGCCTACCGACTCATAGAGCTGGGAGGTGGATCGTAGGTAGTTCTGCAGACCAGCGACAGGAGCAGCGGACAGGCACTCGGAGAGGGTGCGGCGCATCATGCGGAAATTCACCTCCTCGCTCTCGCCCAAGAGGACCATGAACGATGAGACATCGAACTGCCATTTCTCGAACTTTGTGGCGACCATGTCGAGGGCATTGAAGAGGGAGACGCCAGCGGGATTCGAGGGCAGAAGCAGAGAGAGAGGGTTGAGGGGTGACATGAAGAACTTCGAACAGGCCAAGCACGCACAGCCTCGTCCCCGGTCGCACAAGTGGATCAGTGGAATTCGAGTCGATGCGCGAGCGGAGATGTCTGCACGGCGAGCTCATAAGCTGCAGAGGGATGCGTCTGGGCTTTTATCGCACCACTGAAGGCAAACCTCCGCGCCACGCTGCTCAGCTCCACCTCACGCTACCCCGGCCTGCGCCTCACCGGTCGCGCGCACAGCCCTCACCTCACTCTCCTCCCGTCCCTTCGACGCGCTTTTCATGTTCGTTCATTCGACGTAATTCGTATCGCTCGCTCTGCCTCTCAGTGCGCCTTGGCCCTCCGGCCCTTCCGCTCCACCTTTTCGAGGCTGAGGCATCTTTATCATGGAGAGCCCGCTCCGCCTCGACGCCCTTGACTCGAGGCATTTCATTATTCCCGCTCTCGACGGCCGCAGTCTCCTGTGAATGTTGAAGCCGCTCAGCGCCATTGAGAGCCATTGCCCGGCTCAATCATGCCGTTCTTCGCTCAATTCGCGTCGCTGACCGGTGGCAACATGCTTCCATGGGAGAAGAAAATGCAATTCGACCTCCACCTGCCAATTGAACAGGGCCACAATACGAGATCTGGGAAACAGCTCCAACGGCAGATTTTGAAAGTACTAGATTGCGCCACCCCGACGGATGCAAGCGCTCGTGGGACCTGGCGCGTTTTCGGCGGGCACCGCAAAGGCTCGCTCCGCTTTCTTACCGCGTACACGCGCCGCGTTATGTCCTGGTCTTCGGATAAAGCCGTTCATCCACGGAATTTTGAAAGCAGACTCGACCTGGCCAATGGCACACCGGCTCCTCAATTTCAAGTGGTGGAGGCTGACCACCTGAGTGGACTGCACAGGGATAAGCCCAAGTACTTAGCTGTCTCATACCGTTGGCCCAAACGATCACGACAAAAAGCGCCTGCAGACCTGAAGAGTGATGTACATTGCTACGATGTGTGGGATCCGAGAGCCAATGGGGGCCACGGAGGAGTGCGCAAGAATAACGCCCCCAAGGAGGTCATCGATCGAGCTATCAAATTCGCAAAGGACAGAAGGATTCAGTTGGTGTGGATTGATCAAGAGTGCATCAATCAGTCAGATCGCCATGACAAAGAGTGTGGTATTAGATCCATGGACGACATCTTCCTCAACGCAGCAAAAGTCATTGGTCTCCTGCAAGTGCGCATCGACTCCGAAACAGAAGCCAAAGTGCTCCATAGGCTTACTGTAGAACAACCTCGCCTCGACCCGAAATCTTTCAAGGCCGCGGTCAATGTCGTATACCGCATCTCTCAGGATGAGTGGTTCTCTCGAGCTTGGACTTTCCAAGAAGCAATATCCGGCGGCAATACAATCGAGTTCTCGATGAAGTGTGATCCTAAATTGAAGCAGCAAGCGAGCCATGGCGATACGGACGCATGGGGCGCAGTCGAAGATGAGATTCAGTTTCAATTCGTCCACATTGCGAAGTGGCTCGCCTGCCTATTTGCTCAAGCCGCCTTCTATGATCAGAATCCTTCCCCTGACCTTCTCGATGGCGACCGTGACGACATCTGGCAGAAAATTGAAGAGATCCGCATATCTCTCATGAACCACTTTCCACCTTTCTATGAACCAACTCATCTCTCACGCCCACGCTTGAGTTGCAACGCTTCTGCAGCCCTCATGTTTCTCAAGAAGCGCCAGAACAGTCGAGCCCCAGATCGCGTTTCAATCCTTGCGAGTTTGGGGAACTACCCCAGGAAACTGAATATTATGAAAATCCACAAATTTACCATGAGCAGCTGCGTTCTGGCACAAGCCCTTCACAACGGAGATATCTCCGTTTTAAGCAGCATAGAAAAGGACGAGTGGCGCAAGAAAAAGCGATCGCAGGGCTTCTCATGGCTCCCACCGACAACAATAGCTCTGGAAAACGTAGCAGCGCACCACGAAGGCCATCCATCGTTGCGGCTTGTAGACCATTCAATAACGAAACGAGGCCTGTCTTTGCCAGGATTCTATTGGACCGTCAACCAGAAAATCGATGTGAGGTCAATAAAGGAGAAATATTTTCAAGAGTGGGGAGAGACACGCAGTGCAGAGGGCCAAGAAGAAATCAAATGGGTGCTCCGGAAGATTGAGAAGGACGCACGCACGGGCACAGGAGAGTTCTTTGACCGCCTTGTGAACGCATCAGAAAAATACTGCATCCGAGACCTACATAATCTCGACGACGATAAAGCTTTGGCTCACCAGGCCATTGGAAGCCAAATCCTAGGAGAATTACTGTGTCTTCTGGTGGAGAAAAACTACTTGAACATGGCAAATTCGATCTGGCATTCTGTCCGAAGGAAGACTCCTATCCTGTCGCCTGAGGAGATGGAGAATAGCCACCATACCCGCCACAGCGACAATTCGACGTTGACGGAAGTCCCTGGATCGTGGTTTAACAAGCATCACCCTCTGGGTGAGCTGCCTTGCACCCTCAATCACTTCGTGATAGATGGACGGCTTCAGATCCCTTGCATAAGCGACCGATCCCGAGCTGGTCGACTTTTCATCCCCATGAAGGACAACTGGGAATGGATCATTGACAGGATAATGCGCGACGGCTTTCTGTGGGGTGGTCAGTCAAGTGATGACGTCCACTCCAATATAGACGACGAGTCAACAAGTTGCATCTTTGACGTCGATTGTGGATGTGTCGTGTTAACGCCGTACTGCGGAGAAGAAGTAGAAAAGATGGAAGATTCCGGTAACCTCATTGCGCAATCCTTGCCGCTTATGCGAAGTCGGCGGATTTCTTGGGTAGTCGAACGCGCCGAGATGGATCATCGAGAAGACTGGTGTGGGTTACTTTCGAGAAGGGATCGAACAGATTCGGACAATTTGGACAAAGAGCAGAGGTCTTGGCTGTCTCGTCTTGCTTCACCGGAATCAAGTCGGTATCGCTACACTACGAAAGGAATGGTCGCGGGTGTGTGGCGGTGCGGAGACCTTGCTCCGGTACAAGCCACACTCATATGATGAGGCGGAAATACAGATACTGCTCACCAAACCACAGTTTGCGGGATCCCTAACAGAATGCAAAAACACTATCCGCTGCAGACTTCTTCGGACAGGTATCATCGAGCCAACAGTCTGCATGGCTTTTTGCTGTACCGATTCCTTCCAGACTGACGCATTCGAAATATCGCCGGAGTTCAAGGCCGGTTTCGCTTGTATGAAGGCTTTGAAGGCTTCTTGAGGAAGACCCGTGCGCCAAAAGTTGTGACTGTTAAAAGATATTGAGCTGATAATAGTCGATGTATCGAAAGAAGAGACGGTAAGTTACTGGAGATTGGATACCGCTTTCTGCGCCGGATTAATCAGACTAAATCATGGACTCTTTTGTCAAACCATCTGTTCCGTTTTCAGAGCGATTCTCCAGCGGCGATCATTTGCACCTGCAGGAGGTGGAAACACAAAGTGTGTAGCTATCAGATGACGAGAGAAGTGTTTCACAGTAGCACAGGATAACGAGTACCCTGAGAATGTTTTTTGAGCAATTGTTCGAAATCAGGTGCTTATCCTACATAGCAACATGCTGCTTGTTACTCTGTTCCATCTCCTCGGAGGCACGAAGATAGCCCGTTTTTCCTCAATCAAAACGGCAAGAGGAAGCTTGATCTTCAAGGGCGTAGCCCATTCTTTTCAGATCGAAACGGAATGAGAATGTAGCAGCTCCAGGAGGAGAGCCAGGTCTCTCAGAGTCAGATGGCAAAGCCTAATAATTCTCAAGCTTCGTACATCGCGGCATTTTGAGCAGTCAGCATTTCCAGACATGAAGGGAGCATTAAAAGATGTGTTTCAGTCGCGCCTCGGTTTAAGCTTTCCTTAATGGTTCCCCATACCTTCGTGCAATGCGGAGGCTTTTCAATTTTGAATAATATGCTCGTTGCATGAGAAAACTGCTAAGAATTACAATGAAATCGTTCAAAAGTAGCGGTATCGCATTCGGCTGCTAAACACAAACTTCATTTCGACATCAGTGCAACCAGCATCCAATAATCATTCTGAAAGCAAATGAAACTTCCCACAATATAACCATTTGCCCCCGTGGCGGAATGTCGGTTTTTACTCACTCTATCCTCTCCATAAACTGATCAAACTTCGCCTCTTCACCAATATTTCGACCCACCATCTTCTTCCGAGCTCCCTCTACCGGCAATGTCAGCCATGCTCTCAGCAAGTCGAGAAACAGTCTTTACTTTTCCTTTACGAGGGAACTAGTTATTGATGTGGAAGCTAAGAAACGGAGACTCACGCCTCAATATCGCCCCAAAGGGCCCCAACTGTGTGGGTGCTAGCTTCGTACCCGCATCAGGCTTTTTGATTTCCTTTTTGATATTTGGAGCACTTTCTTCTGCTTGCGCCACTTTCAGGCCGCTCTTCTTGGTCTGTGTCCTCCTTAATATTCCAGAATGCCTCATAGGCTGCCCTTCTTCAGAATGTTCGGTTGGAGTATAGGCCCAGTAGGGTATGTGTTCCATTCTCGGGTAACGCCGAATTTCACTCAGCTGATAGGCGAACACAAAGTCACAAGACTCTTTGAAGGGGTCCATATTTGTATTTCCACCGTATCCAAACCCAGAGCTGCCTCCTGTGATTGGAACGACTTGAGTTGATCCATCTGCCTGCGTGGATTCTTGTGGACCCGTTGAGTCGATCTTGATGGGTTTCATCTGCGCCCCGATGGCGACTGCAATACCCGTAACCATGTAAACTGATCGGTGAGAAGCGAAAATCGCTTCCGATAAGATCCTAATCAGACCACGACCATCTGAGTAGGCACGAACATCCCTAACTTCGATAGCCCTTTCGACATAATCTAGCTCTGGTCGCATGATATGACTCTGAAGTTCATGAAATGTCCAAGAAAGTTCAGGAGACCCTTCGCCTTTCTTGGAGAGGCTCCCAACAGTGATTGAGGGGTTATTGTTTGCCCAACGTCTAAAGGCATCGGCCAACTCGTGCGTTGAGTTTTGGGCAACTTGTTCTATCTTCACCGTAGGGTTCAGGAGCGCGTTCGGAACGGGGATTGGTCCTCTTGGCTGAAGTGTGCGGAGAGGGTCGTATGGGTTGGCAATTATGGTGCCGAGTTGCAGCTCGCTGCCTGGAGTGATGCTCCAAGTTTTGGTCAAGATCCAACGTTCTCGTTTCTCCATTGTTTCTGAACTGGTGTATTTCTCTGAGGTGATCACAAAAATTCTGGTGTTATCGTTCTGAATCCGTTGTGCCGGAAGGCTCCAGCTTTTTAACGATGAGGCCACAAGGCTGTCCGTCAGCCTTGCGAACGGCTGTTGGATCGTAAACCTTGCTGCAGGTGGTACAATTGGCCCATTCATGTATTATCTCCATCCATTGATGCCCGCTAGTATTCTTCGTAGGGCTTTATCTGCACGTTCGTACAAATGCGACGTCGAGACCGCTCCAGAACAAGGCTCACTCCAGCCTTGCACGATATTCTGACGGCTATTACGGCCTTCCGTTCGCGAGAATTCGCGCGCAATATTTCATCCTACAGTGAGTCGCTGCTGCGGCAGCGCAGCTCATTGAGAGCTTCAGAAAGTTGAACACTTTTGTTTCCGAGATCCGAGACATCCCTGATGACATTCAAAATTCACTTGAAGATCTGTCACTGCGAACAGAGACTCTCGACCTGGTGCGAATCCAACTCTCCCGAAATGACCTGCCGCAAGACCGAAACCACGGTATCTCTCTCAAGGCTCTATCTAGCCTACAACAGGGTTCATGCCACGTTGAAGAAACGCTCAGGGACATACAAGAGAAGATTGGAAAGAAACGATACAGGGACAGGATCAAAGTTGTGGGAATGAAAAAGAAACTTGACAAGGCCACTTCACGAGCCGAAGCTGCACAGAGTCTGTTACTTTTAGCGCTTACCATCGACAATAGGTCCTAGCCTTCTGTCTTACAATTATTGAATGAGTTATGCTGATCCTGACTAGATCTGTACTCGGCCAAGGTGTGGGCGCTCAGCAGCAATGGCTCATCGATGAAGATGCTAAGCCCAGAGTTTCAAGACCCTCCAAAAAAGCCTCTGGACCAATTCTCGTCAACTCAAGAACATTCCGGTTGAAATCCCCCACGTGGCTTTTAAGTCAAGCTTGGGAGTTGAACGTCCGTAAGGGAAGCCAAGGGTGGGACTTGAGCCTTCAATCATACCGGATCCACCCCATTGATACAAACATCTTCAATGCCATTTGGAGCGGAGATCTTACACAGGTGCGCGACTTAATGTCTAGAGGAGAGGCTTCAATACGCCAGATACTCTGGGGCACTTAAGAATGTGGTCTCCAATGCAAGTTTTCTTACAATAGCACTTTTACTCACATACGTGGGGCATGACCTTGAACATCCTGCAAAATTGAGACTTGGAATACAGGAACAATTACTTCAGCAAGGACTGAAGTATTATGTTACTGAGATGCTGCGGTTAGGAATAGATGTGGCACATTAGTTGATATTGAAGACCGATATTTGCGAACGGTAAGACTTGGGTCTGGAAGGGGCTGGATAGAGCAGATTTGGTATGTCGGGTGATTGGTTTCCGGCACGGTCCCAACGTTGACGACTGGCATCTCAAATGGGCAGGGGAATTTTGGGATATGATAGAACATCCTGAAAGAATGATTCCGGGAGCTTGGAACGATGAATAGAACGAGTCACGAGGATAAGAATGACATTTGAATGATGCATGAAATCATGGAATATACGATGCTCATCTAATTACTAGATAACTAGAAAGAAGCGATAGGAAGAATGAATCTGTACTGAATTGATCATCGTACTTCCGACTGGCAGCTGGCAGAGAATCAGATATTGAACATTAGGAGACATGATATACTTCGTTCATTCCTCAAAGCTGGGTTAAATGTAGAAGCGTTATTGGGATGAGCCCTACTGCTATCGTTACAGTGAACATTCTATGTAGCATCCCACTCAATCCTCGCTATATGACCACAGCTGACGTGTAAAATTTATCTACCAATCTCCAGAAACCTCTTCACAGCCTCTTCATTCTGCGCTACCAGGTCAATATCATTAGTATACTTCGCCCCCATCCCTAAACTGGCACGAATCTTGTCCAAATCGTCGCCCGTATCTTCCTCTGCGAATGCATAAATACGGCCAAACGCCCTGCTGATATCGACCACCTTCTGAGTCCTCGGTTTCCGCACTTCCTCGTACGCCTTGAATGCCACTTCCGCCTGTCTCAGCTCCATTACATGGCCAAACAAGGCGGTTAGAACCGCTGCGTCCTCAATGGATTGAGCAGCGCCTTGTCCGTTAAAAGGCAAGGTGGCATGTGCAGCATCTCCGACAAGACAGATGTTGCCGCGCGAGTAGAACGGTGCGTGGTCATGATCTGCAAGCTTCCAATCAGTGATCGGTTCGCGCATCACGAGTGTCGCAACGTCCTTGGCGTCCTTGGTCCAATGCACAAAGTGTTCTGTTGAGATGTGATCCGGTATCTCTTGCACCCCTTCTTCCGAGCTGTGCACTGCCGCCAGCCTGGATTCCTTAGAAATTTGAACCACGGCGACGCTGAGGCTCTTCCCGAAATGGAGAGGCATGCAGTTCATGAACGCGCCATGACCGCAAAATATTGGTACGTAGGTGAGCAGTCTCTCATTTAGCGCATTGGCTTCCTCAGCAGGGACGACGCGTCGCACCCAAGCCCAGCCATCGTGGTTTTTGAGTCCGACTGCGGGATGATCGGGACCCAGGAGATACTTTCTCGTGGCGCTGTGCACACCATCGCATCCTATCAGCACGTCGGCCTTGGCTGTGGTTCCGTCTTTGAAGGTTAGAGTGATGCTTCCGGCTTGTGCGTCGTTCTCAGTTGGCGCCTCGGAGATCTGTACAAGCCTCTTCCCAAATCTGACGACTCCTTCCGGCACAAGACTCAACAAGCCGTCCAACAAGTCACTCCGCGCTACCGTCTTCCTCCCCTTCGCCTTTCCCAGCTCCGCAAGCAACACATCTCCACCGTCTTCTGCCACTGCGTCCCCGACCAAAACCCGCGTTGCCATCTCCACGTCCCTTTCGGTCATCACAGTCGCGCGCCGGTAATACTCTGCCTGCAGCTCCGGGTCGATCAGTTCGAGAGCGCGCATTGCATTGCCATGGAAGGCAAGCCCGCCACCTATGTCGAGGTACTTCTGCGTCGCTTCGTAGACGGTAATATTGAGATAAGGATACTGTAACAAGCCACGTGCGAGGCAGAGGCCACCTATTCCTCCGCCCGCGATTGCGATGTCGATCTTTTGGGGGGTTGAAGTCATGGCGGAATGGCGGCGGTGCGGACGGAGCTTAGAATTCGAGTTGCATATATATAGATGACAGAAACAAGATCAGGCCGGTGGAGAGGCATTTGTCATGAATCTGAAAATCCTTTCTTTCCTGTCATGTAAGACGGAGAGTTTTCAGACATGGAAACTGTAGTATGGCGTAGCTCTACAGAAAGGACAGAATGCAGTGTTTGGACTAAACACATCTTTGCACAAGTAATCAAGGGGCTCACTCGTCGACTCGTTTATGAAGATGAACATGATTTGAAGGGATGATTCACGAAAGTTAGATGATGTCTAGCAAGAGAATTTGTCAAGGAGAAGCACGCGCAGGTAATTAGATCAGAGGTAGGTATAAAGAGAGTGAATAAATGAAATTGTAAGTTATATGACGAGATACTACACCATTTAGCGCGGACATTGGCGTTCTACATGAAGCCATCCAATCTTTGGATTGTGAGAAACCTCATAACGGCATGACGGGAAGACGGGAGATTGACCTGAAGTGACACCTGTCACGTGCATCCCCACACTTCCATTCCGGTCTTGGCCCTTTTCTCAATTAGGAAGTTTGCGAAAGGTCAATGCTACTCCGTAGAGTAGTCTTGACTGGACGTATAATATAGTTTCAACAATAATAATGAAAAGTATAGAGTAACAGACCTTAACACATTAGCTTTGCCAATTTATACGAATTGTTGATTTCAAGGAGGGATGAAGCTCGGCCCCACAATACAAGCACACGAGACAGCCAAAATTTCATTGTAGGAATTTCGTGCATGATTATCTGCGAATGTCTCCAAGATTACATGTTCCGGGCCATCTGAAGCCTAATGCAGCTCTATTCGCAAAAATGCGCGTCGAACCGTCTCCTCCTTGATACCCCATGCCCCTACCACTCTTCCTCCTCTCACGCCATATTCACGGAAACTCAAAAATGCTAACTGTATGACAAAACCAATTCGCATTCGGGATGTTCGGCACGAGCGCCACCTTATCCACCTCCACCATATCTGTGGCGGCAATCGTATTCAAATTGTAAATATAAATAGCCTCCGACTTCTCTAAACTGACCATGTGCTCCTGGCAGTTTGATGTGAGTAAACAGGCTGAATCGTAGTTGTTGAAGAAGGAGTACAACCCCGCGCCAAATATCAGGATGTACGCGCTGTTGTAGATGCGCAGCCCGAATGTCTTGTAGCATGTTTGTTGGAAGCACTCGCTGAAGGTTGGGTCGTAGTAGTCCGAGCGTGGAGCGTATGGGACGAGGGCGTTGGGGTTGGATTGCATATACCTTCGCGTAATTATCAGAAATGTGTATACATAGCTAGATCATGTGCGAGCCGACTTACGCCGTCTCCGTCTGAATCGACGACATGAACACATTCCTTGCGTTTGCAACCTGATAGTTATAAAGCATGCTGTGCTCCATCGCCGTACCCCACAGCCAAGTCGGTTTCTGAGACTCGATGAGAATGCCGCGGCCGTTGTAGATGTTGATCTGGTTGTGATCCGGCAGATCGAGCTCGTGATCGGAGACCCACCCCCAATTATTCTCCATATAGACCGACGCGTCACTGGTGATATGCATGAGCATAAATGCGCCAAAGCACTGCGCATTAGGGAATGTCTGGAGATTGGGCGTTTTTGTGCAGATGTTGGACTGCAAAAGGGTTCCGGCCGTGCCCCCAATCCGCCAGTGTACTTCCCACATGGCAGCATTTCCAGGTTGATCTCCCGCTAAATTCCACTCGATGATGATGGCACCTGGAGCAGGGCCACGAGTCTCGAACACCATGTCTGTCATTTCGACATGGCCGACGTCACCTGGATTCCCGACTCTCCAAGCCGGCTTGGGATTATTGATATCAGAGAATGTTGGCGAAGAGCCATCAACCATGATCATCGGGAACTCCTCTCCAGTCATCCGAATATTTGCTGGAACCTGGATAGTGTCTCTGATTAAGTATGCGCCGTGGTCGAAGAAAACTACCTGATTGGTGGATACGGTGTTGAATAAGGTCTGAATAGCGGCGGTATCATCCGACACGCCATCACCTATTGCACCAGCATCCTTAACCGACATAAAAGACGTTACAGGGAGCTCCTCGTACTGTGGTTTGGATCTCTCAAATATTGTGCCGCTGGGAGTGAGGAGACCAGACGGCTTCGGCGGCGGATCAACCATGCGCTGAATGCGTGCCGAAGCCGCTGTCGGCTCGTAGCAGGTTAAATTGCCAACTTGTTGGGCCGCGATGAAAGCACTATAGACTGTCCCTTGCGCCCAGGATTGAATCTTCTGGCCCCCGGCTAAGATGGTCGTGCCATTTGGAGATGCGACGGCTGTCGTAGCGCCCGTAAAGTCGACGTTATCAAATACGAAGGAACCGCCAGTCGTTGCCATGCTATTGTTGGAGAACGATGTTAAAACGGCGATTGGCGTGTTAATGAATGTACTATCCTGCAGCGTGCCTGATCCGACAGTTTGAACGCCTCCAGCGCCGGAGCTGTTGTCCATGTTCGAGAGGTCGATACCGATTTTGCAGCCGTTGAAGGTGTTCGATTTGAACGCCCACAGCCAATCCCAGTTCATGTATACCCCAGTGTTGCATCCATTGAACGTCAGATTGCGGCTCGTGAACTGCTGGTTGCCAAGGTAGAATCCGACATTTCCTCCATTGAAGATAAGGTCGCACATAAATCCTCCAGAGCCGTTATCCATGAAGATACCTCTTTGCTGATTGTCCGCGCTGACTGGCTGCATATTGATTACGATATTCTGTAACTGTGTGGCCTGCGCGACCTGCCAATGTAGGCCGGCATTGAGAGAGTTTGCAGGTAGTAGTGTAAGGTCGAGAATCAAATTCCGTACTTGGCGGTAGAAATTATTCTGATTCGCATACCAGCTAGCGCCACCTGGGTAGTAGACATCTGAATCTAAGAGGCCAATCCCGAAGAAGCCTGGTAGACCTTGAATGATGGGCATGTCCAAAGGATCACCGATGACCGAAGTAAAGTAGTACATTATGATGGGTGTGCTAATCATGTATGTGCCGGAAGGAATATAGACCACTGCAGGTGTTGTTGTCGAAGAATCGCATCCTGATCCACAGCGGTTTCCGTCGGCGATTGCAGCATTGATGGCATTCGTATCATCGGTAACTCCGTCACCTGATTTTGATCAGCGATGACTATCTGGCTTCCAATTTTAGTTCCATGGTACCTTTAGCGCCATAGTCCTTTACATTTCGATAGACGACATATGTGCTGTTTGTACCAAATGGTACTTTGCCCTGCTTCTTCATCAAAGAATACCAATATGACGTCCCGGACTGTCGCCTATGTTCTCTCGCATGGACCTAGTCATGGTTCAGTAACTAGCCAGACAAAACATTGAGGAGTGTTTACCGAGAGGCAAAATACTGCCAACAGAAATAACAACCTCCATAACGTCGGCTGTGTAGTCAATGTGATCATTGCAAAGGAGACTCGGACACGAATACTGAAATCAAAATGAGCGGCTCGGTTCGGTAGAGAAGATTCAAGGTAATCGCAAACTCAACAGTAGTAAGGAGCGAATTCAGACATGAGTGGCTCGAGTGAGTATTGTTTGTATTGCCGTAACGACTGGACGCTCAAAGATTCAGAGAGACAGAAAGTCTGATGTCGCGAAATTCGCGACTATCGAGCATGTTGTTCGGCTCCTGTGCACCTCCTCCAGTGCGGACTTCGGAATGCCTTCGAACAAAGAAAAAGTGTCGGCAGCCGATTGAGTACGGGAGCCGCAACGCAAGGACGAAGTATATCTACATTCCCTTAAATAAATAAAAAACCTCTGTACGGATACAGATCTCACATTTACCAAGGGAGTACCGCGTGCCGGCCGATCGTGGAGGGGAGGATACCATATCTTGTCCAACTTCAGGGGCTCGTCCTGCGGAAAAGTTCCTGCCAGGGCTCCTGAGGATCCAAGTAGTAAGACATGATACTTAAATCCGCGCGTAAATAGTTCTTTCAATTACATCAAGCTATCGAACCACCTACGCCCATGATCCGCTCCTGCTGGGTCCGGGAGGGTCTCGAGTTGCTTTGCTCTGTTTTGCCGCCATTTACTCCGGGCCTCTTGCTCTCGGCGGACTGCGCATGTTGCTGTGCTTGAAGGTGTTCTTGGCGTCTCTTCTCATAGTCTTCGAGGTCTTTCGCGTCGAGAGTGATGACGGTTGGTGGACGGCGAAGCATTGTGAGAGAATTTGTCCTAGAGGAAATGAGACTGTATTTGTGATATTAAAAAACAGAATGACCAAGCCTACTTGCGAGATGTTATTGAGTAAGAGTTCAGGCAGAAAGAGGATGCGTTGTAAGTGTATGTGGTGAGAAATTGGGAAGTGTTTCTTACTCGGAGACGCGTCTGTGTTGTTGCTCGCTGCGCGGCTGCGCGGCTGCATGACTCGCGATTCGTGCAAGCTCCGAGGATTTTCCAGAGAGGTCAACTTGCATCTCAGCTTCGACTTCGACTTCAACTTCAGCGCCCCTTAATCCCCCACTACCATGCTCAAACTAAACTTCCGGTCCTCAATTGGGCCTGGGAGACCCATCTCCTCCGAATTCCTCCAAATCACCCTCACGCCAACCTCCGCATCCCCCAGTAAATTCCGCCCTTTCAGCTCCTCTCACCGTTTCGCCGATGGAGAGATTTCAGGCTCAAACCCATCTTCACAGCAATATACTTGTAAACTGTCTCTAGTCTCCAATTGCGGATCATTTCTAACATACCCACAGCCCGTCGCGCCAAAATTGCAAGCTCGCAATCCGCAAACCAAGCAATCCAGTCATTATCACGCTCTCCACCTCGCGAACCTTCGAACAGTGGCACTGTCCGCGCGGGAACTCCTAATCGCCCGCAGAGGCGGAAGCCTGGGGTTGGAGGACTGAGGTTTGGGCCGGCGATCGATGCGCCTGTGGGAGATGGACAGCGTGGCGCTCCTGCTCAGCGTGCTGCGCCTAGTCCACCAATTCGTCGAGAGGCCAGTGGTCCACGGGAGCCCACCGCTCCGGTTGTGCGAAAAGTGCAGTTTGGTCAGAGAACAAATACTCCGTCGCGATTTGATCCACCACGCAGTGAAGGTGTGCCGGAAGTGAGGCGTAGGCTGGCTCTAGCTCCGGCTCCGGCACAAGAGGAAGTGAGCGAGGGCCCGAAGAGTGGGCTGGACATATTTGGCCGCACAGCAGAAGAAGAAGACTTAGACCGTGTCGAGGACATCGTGGTGCAAGAAATCGACTTGGAACAAGAACGCGAGACCGAAACGGAGCACCGTACTGGTGCACTTGCAGCGTCTCATGGTGTGACAGATAACGAGTGTGCACAGAAACGCGCAGCAGTACTGGATGAATTCCGCCTGAAGGAGGAAAATGTGCGTAATACGAAACCTGTATTTCCCGACCAGCGACCGGGGAAATATTTGAAGAACAAGTACAGGAAGGAACGAGAGGAGTGGATTGCTCAGTTGCCACGGGAAGACAAGTTCTTCCCGCACACTGCAGAGACGGTACGGCAGCTGAATGGCCTGTTTGATGGGGGGAGGTATACGATCAGTAAGACAGACAATAAGACGACGAATGGAATGGTGATGGCTGCTGTGGAGAGGTATACGAGTTTCAATCAGACGTATGCGGAGCATCAGCGAGGTGGAATATTGAAGCATGTTAGCAGAGCGCTGCATGAGCAGGATGTTGCGCAGTCGGCGCAGGCGGCACAGAGACGGTGAGAGCGTAAGATAAGAGCCATAGAAACTGTGGTTGACTTCTCTGTTTCTATATGTAGTATGTAGATACCTGAGTGCAATCCGAAGGAGGTGCTTGCATAAAATCAAGCATTTAGCGCTCGCTTGCAGAGTAACCATGTACAGCACAGATTTCAAAGTTTAACTCCCTTGAGAGTGCATATTCTGCCATCTTACCGCATCTATCAGGCCTCTCAGCCACGGTTCGGCAAGTGGTATATCTATTATCAGCGCATAGTCTTTCCATTCGTCGCTGTCGGGAATGGCTTCAAGAATTCTCCTCAACTTTGGCACAGGACACTGGATAGCTGGATGCCGCGGCATGTCCACCGTCAGTAATGTCTGAGACGTCAGTCTCGCTCTGGCGTCCCTTTCACTCCGGTTGCCAAATGAGTCGACAGTATACACCACAATCTCAACAAGGAGTCTGCGCATGTCCTCCTCACTCGTCACAACAGCTCGAAAGGCGTTCCAGAGGGTCTCATAATCATCCGCATCATCATAAATCCGTCTTTCACAGCCCCCCTGTGCAGAAACAGCAAGAATTCTCGCGAGCGCTTCTCGCCAGTCATCCGTCGGCGAATCTCTTGGCTCGTCCAAAAACGTCAACTTCGCCATACAACATCCCCCAAAAACGTCCTTCTCCAACCACCGCAGCTCGTTAAAGAAAGTCGTATTCGGCTCAACATCTCTCTTCGCCTTCTTCAGTAGCGTCCACGCCTGCTCGAGCCTCATGCCTTCATTCAACATCAAAGTCGCCAATACGGCCGTCGCGCTGCGCGAGACACCAAAGGAGCAGTGAAACAAGATTCGTCCATTACTGGCCTTTGCGGCACGCACAAAGCCGGCGATTTGGCGGAATCGCGGGCTAAGACGCTCTGAGGAGTCGTCTTTGGCGGGAACGCGGAGGTACATGAAGTACGAGGGGTGATAGTTGGGATGCTCCAGGGTTAAGTTGATGATGTGGGTTATACCGTATATGTGCAGGAGCGTGAGGTTTGAGGCGAAGACATAGCCACTGATGTACATCTCGTTGGAGATTCTGGACATGTCGAGATTGGTGGCCGGAAGGGCTTGAGTGTTGTCTGCCTTCGACATCACTGGTCTTCGTGCACCGTCCGGCTGGTTGAAATGCTCGGAAGCCTCCATAGTTCCTAGCTTTTGATGCTATCGATAGAAAGGCTACTCTCAATTTGTCCGATTGGTACACTTCATGTATTCATGTTATGCCTTCGCTTTCCGTGGCAAAGCCGCGGTTTGAGTTGGCTTGGCATGAGTCTTTCGTACGAAGCGGGTGTATGATAGAGCCGACGGAGAGATGGAGAGAATTTGAAACAAGCAGACGAAGAATAGCGGAAGAGTGAAGAAGGTGGCTGAGAAGTGAATGGTCAAGATGGAATGGTGTGGCAGTTGACTCTCTCATGACCCCTATCACCAGAACCAGGCAGCCTAGCGTTGATGCAAGCGCGGAATCACATGCGGAGGGCAGGAGAGCGGGCTAGGGAGACTGGGAAACTTGGAAGAGCATCATGGCCGCATTTCAGGCTGGCGAAGGGTGTCCTTAACGTGCTCACAGCCTTCAATCTCGCTACCGAACAATTTTGAGGTGAGCAGAAGCTTTCACGGCCGTGTTTTGAAGTTGGGATTGACTGATGCAAGCTTTGGCGCTAGAGCGTCACCACAGCCAGGATTATGGGTTGAGCACGTTGCACACTTCCACATTTCCACCCTACCTCACACAAACATCACCTCTGCAACTGCTTCCAACTCCTCCTCCTCCTTTCTCTGCAATCTTCGCATCTCTCTTTCCACACAGCAAGCAGCAAGCAGCAAGCAGCATGTCAGAAGGTGAGCAGCCCCAGCAACGGGCAGACCCGCCTCCGCATGCAATTCGTACGAGCTCACCACCAAGCAGCAGCGCCCAACGGCAACACGCTGGAAAGCGCAAAGGACACCGTGTTTAACTGTGAGGTACGTCAATCCATCAGCTGCATAAAGCAACACGGTGGCCCCCTATCTCTTTGCTGCCTATTCTCGTTTGAGCGAGAAAGCTAACGACTCCTCTTATCTCCAGTTTTTCCCTGCTTGTCCCGCAACATCGGAAGAAGCTCCTTTACAGCACGAAAGCGACCTCATCTTTGCCCCTGTATCCTGTTTTCGTTGATTACGACACCGACTCTAACATTGTCCTGTCAGCTGCACAATCTGCCATGGACACTGTGCAGAATCATCCAATGACGCAAAATGTCACAAACGGTAAGGTGCGTGATCGAAAATCAACCCTCCGAACTACATTTCGGCAAGAAGCTGACTGCGAGTAGCATACGCGATTGACAATATGGCATCCACTGTACTCATATTAAATAGGCCCTGTCGGCGAGAAGGTCAAGGAGGAGAAGGACAAAACCGCGTCAGAATTCCGTGACCTCGCCGACTCGCGCACCACGCCGGAACAGCCTGCAGCTACCGGCCAACCATTGACGCGTATGAGCACATAGTAACAGCTTGAAAACTGTATACTGACCAGAGCCCAGACTATCACTCCATGTTCTACCGTCTTCTGAGCGTATGTTCTTCCGCTAATACTATGCAAACGAACTGCTGACAATCTCGATAGTGGAAGAATCCCCGCGCAACTGGCATCTCTTTCGTCTCAGCTGTGGTCTTCATCTTCATGTGCCGCTACCTCAACATCCTCCGCTACATCTTCCGGGGTCTGTACACCGTTCTGGGCATCACTGCTGCCGCCGAGGTTGTTGGCAAGAGTGTCTTCGGCAACGGCTTCACCAGCCAGATACGTCCAAAGAGATACATGACAATCCCAAAGGAGAGCTTGGAACGCTTCACGGACGACGTCGAGCAGCTGATCAACTTCTTCGTCATCGAGTTCCAGCGCATCGTCTTTGCCGAGAACATTTACGTCACCGTTGGTGTAAGCACTCCTCCCTTCCATACCACTTCTTTGAACGCGATAGCTAACATCTATCTTACGACAGGCCTTCTTCTCCGCCTTCATCTCCTACTACCTAATCAAATGGCTCCCCGTCTGGGGCCTCTCCCTCCTCGCAACCTGCCTCCTCTATCTTTGCCCGCTCATCTACATCCAGAACAAGGAGCTCATCGACGCCCAGCTCAACCAGGCCAACGACCTCATGTCCAAGCAGGCCGCCCAGGTGCGCGAGATGACCGGCCAGTACACCAGCAAGGCGGGTGAGCAGATGCGAACCTACGCCACCCAGGCGCAGAAGCAGGCTCAAGGTCTGATGGGCCAGGCCAAGCAGAAGGCTGGATACGCGGCTCCCGCGCAGGACAGGATTCCGCCACATGAGAGCGATTTCCCGAAGGCACCAGCTAATGACATTGAGCCACCAAAGGAGGAGGCTGCTGAGAAGGAGGGTGCTGAACCTGTTGCTGCGTGAGTGCGCAGCATGGTGTCACTGCCGTGTTCACGTGGATGAGAAAAGGCTTTTGTTGACGACGGTGACATAGGGAGGTGGCGGACGTGAAAATGGATCTCGACGAGGCAGTTGAGGAGATCAAGGAGGAATCGAATGAACAGATTCAACGAGTGCGGACGGAAATTGAACAGACTATGGATGATGTCCAGGAAAAGGGAAAAGAAAAAGATGATAATGAAGGTGTTGGTATCGAGAATTCGGGCGTAAATGATGAGGAAGGCGATAAGGCGGAGGAGCAGAATGAAGACAACACACCTGTGGAGCCTCGGGAGCCAGAGGAGCGAGCTGAGGCTATGGACGTTGAAGCGGATCCAGAGCCAGAGGCGTCACCGCAGGCAGAGGATGCAAGCACAGAAGCGGCTGAGTCTAATGACGAGGACGTGGACATGCGCATTGGGAGGCGGAGTACTGCTGCGACGATTTGAGACCTTCCTCTACCTTTTTTTTTCTTTCCCATGCAGCACATGTACCTATGACACCTTTTTCCTTCTCTCTGGTATCACGGCTTCTCCCCCTTGTTCAGCCCAGCAAGCGAAGGTTGTATTTTAAGCTCTTTTCTTTGGTGCATACGTCTGGCTCCACGATCGAATGAACGCCGTCCTTACAATTATAATTGAATCAATATGGTACGAATTCGCTTCGAATGTTCGTGAGATCTGTATGGCGAATCTGTATGGCGATGACGTATTGGGCGGACCAATTATCAACATCAAGACGCAGAGGGCAAAAATAATCCAATGCGCTTCCATCTCACTCGTTCTTCGGTGATTATACTATCTCAATATACATGCTAGAAGTCTGGTACGGAGAAATATCTTTCTTCATTTGGACGAGGATGATGTGGTGTCCATCAAAACCCTAACCCTACATACTCGTACTATACCCCTGTCCATGTTACTAAGCTCGCGTTGCACTTTACGCGTCGACGCGTCTCCCAGCCTCCTCCAATACTTAGTTCGTTGTATTTTCTCTCGCTGCATAGACTACCTTCTCTACGATTATATCGTGGCATCGAATAGCTATACGCATACGCTATTCTCGTCTTACTTCACATACATTTGAGGACTTCATACCTTACTGAAATTGTCCATCCATCCACACCCTGAACTCCACTTCGAGGCGCCGTTTCCGCTCCTGCACCCAAACGCACAATGGCGCGCAGACAGAGCTCCATCCAGACGTTCGGACGCATATCGAAGGTGAATGCCGAGTCTCCTGCAACGAAGAAACGAAAAGCGAGCTCCGAATCGCCGAGTGAAGTTGTGGACGTTGTCGCGCCGCAAGAGCGTAAGAAGCGCTGTGTCGACGAACGCAGCCCCCAGACGCCAATTGAGACCCCGACAAAGGCGATCAGCCGCAAGCTTGCCGGACTTGAGCTTGAGCGGCGCGAATCGACAGCAGCCGCGAAGAGAAAATCGAGGAGTCTTGCGAAGATTGTGAGGTTTGGAGATACGCCGCCGACGAGTCCGTCTCCGCAGGATCTGGAGCAGCAACTTGGCGACTTGAAAAAAGAAGAACAAAGGCAGACCCTTCCGCAGGAGCTGCAAGACCTCATAGCTCTGAATTCGTCTTTGCTCACTGCGCTGGCGCTTCACTACGCACATCATGGCACAGCTTCACCTCTCAACGTTCGACAGTTGATACCGTCTATGACGAAGATATGGGGCAAGCGAAAGGTCGATTCTGTTGATATCAAACGGTGTCTGGGCCTCTTACAATCAACTCCTCAGCGAAAGGAAGCTACAACCCCGTTCCAATTGTTCGACTACGGTCACAACAAGATCTGTATCGAGCTGCAGGGTAGTGGGAACAAATCCATTCTTGGATCACGATTCGATCACGACCAACAGACTCGGCTATTTGATCAGCGCCTGGAAGACGCTTGGAAGAAGCATTGTTTGTCGGCGCAAGGCGAAGATGACGCCGCTACATTCATCGAGGGACTCCCTCTTGCGGTTGTAAGCATTTCACCCACGGCGGCCAAAACAGTGCAGGTGATATCACTCGCACGGGGACAGAAGCGTCTGGAAGAAGTTCTTGGTAGTCGCGACGATGGTGATGATAACTCTTCGAATCACAAGCCGAGCAAGAGGCGAAGAATGCAAAAGACAGATTCGACTGAGGCAAAATCTACGGAGACATCTTCAACGGTTCCAGCCAAGGTCGACACAGCCAATGGTCCCAAGCCGGTGCCACAGAGCAAGCCATCCCCTTCACCAACACTGTCCACGCAGTCTGAGTCTATGCCAACAGCATCCTCACGCTCAACATCGCTCCTCGCGCGAATCCTCGAAAAGCAATCTCTCAATTCCAGCCTCCCCACTGCTTCAACGAAAGCCGAAATCGCCCGCCTCGCCGCCCTCCAGCGCGTTTCCGACGTCTCCTCAATCCTCGACCTTCTCGTTGCCGCCAAAGGTTCCGGTCCACGCGCATCGTTCTCCTTAACGACATTAGTGCAGAGTGTGCAGGGCAGCGTGCGGAGTCCGCTGGGGAAGACTGAAGTCGAGGGCGTGCTGAGGGTGATGGAGCAGGAGGGCGCTGCCGGGGAGGGGTATGTTAAGATATTGAAGATGGGAAGTGTGCAGGGCGTTGTTGTTGATGTTGGGAGGAAGGTTGGACGGGACGAGATGAGAAGGAGGGTTGCGGCTGCTGGAGGGAAGAGATAGAGCCAGAAGAACTCGTGCATAGAGAGACTGGATTGCTTTTGCTGAACGACTAATGAACGCTGCTCACGTGGACGGATGATGTAGTGATGGAGGTTGCATAGCGAAGCGGAATAGACTGTCAAAAGACAAAGTTTTGTAGACAAGATGCATATGTACAGGGCTGGAGTAAAGGAGTTCATTTGACTATGAAGAAATAGAGAATGCAACTCGACCTTAAACAGCGCTGTCAAAAATGGCCTTTCCTTTCCGCATCAGTTATGCAAGTCAGTTCTAGCAGACTTGTTTAGTCCGATGAACTTAAAGAGAGTAATACGTATGACGCCTCCGACGCTGTGTGAAGAGCCTCATATTCCCCAAGTCAATTTGTCTCTTTAAGTTTAGCATCGCTGTGCGAGCGAGCAAATGTTCAATTACACTCGGAGTCTCCTTGCGAGTATTCGACTTGCTTGAGAAACTCGATGGATTCGAATATAGTAGTGAGCTTGACCACTTGTGCTCTGTGTGGAAATCTCCCAATCTCAAGTCATTCAATCTCTTCGACCAAGCGCTGTTAACGAACAAGCATACACTCGATTGCTATGGAGAGTATCTGTGTTCGTTTGCCGCAAGCAAGCAAATTTGTATGACGAACCTTCGTCTTCATATCCGTGTCCCAGCGCCGTCGCCATGCAATAGCCATGAGAATATAAATGCACGAGCCGCAAAATCAAGTTACTATCTACCACAAGAGCCTCCTTCAACCACCCGCACCCAACATCTCAATCATACCCAACGTACTCCACGCCTGCTGGCTCAGCTCCACATTCTTCCTCACCCTCTCATGCAATACCCTAATCGCGTGGTCGACCTCAGGGCTTTGGCCCATGTGCTCGGAATACAGGTCCAACACGAGACAACCAATGTCTGTCGTCAACTTGGCGCATCGCGGGTCGTTGATCGCTCTGATGAGCCATTTGATGATTGGGAGAAGCGTGACTTCGTCTCTGCCCTTTAATGCGGTACGCAGGGCAGAGCGGTGCTTGAGGGCAGTGAGGAGGGTGAGTTGGGCTTGACGGTTGTTGTTCTGTGATGTGTCAATTCATGGGGATGGGATGGTTGTGAGGAAGGGCAGCAAATACCTCAAGGACAATATCAAGAGCCTTTTCATACATGCCCTGCCGCAGCGCCTTCTCCCACGGTGCGTGGTGCTTGAGATTGTTGAGCCTGCCTCGTGCGTTTCCGTCAATGACGATGTCCGCTCCTTCACCTGTGTAATCCTTCCCTCTCATGTTCCTCTCCCACATCTTGCCTTTCTTCCGCCGTCGGCTGCTCTTCTTCATGTCATACTCCTCGATCCGCCCTTCGACAAGCGCCTGCATCTCTTTCTCCTTCTCTTTCGCCTGCGCCTTCTGCTGCCCCGACAGGCGCGTCTTGATCGACAAGACGCCAGACTGCATACCCACGAGCAGGTGCTTATCTTCCTGGGCACTGCCCTCCGCCATCATGCCCAACGACAAGATGGGAGAGCGGTACTTCGATCCCGCGACGACTTTCCAACTCGTTGTCTCGAAGACCTTCACGTGTCCGTCCAGACCGCCTGTCAGGACTCTCGAGCCGTGGCTCGCGAGCGCTAGGCTAGTTACTGTCTTCTGATGATTCCTGAGCAGTTCTAAAGGCCGCGCAGCAACCAGATCCAGCACTGCGACCGTGCTGTCCGCGCTCGCGAGCAGCGTGGTGCCCATCGGCATCGGCAAGACGGCTTCCACAGGGGCTGCCATTGCGAATGTCATCACGTTGCCTCTGCTCTTGCCCTCTCCGACTCTTGCATCCCACAGCCGCACTGTCTTGTCATAGCTGCCACTCGCTATCATCGCCGCATCAGAACCTCCTGCGCTAGTCATCCACTCCCCCGCCCTCACATAGTCCCCATGTCCCCAAAACTCTCTCACGCTCTTCTCTTCTGTCAAATCCCACAGCCTAACCCCCTGATCGTCCCCACAGCTCATCAAATCCGTCAGTGGGCCGTTCTGTCGCCATCTCGTCACCCACACAGGCTGTTTCCGCTCGCGCCACGTCTTCAGCACTGCTCTTGAAGAGGTGTCGAATACTTGAATCAATCCACTGTCGCTGCCCGCTACGACGACCCGTCCGTCACGCCGGATGTGCGCACTGCGAGCGGTGTTGCCGGCGTCGAAGCGCGTGATGTTCTTGAGCGGTTTGCGCGTGCGCGAGGAGAAGATTTGGAGAAGGGAGCCCGATGTGACGGCAAATGTGTCGAGCGCATTTTGCGAAGGGAGAGAGGATGAGGGCACTATTTGTGGTGTGGTTATGCTGGTGATGGGGTTCGAGTGGTGCGACGGGATTTGGAGCTGGGATGAGAAGCGCGCCCAGTACCTTTGATCGGGGGTGGTGGGTGCTGGCCCGGCTGCGAGCCTCAGAGGTTGTAGAGGTTGGACTTCTGCGGCCATTGTTGAGGTTGTAAGAGAGAGAGGGTTGTTGCAGGGGTGGTGAATTGATCTTGGTGGTCAGGATTGCGGAGGCCGATATAAATTTTGGCGGTGACGTCGGGAAAAATTGCCGATGTGAGATTGGGCAGGATCTACCGATAGAAGCACGTGCGCCACACCTGTATGAGATTTGCTTGACATGCCAAATTTATTTTCCATGCCGAGTATGCATATATACAGTTGCAGTTTTCAAATGAGTCTACTAACGAATATAGTTGCCCGTTTCATTGTATACTATCTTCCCTATGATGCTACCTGCCGACGTTGGAATAAATCACAGCTCCCGCCAAACCGCTCTTTATATCTTCGATCTAGTATCCTTCGCTCTCACTATATGTTCCACGGCGAGGTAGCCGAACACAAGTCCTCGACAGACACTGAAGCCACTGTTGTACCCAGTGCCCATCATACTCGGCGATGACACAACGCCAATAGCATATAACCCAGAGATGACATTGCCTGCAGTATCGAGAACTTGGCCATTAAGTCCAGTCCTCACACCTGCATTCCCAATACCAGTATTCAGAATGCGCCAATTCATGCCGAAGAAAGGCCCACGTTCGATCGGCCCTAACAACGAGGACGGCTTGTGTGATGGGTCGCCTAGAAATTTGACTGCCCAGTCATTCTCGCCCCGCTTGAAGTCTGGGTCCTTGCCTTCCTTGGCATATTTATTGAAGCGCTCGACACTGGCAACAAATGTATCTGCGTCAATATTGAGCTTAGAAGCTAGTTCACGCAAACTCGGCGCCGTCGAGACTTTCATCTCTCCTGGATAAGGCTGTCCGGGTCCAGCTGGTGGAAGCCCGTACTTCTGATGGTGATCCTCATCCCAAACCAGAAAGAAAGGATTCGTCCCTTTTCCTGTGGCGATAGCAGTAACAACTGACCGGTAGTAAGAGTCGTCACAAAAGCGCTTCCCCGTTGAATCTACAAGCATCGAGTGCGGCCACCCCATTGTTGACGCCCCGTATCGGAAGCCCAGGTCGTCTTGGTGTGGCGAAGCCATCCGATAACCAGGGATGTGCATGGCTCTATCGATAGGCATTTTGACAATGTCAGCTCCTATCTCTCTTGCCATCAAATGCCCGTCGCCACGAATACCCGGCGGAGCCACGGACCCAGTCTCTTCTCGCCGCATCTCCGAATACTGATTGACCAAGTCGAAGTTCCAGTCGTACGAGCCTGTCGCAAGAATCACGGTGCCGTTGAAGGTGGTACGGCCATCAGAAGTCTTGCATTCGATTCCAGTAACAGCGTCATTATTTCTAACCAACTTGATGCCGCGGTGGCCCGTTAGGATTGGAACACCCCGCCGCCTCAAACCGACTAGTAAGTGTGCAGCTACACCGGTACCCATAGTCAGAACATCTTCAGCCTGACGTTGGGCGATCAGAGCGTCAAGTTTGTTAATATCACCGCCGATGCCAAATATCTCGGCATACGTCGGACCGGGCGGGTGGTGAGGACTGTATAAGAGTTTGGGCCGAAGCTCCCCCAGGGCAGCGCCATCTAGGGGTGCTGCAGCGAGATACCGTCCTGAGCTCTTTGAACCCGCCACTTGGGGATAGTAGTAATCCGGAAAATCACGGATTAATTCCCACTTCATGGCCTGGCATCGTTCTAAATCTTCCAAGACCCGTGGTGCTTCAGTGATCCATTGCTCCAACAACTGCTCGTCCAACTTGCTGGGGTCATCGTTGAGTGCTTTGACATATGCGCGTGTCTCCTCAAGGGTGTCTTCGATACCTTCGCGGATCATCAAATGATTCTTTCCCACCCAAACTTGGCCTGCTGAAAAAGCCGATGAACCTCCAACCTTGTTATATGCTTCGAGAATGACGACGCGAAGTCCTAAATCATGCGCACGTATGGCAGCCGAAAGCCCGCTAGCACCGGAGCCAACTACCACGACATCGTATTCGTTCTTCGTCATGGCTGATCAAGTACTCAATTCGCTGGTTGCTAGAAAGAGATTGGCCCGTTTGTATGAGCTTGGTAAAGCGTAATGTAGTGATGACGCGACCGCTTAGAGTTCTAAAATTCAAACAGAGTGCGCAACAGAAAACATAGACACGGGCTAGCTGTATTCCGAGACTGAAATATTAGAGAAGGGGAACCAAATGACCACATATAACTTATAAGAGCATTCTAATTTCGAGCTTCTTTGATGCCGTTAGCTCGGATAACGCAAGCATAAGATATTCCAGGTGCGAGCAGAGGCATGGCGGGCTGGACGAGAGGTTCTCTGTTTAACATTTCACATAGCTGGCGCCATATGGCGTACACGTAAGGCGTACAGGATGATTTCCTGCCCTGCTCTGCTGTTTTCCCAACTGTTTGGGGTCAAATGCTGGGAAGGAGGTTTGATTTTCTTCCCCTCGAAGAGTCTTGGCATTATCACGTGAACTCTCAGGATAGCGAAAAGTCAAACTAAGATAAAATCGAAAGAATTAAAAGGTAAATGATACCTTGAGGTGCTGGTAGAGCCTTTGTTTTAAAGGCAACAGCTAATGAACAAGGAAGTGCAAATAGGGGTGGAGGGGCATGGATTTGTCCTTGAACACGTGTATATGAATGAGCAATATGACGCTAACTGAGTTTGGAAATGGGGTTGGTGATACCTGGTCATTGGAATCACAATGATCTTTCTTTACCCATTCCTGTTTCAGCGGCCTCATTCGAAGTCTCAGTTATCTATCCGACATCTACTAGGCCATATTCCACATCACCTCTTTGCAATGACCCAGGCTAGAACAGAAGCATCGCGCTTAGGATATGAGCACTCGGCAGCATATGACTCCGGTTTTCTTCCGGTAGGTGACATCCACAAGCTTTGGTATGAGCAATACGGTCAACAGGGCGGGAAGCCAGGTAAGATTTTGGACCACACCCTTAGTAATAACACGATTCCGTATGCTCAGCCATCACTCCGTAGTCATATTCCTCCACGGTGGCCCAGGAGGAAAGACAACAATCCAGAACACCGCATTCTTCAATCCCGCCGTCTACCGTGTCGTCCTTCTTGACCAACGCGGTTGCGGAAAGTCTACGCCACCGGCAGATCTCCGTGAGAACACGTCCCATCATCTTGTGTCTGACATAGAAGCGTTGCGAAAGCACCTTCAAATTCCGAAGTGGCACCTTGTCTTTGGCGGCTCGTGGGGATCATGCCTCTCTCTTCTATATGCCCAGACGCATCCCGAAGCAGTTGGCTCGCTTGTCATCCGCGGTATTTTTACCGTACGAAAAGCTGAGCTCGCTTGGTTCTACGAGGGGGGCATCAGCCAGTTCTTTCCTCAGCAGTATGATGCGTTCATAAATTTCCTGCCCGAGGACAAAAGAAGCGATGCCATGTCTGCCTACTACGCACTCATGACATCTGAAGATAAAGCGACGAGACTGTCGGCTGCTAGATCATGGAGCGAAATGGAGTTGTGTACAAGCAACCTATTCATTGACCAGGAAGGCCTCAAAAAGCTTGACGATGAAGTTTGGGTCCTTGCTCATTCCAGAATAGAGGCCCACTACTTCAAACACGGCGCGTGGATAGAAGACGGGCAGCTATTAAAGACCGAAAATATTGACAAGATAAGACACATTCCAAGTTGAGTCTAAGCAGCATATGTATATCCGGCTATTCATTAACCATAACAGCTACAATCGTGCAAGGACGATACGATATGGTGTGCACGCCTCGGACGGCGTATGATTTGCACAAGGCGTGGCCTGAATCGACTTTGATTTGGATTCCCGATGCCGGACATAGTGCTGAGGTAATTAGATCACCTCTCTTGAAGAATACCGCACTGACACTTGCAAACACCATCACAGGAGCCAGGCACCAAGAAAACTCTGATCGAGATCTGTGATCAGTATGCTGAGCTGTGAGGAAAACGTACGCTGTGAATAATTCTGCAGTATCTTTCCCTGCGAGAAGCGGAGGTTCGCAAGAATTCGCCTTGAGGACCGTAGAGCAATAGCTCAGACCCTCTCAAATCTGTGTAGCGAGAATACTCTGCCAGTGAGGCTGAGGCGCAGCGCATGCTACTGCACTGCCATAGCTTTGAGGTCTCTTTCAAGCCACCTGGCTCTTTGGCCATTCCAGAAATCTCTGCCACTGCTCATCCAGCGTCTCCGCAACGGTCGTAACTGTCCACTTTCCCCATCCTCCGATCCAAAAGAACTGCGAGCAATGATGCAAACAAACCGCCCAGTGCGCCAGTATAATCATTGCAATTGGCTCCTGAGCCTCCAACGCTGTAAAATAACGTGTCGGGACCATTCCAGGCCAGAAAAGGACCACAGTCACAGCATTCGGAGTCCACATGAGCCGTCGATGCGTTCGCTTCATCTTCTCAATCGTCAAGATGTACATATCTCTTTTGCTCACATCTTCGAGAAGTTGAGCAACATGCTGTGCTAAGTAACCCAGAGAAGCCTCTGCTTCAGGAGCTGGTTGCTCCTCGCTCCAGAGTGCAACGACTCGCGCGCGGATGAATGGGCTGATGTTCGAATCTGGACTAGTTTTCCAGCCCATGCGGTACAGTTTTACAACGCCATCAAAGAGACTGACTACTCGTTTCAGCTGCTGTAATTGGCTGCGATCGTTGCTGTCCGTTTTCGAGGTGGCCAGCGGCACGGCAAAAGAGCAAGCGACAATTAGGCCAGCGCATGTCAGAGCTGGCTCGCAGTTATCCGTATTGATGTCGCTCAATATTGGGCGGAACCTCTCCAAGGCTGAATTTTGGTGGTTCAAGGCCACATCGAGGTAAGTCTGCCTGATACTAGCATGATCGCTTCCAATTGCCGAGTGAAGAGCTGCAAATGCCAGGACGATGAAGTACAAGTAGTCATGAGAATGACTGAACTTGCGGATAGCAGAATCCCAATGGTGAAGGCCGTCTTCTTTAGATGCACCCGTAAGTATCGGAGAGACAGCTGTGATGTAGTGCTCGTATAGCTGCTTGTTGGCCTGGGGGGTTTTGTCAACAGCAGCAAGCACTTCCTTGGGAGGTGACTGCTCCGATCCCGCTATGGTTGGCGACGAACCCGAAGAGCTTCCTGCAACAATTGCAAGTTGGTATTGAAAAGGATTGTATGCAGACCCCAGATGAGCATAGTTGCAATCTTGGTTCTTTGAGACGCATCTAGAACATCGCGGCTGCCCTTCATCGCACTAAGACGCCTGAAAATCAGCCCAGTCTACGACGATGAACAGTACCTTAGAAAAGAAGTACGAAAATTCCATAGAGGAAATGTCAGGAGGTGATCAGTACACCCCATAGCCTTAGCGCTTCTCCTGTATATAAGCGAGCACCTTGAGAGCTTCCTTCCTTCAATCAATCAACTCACATTGATCATTCGTGCTCTGATAGGAAAACTGCCGGACATGGCCGAAAATGCACAAAGGAACTTGCCTTCACTCTTTTAGCTTTGCATTCTCGGCACCCGTGGTGGGAGTTGGTATGGGACCGTCTGGACGACATACTCTTGCAACATTGCCGTCAGAGGCATTTCTGCCCACTTATGGACTGCCCTTCAACACCTGTGGAACATTCACTGAACGTGTCCACACGCGTCAGCCTCAGTTGATGTCGAAGATGAGCGAAGGAATCTGCCGAGGAAACCCCGACGGCGACGGGCATCGGCGAGTTTGGATGAAGAGTTAGAGTCTCTTCTTCAGTGAGGATTACATTTATTTGAACCTTGCAATCTTAAGAGGTACTAGCCTGCCCATATTGAATTGGACTTTCTCTAAAGCTTGAGCTTGTGTAGAGACGCAGAACTCGTCGTTACTGCAACCTTTGCAGCCTTCATGGGAAGTCGAATCTTTCCATCTTTCCCATAGAGAAATGTCAGACTCTGCGAAGCAGTACGACTTGATTAAGCTTCAGCCGAAGTATGTTGTACTGAGTTTTCAGTGGTACTCTCGATCGATCAAGCTGGAGAACGAGACTCGACCGTACAGCACCCTTTCAGCCGCACCCTAGCCTGCCGTTTCGTCACCTTCGATTCAGGCGCAAGCTGCCTCATTCACACAGCAAGGAAGAGTCAATCTTTCATCATTCGTATACAATTATTCCTGCATGCAATCGATTTTTGGATTCTTTGGATTCGATTGGAATGCTCTGAACAAAGGGTTCCGTTCTGCCACCAACCGATAGAGTACAAGGGTCCACACCCTTCGCCGCGGCAATGTTTCATTCCATACATTACCATCATAAGTTTAGCGACAAAAGTTCAAGCCGCCTAGGGGCCTGTCTTGTTATCTTGTTGCCATTGTCTTAGGGTCCTTGCTTTGCGTTGTCCCGCAGCTTGATGCTATCAAGTTGAGTACAGACTCGGGACTTTGTGACCGGAAATTGTCTTTGTACGGATTCGTCACGAATTCACGCCGCAAACGGTGCAAGACGCATCATGGATTCACCCAATCTTTCTCTTCTTTGTTCTTGCGGAATTGGTAGAGTTATAGCTAACACAGAACGTCACGAATTATGAGTTACCAGCCTCATGTCTCCTTTGCTCGAACATTTCTCAGGGCTTCCGGTATTCGTTCTCGACTACAATACGATACCGCTGACCTCCTCAGAGACGCTGTCTGAATATGGTCCAAACACGAAGCCAGACTGGAAAGCAAACGAACAAACCCATCTATTATTCGGAGCCCCCAAAGGCTACAAAACCTGCCACAAAGAGGAAGAGGAAGAACGACCCCGAGAAGGGGGAGAAGAAAGAGAACAGCAAGAAGGCCAAGAAGGATAAGAAGAACAATAATGCTAAGGCAGCTGTCGAGGAAGCGGCAGGAGCCATTCCCGATACTGTTTCTAATGTCGTCGACGCGGTCACAAGCACTGTTGGTGAGGCTGCCACTACCTTGAAAGATGCGGCCACGAACCAACCGAGCTCGGCGAAAGTGCCAAAAGTTCCAAGCGCTGCAAAAGAGGACAAATCTCCTCTTAAAAGTGGACCGTCTACGATCAAGATAGATCCACCATCAACAAACAAGGACAAAGAAGCCAGCACGCCCACCGAAGCCAAAATGACAACCTTGCCGGGGGCGGGTTCCAAAAACATCGATGAGCTATTTGAGGACCAGAATGAGCCAGCTGAAGCCTCGTCCACCGACGAGAGGACAGAGTCCAAAGAGAAAGAAAGGATCAATCCATTCAAAGGCATCTCTACCGGTAAGAAGACCTACACAAGCATCGATGATGCGTTGAAAGAGTTTTGTGAATCCGGAGGGAGCAACTTGCAGTACTTGCCGCAAGCAACTTCCGAGCTGACGCAACAGTGTGTCCAGGGGAGCTCTACAAATCCCTATGATGCGCTGCGGACGTATTTTCGGTGCTTTCAGCAAGCGAAGGAGCAAGCAAAGGCTCCAGACCCCTCCCTGTCACACAATCTTGAGCAACTCTTCAATAAGACCTTCAGCAACCGTACCTGCACAATGCCCCATATTCGGCATTCATCAACACTTTCAGGTCTTTCTTCTTCAAAGATCAAGCTCACTGGTAGTGGAGTGCTAAATCTCGGGTCCCCAGGGTCGCCATTCGACATCAACAGCGCGCATGACTGCCCTTCGAAGCTTCTCGATTCAGGCCCCACGACCGCTTTGCACGACCGTTCGACACATGCAGTCACTCCAAAATATTCTCCAACGTCCCCGCACACGTCCTCGTCCACGGGCAAGCCGACTATATCACCGCCGAGTTATTCAAGGCTCACCCAAGTGGGACCTGGGCCTAAGCTGTACGATCCAACGGAAACGTCGCCTGCCTCAGAGCATAACCCGTTCGCCGCTTCTATTTATATGGGGTCGTCGTACAGTCCAACCGCATCTTCGCTTGGCATGACGACGTACAGCCCGCCATCGCCAAGATACGCCACCAAGCCGGTAAACTGGGGTAGTTTGTCCGGCAAAAATCCGAGTGAGGGTAACACTAGGAAGGCAGTGTACAACCCATCGATGGGCATAACGGGGCCGCAGGGTCCGAGCTATAGCCCGACGTCGCCAGGATTTGTCTCCAAGCCAGTGCTCTGGGGTAGTCCGTTTGAGGCAAAACCGAGTGAGCGGAAAACTGAGGGAGCGAAGATTGGTCCGAATAATCTATTTGGCAACAAGTCGTTGGATCCACGAAAGGATTCGGAGCCGTCTGATGCAAATGGCAGCCCAGTCAGAGGCTTGGATGCTTGATAGACGCGCTTCGGATATCGGAGTATTTGCAAGCTTCGGCGCGTTAGAGCTTTGTAGATTCAGGATGCATTCTGTTTTACTCATATAGGCATACATGAAAAGAGTAGTTGTAACAGACACGTATTAATAGCAAATAATCCAAATCCATTTCTGTATTATTTCGTCGGCATTTACAGTATATGTTGCTCGTGATCCGTTCTCGTATATACAGCGGTAATGCAATCACGCATTCCCATTACTACTCTATTAAGTTTGACTCTCTCTATACCCAAGATTCTATAAATATCAATTACGCTTATACTAAACACTAATGTAGGTTTTCACCTCTCTCATTAGTAGTTGAACACCATCAGCGACGGGTTCAGCAGGAATGGCAGGCCAGCATGGGAGACGATTGTGACGGCGAGTGGGACGACGGCAGTGGCGCCTTGGATCTCCCAACCGCGCGGTGCGAAGTTGCCGAGATAGATCATACCGCCGACGACGATAAGGATTACGATATACATGTACTTGAAGCTTTTGAAGATCTTCGGAACTTCCTGGAAGAAGTTGGACTTGACAGCTTCCTTACTTGTGGCGCCCCTGTGCTCGAGATTAGCTGAGCCATCCAAAACGATTTCATGCACTAGACAAACCATTGCATGTCGATGTGGAACAAATGCGACAAGATTGCAGTGTTGAGATGGAAAGATAGGCCGCCGAAAAAGATGGTAAACATCGGCATCCATTTGAAGTTCTCAAGTAACGAAGCGAAGAGAGCCTTTTCGCCGAGTCGGTAGCGGAGGATGGCGAGCGCGAGGTTTCCGGCGCCGTTGAAGACGACAACAAGAGCGACAAAGACTGTAACGTATTAGTTCATGCGCATGGTAATGGTTGCGGAACATCATACTCTTCCAAGACTCCATGTAGAATTTGTCTAGTTGACCGTTGTACCAACCGATGATGATGTAGTTCATAACTGTCAAAGGACCTCCAGAAGCCAGCGCAAAGTATGATGCGATGTATGCGAGGATAGTACACTTAGATGACAGGTTCATGTTTGACCACAGGAATGTGTAAAAGAGGCGAGTGAAGGGACCTCTGAAAATCCATCGGTGGAAAGGGTTGAAGACCAGCTCACTGCAGCCGTATGCGTACTTTTGCCAGCGGGTAAGCTCGTCGTAGATCGTAAGGGATACGCCTTCCTTGAATTGATTGTCGTGATACGCGGCGATTCGAACGGTGTTCCCGGCAATCTGAAGCCGAAGGGCGATGTCGAAGTCTTCCGAGACGTGGCTTTCGGACCAGTAAGCCACGTAACCATCTTCTTCCTTAACGCCAACGGATTGCACAGCTGCAGCCCATTAGAATCATTCAACCGGAAGCAAAAGCAACTTACCCTGCCATCGAAGAAAAGCGTTGTGCCCGACAAACGGAGCGACTTCGCCAGAGCCGATAGAGAAGCGGATAGATGAATACACGAGATTAGTGAAAAAGGTGATGCCATTCTCAAAGAAATCGCCGACAACTTGCATGACCCCTGTCGAGTGCTGAACAATTGCAACTTCAGGGGAGAGGAACATTTCCGCGGCGCCATACAAGAGACAGTCAACAGGCTGTACAGCGTTAGTGTCGATACAAGTATTTGCAATGGCCATCGCTTACCACACGTGTATCAGAATCAATGATCAGGATATGCTCTCCAACGCGAATGTTTCCATGGGCATGTGCAAGGGGATTCTCTCGAAGCACACGCTCCAGACAGGCTTCGTACATTGCGTTTTCTTCCTGCTCGTCGAGGTAGTCGGTACCATCCCGCGCTATCTTCTCATCGACCATCTCCTGAAGGTATGCTTCAACCTTTTGAGATATGTTCAAAGCGAAGTTCATGTTCGAGGCTTTTTTGAATTTCCCTTTCCGTTCGAAGCCCTCAGCGCCATGCTTCGGTCGAGAGACCCAGCCGATATTGTTGTCTTGGTAGAAGTCGAGTCGAGCTTTAACATCCTCTTCGGGAATTCCTGCACGAAGGCCATCATCGTTGACGAAGATCGATGCAGTTCCACCATGGGACTCGTAGTGTGATATGGCAGCCTTCAAACTGTTCACAGTCGGAATGATGACTGAGTGCAAACCTTCTTTGTACACGGGCATTTGAATTGTGACATGAGGGGGGATAAAGCCTTGAGCGTAGGCTCGGCGGAGACTTGGCTTTATCGCGGAGTAAAACCGTGAGTTACTCTTCAATCCGCTGATTGGTCCGATGGCCTGGAAGATGTCTGTGAAGATGACGACTACGAAGAACAAACCAACTAGGATGAGAAGAGGGATCAAGGCTACGAATGCGAGCCTGATCCAATTTCCGTCAGTAAGAGATTCGAGTATCAGATTCGATGTCGCCAAGCCCAGGAGGAGAAAGATAATGAGGCACATTCCAAGTCCAACAAAGAAAGCGGAGGTGAGGTTGATAGGTCGTCCCAAAGATTCCGGGCTTGCAGCTCCCTTTTCCTCGTCAAAATCGTCCTCGGCCTCTTCTATCTCTATTTGAGGGCCTTTCTTCTCTAAATTGTAGTTCACAATTGATCCAGTGGGAGTACCACGCGCCGTATTAGAGCCGGTGCCCATGGCGAAGGGAATCCCTTGAGAGCCCCACACCTTGAGATCGTTAGCATGAAAAACTCGCGACAGGAGGGTTGGCCACCTACCAACGACAAGAGCTTCTCTTCCAAACGAGCCGCATGTGGAATGATCATCTGAAGATCATCATGCCATACCAGAAGCATGCGCTCCCTTCGAACCAGACAAGCATATTGGAACTTCTTTACGTTGTTGGAAGCTATCTCGCTGAGAGAGTCCACGATCTGTAACTGTGACCCGTCTGGCATAGCTTGTTCCGTCTGATATAGGTCAAGAGATGACAGGATGACACTGATCGTCTCAGTGCTCATCGTGAAAGCTATTTCGGCATTGATTCTTCGGACAGCAGCCAACAACTCGTCAGATATTGTCTCTGGTGCATGTACGTAGTTGCCTCGGGTCCTTCTTAACAAGACTCCGCTCGAACTTTCACCCAAGGTGCCAGGCATCGCTAACCATTGGCTTGACGATATTCTGCCATAGAGGTATTTGACCATCTGTGAAGGTATCAGCTTGTGATTAATGGTACTTGCTTGGCTGCAACGTACAGAAGCATAGCGAGCTCCCTCATCAATGTTCGCCAACGTATACCTACTACCTGTGGGAGGTGGACCATCCTTTTCTGCAGGGTCTGAAATGGGCTGGTTCCTCTCCTCAACTTCCAATGGAGGTTGAGGTTCTTCCTCTTGAATCGATTTTCCCCCGAGCCATGATGGGCGGTTCTTACCAAACACCATGGCTACAGAAGCAATTGGCTTAAGAGCCTACTGTCAATTGGCGTCGAAACGATGTATGAAGACGGATGAAACAAAATAATGAAAGACAATGCACTCAAACGAATGGACGTCTTCGAGACGCAATAGAAAGAGTGGCCCTAGAACAAGAAATTCAAGACTCGAGATAGCGAACGAAAACATCCCGGCAGCGGGTTTAAAAGTATTAACATCGAGTGAGAAGCCGCACAGAGCACCGATAGCCTCTGTGGTATCAGTGCAGATTAGCCACACCACGTTTTCGTGCCCACGTCTGTTAAGTTCTGGGCGTTGTCCTGAGACTATTTTGGGACCCTGGCGACAAGCAAGCACCTGGCCGTTTCAAGGCACGTCTGGGCAAGAAACCCGGCTGCGAACAATTCGATAGCTCGGTTTATCCCTTATGCTGACAAGAATCGTCGTGGGTGCTGGCGATGCACGATGGTGACTGAGTGAGAAGCGTGGATGGCAGGCATATGGCGGCCGCATTAGGAAGAAAACTGTGTTCCTGCATGGCATGGACGCATTGACGCCACTACGAAGTCTCCTTAAAATTCAAAACTGACAGTTTTGTTGTAACGCACGGCCCAAACGGCAGAGGAAGATAAGGGAAGGTCAAGGGCCAGGGGAAGCGCCACACAGGTTGTTTGCCCGCCCTAGTCTCCTTGCGGCAGCTAGTGCAAGCTTGTTTGGACTTCGAGTCCAACCCATCCTTCCTCCAATCCCATGCTCCCGGGAAGCTTTACCGCACTGCGCTCAACCGCTTCACGTTCTGACCCACATGTTTTCTGGGATGTCTGCATTCCTGCGTCGCCAGTCGTCAGGCCAAGCCGCGGCTGCTCACAACTCTCCTAGAAAGGGGGGAATTGCCAACCAGCTCGACGAAACTAACTTATGAAGTCAGTTGGTCAGATGGAGGCATTGCAGAAGAGGTCAATGACCATCCAATTCGAAATGAACGCCACAATGCGTATGTGGCTCAGCGCTGAACAAAGCGACACCTTGGAACGAGCAACGTGCAAAGACATGGCAGGGGACGGCAGAAGCTTACTCTGATCGTTTACGTGCATCGGGATTTTATTGACGCTACCAGGGTCTGCAGACAAGGCTTTCATTGGACACAGTCAGCATCTTATAGCCACAGCTACAAGCGAGTGGTGTGTACAACACTCCTACGAATCTTGCGTTGATTGATTAGAAACTCGGCAGACAGCGGGCCTCCGTGGGAGGCAATCCCAGCTTTACATGGCACCGCTCCACTACATGAACAAATGACGAGACAGCCAGCATACCATGACCTGGGGCATAGAACAAGGCAAAAGACACGAGACGCCTATCTCCGCTGACTGACTGAACACCACAGAACGATGTTCCACACATACTTACTATTGGCTCGATGTACGCGTCCTTGAGCCTCGACCAGCAGATCACGCAAACCCACAGTCGAGAATGGACTGGCGCGCCGCGCCTCGACTTCTGCAAGGACTCACTCTCAAACTGCAATCAATTTGTGCCCGCATTCGCAAGTACGTATGGTAAAGTTGCGCACGCCAAGTCTTCACTGACATTACCCTGCTCAGGTACCACGACTCGACATCCCCAGGTGTCATAGTATTGGCATTTGTCAATCGAGAACAAGTTAGCTCGCCCTGTCGTGTGCCGATTTCCAGCAAACTATCGTTCCTGACACTTTGAAGCCTACTCCACAATCCTGTTCCAAGTATCCTGTCGATGCTGGACATCCATTTTCGACTTCCGACATTATATCGGGGCCAGAGAATGGCGAACCTTGCACACGAGCAGCTTTGCCAAGACAGGAGACCTCCGCTGCCCAGCCGCTTCCAGGGACAGCAATGTGCCTAAATGGTAACGTAGCTTGTGCTTCATTGTATCAACGGTGCCATCTGTAGCTCGTGCCAATTGTGTCTCATGCCATTCAAGTGGTACATGGTTGGTGCTCCTCTCTTAGTTGAATTGTTTCTCCAATTTCTATCTTCTTGAAATCTCTATCTTCTATTACAGGCATTATGATCTATAGTCGTTTCTCAGAATAGTCCAGATCCGTCTCGAACGCCAAACTGTGTTTATCACTGATATAATTGAAAGCATCGGGCATCCCACTCTGTCCGAATCAAGCTGTACAGGCTCCTTCCTGCCACATTTTGACAGATTTTACAGTCATTCCACGCTTATTCCCTTCTCCCCATGTAGGCAGCCAGTTGTCTGCGTCATGGTAGAAGTCCCATTGCGAACTTGCACCATCGTCTAGCCAAGGTTTCCCTGCCTTGTTGTCTGGGAAGAAGCCATTCCTGGCTCCGACGGCAACATTCAGAATGAGGTAGAAAGGTTGATCGAACGGAGTGTTGCTCTGGCCAGTCTTTTCCCACGGATCCTGGAGCAAAGTGGAGTTCTCTTCCATGGAAGCAAAATCGCCACGGGTCCAGAGGTCTTCATTGCCGAACTTAATGAAGAAGATTTGGACCAGTCGAGTATCGAGATAGAAGTAAAGGTAGTCACGCGACCATTCTAAACCGAACGTATGGAATTCCTTGGTATAGTCGGTCCTTCGGATCGCTTTGCCACTGGTGGTTCTCCAATAAGCGTCCGTGTCTGTGGTGGGACCCCAGTGCAGCGTTGTGGTGTACACATCTCGACCACCAGCCGGGTATTCGACATCGTTGCCTCGACTTTCCGCAATGTCAATCTCTCCACTGCGCGGCCAAACGCCATAGACATTATCCTCTGGCATCATCCCTAATGCCTGTATCAGATCATAGATATTCTCAGCTCTCCGACTGACTTACAAATAGCTGGCCAAAGCCAATCGCCTTCTGGCATCTTGGCGGTGACTTCGACTCGGCCGTACTTGATCGTCTTTTTGCCCTTCGTCGTCAACCTCGCAGAGCGGACCGGCGGAATCATAGACCCTAATGTCGAATTGGAGTGGATGGAGCACTGCGCATTGGTGGTCCCTGTGCAGGAGCCATCTCCACCAGCTTTTGTGAGGTTTAATGTGTATCCATTATACAGCTTGTCGTCATTTATGTTTGTCGTCTCGTTGGTCAATGTTGGCACAATATGCAGGCCTTCTGCGTCGACAAAGGAGTTCTTTGGATCTGTCGTGTCCCAGTCGAAACTACCAACTCCGAACCCATCAATCTACGAAATCAGTACAAGAACACGTGAGAAGCGATCCAAAAACTGACTTGGACTTCGTGAGACCAGATGTTGGTGTCAAGCGTATGGAAATCTTCGTCTAATATTAAGCAGTACTGTCTCGAAGTCAGTGTATCTCTTCTTCGGGCAACGGGATGAGCGATTCTCCAAAACATCGACGGACGCGGCAAATATGCTCAGGGACAGAGACCGTACCTTATGGTTACCGACTTTCCACGTTGCGGTATAACAAATGAATGCGCTCAATGCAACTCCAATAATAATGAAAATCCGGACAATCCAGTTGTTCATCCGTGTCTTTTTCATCCGAGGGTCTTGAGTCCATGGTCGTTCATAATCTCCTTTTAATCTGTAGCTGCGGAATCGTCGCTTTGGGCGTCCAATTTCAGACATGCGCCCCGTCCATGACTGAGTCTCGTGGACTTGGTCCAATGTATTGTACGACTGTCGAAATGGACTTTCGGACCTGAACGCCATTGGAGCTGCCATTGCGCCTTCGCTGCAATCGATTCAACTGCGTTTCAAACAATTTAGAATGTCAACAACGCTCACGAACCTTGGAGCGGGTGTACGTTACTGATGAAGCGAACCTTGAAAGTTATTAAAAGAGCAATCAGTGTGAAGCGACCAGGATCCCCTGTAATGGGAAGGGTGTGGCGTACGACTGGGATAAGCTCTATACATGCACCCGGGATGGCCTCCTTAGCCCAAGCCTGGGCTTGGAGATGTTTCCTCTGGCGAGACAGCTTGAGGGACGAGCTTCTCAAACAGCATCACACTCAACCGCATTCCTCATAAGACCAGGATCCCGATTGTACCTCAAAGATCACGACATGTTGAGCTCTTCCCTGTCCTCCCGATTGAGGGTCAACTCCGAGAAATATTCTCGAAGAATTCTTCGCTAATTTCTCATTATTGCCGTTACTGCAGTGCGGCTATTTCCCTCATCCAACCAACAAGACCTCAATCAGGCCACCCAGATCCCCGATCCGGCCAGCTTATGCTCCACGACCGCTGCTGCCAACGTGCAGCAGGCGTTGCTGCGACAGCAGCACGTCCCAAGCATCAGCGCCACAAAGTGGAATGGTGACAATTGCTAGTATGACCGTCTCATCTCTCGTCTCTTTGACAGTAAACAAATATCGGCCCTCAACTGTTGATATCAGTTGTCTTGAAGACGAGGGATTGGTCCCCGAGACTGTGTCACACTGAAGGTCTTCCAACTTTCGCAGCTTGCATGGATCTGTGACAATCGTGCATTATCTCCCCCTTCCTTCTTCCAAGTTTTGACTCGATGGAGAGGTTCTCGGCATGACGAGCAACCTGGGGCCCTGGTAAGCGCGAGCACGTGGGTTTGCTCGCAGTTCTCAGGTACAGGTGCCATTTAAGTGGTCAGCACATTGACCAGGCTCCATCTTTATATCATGTTGTCTCACTTCTCGGGCATATGGTCGAAATGGGGGGGAGAGAGGAGCATGCATGCCAAGGGAAGATAGCGAACTTCAATCCGCAATGGCTCTCTGAAGCGGCCATATGGACACGTTCGAATTTCGAAATTCAATGTCGATCTCCCGATATCGTCGCTGCAATCGACGATGTCCATGATGCCCCAGAATGAAATAGCATTGTCCCAGTTGAACAAATGGTTGGAGCAGAATCCGCCGTGGCGACCACTGTATTTGCTCAACGTGGGGGTGTAGAGACGAGGGTTGTCGCTGCATGCCTGATGGACCAGTATTGTTTGCTAGGTAGCAGAGGCCAGACGAGGCGTCGTAAGCCTCTCGGAAGGAGAATTTCTGGCGCTGTGGCTTGAAGGATGTGGGTGGCAATCTGTTGCAGCGATCCCACTACTCTGTACGGTAGGGCGATATCTACGAAGAGCATGCACATGCGCCTTCTTCAACGGCCGCACGCGGACCAGTCAGCTTTCAGTTTGCCAAGCGTCCTGCAAGTGCTACGCTCAAGCCACCGTGATCATCGATCTCGCTACAGAGGGAATGACATTTCTTACAGCGAAACTTACGATATCAGGGATCCATGCAAGCGGGACAACCCTCTGAGCCGCAGATTTTCCTGGCAGACAAAGTTCTCACTCATCGCAATCGTTTAAATAATTTGAGATTTGTTGGGCAGGGGAACATTATATCCGCCCTCGAATTAATAAGTGATACATATCGCTCGTCTTCGCTTGTGGCGACATTGATGTGGCGAGCTTTGTCCCCCTTGAAATCGACTCTAAAATATCGGCCGACGTGTTACGGCTGTACACTCTGATATCAGGAGGTGTGGTTACTCTATCGCAATGCGAGGCACCATAGCTCCGCCTCAAGCCGTTGTTATCCAATCCATATCTCCTTCCAAAAGCAAGCAGCCAATAATACTTGCATATGGCAATTGACATCAATTCTCTTCCTCCTTGTGCCGATTTTTGAGCTCTCTTCCTTCCTCATGCGTGTCTTGTCAAGTACTGCAGACGCTATTTGCTCACTTACATGTATGATGTATTGGAAATCGACTTGGCCGTGATAACCTTATCTGTCCATCCGCGTCGCGATGATATCCTTATGTTAAACCTAATAAATGATCCTGCTTGCGTCCAATAGCCTAACAGCTGACTCATCTACTATTCGCAGACATGTGCGCGAGAGGGTGACTGCCCGTTATCGCGTATCTGCATCGGATTTGGGCGGTTCGCTTCCAAATCATTGGGCGATGGAACGCCTTTGAAGCCACAAAAAGCTCGTATGGGATGCAATTCTCTCCTGTCCGCAGCATTTCGAGCGCTCCGACATGGCATTCTTTGAAATTGACCAACTGCCGTGGTGAGACGCGTTGGCCCAAGCACCTTCCTATCAAGAAATCCAATCTCCGCTCCCAAGCCACGGCGATGCACAAAAAGAAGCAAACGCCCACCATCTAACAATTTTATTGTCATCCTCAACATACGTACATATCTCGCATCTCGTGTCTCGTGTCATCAAACGTCTCATCTGCGTCCGCTTCAATTCGTTTGCACGGGGGAACCGTATTCCAGAACTGTCTCGACTCAGGTGCCGCGTGCTTCGCTCCGCATCGTCGCTCGCTGATGATGTGTGGAGCAGTAGGCTATCAACTTCGAGATAACCACTTCGAGGCACGTCCTAATTGCCAAATACATCTTGATATCTCATACGAACCCACGTGAAGATAGTAATGGCCACACACCTTAGCTATTGCCTTCGCAGTATGGGTCTTAAATAGGTATATCCTGCCTGCTTCTCGGGGCGTCGCTATCAGGTCATACTCCCCTTTCCTCTGCCCTTGAGTTGACCCTCTCGTGGTATTGTTTCGTCCCTCTCCTGAAAGTCTTGGTACTTCACCTTACTTTCGTATCCCTACAGAGCTGGATTTTTTCAAGTCTATTCCTGCCATTCGTTTCCCGACTTGTAGCACACTTTAAAGTTCAATTAATATTCTCACTATGGACATAACTTCACCATTGCCGCTAAATGCTGTAGGCTACGAAGATGCGGTTTCTGGAGCCCTCGTTCAGGCCCCCCGGTAGTGTTTCGCTGCGAGCGGAACTGATTCGGATGGAGAAGACTAAATGAATCCATATATGCCACGAGAGCCTTGTTCCGAGCTGCGAAGACTTCGTTTAGGTTCTATATCGTCTAAAGCACAAGAGTCCTGACACTGCCTTCGACACTACCTCTCAATGCACATAGTTTAAGATGTCCATTATACACGGGCATAGATATGCACCGGAACGTCCAGAGCAAGGTGCCCGACGTCAAGGAAGAAGCATAGTTGGTGGTGTGCATTACAGGCATGTGAAACTTCGTTATTAGCGAGTCCGCATGCCGTCTCTCTCATCTGACGAACTTTGTGGTAGCTAGAGAAACCAACACAGCTTCGAGCCGGGCGTCAAGCTGATACTACAGAGCTGGGAGAATCTGTAGGAGGGTGCTAGCTAGCGCCCTTACCGTGTATATGGTCTACGGAGTACAACGCTTTCCAACTGTGATTGATAGAATCCATGACGATCATTCCACGAGGATGTAGAACATGTTTATGGGCGCGCAAAACAAAGCCGCTGCTGACCCCGCCTGTTGCGCAGTCTCAGTGGCTTGCCGGATTGCGGACTAAATAGTTCGAAGGAGATTGCAGTGAGGTCTTTCGTAGTTCTGTTGGTCGGCGGCAGATGCTTGAGAGGCAATTAGAACCGGGCCCATGAATGGCACACGCGACCAAATAGTATTGACTAAACCATTATTTATGTTTCACTTCGCAAGCCAGCACGTCCTAGTCGAAATGGATGGTCAAACACGCCAGAATGCATCCGCCATGGGGCGCGAAGTGAATGTGGAGCAAAGCGGTCTACGTGGAGCATGCACTGATTTCAGGCATGATGGGAGAGAAGTAGTGCGGAAAGACATCACTACAAGGTCACGGAGGGTCTATTATGGTGCGGCTGCCTCCCTCGCAAGCTGGCTGTCGTGCGGAGGATGAAATACACCTCGAACACGGAACGAGAACAGCGCTCGCATGACCATTTTCATTTCTACAGTCCACCTTGAACCGACGCCCGACTTGTGCAGGTGTACTCAGCTCCATGCTTTATACACCTCTGCTTGATACGTAGTTTGATGACGCGACTCGGAATGTTCTACATAAACCACGGCCCCCGCAGTGCACATTTTCAGTCGACTTGCTTCTTTTGCCGTCTTACAAGTTTAATATACGGCTCGAATCTTTTCTCGGACCGTGTTTTGTGTTGATCGCCATCTAACATGTTTCACATGCATTTCCGCCGCTTCGTTTGCGAGACGTAAATCAGGATCATTAGAGTTTCTCATTCAGCATACCCTCATTTCGTTATTGCAAGACGCTTTCGTCCATTTTGACTCATGTCCAGCCTCTCACGAATTTCCAGTGTCAAGATATTCCGCGGACATGAAACAATTGGCCCTCGTTTCCATTATTTCTTCCCATAAAACCTGATCAGGTGTCACGGCGTTTTATTGCATCATCCCATAACCCTGCACGTCCCAAGATTACGGGTTATGTGGATCTCGCGCAAACAGCGTCAGATCGCAGCTGGAGGGGAAAATCTCCGCTGCGTGCTCCGCATACCGCATCGTTGGAGGCGGCCCGACTCGGAAATAGTGAGGTGTGTAAGGGTCCATGAGGGATTTGCTGTGTCTCCAGTTTCACGTAGGGTGTAGGTCTGGAGGCCGAGACGAGGCGGACACGAACGGGAAGCTGCCGCAATGGAAAAGGGAGAGCGCCCAATGCTACGGACGGAGGATAGAAATAAAAAGCTGGTCACTGGCTCGCTTCCAGCGGTACCTTGCAGGCAGCTTTGATCCCCACGCGACGCGGCGTCTCGCTTTGCCTTTCCTTTGCTCTGCGCCGCTCCGCTCGCCTGCACCATGTGCGCCGTTGTCCTGAATCGTGCATAACGCGCTCCCTGCTCCTTCGCGCCAGGCCGCTGCTTTTCGCCTCGAAACCTTCGAGAGGCAAAAACCTCCTTTTCTCCCTTTTTCTGCAGCCTGCTTATATACACGCTCGTCGCGAGGCGCCCGATTGCTGGGACCTAAATTGCAATCCATCTCGACTCTTTTTCTGCTCAGCTCAGCCCCTCCCCCACACTGAGCATCCTTCGCCCCGCAGCGCAGGCCCAGAGGCGCCCATCATGAGCGGCGCAGAGGGTTCGGAGAGGCCTGCCGTGCTGATAGTCGGGGGTTTGGGTAAGTTGTGACGAGGGCTAATGCAAATGATTGAAATTCCACAGAGATGGCTGACTCCCTCGTCATGGGCAGGTTATGTAGGCCGCTTTCTGGCGCTGTACATCCATGAAAACAAACTTGCATCCGAGATACGCCTCGTGGACAAGCAGCTGCCGGAATTGGCGATGCTGGCGCCTGAATTCTCAGAGGCTTGCGCAAGAGATAAATTCATACAGGCTGATGCCTCAAATCCACGTTCGTCCGCCTAGTGCAATGGCATAGCTGAAATCCCTCTCAATTGACATTTTTGTTGGGCCAGAGAACTATTCGCGCATATTCAACCGGCCTTCAGGAAAAGAGTTCGACTACCTGTTTAATTGCGGCGGCGAGACACGCTACTCCCAAGAGGATGAGGTCTACAAAGTGCGCTCGTACGGATTGTCGATGGCGCTGGGACAAGAGGCGGCGAGGCGGCACATAAAATGCTTTGTGGAAGTGTCGACAGGCATGGTGTACAAGCCGGATCCATCACCGAGGAAAGAGAGTGCAAAGACGAAACCGTGGCTAAAGCTGGCAAAGTGGAAGCTCCAAGCAGAGGAAGACCTGGCCAAGATAGCCGACCTGAACCTGGTGGTACTACGTATCGCGCATGTCTACGGGCCGTATACGAGCAAATTCCTCGGGACGGCGCTGTCTCTGGCACGAGTATATCAGAGTTTGGGCAGAGAACTGAAGTGGCTCTGGGATAAGGACCTGAGAACGAATACAGTGCATGTCGACGACGTGAGTAGAGCACTGTGGCGGGCAGCCGAAGTCTATGCGGCGAAGGGACCATGGAAGGAGAAGCCTACATGGAACATTGTTGACAAGGGCAATACCTGTATGTCAAGTATCAATGCGTGGTATCGAATATACACTAACAGCAACCAGGTCAAGGCACGCTTGCTACTCTTACGCACGAAATCTTCGATATCCCAACTGGATTCCACGGGACTCTCATCTCCTCATTCGCACGATTGAATCTCGACTCGGTCGTGGACGACGTGAACGACGAGACTCTGGATCCTTGGGCTGATCTGCAGACCCAAGCCGGCATTACGACGAACACGCCTCTCACGCCATTCATGGAAAAGGAGCTATTGAAAGACACAGATCTCAGCATGGACGGAAGCGCCTTTGAAAAGGAGGCGTCATTCGAGTACAAACACCCGCGACTGACGAAAGAGGAGGTCGAGGGCGTAATCGAGAGCTACAAGCGCATGGGCTGGTGGCCTTGATCTAAACTTAATTAAAGTCGCACTTTACTGGCTCCGCGAATGGTGGGGGGAGGAAATCTTATGGACCACGTCACTTTCTTCGGATGACGCGGAATGTTTTCAGTATGAAGAATGACGATTACGGCCGGCATGTATACCACCATTTCGAGCATTTTCTGCGAAGGTCTTTATATACCCTCTTCAGATTAAGACATTTCATGAAACGTCGAACTTTACACATCATAGACCTCTTAATTTCTCTTCTTAATCGTGTAATATCGCCCCTGAGAGTGTACTGATTAGACTCATGAAGGAAGATCGCGGCCCCTTTCTTGCTGTAAGATCCACACTTTTGGTTCCATCCTGAGCCGCAGCCACCATCCTTTCGTGACGTGTCGCCGTGCAAACTCCTCAAGCTGCAGCAATTGTAAATACCATGGAGCATCAAACCCCTTCTGCGGCACATGCGCGTGCAGCTCTCTGCCATCTTTCATGTGAAGCTCGATGTCCTGCTCGTCGACACCAGCATATCCCGGTTTCAGCAACCGCACGCCAGAAAATCCATATATGATGTCCAGGACATCCCAACTTCCAGGCACTCGCGCAGGGCTCTCAGCCAAAGCATAGTTGAATTGCGTCCAGAAAGAAGGGTCCAGGAGAGTGCTCTCGTCCTCAGTCTTATCGTATACCCACACCGTAGGGGCACTCTCCGTATCAAGAATGGAATCTGTTCCAGGAGGTGGAAGCTGCAAGAACCTTGTGACCCCAGTTTGGCAGCTGAGGTTGTCTAGATGCACCTTGACAACCCCAGAGCTGTTCGCATAAGCTAGGCTGTGGAGTCGAGTCAGGGCTTCCCCGCCAGGATAATTTAAACTGGAGACGGCAAGCAACAACGAGCTTGTGAGGAATGAAAGTAAAACGGATAGCACGAGCGCCATGCTCAACATGCCGCACACGTATTTCCCGAACCAGCCACTCCTAAGCCGCTGTTTCCAGATCCAGTCCGCACCAGCAGCGGCAACCGCCGTCAAGGATGGAACCACATAGATTATAAAGCGCCATTCTTTATGCGGTAGAAGCGAGTAGATCCCGATGAACGAAATGCTTGGGATCAAGAGCGCAAAGCTCCGCGATCGTGAAGCAGACGTGATTATGGTGATGGCTGTTGGTGTGCATATCCCAATCGTTAAGGGATTGAGCAATAGCTTTGGAAGGGCGTTCGTAAAGTAATAGTCCCACGGCGATACGCCCCACTCAGAGGACTTGCCGAGAATGGTGTTGTAGTAAAATCCAACGAGCTCCGGCCATAATGGAAACTTCTGCCAGAAGAAAGAGTCTACGGACACAGTTGCAGCCAACCCTAGTGCAGCTCCCACAAGGCCAGCAGGGATGATGGTCTTTAGTGATGCTCGTCGGCGGAGAAGCAAATAGATCAGATGCGTTGCAAGAAAGATGGCAATTTCAGACCGGAAGACCACCCCTGCTAAAGTCATGAGGAACACAGCCTGTCGGATATACTGTTTCGACCAGTAATGATTTGGCTCGTACAAGTTTGCGAGCATGTAGCTTCGCATGGCGATGGTAGCTATTGAAACATGATTAGTTCAGATGAGTAAAATTGATCGGTGACTCAGCGTACTCATTCCAAAGGCATACATGTTTGGCAGTGTCCGCGAGGCATAGTAGATGATATGGAATTGGCTTGCCTGAAACAAGACATACCACTTGCTCGCTGACGGCCCAAATGTTCGAGCAACGGCGTTTCGGAGAGACAGTAATGCACCTGCATTGAAGAGGCCCAGTATCGCGCGGACTATTGTAACATGTGAGTCAAATACAGTCAAATTCAGCGGCTGAAGGAGCCATACCAAGCAGCTGCCTCTGTTCAGGAGCAGTCAACCAGCCAGTCCAGGGCTTGGAGAGTCCAGCGAGAACCAGAGCCCCCGTAAAGGTTCGAGGAACCGAGCCTGGAAAAGATACATGATCATAGTTCTGATTCAGATATTGAGCAACATCTGAAGTCGGGATGCCATACGTGAGGATGTCGTGAGCGGCCTGGATATTGAAGGACTCCTCGACTTTGGTGTACGGCGATACAAACAAGTGTAGTAAGATCACGCTGGGAATAAGGAGCGTCAGGAACGCATCTGCAAAGTCATTGGTATTCGTTTTCAATATTTTCAGTGAGAGGCTTACCATATAATGGTTCCATCATTTTGCCATGGTGTTTTACATGAGGTATGTAGTCTTTATATGTAGCAAGGAAAGGTCGTGAAATGTGATGCCTGTCCACATGCGGGACCCCTGCAGCAATCCATCGAAATATCAAGCTGTCCACAACTCGCAGGTCCACCACCTCGTCTACCTTCAACCTTCCACCCACCTCGACTCGCAAGCCACCTGTCACTTGCCTCTCCGTCGCGATGTTGTTCTTCGGCCTCGGAAGTCTCTTTTATGGTCCGCAATATCGCACGCGCTGCACACAGCACATGTATGCTAACAATCACCTCCAGTTTCCATCCTCCTCGTGAACGCGATCGCCATTCTCTCAGAAGACCGCTTCCTCGCACGCAGTATGCTCCCTCTCACAGCCGCCTCTGATGCTTCATTGTATGCTGTATACTGACTCAAGTGACGTATAGTCGGATGGGGTGCGACAACAGACCCAGGCTTTGGGGGGGCACAGGACACGACGAGCGTCAAAGCGAAGATTATCAACCTTATCGCATCAGTACGGACATTAATGAGAAGTACGTGTGCCCTTCTCCGTTTAATAAGGGGCATAATAGCCGCCATTCTGGCTCTCAGGACTCTTAGACTTTGGACTGACGCGTGGCCGTTCGGCTTACAGTACCTCTCATCATAATCAATACTTTGATCATAATTTACGAACTTGTCCTTGGTTGAGGAATTGCACGGCAATTTCATGAATCAAACAAGATGCACCACTGGCAGCTGCAGCTCCGCGTAGATTGCTAGCATGCCGTCCACATGCCGTCCGCATACATCCCGTGGCCCAAGCTAGCCATGTCCGCACGAACAAAGCATATCCTCCGAGCTTGGTATATATGCCATGTTTAATGGAAAACGCAACGAATGTGGAAGGCTGAATGACGGTACTCGGGCAGACACAAGTCGAGCGGCATTGGGCTCCGGTGTAGGCATTGATACCAGCGATCAAAAGCGCCAACCATGGATAAGTGAGCGAGGTAGCATTTGAAGGTCTTCTCCAAAGCAGCTAGCAGTAAGAGAAAATATACAGTAGAGCATCATGCATTCAGCATCACCATCAACCTCCAGAAAAAAAATTGAATCCCTTGCCCATCGTCCACCGCCTCTCGCCTCTTTGTCCTGAGGCAGCGCATTTCAAACTCCGTCAATATGCACAGAAGAAGTAGGCTAGGTATCCTCATGCCAGAAAAACCACAACGTCCAAAAGAGAAAATTTTCGCAAGGCCCACATTCCCTTTTTTCATGCCACTCTTCTTCCAACCATGGTCCGAAAAGAGAACCTAGTCAGAACAGAAAAACCGCCGACATTAGCAGGGTATCGGGCACGTATAACAAGCCGCAAAGCTATTAAGCGGCTGTACGCATCAATAAGAGGCGAAAGGCTCCCTTTTCAATCCTTCAAAGCCGTAGACTTCTTCCTCCCAATGCTGAATCGGTGCTTTTTCTCGTGCTTTTCGGGCGTCGCTGCGGCAGAGGGAGTTGCTGAGGCTGGGGCGCTTGGAGCGGGCGACTTCACTGGCGCTGGGATCGTCGATGTCATAGTTGCAGCAGTGGGTGGTTGTGCTGCACCGGGCGCAGATGGTGTGGTAGTCACCGGAGACTCTGTGGTAGGGCTTGTGACTTCTAGTTGCGATGGGCCCCTCTCTGTCGTTGCTGTGGACGTAGCAACGGTGGGTTGGGCAGGTTGCGTATTCGTGGTGTCTTTGAGTTGCGGCTGCTCGCCTTTATCTTTATCCTTCCCGCCCCAGCGCTTCCCACGTATCGTCATGCTGCTCGGTCTGAACCTATTCAACCCACCACCTATAATGCCGTTCTCCTTCTCTTTCTCCTTCATCGTGTCTGATGACCCAGAAGTCGAAGCCTCCTTGGTCGTCTTCTCCCTGTCCAGCTTGTATGTCTCCTTGCTCGCCGCAATCGCAGCCTTCATCTCCTCCTCTTGCCGCTTGTAGTTATCCTGCCGCCGCTTTTCCATCTCTTTCCTCTTTTCAATTAGTTCCTTCTCTCGCTGCTTCTCATATTCCTTTTCCGCAGCCTTGTTCGCCTTTTGCGCTGCCTTCTCTGCCGCCTTCCGTTCCTTCTCCTCCCTCTGTCGCTCCTTCTTGCTTTGCGGGTCGCTCTTCTTTCCCGTCACGGTCAGGTTCCTGGCCAGGCCTGGAGACGTCATAGCAGGTTCCAACGGAGCAGCAGCAGCTGGTACAACCGGCGGCGCTGGCTGTACAGGTGCAGTTGCTGCATGGTCGAGACTTGCAAATATCTCGCCTTCCTCAGCGGTGGGTGTCGACGGCGACGGAGCGTGATTGACATATCCGTTCGGTAGATGAGTGCCATTTGTCTTGCCAGGAGTGTCCTTAAAGCCCTCTGTAGCTTTGCGCTCTGCTTCACGCCCTTCCTCGTCCTGCTCCTTCTGCATGGCTTCCAACGTCGTCTCTTGGTAGAAAAGCACATATGCGCACGCGAGAACGTTCTCGCCGCCGAAGAAATTCCTTACATAGCTCTTGTCAACTGGCTCCACCATCTCATCATCGAAAAGTAACCATCCACGATCCTGAGTCTTGATTATAGATACGTAATGTCCGTGGTATGGCCCTCCACCAATGTGGACTACCACAGCATAGAGCTCGTATAACCGATCTGGATCCTCCGCATCGTCTGTCGTGTTGAATAAGCGCAAGTAGTAAGGGTATACGACTCGATGGAAAAGCTTCTGCAGTCTCTGCAGATCCTCGGTATATTTGAATCGCTTCAAATGCAACGCCAATATCCGCGGTAACCGTTTGATCTTCATCCTCTTCTCCGCCTCTTGCAGGCCGCCGCAGTTGTCACAGTGGAACTTATTCCTCTCACACAGCATCTCCTCCTCTGAGAACTTCCGAAGACATGAAGTAACCGAAGAATGCTGCTCCAAATCCACTGAAAGGTCGAGGAAAGCCTCATCTCTGTGTGATGTATTCTCGCACGTTAGGCATCGTGTCTCTGATGTGAGTGTGCCCTCAAAGAGCTCATGAACCCAGCCGATGTTATTCATGCCATTTGTCGTTGACAGTCCTTGCGTGTTCGTTACGACGGTTGAAACTGCACTTGCCAAAGGCGCATCCGCTTCGTCGCTCTTCCGCAGTTCTTGTGAGAAGTGCTCCACATTCTCCACGACTTCGTTCAGCAGCAGATTCAAGAACTCGTGCGCATCTTGGTGCATCGGTGTCCGGAACATTTCGTTCTCTCGTCTCAGAATCTCTAGGAACTTGTACGGGCTCACTATACCCATGCGCGACTTGTGATGAATAACCGCCTCAAAGATATCCTTCAGCGCCGTAAACAGCGACGGAGGCATGTTGTAGGCGGTCGAGTTCTCGTAGTCCATTGTGAGATGTGGTCCGGCCGCCATAGCCTGCTTCTTCTTGTACTCTGGCGAGTCCTTGTTGTCCTCGGGCTTGCCTTGCTGCTGTCCCCCTGGTCCCGTAGGTTGGCCTTGCTTTGCCTTCTGTTGCGCTAACTGATTTGGCGTGGCGATACCGCCAGGTTTGGCGGGAGACATCGCACCGTTCGGGGCATTTCCGTTGACGGCGGTATTGACTCGAGGTACGTGGGTACGATTTAGAGATTCATATGGTGAACGTGTGGGAAAACTGATGACCTGTTCCCGAAAAGGCGTGGAGTAGTAGAGACATTGTACGATCGAGTTGCAATAGCATGTACTGCCAAACTGTGCGGTTGAGGTTAGCTATTGCTCCACAAACTCTGCGCCTCAACGCGCGAGATGCGACGACGGTCCATGACAAATCGAGGGGCGCATACGTTTTCCATGCCAAAGTATTTGTCGCTGCCATCTTCTCTGACGGGTATCGATTCCGAGTCGGCCAGAAGCTTCTGGAGTGGAGTGATCTCCGCGATTTCTTTCTTCGCAGGCGTCGAGGGACTTGAGGGACCCTTCTTCTATGTTAGTAAGGGCAGTTGTGCACACGTTGCGCCCGTCAGGCAGCGGAAGCATTACCGAAGCGCTTTTGAAGCGCGTTAGGAACGAAGACATGATGCTCTCTTCGAGGTGGAGTGAGGCAAGCCGCGCGACGTGCTGCTGCTATGGCTGGCAGAGGGTGGCAGCATGAGGCTGTGTGGATGGGCGGCGTGTATGCGCTCAAGCGGCGGACAAACAAGGCGGCATTGGAGGGGCGACGGGATGGCAGATGGGATTCAGGCGCGGTGGACACTTGCAATGGCAAAGTGAGGTTCGAACGGGTGGCAGAGAAGTGTGACCTGCAGCGGGGGCGCGGGAGGGAGAGTCAGTTGGAGGTTGCGTGTTACCGGCAAATGTGCCACACTAGATCGTCGACGAGACGAAGGATTTCTGCGTTACAGTCAGTCCAAGAGTCGACGCGACCAGGGTGCCGGACAACAGTTCGTGCGCCTGTCCAACGGACGTGCAACGGCAGCGCTGTAGCTCCCGCTCGCCCTCGCCGCTGTTTGTCCAGCAACCGCCTTGTACCTATCGTAGCGAGCGCGCGCTAAAGACGTGCGTCGACACGGAGTTTAGGTGCTTGGGAAGAGGATGCATGCTGCCCCCAAGCACCCTCGTGTCGCGATGCTCGTCATTTGCTGCTGCCACGAGGCCGGCCACCTATCCGCGCTCCCGGGCTTGTTACCTACCAATTCGATGGGATCATCGGCCTTCCAGAAGCCCTGTAGCGTGGAGCTTGCAGCAGATTTCCGGGGCATGCCTCGACGCTCCGTGGCGATCGCTGCTGTGTTCTCGCGAGCTGCAATTGCAGTCTGTCTCGCTGCTCATCTCACCACCGACTACAACATGACAGCATGAGAGTTGCCAATCGTTCCATGTGCACCGCTGGATATAGCCGAGAAGAGCCAGGTCGCCGCCGCCGAACGGCGTATCGAGCGGCATCTGCATGGCCGGCTCAGACAGCAGGGATGGCGCGCGTCCACCAGTGAGCATCACCCGTCGCGCATATCAGCAAGCGACTATAATAAGCGTCTTCATTGTCATCTATAGCACGTTTGTATCTGGCCGATTAGTGGCCTCGGTCACGCTCGCGGCATTGCTGAGAGTCGCCACCATGGTTATATAGGAGGCCCGTGAGTAGAAAGCAACCACTTCAGTCGACATTACACGCGCCACTGTCTCTATATCTTGCCCTTGTCGCTTCGCTTCACCACGCTGCAACCGGTCATTTGCCCGGCAGCCGCGCCAATGCAGAGGATTCTATGCTCAAGCGACATGCATTTCGTCGCAACTATACCCGAGCATGCTGAGCATCAATCGAATGCTGGCTGACGACTTGCAAGATTGCCGAGAAGCTCTGGCCGCCATAACAACTCGGCAGATACTCTACGTAAACCAAACTTGCCTGTTCGTCGAACTTCCCCTCAGCCACTGCGTCCTATGTTCCAGCCAGTCACCGTCCTCTCACTCTCATACTTCCTCATCGCCGCCAAAGATGGCCTTGACGATGGCGCCGGGCTATGATCGGTGCTCTTGCTTTGCAAGCGCCGCAAGTGACTGCTTGTCTCTGCTCTCGTCGGTCTCTCAAATTCAGCAGCAGCATCTTCCTGTTCAGCTAGTAGGTCCATATTCTCTTTCGTGAGCGCCTGGCGGACGCCCAAACCCCTCGCCTCGCCCTTCTCCTCCTCACTAAGGAGATGCTGCTGCTGTCGTGGGTTCTCAGTCATGGATAAGAGCTTGTCATCACGCAGACTTAATGCTTTCTCTTCTGCTGCTGCGCGTCTCGTCTCTCGATCATGCTCCGAGCCTTCAGAGCGATTCAGAGCCGTCCGGTTGGCCCAGTCGATGTGACTCAACTTATCCGATAGATGACGAGTTAATCTGTCCATATTCTGGCCTTTCCGTGGCACTTCTGGCTCATCCAATGGCGTCTCCGAGCTGTCAGTCAGAGTTTGCAGTTGTCGGAAGTCTTGCGAACTGACATCGGTCTTGTCCTTCGCCGCATCCGCAGCCTGCTTGCGCTTCGCCTCCAACGCCCACTTCACAAGCATCTTCTCCAATAGCTTCGGTTTCACGGGCTTCGCTAAGTAGTCATCCATACCCGCGCGCTTGCACTTCTCCCGATCACCTTGTATTGCGGACGCAGTCATCGCGACTATAGGGATTTTGCGGATACTCGAGGAATTTTTGAATGGTTCTTGTGTACGAATGGTGTGCGTTGCACGATACCCATCCAAGATGGGCATTTGCACGTCCATCAATATGATATCTGGACGAGGATTTTCTGGCGTAGGAGCTCTCAGGAGATAATCGAGAGCCTCACGACCGTTCCAGACGGCGTTGACGGAGAACCCGAGTTTCTTGATCGTCTTGAGCGCTATTTGCTGATTTATCTGGCTGTAGGAATTGTCAGCAAGTTCCACGTTGCGGGAAGTAGTCAGGAATTAGTGGACATGGAAATAGACATGAAGGATCACTCAGACTTACTTGTCTTCCACAATAAGCACATGGATCTTGCTCCTCTCCTCCTCCGGTATATCAACAATGTCATCCGCACCTTGGACAATGGACGAAATTCTCGATAGCGAACCAGAGTGGTCTCTCTTGTGGCCCAGCTCCTGCTGAGAAGACAGCTTCGGTGTATGCGGATTGCGATTCATCTCATCCGACCCAAACGACAGAGAAGCATCAGACTGCAGTCGATCAGGAATCTGCGTGACATCTACGAGCGGCGAGCCGTCGTTTGAATAAGACACCTTGCTGAAGGGTATCCAGAATGTCGCCTTCGTTCCGGAACCAAGCCTAGACTCGAGTTGGATCTTGCCATGCATCAACTCCACGAGGTTCTTGCTGATGGTGAGGCCGAGACCTGTGCCTCCGAACCGTCGAGCTGTGGACGAGTCTGCTTGGCTGAACGGCTTGAACAGCCTCTTACGCACTTCTTCTTCGATACCTATCCCAGTGTCCTCCACGACAAATTGAACGCTCACGGCGTTGTCCGTCTCCCCGATGACCGAGACCGTGAGGTGGACATAGCCGCTGGTAGTGAACTTGATGCTGTTCGTCAGAAGATTGGTAAGGACCTGGCGCACACGACCCGGATCGCCCATAACAGTCAGATCGCGCTCAATTTCCGACGCGATGCTGCACTCATAATCAAGCCCCTTCTTCCAAGCTGCAAACGAGAGCATCTTGTTGACGTCGCGAATGGCTACGGAAAGGCTAAACTGGACTTCTTCGATATCGAGCCGCCCAGACTCAACCTTTGAAAAGTCAAGAATCTACGCTACTGGTCAGCAGACAGACATGTTAAAGAGCTCACAGGTGCGCATTCATACATCATTGATCACAGTGAGAAGTCCATTCGCAGACCTTTGAATGTTGTCGGCACAGTCGCGCTGCTCTTGATCAAGTTTCGTGTCCATGAGGATCTCGCTCATGCCGATAACTCCAGCGATAGGAGTACGTATCTCATGTGACATCTACTCAATGTTAGTGATTGCATCTTCCGAAGAGCGTCGCTCCTTGCACAAGTGTATCGGTAGGTCTCAGAGTGATCTACTCTGTTGCGAGCCTTCTTAAAGCAGTTGAATCGGTGGCAAAACTTACATTTGCTAAAAACTGGGATTTCATTCGACTAGCTTCTTTAGCAGCTACAGCATTAGCAAGGAGCCTCGCGTTCTCCCGTTCCTGCTTCCGGAGCTCATCTTCGCGATCCCGAAGCTCTGTAGATGAAGAAGTCAGCTACTATGACGCGGCATTTGTGACTCCGTCAATCTTGTCATCATACCTGTCACGTCCATGCTAAGTCCGATGACGCCGTCGATGAACTTCTTGCTGTCGATGCCATCATTCCGACCCTGGTGATAAAGGGGCAATATGCGAGATCTGAACCATTTCCCGCTGCCATCTATATGTATCTCGACAATCTCCTCGGTCGCGCGATCCTGCAAGATGTCTTCAATCGGCTTCTTCAGAAAGTCAATGTCGTCCCCGCCCTGTCTCTGGCCAAACACCTCGTATATATTACGGCCAATTGAACTCGGACCAATGTCTGCACTCCCTCCTTCCTCGGGCGTGTTCTTCCACATAAGGTTTCCTTCGAGGAGCGTCAAGTTGCGATTTCGATCAACCGCCCATAGCGTTACGTGTGCATGCTCGATGACCTTGAGCAATTGCTCTCGAAGCGACTTGGCCGCTTGTCGGGTTTCAACAAGCTCATGAATGTCCGTACACGTTCCGAACCACTTGAGAATCCTCCCCTGATTGTCCCTGAGAGGGAGAGCGCGACCTAACATCCATCTCCACATGCCATCGAATCGCCTGCAGCGGTACTCTACGATGTACTCGTCGCCCGTTGCAAGGGAATGTGCCCATCTTTTGCTCGTCTCGGGCATATCGTCCGGGTGGAACGATGTTGTCCAGCGCTCTCCCAGAGATTCTTCGGGAGTCAGGCCTGTGTAATCATACCATCTCTGCGAGAACCAATCCGGTAACCCTGCTGACGTGCTTGTCCAAACTATGGGTGGGATCATATTGGCAATGTTTCCAAGCTGATGTGCATTCTCAAGAACTTGCTCGGCGAGCTGATTACTAAGATCTGTATCGTCGCGGAAAGTGCATAGACCACCGAGGAATTGGCCGCTGTCATCTGTTATCATCTCGCCGTGGACGGTGAAGATGATTTTGGCGCCGGTTTCGGGATGCCTCATTCCAATCCGTCGGCTGACAAAGGGCTTTTGATTCCGCACGAGATCCACGACGGGAAATTCATCAACACTAAGCCGCCGGGTGAAGTCTTCTGTATACATCTTGAATTGTGACAGAAACTCGCTCTGATCTAGATCAGCCATTTCGTATGTGGCCTCCGGGTTTGGATGCAGCTTTAGCAAGCCTCGATTAGGAATACCGAAGCTTTCATCTTTCCACATCGCATAAGCAGGCATGTTTGTAGAGTTCAATATGGCATCCTTCATTTGTGAAGCTTTCGCAAACATTGAGTGTGCCGTAGATTGGCTAGATCTAGTCGGCGGACCGCTAGGGGGGAATACAGGTGGTCTGACACTAGGCGAACTGCCGTGCGAACTCGGATTGGAGCTCAGTGCGGACCGTCTACCACCTTTGCCTTGGGAAGATGAGGAAGACAGTGAGCCTGGTGATTGCCTCAACATTGTGTTAGTTCGAGCGACGGTGCGGGTAGATGAGCGCTCTATCGGTCGCGTCGTCGGCTGAGGAGCTGCGCTTGTGAACGTCAGAGTTATGTATTGCTGCTCTTCCAGAGTCCAGACCGAAATAATCATCGTGGCTTGGAGCGGCGCCCCGAGGGACGATTTGGCGGGCTTTGAGCTGGATGATTTCGATGCGGGGCATCGATCGCATGAGATCAGCACATCGATAGTCGTTTCATGGATCGTGGTCGAGTTGAGATTAGACCTCGAGAGGTTTTGAGGTGTTGGTGATTCTTTAAACTGTCCTGGTTTTGGCGTGCTCGATCTGCTCGTGGAATCTCCGTGGTCGCTGGTGTCTGCGCCCTCTGCCTCACTGGGAGTCTTTGAGCTGTTCTTAACCACACCATCTAGGAAATCCTGTGAAGATGTGAGCACTGTGAATAACAGAAGCAGTTGGCCAAAGAAGGTGTCTCCTGCATCATCTCTTTGTCTTGATATAGTATAATTCTTGCCAGCAGCATATTGTACAAGTCACTCAGCCTTGGAAGTTCGCGTCTATTTGTCAGAGAAATTTCCTCTATAAATAGGCCCACTACTCCCAAGGCTGTCGCTGCTTGACGAAAGAATTTTTCTGCTGATTGTTTCGTCTCGTACGCATTCGCGGCTGGCAGAACGGCGAGCAAGAGCTGATGCCATAGGGCGCGAGGTGAGGAATACAAGTATATGAAACTTGCTGGGGTGCTTGATCTGTATCGTGGTGAAGAAAGCGACTTACCTCCCACGAGATCAGTATTGGACTTCCCCTTTGTAAGAGATCAATTCCAAGTTGACCAATACTGTATCCATGAAGTATATCCGTCACTGACATGACGCCCTCACCACCGCGTTCCATTTCGTTCGGAAACTGCAATAGCTTGATATTAAGCAGTCGCCCCATCGCTTCATTCGCAAGGATGACAGTTTTCTGCGACGAGAGCACGATGAGAGGTACCGGAAGGTATTGCAATGCCGCAAACGCAGGCACGATCGCATTCGAAGGTTCGACCATGGACAGTGGTTGGCTTCTAACAGACGAGGGTGACGATGCTCCATCTGGCTGTAGGTCAAAGTAGGAATCCGCACCAATATCTAGGTTGGTTTCATTCAAGGCTGCCGGTGAGGCAATATTGGTTCTGGCGACATCACCGCGACTGTCGACAAGGGCCTCGCCATGGAACTCGGACGACTTCATGTTCCCGTACCAGCCCCAGATTCTTTGCGCAAGCGGTTAGAGACTCCAATCTCCTCGATCGACCGTCCAGCATTGCTTGAGCAATGTTACGGCAGGTGTTGCTAAAATTTGGGAGTGAAGCAAGGAGGTTGGAATGAAGATGGGTACGTGAGGAGCTAGGGATTGGGGATAGTACGTGAAGAAGAAGAAGAAGTTGTTGGGTGTTGTTCTCTGAGATTAGAAGAGGAAACTGCAACTGGTGGATAGCTTCAATCTAAGGACGGATCGTCGGGCCTAGACCACGAATCACGTCCAAAGGATCTGAAGTCGTAGTACTTCGTAGACCTGCTCTGCGCAGATGCACAAACGACTCGCGGGTAGAGAGTAAGGAGGAAGAAGTGTTAACAGAGGTGCATAGAGTGATAAAATTCTTTAATGAAGGTGTAAAGGTCATCGAGAGAAGAGACAGACCGAGCCTTGACAGTGCCACAGGGCGACAGGGTACAATGCTCATGTTGGACGATCCAAGGGTTTGCAGTCCAAGCAAATGACGTCGATGGCTGCTGTTCGGGAAAGTCCCGATCGCATCATCGCGAAATGCCATTCTCCAAAATCCTTTGAGGCGCAAGGGCTTACGCTAGCAAGCTGCTACATGGGAGTCGTTGAAGCTTGTATCCGAACGTTTCGGCGGCGAATACCTTCCATGGTCGCATTTTGGAGACGTCTATGGTAGTCTGTCCACCACGAGAGGTCAGGAGAGGTGCAGCTTGCGCCAGGGTCCCGGCCAACCCCAGCGATCACCTCGCCTCACAGCCAACTTGAGCACCTCAACATCATGATTCTTGAAGAATTCGAGGACCCTGAGATCAACGCTCCACGGAGCTGATCCTGCCGCTCTCATGCAGTTACCCTCACTGGCTTCGTTAGCCGTCCCTGCAGTGCTCATCCTGGTTTCCTTTCTTGGATACTCTTCGCAATATTTGTTCCTGTATATCGAGCCGCAGCCCCTAACGCGTGATGAGCTTTTGAAGTTCAACATATTGCTCGCAGCGTTGTTCATATGCTACGCGCGAGCCTGTACTACAGACCCTGGCCGCCTGCCTGCAGAGGCAGACAAAGGCGATTCTGAAGAAGTCAATGTCGATCGGCGACCACGGTGGTGCAGAAAATGCAACGCGGCCAAGTGGCCACGTGCACATCATTGCAAGACTTGCGGGAGGTAGATATTCGATGAAACATGCAGTCCAGCTGTAACGTAGCTCACTATTCGCGCAGATGCATTCCGAAAATGGACCATCATGTACGCCAGATCCAAAGACGGTCAACAAGAATGATATTGATCGCTATAGTGTCCATGGACCGTGAACTGCGTTTCACATACAACGTATCCTCACTTCATTCGATTCGTCTTCTACGCAGTCGCTGCAATGGGCTATCTCCTTAAACTCCTCTATGTCAGAGATGCCGTTATCTGGCGGAACCGCAACCTTCCAATGTATCTCGGCCCATCAGTCCCCCAGCTCGTACATCTGCTACTCCTGAATGTCGCGAACTCCTTGACCTTCTTTGCCCTCATTATCCTTCTGGTCGGCTCGCTCTGGAATCTCGCAGTCAACCAAACAACAATAGAGACGTGGGAAATAGAGCGACATGAAGCACTTCTCCGCCGAGCTCGACACTTCGGAGGTTATCTAGACGGTCCTGAAGGTACCCGCATCAAGATTGTGAAACAAGAATTCCCTTACGACATTGGCATTTGGAAAAACATTGCGCAGGGCATGGGGAGCAGCAATGTAAGTACGCCAGATCCATCACCATGACAAGCTTGTGGGTAACACATTCTTTGTACAGCCTCTTAGCTGGTTTTGGCCACTCTCGCGGACGCCCTCCGTCGCATCAGGAATAAGCTTTGAGACGAACGGATTTGAAGGCAAGTCACGAGAGCCCTTTATGTTTCCCATTGTCATTAACTAGGCATAGATCCTTCTGTGTCATGGCCGCCCCCTGACCCAGATCGCATCACGAGGAAGTTTGCGGGCCCAGAGGCATCTCCAGTGTTCACAGTTGATGAGAGCGAGTCGAACCAAGCTCGAATCGAGGCATTTCGTCAACGGCAACAGAAGGACCTGCAGAGATGGCAGAAAGGCGATGGAGAGGCCACCGTTCGGAAGCGCAAGACTTTCCACAAGCGTTTTGATGACGACGATAATGATACAGATGAACCTGCAGGTGACGAGAGCGGCGAAGAGGGCTGGAAGAATTCAGAAGGTGAAAGGCTGAAAGACTTTGGCGTTGACGAAGAGGTAGAGTTTTATGACGAGGAAGATTTGCCGCTTGCGAAACTCATTGAGAAGCGGAGAGCTGCAGCATCTCGATAGCAGACGTCTTCTCGGCCCTCTTTCTCACCTATTCCTGGCTTCCGGTTCGACAAGGAGCTTTGTGGTTGAATATGTCCGAATGGGACGTTGGTGACAATATAGTCTTCATGCTCTGTGATGAGTTTCCCCTGTATCATAGATTGACCTAATTCGAGAGCCGATGTAAGGAACAGTCGAGTATATGATCCGTTTCTACTTCCAACGCAGTAGTGATAACTCCGGGAAGGAGCGAAGTATGTATGACAAAGTACGTCAGGCGTAGAGGTGGCATTGCGGAGATTTCTGCCTTAAGTAAAGGCATCGTTGCATGACGATTCGAGCATCATAGAAGGCCCATCTGACTTGGTGAAACAACAAAATTCTTGACTACATGACTTGGAGAGAGTTTATTCAGAGTGTGATTGTATGAAGAGGAGAGTCGACTACGCGACTTAGGAAGGGAACATTCCAAGTGCGCTTGTATGAAGAGAAGAGGAGAGCGAAAGTGCGGTCTGAGGGTATCCCTCCGTACCAATAGATAATCGGTCAAAGAGCTCTTGGAGTTTACCGCGGCTTGGAAACGGTTTGCGTTCATTTACTGGTTTGAGGTCGTCATCTGGTTCCGACTCGTGCGAAGGAGTGGAGATTCATTGATGTTGTGGAGTACAGCTGCAGCGCTAACATCTGAAGTCCCTTGTCATCAACGCATGGCACGCCAGTCTGCAGTGCGAATTGCTCAACCGTGTGTATACCAGATGTCGTCGCAAGCTTTATTGGCGGCTTGATGATCCGGCGCAGAGCAATTGCGAAGATTATACGCTCAGTCCAGACTTCAGAAATGACTAACTCGCAGTCTCAGACCACTTTGAGTTGATTCAGTTCAGACAATACCCGCTGCAGTGGATGGACATGCTTAGGACTGGGGGGAGTGCGGTCCAGGCAGACGTCGATTCATGAAAGGGAAAATTTGGTGTGAGGTTCGGTGATAGTGACCCAAGCGCGGTGTGGGGGTTCCATCGACAGCAGCTTCGTGGTGCGTAGGGCGGTGAGGTCGAAAGCCAAATGATCGTCGATTAACTCAATCTGGCTGCTGGTGATATTGAATGCACGCTGCATCTGAGCGGCCGGGGTGCTGCGAGTCTGGATATTTCGCAGAGTGCAGTAGCCCGCGCGCATTTCGCTGATTGGTGGACTTTCGAGCGTTGCGTCTAGCGCGACTCGAAGGGAAATTGGACTTTCCGCTTCAGCGCAAACCCTCCACCTCCGCATTCCAGAAGGGCAGCGACAGAGCCGCAACACCTGGAAATCGTCACAGGCACCTTGCTGATCGCAGCACCCGCCCAGATGAGACATGTCGGTCGATAGCGCAAGCACGAGTTTGAGATGAGGTGCACGTCCTGCCTTTCTGGACGGCGTGCAAGCCGCCGATGGCGCTCGCACACCTCACCTCCTCCTGCCGTCTTCCGAGTAATTTGACGGCCAGTTGGAGGCCTTTCCATCGTTCGACCCGTTGTGTTGGAGACGTAGGTCTGCATGATGACGCTACTGTGTCTATTGCCTTTCCCTCTTGGGCGTGACGCTTGGCCGGCGCCGAAATTGTTTGCCCTGCAACCGCTGACAGGGCCAGGAGTGAAAAGAGGGGTCCCGACACACCGAAGGCACAATCGCATCTCGTCCATCTCCAGCGGCGCCTCTTCCAGTCCGCCTGTGCTGTGGAGGCTTCCGCGCTCGGCAGCCAGGCTCAGGGCAAGGGCAAGCCGTCGAATTGCGGTGGTTGTCAGCGCAGTGGCCAGGTTAAGCATAAAGCGCCGCAGCTTGATGCGGTTAAAAGCAACCCAAGAGGTGGAGAGGGCTCTAGCTTGCGCTGCTTGCGCGGCAATAAGATGGAAATTCAGCAGCGTTGCAGACGGCGGCGCGTGAGCAGCGAGAAGCGCATCTTGCTCCCGCCCTTTCCCCATCAGACAGGTCACAAGTTCGCCGTCCAGGCTCGGAACATGATTGAGCGAGCGCTCGAAACACACATTGCTTTGCTGCGGCCATTTCCGCCAACGAATGCTTCTTTTCTGGATGGCCGCTGTGTCACGACTAGCGCAGTCAGCGCCCAAGGGTCTCCACATCCATTCTGCGATTCATGTCGACCTCGTCGCTGCTGTCGCCGACGAATAAGTGAGTGAGGCGCTCAGGCCAGGAAGGCGTTCAAGCCTGATTAGATTTAACGTCGTCCTGCTTCCCCGGCGCATTACGAGACATGCAGGGCAGGGAGCGTGAGGCGTGCGAGGCTTCACGGAATCTACAAATCGGCACTACTTCAGAGGTACAGTGGGCCCTTGACCTCCGACTAGGCTGCGGGAGGCAGCTGTAGCTGCCGATCACGAGCATGGCCAATTGGGAAAACGTCGCCGCGAGTGCGCACCTCCGCAAAGCACAGCAGCTCGCTTCTTGCGATGGATGGCAAAGGCGCGTTCAAGGTTCATGTTCACGGCGTGTGGAGAGCAGCAGAGCTCCCCAGCCCGCCGTGTCAGACCCCTGCGGTGCAGAGCAGAGCGCATTCTTAGCAGCGAAATTCCAGGGTTGGGAATTAGGAATGCCAGTGTCGGGCGCCCCTTTGACGGCGGGACGTTGGCAATTGCAAGCCGTCATTGCTGCTCGTGCGGTAGGCCCGCGGACTGCGTGCGTGCGAGCGATGGGGAGGATGGGGGCGTCAGCGCGTTTGATTTCAATGCCTCCGCCCCTGCCCATCACGGCCGGCGTGAGTGGAGCTCTGGCTAAGGGTTCAGCAGCAGGCGTGGCGCTAGCGCACGCCGGCCTTGGCACGACGTCATGTCTGGCGGCGCGATAGCTGCTCCAGCACGCTTCCCTACGCACTGATGCACAGCACGCACTTCCTGCCTAATACCTTACGTCAATGTCTTATGGCCCTGCCCGCTGCCATATATTCTCCTAACGCCTCCCAAGCGGAGCATGATCTGCCCTTCTAAACCCAAATGCTCCACAATTCACTCAAGCCGCCTCCAAGCATTCTGATCATTGCTCCTTCAAACGCTCCATCTCGCGCGTGAGCCAGCAACAGCCTGTTTCCGCCGCGCGACCGTGTCCTGTCATTTCGAGTGCGCGCCGTTGGCTGCTGCTCGATGATATCGCTCGTCACGGGGTCCTGATCAACTCGAGCTGCTCCATTCGTCAAAGCTTCGGCGCTGCGTGCCACCGCGTCACTCAATTGTCTGCCGGCCATTGGCCTTCGGCCTTCGTCACCGCCGTCTCCTGCCACTACTTCTGCTACTAGCGACCCGACAACTCGGCAACCCGTTGAGCACATCATTACCGTGTTCGGCAACCACCTCCTCGGGACTACCCAGCTCAGGAGATCAAGGAAATCTCACTGCCCTTACCGTCCTTAAGACTGCTGATCCCGCACATCTGTCAACGTGCGATCGTCTGTCCCCACGTTTTTCTCTCTGCTGGCCGTGAATCTTGGTTCGGGACCAACGTTCTGCTACACAAGTCAACAAACACTCCCCCAGCAACAACATCAACAAACACCACACGTCGATTCTTATCTACTCCATCCTTTTATCATGTCAATGGCTGTCGAGAACCGGCAGCAGGGCCAAATGAACGGCCTGCCGTACGACACCATGCGCTACCAACCGCCGCAATTCACGAATCCGTGGGTGGCAGGAACGTCCGGCCCAGCTCCGAACGTGCTCTATGCCGGCTCTCTCGCGCCGTCGAGCGGGCCGCTAGATTCGCACCACCAATTGCGACCGGCAGCCCTCAATCTTCAGTATCCTGGAGGTTCTGCAACGTCCGCTCCGCTTGGAACAGGTAGTGTTATCTCAGACGGGCCATTCGAACAGGCAGACTTACTTGGAGTATCACAAGATGTCTTGAACACATCAAGATCCTATGGCAGCCAATTCACTGCTTCCCCCTCGCCCAACACATACGCACCAACATCCTCTGCCGCATACCCAATGGATTATGGAAACCGGACGGCGAATTACGGTTTTGCACAAGATCCCGCCAGGCGCTCTTCTCACCCGTCAGTAAACTCTGCATCCATGCTAGGCATTTCGGAAAGCCCAAGGCAGCGCCAAAGCTCATTAATTGATTTCGACAGACTATCTGAGCAAGCTCAGCGCAACAGCTTCAGCGAAGCTCTCGAAGCAAGCCGCGGTATGGTCTCCATGAGTCAGGACATCACGCCTAGAAATATCTACGGTGACGCTGGCAATCGCAACTCGGTTGGCTCATACGGTTTCCCATCGACTCACTCCGCACACTCTTCAATCTCGTCCGCCAGCACTTATCCATCGTACTACAATGGGTCTGTTGGCGACTCATCCGTTACCGACTACAGCTCCGCCTCAGAATCCGTCGACTTGAACTCGCGAACGCTACCTCGACCAACGAATTTGGTTGGCACCAATCTCCCACCAGCACCGCAATCGATGATGAGCCAATTCAGCTCCAAAGTCGCGTCCAGCTCGCAAAAGAAGCACAAGTGCAAGATCTGTGACAAGCGATTCACCCGCCCAAGCTCTCTTCAGACTCACATGTACAGCCACACTGGCGAGAAGCGTAAGTTTTCAATCCATGCATTCCTAGGGATCTACTAATCCGGTTTCAAAGCGTTCGCCTGCGAAGTTGAGGGCTGTGGCCGCCATTTCTCCGTCGTTTCAAATCTGCGACGACACCGCAAGGTGCACAAGAATGACGGTGATCATGACGATCACCCTTCTCCTGATGAGTAGCGGAACTTCTACTCACGAGACTCTTACTTCTACTTCATGTCTCACTCGCATCATCATGGGTGCCCCTTTTTCATGAGATACCAATTCTCATGCTTCAGAATCTGCATGAGAGTCACGAACTTATTGAAGCCGACCAGTCGAGGCTTCCACTTTTAATATCCGGTCGCTACTGATACCCTAATTCGCTTTTTCGCGCCACGCGCCCGACTTGTACATCACGAGATCGGTTCCAGGGAGGTTTGCATTTTGCATTGCGATTGAGCTGGTTTTTCTGATGGCGAAGATACGGGGTTGATCTGGCGGTCCCTTTTTGATATCTCGACCGGCAACTGTATTACTACTGTACTTGTACGTTTTCACCTGGGTTTTTATTTTCTCTTCTGGCGATTATTCTCGATCTGGTCTATTCGGGATCTGTCGCTGTCGACAAGAGATGCTTAGAGAGCATGGGACACGACACTGGAGGATTGTACGGCCGCGTTCAGCACGATACACACTGTACGATAGGAGATACTTTGCTACCGACATAGACTCGACGAGGCAGTGGACTTTTTGGCAGCTCTATCAAGCGCCATCACGCTCGTTGCAGACTGAATTTCAACAAGCCTATCCAATCGCCTTGTCCCACCATTAGGAATCGTCTTCGCGCATCACTACTCACCAGCGCGTCATCTCTTCATCGTGTCAAGTCCACGAAACGTCACAACATTGAACTGTCGGCAGCAGGCTGCCGACGGCTGAAGCTAAATGTAAGCCGATGGCGTCATTGGCGTCACAATGTCTAAGGGACTGCCGATCATCTGCAGGGTAGGAGGATGGGGCGCACCTGTGGGCGGGCGGGCAGGCGTGGGGCCAAAAAGCGAACGAAAAAGATTGCCCTGAGACAAGCAGGACCTTGTCCAAAAAATCATGGTGGGTGGGTAAGGAAAAAGCTTGGGCAAAACTTGGACGGCAGGCTGGCTTGGTTGTGATGGAGGTGGCTGCTTGGGCGTTCCGGAGTGGAGGCCATGGCACTTGATAGGAGACGGGGAGCAAGAAGGAGCTAGGGAGAACTGAGTTAGGGCCGGTGTAACGTTACATCGGCGATTGAAGATGCTGGGATGGTTGTGGAGCGGGTGTCGGTGGTGGAGGCAGTAGGCAAGAGACGCAGGGCAGGAAAATGGCGTCCGGAGAGGCGTTTCATGTTGTCGAGCAGTGGCCAGTTTGTGGGCTGTGGGCAGGCCTCGCAGTCGCACTGTGCACTCCTTGGCCGGCGGGCCAGGGTGCTTGCTTGAGCTGCTTTGCTGGTGCTCCTGCAAGCCTTGGAGCTCCCCGCGATTGATTTGAACGAGAGTAGGACTGCATTGGGGAGAGGCCAGTGGCGAGTGAGTAAGATCGTGACACGCATTTGGCCGACTGCAAAGCGTCCTTGCGGTCATACGAGGAGGCCGCATGAAATCCTGCTTTTGCGGTTCAGAATTACGGGTATGCACAGCTGGTGATGGAAGTGGTGGCAAAAAGCTTTCCATAAAGGTGTAGCTCGAAAGCTCTCCAAGCTGTCAACTTGTCAAGCTTGTCATTTGAAGCCCGACCGGATGCAGGTCGAGAGTCAAGGGCCTCGAGGCACATCCTGCAAGGGTAATCAAGGGCCGAACTGCCTGCAGAGTGCAGAAAGGTGCTGCTTGGCTGCTGCTCAACCTGCGCGGTCCCTTTTCGACTATCTCTGAAAAGGAGGAGAGCAATTGGTTTGGTAACAGATTTATCGACGCTTCGCGGGGGTTGATGCTTGCTCGAGCACACCCTGTCACTGTCCCTCTCCCGTTCCGCGGCTTGGACCCTGCATATTAGATGGAGATGTGAGGCGGGCAAGCTCCTCTGCACCTGGCAAGTGGAGTTTCCAACGGTTGTTGTTGGTGGAAATCCACGACAAGACGGAGCTCTTCCGGAGTTGACAATAAACATCAAGAGCAGTATTGGAAGGGGCTGGGCAAGATTGCGCATGAAGCGGAGATCTTTGACGCGCTGGGTAGGCGCGTAGGTAACATGTCAGATGCACCACGTCCTGCCGGAGCATGCATTGTATCTGCTCGTGACAACGTTCGCGAGAAGAGCGGTGGGCAACCACGACATCAGAAGAAGAAGCGCGATTCCTGCGGACCCCTCGTGGTGAACATGTCAGATCCCCATATTGATCCTGCGCACGCGGCTCTCCCTCTCACTTCCGGCATGAAACGTGTACATCGATTCAGCAACAGGGAAGAAGCTTGAGATTGAAAGATGCACTAGCACTTCGTTTCCTGGCGTGCGGCTCAAGCGACAGCTATCACCTCCACATTTATTGGAAGAATGGAGACTCTCGAATCGCTGTCGATATCAAGTGGAACCATTGGACATCCACGTCCCTTCCCAAACAACTGGCAAATGGTCGTACCATTGATTGTCGATTAGCGCAATTGCTAAGCACTTTTCCTTGCTATTACTCTCAATCGCACGTAGCCCATCCATTGGCTACCATCTTCAGTTCGAGTGATTATTCCATCAAGCAAATCAGCCACCCATCTCACGACGTCGTCTTTCTCCTTCTGCGTCTTGAATTTATCCAGAAATGGCGCACACATCAGCTTCAGCCAGCCTTCTAAGCCCCCTTTTCCATCTTCTGTCTTTGGGGTTAGCTTCGTAGGTCTGTACTCAGTCTCTAGCTTCTCCACGACCAGTCCGACGTCCTCCAGCGTCTTCCGCATCCATGCCTCGCTCGGGAAGAACCACGGCGATGCTGCGTGCGCCTCTGCCGTCGGTATGCCGCGAGCTATCAGGCCTGCGACCATAGCCGCATGGATTTCGGCGCAATTGCCGGCACCGCCCATTTCAAAGACGAGAACTCCGTCGGGTTTCAGCGCCTCCCGAACAGCCTCGAAGACAGACGCTTTTGGCTCTGCATAGCGGAGGATCCAATGTAACGCTGCGTTAGAGAACACTTTGTCCCAGCTGCCATTGAGAACATCGGATGGCGCACTCTTCAACAATGCCGCGCAATCTTGAACGCGGTACGTGCAGTTCGACGATGCCGACTTCTCCTGGGCCGCTTTGATCATGGATTGTGAAGCATCCAGGCCCAGAACCTGCCCAGAAGGCACCATGGCCGCAACCTGAGCTGTGAGAATACCATCTCCACACCCAATATCCAGGATTCTGTCAGTCGGACGTGGGGCCAGATACTGGACCACCGTGCTCGTCAGTTTTGGGACGAACGATGCCGCCGACGAGTATGCCTGCGGGAGGGTGTGATCAGCACGGGCATCGAGATGTGACGAGACAGCTCATCTTGCATGAACGCTTTGCAGAATCTTATGAAAAAAAATGTCCCGACAGCACGGGTATTAAAGTCTGAGCGAAAAGGGGAAAACCGTTGAAATTAACATGGCCCGATTCGGAGTAAAGTACGCACCGCGGAGGTAAACGCACCGCGGATGACCAGTGGTCCATGCTACGCTATCGTGTCGCCGTTGTGACGAAGGTGTGGGCTACGATGTCTAATAGTAACGTGGTGCAGGAAGGACGTCAGGCGGAGGGCGGTAGGAGTGGGTGGAGAGACTCGACGGACGGTGTGTAGAGAGAGAATACGGTATCTTTAAGGAGGTGAGGAGTCGAAAAGAGCGCCGATGGCGGAGTAGTTAGGTGGGTGGCAGCTTGGCAGATCACGGCAAAACTGCGGCGGAGCGATAGCCCCTTCGTACTATCAACCTCGCCTACTGGGAAGATGTCGTGTAGGATGATGGATCTGAGCAACCGGCGTTCGATGTGAAGGAAAAGTAGGATAAACCCAGCTGGTGGAATACTTGGAAAAAGGTTGCTCTGATCAGGATGGCCCGGGTGTTGAAGATTAGGATAATCGCGCGTCAATTCCTCTGAACATCGACCAGGATGCCCAAAACGTGTTTGGTGTCACTTGCGATTGATTGCGGTTTTGAAAGCTTCAAGGCTGGTTTGATAATGCCATCAAGTTAGGTATTTCGAAGACTTTAGCACTGCCGTCCCTAATTTCGAGATACAGTTTGCGGATTCGTATGACTTTGAGGTGGATTCGTCGCGCTCGTTCAGAAAGAGTGGATTTACTTCCGAGGGTGAACATAATGGTGTTCGGAGTCGTGGTTCGATCTGGTTTTCGTTTTTTTGGTTTCGTTTTCATTTGGTTTTGATTTTGGTTTTGCCATCTGCGTTAGCCTTGAGCATTTGCTTAGTCAAACAGGCTGAACATGAACAGATTGCTTGCAAATGCTCAAGTTGACGGGCGACGCTGCGGGGAAGTGTAGATCGGTCTTTGTCGCCCATTTGAATAGAGTTCCTAATACGTCTGCTCAGGGCGAGGCCCTTTGCTCGTGTCCTAGGCCTCTAGTATGTCTGCTCCAGGCCGAAGCCTTTCACTCATGCCCTGAGGGCTTTTATTGAGGATACTCTAGCATGCCTGATCCAAGCCGAAGCTTTTCACTCATGCCCTGAGTTTGCGGGTTGCTTGTGCATCCTGGTTTTGTGGCCTGAAAGCTTCCCGAAACATTTCTTGCAGTCCTCACAGTAGCCATGGGCCTTCTTCTTTGGCTCACCGCAGTGGGAACAGTTCTCCATGGTGGCCTTGGTGGCCTTGGTGGTATGCTGGTCTGCTCTGTGGTGTGAAATGTGCCCGAAACATTTCTTGCAGTCCTCGCAGTAGCCATGGTTCTGCTTCTTTGGCTCACCGCAGTGGGAACAGGTCTTAAAGGTGATATGCTTGCCTCCTTTGTGGCTTGGAAGGTTCCCGAAACATTTCTTGCAGTCCTCGCAGTAGCCGTGTGTCGGAGTCTTCGGGTTACCGCAGTGAGAACAGTTCTCCAAAGTGGCATGCTTGGTTCTTCTGTGGCGTGGAAGGTCCGAGACATAAGTTTTGCATTGCTCGCAGTAGCCATGGGCCGACTTTAGGTGAAATGTCTTCTGACAGCCATTACAAGATCGACCCAAGCCAACTTTAAGCATGCAGGCGGCTAGACGGCAGCACCATCGCTCGAAGGGCGACTTGGGATCTAATATCCACTTGGCTTGGCCTGGCCTTTGCTCCTAAGTAGCTCCACAGGCGACACATTTACGTCTACTACGTTCGGAAGGACACGCTTGGAGGAACTGAGATGTACCGTTTAGGCCGCTCCAAGATATAGCGGGGATATCTGGATTTCTGCAGTATCTTACGAGCCTATATGACTCTAGATTTCTCTAGCGTTTATCTTCGCCGCCCTTATCCTGATACGCCGAGGTGTGGTCAGAGAGTAACTTCTCTAGGATTAAGATCGACTTCGTAGAGGAATCGCTTAGGAAAACTCTACCAATACGAATATGGGGATAGTTATTCTTATTGGTATATGCTTTCGTGTGCGATGATTCCTAAGAAGATTTGCCCTTCTCTCTTCCCTGGACGTAGTCGCAGCACCGTCTATCTATGCCTTTTTTACTAGTTGCACTGCCGGTATATGTGTCTAGTTTACTATTCGGGTACTCCAGCCAGTCGAAATAAACGACTTTCGCTGTTGTGAATAGCTATAGACGTCCTTTCCGGTTGTCTGTTCGAGGTATGCGAGACTTCGGTATCGCCAACAATTCTTCTTTCGTCCACAGGCTAGTACCGCCGAGAATCTTCTGGTTATATATAGGTATGACCTCAAAGTATGTCTCTAGCAAGCTATCAATCGCGACCTGGGATAAACTAGCTAGCCTCTATATCTAGCGCTCTAGCATGGGCTCCTCGTAGGGTTTATCTAGTATTTCACAGACTGCCCGTCTTTTCTTTAGGTCCTTCGCAAGCTCGTAATGCCTCTCGAGGGAGAAGCGGATCTATTAGCGAAATCTAACGACGTCCGGGTCTAATTATAAGTCAGTCTTCCTATATATTTGGGTATACGATAAACCTCTACACGGGCGTAGTAACAATATAGTATCCTCGCTCTGGGCAGTTTAAGGGTATGGTGAGTAAAATTCAAGGGTATGGAATGATTAAAGTTTCCTTTGAGACGCAGTAATATACGCAGAAGGGGAAAATAGATAACTGAATAAGATCCGGAGTGCCTAGTGGGAGGGCCGTAAGGGGTTTCATTCTTGGTCATGAACGAAAAGCTAATGAATGTTCTGTGCAAGCTGGTGCGTGATTGCGTAGAATAGAAGAATTATATTGATCTGCCCTATGGACAATGGACATTTGCAACAGCTTACCGTCTTCAGAGATGAACTCCGCTAACGCGGGATCATCCTCCTCGTCCGACAACCAGGCATAGTCGCCGTCTTCCGCCTCCGGTTCCTCCTCTTCCTCTGCTTCCGCATCTTCCTCATCTTCCTCATCGTCGTCATCGTCGTAGTCGTCGTCGTCACTGAAGAGACCAAGCTCTTCGAGCGTCTGTAGGTCTATCGAGTCTAAGACCTCACTCGCGTCCTCATCTTTCGTCAATTGGCGCGAAGCCTTCCGTTTCAAGCTGCTCGACTTTGCCATTTTGAATAGTAAAAAATCAAAAAATCGAAGAATTCTTTTGCTTGAACGATTCAACGCTTAGATGACAATGGCACAGAGATTCTACAGAGACAGCCTACCGTACGGACAATCACGATTGACATCTTCTCGCTATCACCTACCTCGCCAGCTGCTAGACTCATCGTTCGCGTAGGCTGACCAAATGGTACGAGCCATCTACTCATTGCTCGTGCATACATGATACCAGCATGGTCAAAATATCGCCTCATCGCTTCAAATTGCATGTATTGGAACGAATCTGGGAGGAGCGGCGATAACCGTCAGTCATATCCAATGGCAGTGGGCCGCCCAGACGTTCTTGTAGCATCGTGACTTCCTTCCACGAACTCTTGAGGAATCCCGTCCCGTCTGTGAAGACGCTCATAGCTAGTGAAAGAAAAGCGATCGCTGCTCGTGCATTTTCGTACAAACACATATCGTGATCCAGGGCCTTCAGATATTCATGGGAAATAGAACATTGAGGTAACCCAAAATGCTGCTGTCGGACACGAGTACTGGATGCAGCGAGTATGCGCGTAAATATGCTCCTGCCTCTTGCCATAGAGACTAGTGGAATCCAGAGCATCGCCATGGCGCTAGTGTCTCAGCACCAGATGGGTGGGTCTGTTGGTCTGAAATTGCGGTTGTTCAGAGGGAAGGCACACCCGCACATATCCAGTTATCCACAAACTCCAATGCAGTATAGCAACTGCAGAGTAAGTAGGCATACAATCCATGAAGAAGAATTGAATCGCCTCATTCACGAGTATTGCTGTAAATTGCTGTTTCCATATTGTATAGGCTCGGGGGTTTTTCTCGAGGCGGATGGCTCTCAGCGGTATCTCCACGCAAATGGAAGTCACGAGCGTCCGAGGCAATGATCGATCCATCTGCGGTAGCCTGGGCTCGGGTAGGCCTACCTAAACTTTAATGTCAGAATAGCGTAGTATGTAGGTAGATATATGTAGAATCGAGGCCCACGATAGTCTGGTAGTACTCCGTACACGTCGCCACAATGACCTCCTCCTTCACCATCAACGGCCGGAATATCAATATTTATATATGTAAAAAATCTCCTTACCATGCTAATCCCGGGATTTCATTCTTATACATGCCCGTCTCATTCTCATCAACGGTCCGTCAAATCGTTAAATCATGACCAAGATGTCTTTCAAACATACTGCGTTCTTGAACAGAACAGCTTATTTAGCGTTCATTCTACAATCATTAATACAATTGCATTCATGTTTCCGATTTTCAATTCCCGTTCTCCTTTACCTCTATACTCATCTCACTCAGTAACCACAGTAATTCAATCATGCTAATGAGAGGACAGAATCACAGCGAGCCTGCGCCGCCCGCCCCCAAGACCGCCGCGCCCGCCCCCAAGACCGCCGCGCCCGCCATCAGCGAAGCGGAGAAGCAGCGGAAGGAAAAGAAGAAGGAGAAGACCAAGAAGAAGAGGGAGAAGAGGAAGGAGAAGATGAAGCAGAAGCAGAAGGAGACGCTGGAGGAGCTGGAGAAGATCAAGGCGGACAACGCCCGGCTCCGCGCCGCCACCTCCGCGCCGCCCGACACCGAAACCGCCGAGTCATTCGCGGTTGGCGAGGCTGAGCCAACGAAAGTCCTGCTTGGGGGGTATCAAGTTTCACGGGAAGATTGAGGTTGTTTAGATTTATGTCCACAATCATGGAAAGGGGAATATAAATCAAAAGATGAAATATTATCATTTGCGAGACCACAAAAGTAGATAACGCCTTTCGCTATGCTGTTCGAGACTTCCTTACTTCATTCGCAAAATTAACTTGCTCTTTCCAATGTCCAGAAATAGATCGTAAATCATCTCTGGTCCCTTGTATCGCCCACCTGCACACCTTGCTAACACCCTCCCTATTTACAATTCAAAAGTGGCGACTGGCATGTATATAATGCAGCTGCCGTATATCTTGTCCCATTGCATATACGATCTCAATCAATCTCTTCCATAGGAGATTTTGGTGCGTTTGACACTCTTAGTGTCCGTATCGTCTTCATCATCTCCAGCCTTCTTCTTCTTTGACGTTGACTTGTTCGCTCCAGTGCTTCCCGGCGTCGGATGGTTGCTTGCTCTCCCGTTCGGAGGGCCATTGGAAGTTGGCGTTGGAGCGTGTGATGGGGTAGTATTTGCAGATGATGGGGCAGGAGAGTCCTGGGACTATATGCTGTCTGAGCAAATGTACTTATGTCAGGCACACCATGGTTTCCTTACTCTTGCAACGCTAACTGAGCTGCGGCTGAATATTCGATCACTGTCGCTGATACCAGTCCTTCGGCGCGTTGACGTGCCTCCAGTGGCACCACCTCCTCCGCCTGTGCCCGTAGCACCTTTGATGTAGTTGTCAAAGCCTTTTATGATGTTGCCAGCAGTTGTCTCTTCCAGGTAACGCGTCTCGTGGAAGAGGATGTCTTGATCAAGGCGCGCCTGGTGATGCCGTTAAGTCCATCATCGATCACTGTGAAATATCAATTACTACCAACCATTTGATCATCGAGGATACGCTTCTTCTGGAGCGCATCTCTCAGGTCCCGCCGCAGCTTTTCAAAGTATGGCGTTCCACGAGCTTCGCCTTGGGCAGTGCCCGCCGTGCCCGGCGGTGGAGCATTCTCGGACATGATGGGTCGGTATGTAGAAAGAGCTTTGTCGAAATTGATGGCACAGTCTTGTGCTAGCTGCTATCGTATCATCATACGTCCTGGCGTGTTGGAGCGATGAATGTGTAACGTGAATTGGGCATCGAAAGTTCCAGTTGCGCAGAGCCGCAAAGGGCGCGGTGTTCGCGCGCAAATCAAAGGCTGCCGATCGCGGCTCAGTCCCACTTCTTCCTTCAACATCACCACCACAACCCCAGCGCTGTCACGCGAGCTCTACCTCAAAACCAACACCACCTCCGCCTATATCTTGCTCGCCGCTTCTGAATACGACCTTTAATCATAACAGCCTCGCATGCCTCGCAACATGGATGCCAAAGAAATTGTGCTAAAAGGCAAGGACATCACCAAAGCCTTCGCCGGTGGAGACAAACCAGATTCCCTCCTCGCTCTCCTGGACGACCTGCGCAAGGGTGTTAAAGCCTCAGAAGAGATACTGCGATCGACGAAGATCGGTATCACAGTGAATCGGTTGCGCGCGCACAAGGACCCCAATGTGAGCCGGCAAGCTGCTGAACTGGTGGCGAAATGGCGAACCGACGTCAAGAACGCTTCCGGTGGATCGGGCTCATCGACACCAAAGGTACAGAACGGCTTGTCTTCGCCAGCTCCATCGCCAGCGCCTCCGAAGCCAAAGGCTAAGCACAGTGTGCCGCCGGAGAAGAGGAATGCGAAGGCGGATAAGGTCGATATAAACGTGACAGGCAATCCGACGCGCGACAACTGCCTCAAGCTCATGTACGATGGATTGGCGTTTATGTCGGAAGATAGTATGCGTTCTTAAAATGTGTTTTACCTAACAATTACTTACGTTGATGTAGTGCCTGACGAAGTTATGCGCGTTGCGCGCGACGTCGAACTCGCCGCCTTCAACAAGTTCCAGCCCGAGTCGTCTCCGGAGTACAAAAATAAGATCCGCTCGCTCTACCAGAACCTCAAGAACAAGACGAACCCTGAACTTAGGAAGCGCGTGCTGAGCGGCGAGATTATCGCTACACGGTTCGTAGTGATGAGCCACGAAGAGCTGATGTCACCCGCACGCCGCGAGGAGGACAAAAAGCTGATGAAAGAGAACATGGACAAGGCGATGGTGGCGCAAGAGGAGAAGAGCGTTAGCACGAGCTTGCAGTGCGGCAAGTGTGGTCAGAAGAAGGTTAGCTATACGCAGGCGCAAACGAGGAGTGCGGATGAGCCGATGACGACGTTCTGCGAGTGCTTGAACTGTGGTAGGAGATGGAAATTTTCATGAACGGTGCGGCCATGCGGAAGTGTGGATTCTTGCATCGCTTTGGCGCATACTGGCGTTTTATCTGCAGAATCGGGTTTTTGGAGGATATACCTGGCAGCTCATTGACGACCTCGGGAACTGATGGTGTATGATACGGAGACGATCACCTTCGATCCATTTTTCGTTGAGTCGTTTGGGGAAGTATTTGGTTTCCTGGCATTGTCTTGCCAGGACCGAGCAGAGGATTGGAGCCGATCAGTAGCGCTTTGAAATAGCTACTCACAGGCTATGAAGTTTCGGTGTCGCAGAGCACACCATGAATTAGGTTAATGGAGCAATTTGCTCTAAGTTTTACATAGAATGCTTGTAATGCTTTCAGATGTGATTGCAGTTTAATCAGTCTGCAATGGCTCATCTTTAGTCCACGTTATGGTACAAATGACTGTCATGTGAAACCCGTTTACCTCCATGATACCTTCAAAGACGGGTATGAGCACATCTACCCTCTGCTTGTTGGTCACTCAATTCCTAGTGCCGCCTTCTTCAACTCTAGATCAGCTTGCAAGCTCTGCACCTTCGCCTTGGCGCGCTGCTTAAGCAGCGGATTAGTCTGCGCCTCCAGGCCCGCTTTGGCAGCTGCCAACTCCTGCTCCAGCGTCTTCAGCTCTTCTTGCTGCTGCAACAACTCCTGCTGAGCCGCAATCTCATCCTCATCCATTTCCTCGCCGTCGTCATCGTCATCATCGTCACCATCGTCACCGTCCGCATCAGTAGTCTCTGCGCCAGAAGCAGATGGCGTTTCTGCCGCTTGTACAGCGCCGTTCGCGTTCTGTATGGCGTGTTGGGCAGCAGTTTCGATCGAAAGGGCAGCGTTGGCCGTCTCGTCTTCACCGTCGTCCATCTCGAACTCTGCTTCCATCAACTGTGCAAGGTCGTCCTCGGCGTCACCCTCGGCATCACCCTCAGCGTCAGCCTCGGCGTCAGCTTGATCGCCAAAGTAGTCCTCCATATCTGCTTCAGCTCCATGATACTCCATTTCATCCATTTCCTCTTCTTCTTCTTCAGGCTGCTCGCTTTCTTGTCGCAGCTTGGCAAGATCGATGACCTCAATATCGACCTTGCCGCCAGCATCCTTCACTTTCTGGTCCAGATCCAATAGTCTCGACACTTCTGTTTCGACGGCCTCGATAGTTCGGTAGCTGACTCGCTTCCTGAACCTTCGTTTCCGCACCAGGTGCATTGGAGGTGTGAGACCATGGGGATATTGGAACGACTCTTTGTCAATCTCAGGTGGCAAAGGGGCGGTCTTCGCTTCTTCCTCATTCTTGACCTGGCCAATCACCAACAGCATCTGACAGATATCCGCACTCTTCATCCAATTCTTCTTATCCCAGCTCTTCGTTGCCTCGATGACACATGGGAGGTCCACCAATATTGCCGCATAGTGGTTGCCCCGTATCGTGACCATACCGCGCCTTCCCTCCTTGTCAAAGAACACCATGGAAACGTCCGCTCCGCCCTCACTAGGCTTAAGCCCAATCTTCTTCTCATCAATAGCCTCGCGCAGATAGTCGCAGTCTTCACCGGGCTGCATGCGCAGAATGAACTGCGCCTCGATCGACGGGTCCGGCTCAGCCTCAGAGTCTTCACTATCATACCCCACACCAATCGGTCGTACTGGCATTGAGCCAACATGCTTCATCTTGATGCGCGGTGTCTGCACCGGCTTGGCCGAGAACTTGAGCATCACGGGCTGTCCACCAGCACCCGTTCCAGGAATTGGGCCTGACGGGATGATGACTCTCGGCTTCTGGGGCGGACGACCCTTCGGCCGCTTCGCTGGTGTCGTCGCACCGCCATCCTCTGCTTTGCGCTTCCTGACAGTCTTCGCAGGGGTCGCGCCGTTTGCAACATCGGGTTTGGGCTTCTTGGTGTATGCCCGCTTGGGCTTCTTGTCCGCTTGGGGAGCTTGCTCGGTCGCGGGAGTCTTGATGGTAAAGGTAATCTTCGGGCCACTACTGCCTGGGGTAGGAGGTACCTCTGATGTCGGTGTGGGCGCAACTGCGCCTGGAACGGGCGTAGAGCTGCTGGCGCCAGCGCCCGCATCACCTTTGGGTTTGAAGGAGATCTTCATTTTAGCGGTGGAACATCTGAAGTGTGGGTTGAGACTGCGGTGGTTGTTGAGAGGAGGAGTGTAAGACGGCGGAAGAAAGTTGGGTGATGCGAGAAGTGATGGAGGAGATGGATGGTGTCGCGTGTAGGATGCGAGGTGGAGGTTACAAAAAGTGGCGCGCGGCAGAGCTTGGGCCACCTCTTTCACATCTGCACTTTCAACTTCGACTTCAACTTGAATTTGCGCACATTCACATCACAACTCGCAACACGTGCGCACGATCTGATCACACCAAAACAGCGCTGATATACCTCACGAAGCTCGAGCCGTCGACTTCACTACTTCACGACCTACAATGACGTATCGGTAGTGACACGGTATCCTCTGGCAAAGCCATGGACACACGAAAATTCCACAACGCGCTCTTGCGCCCCGCCGTCCTTCAGATTCTTCGAGCGGCAGGTTTCCAATCAGCGCGACCATTCGCGGTGGATGCATTAACAGACATCACCAGCCTCTACCTCAGACAGCTTGCGCAGCGCACTGCGGAGCATGCGATCGCACACCACGGCGATCTTATTGCAGACGTTACAGACGTTCGCATGGCTATGAACGACTGCGCCGTTTTTGCGCCTATTCTGACGCCGACGGAAGAAGCGTGGAAAGAGGTGCTGAGGAAGCCTTTAGAAGAGTATCACGAGAATGCCAGGGCGCAAGAGCAGCGCAGCAGAGATGAGGAGGACACGAGAGAGATAAAAGAGTTCATCGAATGGGTGCGAGGGGACGTGAATAAGGAGATTGCACGGATTGCAGGGTTGGTCGCTGATGCGAACACTGTTATTGCCCCCGAGCCAAGCAATCTGAAGGATGACTATGTGACGGGTAAGTTGACTTCAGTGCCCTCTCAAGGGGCTGCGTGTTATACTAAATCTATCTTCTACAGCTCTCAAGAAGAAACACAGCAAGACGGGAGAGGAGTCTCGATTTCAAGGGTCAGTATTGGGTATTCAGGCTGAGGACAGAGCCGTCAAAGTTGAAGGCGGCTCTGTTGATTCACTACAAGAGTGGAATGAATGGGCGGCGCAAAGAGCTTCGAAACTTGCCATTGTTGAGGCTGGCAATGGCTACGAAGCAGAGATGATCGATGAAGACCACGATAAAGATCAAATCATGTCTGAAGGATGAAGCTGCCATCGACTTCACTTTTTCTGCAGCACGCGTGACGAAATCTATCACAGCAGCACCGTCGCTGAGGCAGGCCAAGGATTTCACAGATGCGACGGAAGACATTTCCGACAAGAGGACATTTGAGCAATGGAGACATCGTTGACGACTTGGCCATTCAGGAGATTCAGGAGATTCAGGAGACCTTCGACGAATTGGACAAGACATTGGCGTCCGACAACTAGGTCAAGTTGCCGTGGTGTTGTGCTTATTCTCAGACAGGGTTTTCTCATCCTCCGTTAACTGCGGACATTGACTTGTGTAGCCTCTGCTTTGTAGGCCTTCGTCTTTCACACGCTAGCAACACTTTGCAAGGCGACGAATGGTACGCTCTTGTTAGCGCCATCTGGAGAAGGATGGACTAAAACGTCACAAAGGATGCGTTTGAGATCTTCGTCCTCAGCTTGAGTGTATCTTACAAATCACGACGCATCAATGGGGAAAGTGAGTGCCGATTGCAATAAGAAGCTATGCCAAATGTGCTGCTCGCCGTGATGATAAGGACTGATTCAAGGACTGCAGTATCAAATGACGCCTAACGCGACGCTTGCCAAAACATCACAGACCAAATCAAATCGTCAAGTCATGCCATTGGAACTCGCTCCTGAGCGTAGTGTACGCCATGCCGTCTATCAGTTCGGTCTTGTCCGAAGTCTTCACCGCTCTCCCGCTCGCCTTGCTGAAATACAATTTTGTGCAATCAAGAGACTTGACCAGACATTTGAGTCTTGTCGTCTTGCAACAGTAAAAACTTCCCCCCAGTGTCCTCTAACGGTACCATCTCCATACTAGAATTTTCCACTAATACCCAGATGATCTCGGCCCGTCACTTTTTTGGCTTGAGCCTTGCGTTGATTCTCCAGTCTGACGCTCGTTGGTGACTTCGCCATGCCGAGAGGATTCGACGCCGTGCCTGTTCGAGGGCCTGACGCCTTGGTGGCGTCCTTAATGCCGTTTCCATAGTCGCGAGTCGCGTTTGCCCAACCCCGTGTGGAATTCGAAATGCTGTGCAGTGTCTCATGTTAGTGTGTTTACGACTCATGTGCTAGACGAGGAGCACACTTACGCATTCCCAACGTTCTGACCGGCTCCTGCCACGCCATTGCCCACGGAATTGACGACCCCGCCGGCCATGTTGCCAGCTGCCGACGTGGCGTTTTGGACTTGCTTGTTAATCCAGTTTGCCATGACTCTGTGAAGGAGGGTGTGCAGGTGTGCAGGTGTGCAGGCGGGTGAGGTCAGTGGATGCAGAGTTAGATTTGATTGTCTCAAGCGGAGTTCAGTGCGAAACCAAGCTTTTCACGAACATGTCTAGGGGTGCGCAGGCAGATCGTCCTCATATATGCATCAGATAGCTCCCTGCACGGCAAAAACTTGGGGCGATCGCGTCGACGTCATGGGCAATCCCCGCCGGAGGAAGCGCCAGCACGTGATGCCTGTTCTGGCGCCTTCCAATCCCGGGCCGGGAGCGACGAGAGCCAATTTCAGGCGCTGCATTAAGCTTCATTCAAAGCCCACGAAATCAAGGGAAACGCCCGGAGCTGACCGACCGGTGGCTGAACGCCGTGGGCGATCATGGTCTTCGTTCCGTGTGTGATGGAGCAGAACTGGAATGGCCAGTGTGAGCATACCTGACGAGGAGCAGCCAAAGTAGGAGCTACACCGCAGTACCAAGGTGGAAGCATTAAATGAGAGCCTGGTTGCGCTCAGACCGAACATCAACCATACGTACAAACAGCAGAAGCACTGCTTTAAGGCGACCTGAGGCCGAGAATTTGGGAGTTGGCGATGCGAATGCGGGTGTCAAGGCCATCGCTTTTGGGCACACGGGCCACTGCCCCCTGCACCAATCCGCGCCGTGATAGGTCGCCTTGAAAAGTGAGGCTTCCAGCGTGGAGACTGGACTTCGCTTCTTGTCGGGCCGCATAAAACTCCAGTCGCTCTTCCACCACCACAACGCTCCATCTCCCCCTTATCCTCCACCAAGCCCTTCCATCAACGACACTTGTTCCTCAGCGCCGCTCAACTCACCCTATACTACGTTGCAACCTCCACGTGCATTTCAAGGGCGCACCACCTCTTAGCCTCGCTCTCATCACCCCTAACACCCTCTCGTTTCTCAATATGAGCTCAACTCGATAGCTCCATCGCGGCTGGCACAGGAGTAGATCTTCCAGCCATGGATGACGACCGTATGAGCGTTTCGAGCGGCTCTTCCGATTTGTATGGTGCTTCCGACACGGGCTACGCCGCGAACATCGTCGCGACCGCGGACACCATTGCGGGTGCTCAAAGCGAGCATTCAACACCAAAACATGGCCTCGACGATATTGACGATATGCGTCTAGACAAGCGACCTCGAGTTGAAAATGATCAGTCGCTGACTGGCGCCTCCACACCCACTTCTGCCAACCGCCTCCCTGCCGAGATTTGGCAACACATTCTCTCATACCTCTCACCTCCGCAGTTGGGCAGGTTGATGCAAGTCAACAAAGCTCTTCGGGACTGCCTTGATGGAGCCATTCCACCAAATCAACAGTCGATAAATGGCGTACTTCGCACTATGGACGCAGAGTCTTTATGGGCTCGTTGGCGGACAGTCAATGTTCCAAATATGCCAAAACCGTTAGAAGGCATGAGCGAACGGGACATGTGGCGACTGATTCGAGGACTCCGTTGCGAGCTCTGCGACAAGCTTGACAACCAGCCGCGACAACCTATACCTGTGGATGTATGGCATGGAGGACCGGCCATGCAGACCACGAGAGTAGTCTGGCCTTTCGGTACACGATGTTGCGGCGAGTGCTTATACAAGACTTGCCAAAAGGTAAAAAGACGTTGGCGCTTATATTCCGAGAATTTGACGTTTCTCAGGACACACAACTGCTCTGTACCGATGTGAAACCCTTCATGTCTGCCCTCCCATACGCATTTTTGACGCACGACTGGAATTACGTTCCAACCACCGTTGTGACCGAGTCTACAATTCCCCCTGGCCTCCACATCTCCAAGCAATTTCTCAAAGCGCATGCGGATGAGATTTTGAAGGAATGGGAGCATGTCAAGTCACTCGGAAAGCCAGCAGCTGATGAGTGGAGCAAAGGCTTAGCTGGCACGGGAAAGTACACCATGACAGATGCCGCGCGATGGGAACGCTGGGAAACAAAGGGTGGTCTCAACGGTGTCCTTTTCATGCTCACACCACAGCAGCCACAAGTGACTCCCCCTGTGTACACACAAATGGCACAACCTACACCATCACAGCCTTGGGGTGCGAACCAGTTCTCTTGGCCTCAAACGTCATCTCAGCCGCAGTTCTTCCAGCCACAACCCATTTCGATGGCCCAACAACCCTTTCACCATACTTCAACGACAGCGGGTCCTCAACATTACTTCCAAACTTCTCCAGCTGGCATCCAAAATCCATTCCCACAACCTGGTCCGATATCCACACCTCATGGGCAAACACCAGGTGCATATGGACAGCCTCCAAACCTGCCTCAAACCCAGACACCTCAACATCGAGTCGAGCGCAACGCACGCGACGCTACCGAAGCCAAATACATCAGACGGAAGGCAATTGTGGAGAGATGCGTGTCTGACATTGATCCACCTCTTCCGGAGAACGTTTTGCGTCACATGGAATCGTTTCAAGCCGCCACACAAATCTCTGCGCGTCTCACGGACGGCGCCTGGGAAGTTTTGAAGCCCCGTCTTATTGCTCAGAGGCCAGCTGCAGAAGCAATGGAGCGTGAACACACTGCGCAACTTCTCGCATTGCAGGCACAAGTAAATGCTGAAAATAAGCGGAACATATACTCCAAAGAGGCAAAGGACGCGCAGGAACGGGAGTGGGAAGAAGCTCTCAAGCCCCAACGAGAGAAGCTTAGCTCGTACGCCGATCAATACGTCAAGCAGCATTGGAAAGGTGGACATTCCATAAACAGCGGTAATGTCGCGCTTTTCGCAATCTCCGTCTTCAATCACGTCCGAAAGCAGTTCTACACCGAACTCGAGGTGCAGGACAGGCTTGCTATGGTAACTGGCCAACCGATTCCAACTGATCTTCCCGATGGACCCTTTTTGCGACGCTTGACGCTCGAGACCATGAAGTGGGTGTACGATAACAAGATTCGGCCGCTCACTCGTGACTTTGGGAAGGAGATATTCTACTGCAACGGCGATGGATGCGAGTCGAACAGCAAGCTTTACGCCTTCGAGGGTGTCATTCAGCACTATGGTGCAAAGCATACTAACAACTTCAGCAAAGGCAACGTGATCATACATTGGCAAACAGCAGATTGGCCTGAGGATCTACCATTCTTTGACCCTGGATCTGGACCCACAACGCGGTATAGTCATCATACAAATGGTGGGTTTTCTCGCGGCACCACAATAACGCCCCAGGTTACGTCGAGCGCTCCATTCAGTGTTCCTTCACTTACGACAAGTCCTTACACCCCGCTTTCTGGATACGGACATGGACCTTTCCCTCCACCAATTGGCGCTGCAAACGGATTCTCACCACCAGGCCACCACCCATACAGCCACGTATCTGCTCCTTCCCTTGGTGCCAGCTCGCAGACGATCTCTCAGTCATTCGACCCAATGGACTTGAGCCAGTATTTTCCAAAAGGCCCGTTGACTAACTTACCCAGTCCATCTGCGGTTACGCCAGGCACAGAGGTCACTCCGTTCTCAGCTCCAGTCGTTGACTTGTTGAATGCTTTGGGTATTAAATCCGTCCCTCCACTGGCTGCAGTACCTCCACCTTTGGAAGCCTCCGCGCCACCGGAGAAGAAGCCCACGCTTTTGGACACTGACGTTCCAGACTTCCAGGTCTACCAAGACCAGTTGAAGTTCATTGCAGACACGGGGCGTTCAATCTGGAATAGCCTTCCGGCTATTCTTGACATCCCTCAAAGTGTAAGGGTATTTGCTGTCATTCATCATACTGTCTCGCAGTTCCTCAATCGTTTTGACGTCAACCTCTCTCTCGAGACTTTTACAGCTGCTCTTACAAACAACCCGCTTTTGGAGCCGCTGAAGAACGCGAATGACCTTTCGTGTCAGCTTTGTGAGCATCCGGCCTCCTCAGGCTCAAGTCCACGTCATTTGGTTGAACCCACGGATTTGTCTCATCTGATTTCTCATTTCAAGACTGCCCATGTCGATGCAAATGGTCCATCTAATAACCACCAGCGCGTCAATTGGGCAACAAACATGGTCGCACTTCCTCCAGATGAGTTCATTTCGGGCCTGGTGTCAACTCCTGGCATCACTGATGAGAGACTTGCCATCCTCTCTGATGCGTTTCCAAATCTCCTTCCTCGGAGATTTCCCCGCCAAAAGGATTCAGATTTTCGACCAAAGCAGAAGAATAGACACCGCTTCACGCGTAAGTTCTCCGGTCGCCGACAAGCCTCCGAGGACCCAATGGACATGGATCCTGACCCAAGGCATTCCACTTGGGATGACGCTCAGAACAAGCCAAACGGAGATGATCATGGTTACCACGGCTTTTCTCGATTCTCAAGGAGCCCACAAGGAGGGCATGATCGACGACGAACACCAAAGCTGTACGATGAGAAGCGAGGAGGAGAGGAATATGATCCAAGTCGGCCAGCCTTGCCGTTCGAACCAGCTGGCAGTGATCGAAAACGCGACCGCGACGTCCGTCGCAAGCGGAGTGGAGCAGACGCGGATTTGGCCACATTGATCATGTCAGCCAGTGCTGAAGCACACCGTGCGGCCGAGGAGGAGAATGCCAGGCGTGGTATTGTTCCGGAAGCGATCCCTCGTACGGAGCCATTTGGACAGCCACTGTATACCGCGAGTCCTGCAGCACAGCATAGTCGACTCATTCCACAAGGCGGACATGAGGATCATTCGTATCAGATGCGTTACACCCGATCAGCCAGCTACGAGACGGACAGGCGGCCCGTACCATGTGAGACATTGATTCGTGAAGGAAGGTACTACTCCAAAACTGATGGTTTGTTAGATGCAGATAACTCCTACATGGAACGTGCCAATGATCCAAGCCCAGGCCAGGTTCCACGTGAGGAATTTTATCCGGAGAGAACCGCATCCCGTCATCGGACCACTCGAGACTACCACGAGGGGACGTATCGCACCGATGAGCCAATTGTCCGATCTCGCAGCAGCCGCTATGCCAGATATGATGAGCAAGAGCGCCTTCTCCGAGATAGGTCGCGCTCACCCAGCAGATTTGAGGAACCAGTGTATGTGGAACGTAGCTATCGCCAGCCTCGTGAACATCCACCACCACCTCCAGCGACGCGCACCTCTCCTCTGCAGCGACCACCACCTCCTCCAGCGACGCGCACCTCTCCTTTGCAGCGACAGTATTCCGACGAAAGAGAGCCCATCTACGTTGACGAGTATGGCCGACCAGTTCAGGTTCGCCTCATCCGAGTGCGTGACGAGCCCACTTCGAGGTACATTGGACGTCCCGGCGAGGAATTGGTCGAATACATCGATCGACGACCAGCACCAGCATACGATGACCGAGCAGCATATCGATACTACGAAGACGACAGAGCACCCGCAACACACCCGACACACCCCACGACTGACCCACGATACGACCCACGATCTCTACCGATGCATTCTCAACCGGCACCGGCACGGGATGCAAGATACGTTGATTAGGCGCGGCATTTTGTCTTTTCTTTCTTTTCTGGTGGAGGGCTCGACTAATTGATTTTCCTCTTCTTGACGATTACGATTCATTCTCTTCTCAATGCTCATGTCTTCTTGCAAGCGGAACTGCTTACAAGAACAATAATTTCTTCACTCCTGTCTTTCTTTGTCTTCGGTCGACACAGCATGCCACGATACCAGTTGGGTATCGTGTCATGCAATGTGACTTGACGCGTCGATAGTCGAGCGACGGGCGGGGTGTGTGTTGTGGTTTTCCATGGCAAGTATTTACTCGAGTGTGTGGCATACGCCACACGACTCGATCAATCGCTTGTTTTTCACAAAGCTTTTCCTTCGACAAAGGATTTTGTTGTGTTGTTGCGATTGGCAGGCACTTTTTTCAACAACTCCACTTTGAAAACTTAAAACTCGTAAAGATCCTGTACTTTAGTCTTTGTCTTCTCTACTTGCATAGCGGAAACGGTCGAATGGGAACGTCTCATAGACTTTCACTTCACTGATATTTAAACCCCCAATCAAGCAGACGATGTCACTTAGTGACGATGCTGTGAGGTTTCGAGTATCCGAGACTGGCGTAAAAATTGATGAAGCTTGAAAAGAACCGGAGTCCGTGGATTTATATCGCACATCTATCGTCTAATACACATGTAGGCCATGCTCAACTTGATTCACCGTCATACGCCTCCACTGCACAACCTTCAGATCCGCTATCTGGAGCCTCGAGGATTTTCCGGACACATTGGATCAGCCCGGCTACGGCCGGCTTCTCCCTGTTCTTCTCTAACTCGTGCACTCTATCATTCACAGCTCTAGCCAGCTGATCTCTAGTCAAGTAGTACGTAAAGTACCCTTGAAGGTGGCGAACCCTCTCTTCGAATGCGCAAGGCTCATCAAACTCCAAAGCATACTCCTCCAAAACGCTATTTAAAAAGGAAAGTACAACATAGACGCTTGCGCAATATTCGGGGCGCATCTGACCCGATCGTAAATTGGGTATCGCATTTTTAAGCTCGTTGAAGGAAACTGTTGCCAGCGCCGCTAAGAGAATGGGGGTATGTTTTCGAGTCTGGCCAAGATCCCAAGGACGAAAAAGCAGTAATAAATGCCAGTCAAAATTATTTCCCGGCAGTCATAAATAGCTGAAGCAAGTACTAATTTGGGATATTGAAGGCGGCGGCGGCAATGACCTTTGGAAGCCAGGCATATGTCCACTACCCTTTCATGCAGCTCAAAGCCGAACAGCTGTAAAATCCTGTCGAAGTTGGGATCATGCTCAGTTTCGTTAATAAAAATGTCCATATTGATCGCGTGCAGAATTTCTTTCAAGTTGTTGCATTCCCGATGCCCAGGACGAAATTCTTCTCCATCAAGTATGACTGAAAAGCTAACATCAGTGAACAGCATTTAAAAGGGAAGTGAAAACGGCCGGTACCATCATAGAGGACATTGAGTTCTTCGATATCCGCATCGAAGCAGGCCGTCCATTTGAATGTTTGCTGGGAGCGTGTGGCGACCGCTTTTCCAAGAACGTGTTGACACTCTTTGCAGGGAAAGCCACCCTCGCACTAAGTTGTCAATGGATTCTATGAACTCGTTGTCTTGACATACCTTTCTCTTCAGCTCTTTGCATCGAAAGCAGGGTCGCCTGTTCCTTTTCCGAGGTGCTTGTGTTTGTACGCCTAGCGCGAATGCGATCTCATGATAGCATGTCTCCGGGATGCCAGCAGGAACTTTCCTCTTCCTCTTTGCATTTAGAATTGGTCCAAATTTGACTCCTTCGAGCCGTCCCTGAGCTTTTGGACTCTGCCCTCCAAGCAAGGTCGCATACCAGGGATCCGATGTTGTTCTGCGACAGGACGAAGAGGGTTCTGCCTGTGGATGGTGGGAGATCGAGAACTTTGTGTGAATGGGAGCATACCACAGCAGCCAGAATTCAATTGCTGGTCTTGTTCTGAGCCGGCTTCGGCAAGAGAGTCCGAGGATGTCCAGCTAGACGGAGAGGCAGGGTTAATCCGGGCTTGTATTGCGAAGTTGGCAGTGATGTTGAGTCGGTGGAGACGCTATGAGAGTAATTTCGAGGTGCCTGGACACCGTTCATGTGTTGATTTGTTTCCTCAAAGCTTGTTGGTGGTGTTATGGAGTGGTCCTGCTGAGCCCAACCAACGTTATTGATGAACCAATTTGCAGGGAGCCATTCTATGTTTGTTGGCCATGTCGTGTTTGCAAGCGGCATGATAGGCGCGATGAGATTTGGCTGATGATGAGGGTTGCCAGAATCGAGCATTGCAATTAAGTGTAGTTCTTCGGCCATCCCGAGGGAGGCATCGTCGAGTGGTATGTCGCTTTCATCCAAGCCATGGCCATTTAGTGGAAACCGGAAAGAATCGGCCAGAGAAGGAATATTCTGATTCGAAGTCGACTGTTCCTCAGAGGATGTTCCTGGCTGGCCGACGTCGTCCATGAGATCGTCTAAATTCACGAGATCGAGCCATTCTTCGCGATTGCTAGATGCCATGCTGGCTCAAGGACGATATTTTAGAGCATTTGAGTATTCAAAGTAGACATATGAGGATAATGATAAGAAGGACGGTTCCTTCTATAATGCAGAATTAAACAAGGCTAATATAGCTGAGTGCTCCAGCACAAGACATGACAGCCAGCCAACCACAGGCACTCATTCTCTTGCCGACTCCTGTTTGGGTTTAGCGTTGTCTGAGCGAACTACAGTTCCGCTGTGGCTTTGGAACTTTGGCCACTTTGTCTTCGTCAAGCCAAAAGGACTTGCTCAATGAGAACCTCATGTTCCTGCCGACTCTGTAAATGGCAACCGGCAATCTGGAGGACCAATGGTACTCCAACTCGAATACACTATAGTAGCGTGTTTCGTTCCACGCATATAACGATGCCCGCGTCTACTTGCTCAAGTCTCAACTGCTCTCCTGTCTCAGGCATATTATACAGTTCTTTTGATCCTTTGAAGAAATAGCAATGACTTCTTCCTTTGGAACAGATACATTCACTCTAGAAGTCAACGTCACGAACATTCTAGGTTCGCAATTGCAAAACAGCCAAAGTGGTTGGACTCATTCGTCCATTATCGCTTTATCAACCCTGCTACTGAGCATCATCCTCGTGCCCTTCGGATGGATGGCCAAGAGGGTGTGGATGCGTCATCGTAAGCTAGTGGGCCCAATTGTCATCTATTGAAAATCTCTAATGAGAGCTCTGTAGAAATTCGATCCCAGTCGGAGGGAAGAGGCCACCAAAGCACGAGCTATGAGGAGTCTCGAGAGTAGAAGGATCTACGCCCTCGCGATTTTCTACTAGATGACGACCGAAATTCGGCGACTGGTGTGGATTATCGACGCTCGATAACGGAACTCTGCGTTTTCGATAGCTGGACTTCTTCAATGTCGCTAGGTTCGGGACAGTAGCAATTCATGGATCTGACGGGGTTGGATGGTGGTAGGTGGCCCAGGGCTGGGCAAGATACAGTTCATCTCATGCATGTCGTGGGAACTAGCTTTGGGGAGGATGCTAGTCGCTTGAGGAGAGATGCGTCGATAGTGTATTTTCGAAATTGCCAACAAAATGCGTCTATGTCTGATGTCTCTCCGACAATCAACTGAGGTCCAGTGAGACCCACAGTACAAAATATTCATATAGCCAAACCGGAATGTCCAACGCCGCTCCCTGTCATTGCCTCCGTCTATATCACTCCTGTCTTCCTAGCAACGTCAAAAGTTGCTTCAACAACCTTGTCTACATCGACAGCCTTTATCGGGACCCTATGGTTCCCATCCCACTCAACAAGCGTAACGCTCTTCGGATCACAATAATGATTCAACAACCTCCTATGCAAATGCAGACCCGGATCCAGCAGGCCATGCACATGCACCGTTGGTATCCTCAACGTATGTCCCTGTGCATCCGCTTCTCCTTCATCTTCAGGCGCAGAGTCGAACCCCTCACTTATCTCCCCAGCATTTACAAGCCCATTTCTTCCTGCACTATACTCTGACAAGCTTACCAACGGCGCTCTTCCGGCCAACAGCACGCCAAACTTCCAAGTCGTCGGCTTGTCCATCAGCGCGCCTTCATCCCCTCTCTTCTTCGCCTCCTCCCTCACCTGCTGGTCGAACAGCAAGCAGGCGCTCAACTTTGCGCCCTGACTGAACCCCAGCAAGCCCACCCACTCGCCATCCGCGCCCAGCGCATCGTCATCGTCCATTGCCGTCCGTAGCTGAAACCATATCTCATCCACGGCTGATTCGGCGTCGATAGCCGCATGTGTGGGTAGCCAGCGCAGCCAGCGCCGGTAGGGTCCAAAGTTTGCATAGACAGGGACGATGCCTGGACCGGGATCGCAGTAGAAGGGACCGTCGGAGAAGACGAGACGGAAGGTAGGTGAGAGTTTGGCGATTAAGGCGCGAGCTTGGAGACGCTGTGAAGCAGGTTAGCCATGGCACATGGATCCGTGAAGGATAGGCTTTAGTAAACGTACAAAGACTTCGCCAGTGACGCCGCCGCCATGTAAACAGAGTATGCGCGGGCTATGGAGCGTAGGATCGTCTTTCTTGCCGTTTGTGGTCATCTTGAAGACAGAGCGCGTGGAATCATTCCTTCACCGTGAGGTTTGCAGACAATGAGAGCAGAAAATGCGAATCAATGTTAGAGAGAGTATTCTAAATACTACGGAGACCTTCAAGCACAGCAGCAACTTATGACAGCAGAATCAGGACAATATATACCAGCGCTGAAAGTGGATCTATTTCCACCCTCACGTAAGTCCCTGAGGGCCTAAGGAGCCGTAGGGCTGAGCCCAAAGTACGCGGGGACCCGATTCGCACGTGCAATGCATTTCGCCTTTCGCACAAAGGCACGAAGGAACGATCATGGTCCGCTGACGACAAGATCCATCAGGTTCGGTTCACTCTTATTTTAATTGCATTGACCTACTTACCGCGCTGTGGAGTACAAGAAGGCCAACAACGGGTCGTAGTGGAACTCACCAACATCAGTCGATACTGGAGCTGGCATTCATGGAGGCACGGACGGCCCGGACCATTGCCATCAGATTTAGCATCAACGGAATATTTGCTATCGCTTAACATGCTACTCCGTAGGATCTTGTTTAACGAAGTCAAAGTCTGCTGTGCCAGCTCGCACTCCAACCAATCCAAGAGCTTCGCGGTATTGGTTACACGACAGAGCCGCGGAGCATTGTCATAGCCTCCTGCTCTAAACAGGGTGTTTCGTCACTTTGGACTTATTTCGCCATCTACTTTGCACCTGCAGCTTTCCAAGCTGCGCCTCTTCGGCTACTCCTCGACTGTGGCTTTCCGCCTTTCCCCTTTTTCGTCTTTAGTCTCGGCTTTTGACCACTGCTTGCTCTTTGACCTTCGAAAACGAAGGCCTCTGGAGGTTTAATTGACGGCTTTGAATCCACAGGTCTTTTACGGGGCGCACTTCCCAGTTTCGCGGCGCCGGCCTTTCCAAGCAACCTTCCGGCTCGGCCTTGGAGGGACTGCTGCTCTGATGTGATCTTAGGCCGATACACACCACTCTGAGGAGCCCGAGAGTAATTAGATTGCCTAGAACTATTCTTCTGATTCCGCTTCATGCCTTTGGCGCGAACTACGCGCAGCTTTCGAGGTAGCATTGGCGGAAACTTCTTGTCATTGAACAGCAGTGCTGCTTCCACAGCATTTTCATCCTACGACGCACTCGTCAGCCAAATGACCTTACGACCATCCTTATTGATGTACTCACAGTGAATTGCACATAGGCAAAGCCTTTCCCGACGCGAGTCTTCGCGTCTCTGACGACTCTGACGCTCTCAACTATCCCAGCCTTGCCGAATTCCCTCCACAGTCCTTCCTCAACGTCACTTGGTTCCTTGTGCTTCTTTTTCTTCTTCTGGCCATCTTCGTCTTCGGCCTTCTGCATGAGGCTCTCGTCATCAACAAATCCTAAATTGCCTACGAAGACACATCGGCGATGATCGACTTTTGCAGGGTGTGCCACTTCGTCAACTCGAAGATAGCGATCTAGTATCACCGTTCCATTGAGATGCTTCGCTGCCTCTCTAGCACCTTCTTTGGTCGAGTATACAGCATACGCATTGGTGCTCTTTGTCGTGGCATCCATGAGCTCCTGCTTCGCGAATGCAGCTCGTTTTGGAATTGCGCTCGCAAACGCAGTAGACCGGAATCGAAGAGATTCTAGCTTGTGGGGCGGTGTATGGGTCTCTAAGGACGAAAGATGGGAAGACAGGTGCGCCAGAAGTTTCTTGCGCGCCGACTTCGAGGTTATTGCAGTACTCGACACATTGCCGAGGAATACGGTGCGAGCAGCCTTTTCAAGATCGGAAGCTTCACCCGTGAGAGTCTCATGCTGAGGTGGAGAAGATGCTTCTGCGAGGTCGTCAGAGTCCTCGGCTTCCTCCATCCCCGCATCGGAATCCACAGCCTCTGGCTCGGGATCTGTCTTCTGCCTCTTTAAATCGCGCTCAGCCTTGCGCTTCGCTGCATCTCTCGCCTCTTGCTTCGCAAGCCGCTGTAGATACTGCTCCTCCAAATCATCGTCCAGATGCTTCCGCTTGCGATTCTTGGTCGAGCCGGTGGCTTTCTCCTCGCCATTCACCTCAATGCCGAAAGCGCTCTTCTTAGTGCTGCTGACAAGCTCCAGTTCTGCACCTCCACTGACATCGCTTTCCTCCACATCCGAGGCTTGCTCATTCTCATCCTCGTCCGGCTCTTCGTTCGAGTCTTCTTCCGAAGCAAGGTCTTCGACTTCTTCGACAGGGCGTGCAGTGTCTTTTCCAAGGCGCTTGGAGCTTAAGACTTCATTTGAAACACTTCTCTGAGGTTTCTCGACAGGGCCAAGCTGCAATGGCAGTCAGAATCTCTAGTCACGATTGCTTCGAGGACGACTTACACTAGCGGAGAACAGAGAATCGAGGGTAGGGTCCACGGCGGTTCCTTGCGCTAGAAAGGAGAGCCCAGAAGCAGACTCTTTAGCTTTCGAAACTTTTACACCCTTCTTCCCCATTGCGGCGTCGAGGGGATTGTTTCTTGCAAAAGTTCGCTTTTCAGGCGTCTCCAACTTTTTTATGGAGAAGCGCAATCGGCGCTTCGGGGAAAAGTTGATCCACCACGTGCGGCATTCAATCGGCTTGCTGGGGCTGGGTGGGCAAGTGACGGGGTGTGGGCAAGCTTCCCTTCTTCACAACGCTCACCACTCGCTGCGCCAGAAAACCGCGTCTTCCACCTCGAACACCTTCAAATTGTCCATCAGACGCTCCCGCGCTCATCGCCTTTTCACCAGTACCCTCACATTACACCACTCACGAGCCCACCGCCGCTCTGCACCGTACTCTGCCGTCGCCGACCACACTCCACGCTCCCACACAAAGCCGGCTGCTGATCGAACACAATCATACGCTTCGAGAGACAAATCCTGTCATCTGACAGGTTTGTTCTCGCAAATTCCAGCTTTGTGGGTAGAAAGCGCTGGTGATGCCAATACCGGCGCGGAGGAGCAGGTCCATCACGGCCGATCTTGCGCAGCACACATCCACAAGCAGTGAGTGTTCTACTTTACCATCGAAGGCTTCCGATCAGTCTCCATATGCATTATACCGTTATTGCCTGCGCTAGAATCGAGTTTTGAGACCTTCGCACCCTCGGGTTGTTGCCGCGACTCATTGTACCGGTCGCGCTTAGCCACAAGTTTTCGACGAACCTTAGCACCCATCTACACCATACAATATACGCATTGTATGAGATCGGCTAACACAATGTTTTTCCAACTCAGATCTTACACCTCCAGAACCCTCCCTTTCACGAACCTCAACCTTTTCACCCAGCCACCCCACCCTAGCGACCGACACCGACCCTCTAGACAACAGCACGAGCAACACAACAATGACAACCACTATGACAACACAGAGATCTTCGAAGGAGATTGATGAGCCAGGCGGCCCTACCACCTTTCACATCGATTCCGCCCACGACGCTATGGACAGCAGGTCCAGCAGTCTGAGCGACCTCGAGGATGCGCAAGAAGAACAGGCCATGACATCACCCGACTTTCTGGCTACAAATGTCCAGGCAGAACCAGAGAATGATTCCGAAGCGGAGACTGAACGCTTGGATCAATCAACGCCGAAGCCGAGGCGCGCCACACTGAGCGACGGAAAGTACACAGGCGAGAAAACTCCTAGCGCGCTGTCCAGACAGATTGACGCGGATAGTGAGATGGACGAAGACGGTTCGCCATCTATGCGCGTCCGCCAGGAAGACTTTGAGGACGCCTTAGAAGATGACGAGGATGCCGCACCTGGTCTTGGCGAACCCTCACCACCGCGAAAGCGGAAGCGTTCAAGCTCTGAGGGCAGTCCATTGAGCGATGCGATGGACATTGATGAGCCTGCCAGGAAGCGAGCTCACCAGGCGGAAGAAGAAGATGAGGACGAAGAAGTGGTGGAGGAAGACGAAGAGAACGAAGCCATAGTGGACGAAGACATGGAGGCTCCTGAAGAAATCTCACCAGATGACGAGGAGCCAGAGCTTCCAAATGGCGATGTCATTCCGGAGCCAATCGAAGGCATACAGATGCAGAACATTCGGCCGATGAAACCGACAAAAGGCAAAAAGGGTAAGAGGAAGGGAAGGAAGATAAAGGGAGTCGACGTTGAAGCAGACCATGGGGATGAAGTAGCTGGTGCACTGGAGGGTGATGCCGAGGACGTTGCTGAGCAAGATGTCGACGGAGATGGTGAAGACGAAGATCCAGCTGCCGTTGACGAAGAGCGTATGAGCCTCACCAGGTCAAAATTTGAGGAAGATCAACTAACGATCTCAGTCACGAAGAAGAAGAATGCAATGGCATCCATTGCTGACCTTGAGAAGCTGTTCATCGCTTTCCGACAAAAGTAAGTTGCCCCCATGCGACGCGCAGCTTCGCGACTTGTGCTGACTTTCCTTAGGCACGTTGAGAGCGAGCTCGCTGAAGTCACCAAACAGCAGCAACTCCTTAGGCAATCTATATGCATCCATCCCGACTACCTTGCACAGCTCAATGCTGTGAACGCCCGCCGTGACGAGAAGGTCCAATACGAGGATACCCTCAAGAAGTTCAAGCTCCAGACAATAAGGACAACGTTGGTTGCCGAGAGGGAACAAATCGGATCGCAGTACGTTCAGGAGGTCAGGGAGGTACGAGACCGCATGTTGGAGAAGGCGAACAAGCTTGTATACGAGATGCAGAGGGATCGCAGAAGATGGGGTGCGGATGATCGCAATCATCTCCGCATGTACAATCCCGATAGGCGACAACAAGTCAAGGACCAGACTCGGGTCAACCTCGAAGTCTCGATCCTGTCGGGTGTAGCGAAGTACGTCGGCTTCCCCGCAGCGCCTGACATCAGCGCAATCAGGAAAGACGACGCAGAAGACGATCTCCGAAAGATGGGCGTAAGTTCCGATCAGCAAGCATTTAAGTCTCTTGAAGTTTACTGAATCGTGGTAGATCAATCCTCGACCGGCCCAAGCCATCACCAACCGCCAATCTGCGAATGCCTTCGAACCGACCTCATCCACGAATCACACGAACCCTGAGCGGACAGCTGCAGCGGAAGAGTTCTATGAGCAAACGCCATGGGCAAACCCGCAGCATCCTTCCCACGCGCAACACGCACACGCAGCCTTCTACAATCCTCAGCGTCAGAGCTCGGGCACCTACGCGACTCCCGCCGGGCAAATACGCGTCGCAGACCGCGTCAACGGATCTGCTTCGACAATTGACGCAATGTCCGGTCCGCCAAGCTCCGCGCTCGCACCAGGCTCTCACGCTGCATCTGAGCAGCACGCACAGCACATCGAAGAAACACCAGTCCCGGCATTCAGGCGTGTGGGCAGCGGTGCGTCGAGTGTACCGCCTCCTGGCTCCAAGCGCGACCTCAGCAACCTTGAGACGCTGCACACTTCCACGCCGGGCCCAGTCAAGACCGTGCCTGGCCTCCCCACTGAGGCGTCTGCTGTCAACCAGGCCTTCCCAACGAGCGCATTGCATGTCGGTGATGCGAGGGAGGTCTATGAGACCCCGAGAATTACTGCTGACGTCGGTGATGATAGGTCTGTCGGCATCCTGGGTCAGGCGCCTCGTCCGTTTGCCGTGGGTGTTGGAGGTGGAAGCAGATTTGGAGGATGATTGAGAGTGCTTCTGCGGAAGTGTGGAGGGTGTGAATACAACGATGAAGATTTGAGCATCACAGCGTGGCGCACTCTGCACTCTCCTGTCTTTCTTTATTTTCTGGACGGATGTCACGCGCGCGAATGCGCATTGCCTATATGACATTTGCGACGATTTGTTTTTGAGGCAAGGTCTTTGTGTTTGGATTTGTGGACCGTCGACAGGCATCCACTTGTATAGGACGTGGCTACGTTCTTGCGGTCTTCTTCCCTTTCTTCTCTTTCGGATTCAGCTGTCTCGCGCGCGAGCGTGCAATGCCGGTATCACGCTGCGAGGGTTTGTCTTTTATGGGTGCCTTTTGCGTTTGGATTCGTGGACTGTCGACAGACACCCACTTGCATAGGACGTCATACGTCTTGAGGATTTCTTTCACGTGTTTGTACTCATACGACTGACTCATTACGAGCTGCATAACGAATAGTTAGGCGAACGATTAAGTAGGCATGTCGCCTACTAAATGACAGTGGTTTGCTGATAGAGTTCGCGCAAGGCTAAGGAGTGCGCGCGCGATTTCAAGACTGGTCCGCCGTACAAATACGTACCAAACCAATAAAGTCTCTCCTGTGCTAAAATTGCAGTGCAAGACCATATCATTGGTAGATTCCCGCCTGCAGCTCAATCTCAGTGCTCAGAGGCTATCACGTGACCTCGGCCCTGGCATAATCGTACACGGCAAAAATAGACCTAAAGTACTACATATTTAAAATCTATAAGACCATAGTGAATCGATATAGAATAATGTAGTCTACCTAGAAGTATATCACATATAACGTAGAAGAGGTCGAGGCCTTCTATAATCTTATTTCTCAGAGGCTCAGCCAGGCTAGGTCACGTGAGCCTCTGAGACACTGAGATTGCAGCGGCTCAAAAAGCTCTCGAGGATGGATTCCAATCCAATGAACCACAAGCACAAATATTGCATCCTTATCCCTCTGAAACAGATATTAACGAAGGCTGGGGATCAGCTAAGCGCTTTAGGCCTTATATGCGAAAGAGTTTCATAGTTGAAAGAACATGCTCTGGATGCTAATGATACTCTGTATGAATTGTTAGACTGACAGCCCAAAAGTGATGCCGCAGACCAGATCCCTGAGTGCGTGCATTATTGGAAACGCCAACAAGTGACTGACTCCAATCCATGCATTCTACACAGCCCATTCCCTTGAAGAACGCCAATGCCCGTTGCAATTCCTATCTCTTCTCAGTCAATTGCCTCCCCCCATCACCCTCTCCATCCTCCCCATCCCTATATCCCAGACCGGCCGCCTCATCCCTAAGCATCCGGTCCCTTTCGCTGTCCTCCTCGTCCTCATCACCCGAGAAGAAATCCTCATCACTCTCACCCGCAAAGGCATCGTACAATTCACCTGCCCGTCTCGGGCCTCCCCTCCGACCTCTCTTCGCTCTCACTTCGCCCTCGCCGCCATCGAGGTCGCGGTCATCCAGCATCTCGAACTCGTACGCGTCTCTTGGCTCTCGCGCTAATCGTCGCCGTCTCGCGAGATATAGGTAGGCGGCGAGACTGATACAGAAAAGCAGGATTAGCCCGATTGCGGCGTAGATCCATATCTGCGTGCGCTTGGAGACACCGAAGGTGGGAAATATTGAGGGGAGGAACGAGTCGTCGGGTTGTGCTGTGGGTGTAGGTGTTGTGCTCTCTGCGGGTGCGGTGATTGATGGCTGAGGAGATGTAGTTGGTGTTGCTGCGGCATCTGTGGTACTTGCCGAGGATGGGCGGCCAGGGTGAGATGGTCGGTTGGGTTTGTCCGAAGGGTTATCTGAAACACTCGTCTGCGTTGGGACCTCGATGCTGGTGGTGGTGACGTGATGTGGGGCATCAACATCGTGGTCGTCGTCTTCATGCCCGTCTGGCATTGGCAGTAGTTCCTGCTTAGCCGCGTCGATAGATTCACCCCACAAGCGTAGTTTCCAGTCGGTGAAGACACCGGAATGCTCGTTCACGACGGTGTCCTTGACGATGACGGTCCAGTTGCCAATGCCAGACTCGCCCCAATGCGCGACGGACATGAAAGTCCAGTCGTCATAACCACCGGTGAATTTGTCTTGCGGGCGGGTGACTGAGAGGTGGCTCACCATACCAGATGGCGAGCGTAGCTCAACGCTGAGGTCACCACGTAGTGTGTGCTGAACGTTCATGGTAACGGTGACATGCTCAAGACGCTCGAGATTTGCATTCTTAAGCATGTCCTCTGTAACAGTGAATATACTGACGAGGCCCTGGTTACCCTGGGGAATATCCCGACGCACGTGCAGCCAGGGAGAGTAGAACCATGCTTGAGGCTTCACCGGCTCCCAGGTCTTGGCATTTTCCACAATTCTGTACGCGTCTAGCTTGCCGTAGCCAAACATGTGACTATACTTTCTGCCAAGAGCACCAGTCTGCCAGTTTCCTTCCTCGGCAGTCGGAGGAACTGAAGACATGGCGGTGAGCCATTGGATGTCGCGCCAGCCAAGCCTAGGATTAACTTCCAAGAGGAGTGCATACACGCCAGAAGCAAGAGGTCCAGCGGCTGATGTGCCTCCGTGAGTATCGGTGCAGGTATTGATACCGACATCTGTGGTGGTAATGGCACTGGTCGCACTGCCGCTGCTATATGTCACAACCATAAGAGCGGAGCACTGCTCAGAGTACCACGGATGATGGTCATTACGGTCGATAGCACCGACGGTGACGCTGTAGATACTGTTGGTGTAGCCATCAAAGTTGCAATTGTCGCCGTGCGGCGCTCCGTTGCCAGCAGCAAAGACATAAATCGTGCCTTTACCTTGTCTGCCCTTCTGCACAGCACTGATCATGGCCTTTCTGATGAGGACGCCTGGCGCTTCCATGGTCTTTCCATCATCCGGCGGGCCCCAAGAGCAGGAATAGATGTCGTTCTCTTCATAGCCGTAATTGACAGCCTCCGCTTCGTCAATATCGTTGATTGGCGCGGAGAGGATGCGGACGCCTGAAATACCAGCATCCCAAGCTACACCCACCCCGCACACATCATTTTTCATCGCAGCAACTTCTCCAGCACATCTTGTTCCGTGCCTATCGTCCGCCAATCTGGGCTTAGGCTGCGAAACCTTGTCATTGAAGTCCCAGGAGCCCTTGGCGAAGTAGTTGCCCTTCAAATCCTCGCTGTCCATGTCCAACCCATCATCTACGATGCATACGGTGGAGTTTTTCCCTGTTATGCCCTGCGTCCAAACATTGGTGATATTTAGGTCATGTCCATATTGTTCTGTATTGAAAAGGTGCCACTGGTTCGTAAAGATTGGATCGACAATGCCGAGAGACTTCATGATCGACTGCTGCTCTTGCTGAGCTTCTGAGACAGGCGGACCCGGCCGACTCAGTCTCTTAGGGAATGCTTGAGTTGGTGGTGCTCGTTTGACCAGGCGTTTGCGCTGAACCTGTTTCTGGTTATATAGCACGCCGTCAAGGACGTGTCGCTCCTCTACCACCTCTCGTTTCCGGCGCCGCAGTTTCAGCTCTGTTATCGCGCCCTCAATAATGTCATGATTGTGCTTGGGAGCGCTGAAGACATGGTGATCTTCCAAGCTCGCCAATTGTCCGTCATGCTGGAGGCCGAGATGCGCAGCTAGCTCTGCGGGTGAGGTGGATGGATCGAGGTGGAGGGCATAGTAGTCTCGCTTTTCGTAGTCTCGAGGTTTCGGGGTCCAGGCAGACACCGATGATACCGCCGCGGCAATGGCGAAAAGGGTAGAGATGCGCATGTCGGCGGGTTTGATGTAGAGTGAGCAAGCAACGTTGCGCGCTCAAAGAAAGGCGTAGTTAGGTCGCAGGGTCCGTCATCAGCTCTCAACGCCCAACAAGTCGAAATATGGCCGTGAAGATAAGTTTAATGATAGCGTCGCAGTTTTATTGCCGTCGTGTGCCTATTGACATTGTTGCCTGTGGAGTGTGCGAGGTCGACTAAGATGTCTGACAATAAAGAGGTGCTTAGCCTCAAAGGATACGTATAGAGACGAGTTGCAGTGCAGATCGGGGGCGAATAGGACTCAATCAGGCACACCTTTTCGTAAGCAGCAGCTCTGGGCGACACCGTCGTGACTATCCGCGGAAGGGACAGTAGAGATGAGGCTCAGGAGAATTGGGAGTGAATGTAGCAGCTGGAAACGCCGTCTCGACTTTCTGCGGCTTCTCCGCGTCTCAAGACGGCCCTGACAGCCACCGGGCAGCCGCCAAGGCCGGCGCGAGCAAAAGGCTTGACTGACCGGGGTGCATCCCTACCCAGCCTCCAGGTGCCTCTTCGCGAGCTCTGGTTGGCCCGGCCACCCAGAAAGAGCCCCTGTCTCTTGGAGCTCGGCCCGCATCGTGACTTGGAAGATCGTGAGAAAAGCCACAGCTGCCAACCGCAGGTCAAAGCTTGATGCGGACCAGCCATCCCAATATTGCTCCGCGAGCTTGAATTCGTGATTGCTTCTGCCCGCTATACAAATGCTCTCCTGGACTCTGCTCCTCCGCCCTTCCCAGCATCATCCCGTTAAACACGGCGACCAATTGCTGCCGCCGGGCAACGCAACTCCAATTCGTGTCTATAGTTAATTGGCACCTCCTGCGCTTCGCTTTACTATGTCATAGCCGCTTAATATGCGTTCGTAACCTTTCTATGTTCACTTCACTGTACAAGAATCTCACAACCGCGCAGCTTCCCGTTGACAAATAATTCCAACTCCACCCACCGGCGCATAGAACAACCTCGAGTTCACCTTCACAGGACATGGCAGCAGCGAACAGATACTCTGCCGATTGGGGACAATATCCTCCCGGGCCTGCAAATTACCCAAACAACAGGCAATCTATCGGCAGGTATCCTGACCGCTCTGCCTTTGAAGCCGAACACTCGCCAGTATCACCCACCCACAATGCCCCTCTGCAGGCTCGCGGCCCTGCTCCCGCTCAGTACAAACCGAGTGGTTCAAATTCGCATCGTCGGAGAGGTTCTGCGGGATACAGTGCACCAGTAGCAGAGGGGCCAGATATTCCTCGAGGTCCACCTCAGGCAGTTTATAATGGCGCATATCCTGTGGCCCCACAGGGTGGGATGAGAAATGGACAATCATATTCTGCAAGATTGCATGCACAGCCAGGTTTGGAGGATCAAATCTATCGGTCACAGACACGAAGACCTGACTATGATGACCCAGTCACGCCAACCTCACCACAAGACCGCGTCGCATTCTCGAAAGACTTGATTGGTGCCAAGATGCAGGACAAACGACGAGGTTCTGTACCCGATCGATCGCCGCTACAGAAATTGGAGGTTACGTTGGACGACATCAGCAAAGAGGAAAAGCGAGCGCGTGTCGCGGAAGCAGAGGCAGCGGCTCAGGATCGTTTGGCAAAAGACCCGAGATACAAAAGAAGGAGTAATGATGACTCGACGCGATATCATTCTGGACCAGTAGATGCACAAGGGCAACCTATAAGAGCTACGAGTGGCAAAAGGGTCTCTTCAGCGCCGTCAGGCCCGCCTTATGATGCCCAACAACAAATTCAACAACCTCGCGCTTACCCCACTGCACCAGTAAAGATAACTGCTCCGACGGGCCCAACTGCACCATGGCAGCAGGATAGTATGACGGACCCAAGAGCGGGGGTGGCTGGGCAGCCAGCTGCACCGAGACCCAGCGAACAGCGATATTATGCTAACAACAAAGCATTCCAACCTAACGCTGTGCCTGTGGCTGCAGCCAACATCCCGCAGTCACTTCCAAATGAGACATCTGGAACAGCTGTTGGACGCTCCAATAGCCGCAAGCTTCAGAAACAGCCACCCCCAGAGGTGCTTAGATCTGGCCCGATTGCACCTGTTCCGGCAACCTCTGGCAAGGAACAATTACAGGCGGATCGAACTGGCGCAACAGCAGGTGCTCATGCTGCTAGAAAATACCAGGCCCCAGATCCCATCCCTCGAAAGGCAGTGCCGAATCGGGAACCTGCAGCTGGTCCAAAATATGAAGTCCCTCCTCAGACTGCTGCCGGGCAGGTTGCCAAAAATCAGGTCGGATTTGGACAAGCACAGGCCGCGCCACCAACGGTGCAGGGACATCATCATGTTCCTGGCGTGTTTCACAGAGACCATGGCCAAGAGCGGCGGTACACTCCCGCGGCGAGACCGTTAGATGAATGGAGATCTGCGCAGACCGCGACGCTCACTGTCGAAGATTTGGAATTGGACGAACCTGCACCCGGGACCAGGGACACGGCTTGGTGGGAAAAGAGCGACAAACAGAGGCGACGAAGCAGTGGCACTAAATCTGTTGCTTTCGACGGCAGTGTTGAAAGTGCTCCTGAGGAGGGTCGTCAGACATATTTCCATCCGCCACTCTACCTGAAATGTGGGCCATTGCTGCGGTATTGTGGTACTCGTCAGTCACAGTCCACGAGAGGCAACAACAGGGAGGTCTGGCGCGGAACCATCTTGATTGTCACGGATGATAGACAGTCCCAGACACAAATTGCACCAACACTACGACTGTTCGTACAGCCCCGAGACCTTCTCCCGCCTCCGCCTGTGGAGCTCGACATGGCTAGTGGACAGCAGCTTGCTCCAGAATATGTGGATCCCTTGGCTGGCCAAGTGCACATGTCTCGCATTGGCAAAACTCTTTACGTTCGCCCCGTCGAGCAATTGCATGAAGGCCTTGACCTTTCGCGCATCGAGAACGACACAGGACTCTTCGAGGAGAAACGCACTGCTCCGGATCACGTAGGTACAATTCTCGATGGTACTCAGGACAAGCCGGGGACACAAAGGACTAAAAAGCTGGACGGCGAGAAGACTGGCAAATACCGTGAGGTCAAAGCGATCCGCATTCACAATGAGCGCAATACCACATTCTGGCGCTTCAACATTGAAGTCGAACTCGGTCGTCACCAAGCTCGCATCGCTTACCGTATCAACAAAGGCCCTGCGATAGGCTTTTGGGTCCCCGCAAGGGGTCAAACCATGAACATGATGTTCCACTCCTGCAACGGCTTCTCCCTCTCGGTTGAGCCTAACAACTTCTGTGGGCCGGATCCAATGTGGCGCGATGTTCTGAACAATCATCAAACGAGGCCATTCCATGTCATGATCGGCGGCGGTGACCAAATCTACAACGACGCTAGTACGAAGCAAACGACGCTTTTTCGAGAGTGGTGTGAGAGTCGCAATCCTAATTTCAAGCATAGCGCGCAGTTCAGCTTGGAGATGCAGGAAGAGTTGGAGAACTTCTACTGTCAGCGTTATGCCATGTGGTTCAGCCAGGGATTATTTGGTATGGCGAATGGGCAGATACCGATGGTAAACGTCTGGGATGATCATGATATAATTGACGTGGGTTCCTCCTTCGATATTTCATGATATATTATTGCGGATGGGTGGTGCTAACTACTCTGTAGGGCTTTGGATCGTATCCACATCACTTTATGAGCAGCCCGGTCTTCACTGGTGTTGGGGCTGTCGCATTCAAATATTACATGCTTTTCCAGCATCACAGCATCTCCGACGAAACCGACAAAGAAGAACCATCCTGGCTCTTAGGCGCTGCGCCCGGGCCATACATCAATGAGCTGAGCAGAAACTTGTTCATGTTCATGGGCAGGCAGGTTGCATTCCTTGGTCTCGACTGCCGTACGGAGAGGATGAAAGACGAGGTGCTGAGTCAGGAGACGTATGATCTCATCTTCGAGAGGCTGAGACGAGATATTATCAAGGGCGACACGAAGCATCTGATCGTCCTTCTTGGCGTTCCCATCGCGTATCCTCGTCTTAATTTCTTGGAGAACGTGCTCACTTCACGTGCGATGGATCCGATCAAAGCGCTCGGCCGTTTGGGAATGTTCGGCAATTTTCTGAATAAGTTCGACGGCGGCGTCGAGATTCTAGACGACCTTGATGACCACTGGACGGCAAAGCATCATAAACACGAGCGTAACTGGTTCATCCAAGAATTACAGGAGCTTGCTGCAGAGAAGTCAGTCCGCATCACGATCCTGGGCGGCGATGTCCACCTTGCTGCTGTCGGCCAATTCTACAGCAATAAGAAGCTGCGTATCCCGAAAGACCAAGACCACAGATACATGCCCAACATTATCAGCTCGGCAATCGTCAATACACCACCGCCAGAGCTCATGGGCGACATCCTTAACAAGCGCAATAAGATTCACCATATGGATCATGACACAGACGAGGACATGATCCCTCTATTCACCCACGACGTTGACGGAAAACGGAGAAACAATCACCACCTTCTCCCCCGTCGAAATTGGTGTTCAATCCGCGAATACGCGCCAGGTTTTACACCACCCCCGACTCCGCCTCCTATGACCCCATCCGAGGCATCTGTCCCCCAGCGACGCAACAGCTTGACGCGCACTCTGTCCCTCGGCAGAAAAGACTTTGCCGATGGCATCCAACGCCGCCTTTCTCACAAAGGAACCACTGGCGACCGGCCTCCTCGCGCCTTCTTCAACACTGGCGGTGCGGCCAACAACAACAACCAACAGGCAAACCCCCGCAGAGCAAGCGACCCGGTCATCGCCCGCCCCACCGACAACGCAACATCATATTTCTCGGGCATCCCACCCGGCTCTGCAAACGATCCAACACCACGACCAAACCCCTTCCACCGCGTGCCAACGGGTCTGTCCGAGAAAGCAGCCAGGAGAGGCGCACAGGTCGATCAAGACATCGACACGCATATCGACCTCCAGCACGGCCTCGATATCGTCCTCAATCTGGAGGTCAGTCAGCACGATCCTGCGGGCATAACCACTCCATACAGACTACTCGTGCCTGCGCTGGACTACGAGGGTGAGCCGGATGTCAATTCGATGGCCGGACCGCGCAAAGTCGGCTTGGGGCGCTGGCTCAGCACCAAGATCCGCGGCCGCAGAGCAAGCGATAGGGATGTGGGCTACGATTCCGAGTTTACGAGTGAGGGCGAAATGACACCTGGCCCAAGGCCGCTCTCTGGACACCAAGGCCCAGGGGGCTACGCAGCCACGCCGCAGGGTCAAGGCCCGGTGCCCGGAACAACGAGGACTTACACCTACGGGCACGACGGTGTGCTAGATGCGCCTGGCGCTGCAGCAGTGAATGCTACTGCTCCACTGCCGCCGCAGGGCCCGAGAGCGATGGCAGCCCCCGTTGCTCCAACTCCGCCCAGCGGCGAGCCGAAGATCGGCGCTGATGGACGGCCGGTGAGGAACCGATACAGAGGAAATCTATACGCCGATGAGAACGATGAGGACGAGGGAAGCGACGATGGAGTCGCGAGGATGAGGCCTGCTGCTCCTCCTGGAAATGCAGCGGCGATTGGATACGGCTACGGCGCAGCGGCAGGAGAGGCGGTTCCGCCGAAGAAGAAGCCGAATTGGAAGGTTTGGCGTTAATGATGATGATGCTATTGTTCAATTCACTATGCCCGTTATTCAGCCTGCCTTGATCTGAGCGTTCAAAGCGACTGGCGGATATCCTTGACTCTTTGCGGATTCATTGCGTAACAATATTCTAGAAGCGATTAGCATGAGGTTCAGCGATGACCTGTTTTTTGTAATGACGATGACTTCTTCTCAACGATAAATTAATTTCACCTGTAGATGTCTTCAAGGAATTTGAAAGAAGCCCCGTCATAAGCCAAAACGTAAATAAAATGTTCGTGAATAGTTGGATCGTTAAATTTTACATGCAGCAAGCAAAGGCTGCTGGTATTCCTGGCAATATTCGACATATCCGAAATGAATGAGCGAACACGTTTGAGCGTTTCATCACGCCGCAAACGCTTTCTGCGTCCCCACCTCCCGCTCAAACGCCTCCTTCCGCTGCGCGCTCCCAATCGCACTCTGCAGCGCACTCGTCAGATCCATATGGAACAGCGGGCGAGCGACGCTATGCACGACCGCCTGTCTCGCAGGCGGTATGGTGCCGTACGCGCGGCTCGTCGTGATCTGCTTCTCCAGCGACTCGCTGTCGCTCGAGCCGTCGGTCTGATGGCTTGTGATATTGTCCCCAACACTATCCCCCTTGTGCGCCCCGGCTGCCTCGATGTCCGCGCGGCTGGGCTTGCGGTTTCTGTTGTCGCGCCACTCCGCGGCAGCGGCAGCGCTGTCGCTGCCTCCGATCTCTGCGACGCTGAAGATCGGCTTCCACCGTCTGAACTGGCCAGTTTCGTTGAGGTCGGGGGTCGGGTAGCCGAAGCCTGCGGCGACGAGCGCGCGCTTGGTCCAACGGTTGTTGATGCACGCGAAATGCCACTCGACGATCTCGGGTGAGGTGTAGCGGTCGAGCTGGTTGCGCACGTCGATGAGGTGCTGCACGGAGGTCAGGTCGACGTTGTTGACGGACGAGAAGTCGAGGATGACGGCTTTCAGTGTGGGGCGAGGGTCGTTGGTGTCGACTTCTTTGCCTCGGCGAGGGCCCGGGTCGTTCCATGGGCGATCCTGTGGATATAAGTGAGCATGCTAAGTGGATCTTGTAGGAGGGGAGAACTTACGCCGAGCTTGCCGTAGGCATGAGGGTTCGTCCTGCGAGTTTGCTTGAATATCGTCGAGATCATGTCGTCGAGATAGTGGTTAGCATTCGGATAGTTGTACCCTTCGGAGAAGCGGTAGATGAAGACGCCAGGATACGGCGCGGTGACTTCGATAGTAGGGTTCGAGCCATCATGGTGATCAATAGGCAAGAACATGTTCCTTGTCGATTTATCTGGGTCATCGCGCGACGGGCGCGATGGGGCAAAGGCGCCACTGTCTTTCGGTTCGTCCTTGTCTAGCAGATGATCCCCGATGACGGAGTGCACCTTGACTTTTCCAAGGAAGCGGCCACGTGCCTTGACGACGCGGAACAGTAGGAGTGCAGCGGACACGCAGATCGTAACGTAGATGCCATTCTCGATGCTGCTGAAGACGGTGACAATTACACCGGCGAAGAAGATGGGCACCTCGAGAGGCGAGATCCTCCAGAACTTGTAGACCGTATTTGGTGGAGTGATCAGGTCTCCAACAGCGTGAATAATGACGCCCGCAAGAGAGGCGCTGGGAATGTAGAAGAAGACAGCTGGGAGGGCGTAGATCGCAAGCAGTACCACGATTGCTGTGATTACACCTGCGAAAGGTGTGCGCACGCCAGCTTTCGACTTGATGGCCGTCCGGGAGAAGGAACCAGTGGCTGGGTACGCCCCAAGAAGTGGACCAAGAAGATTCGAGACGCCAATAGCAACAAGCTCTTGAGAGGGATCGATCGTATAATTGTTCACTCGGCCAAAGGACTTCGAAATGGAAATGTGCTCAATGAGAAGGACAATGACGCTGGCGGGAATTTCGTCTGCAAATGCTTTGATAATGCGGGTATTGATCACAGGTGCAGCAGCGTGTTGAAAGCCTGTATGAGATTCCCATTAGTACTCGTTGCAGTCTCTTGAACAGCTAGCACTCACCTCTTGGTACATGACCCAAAATCTTGAACAAAGGATCGCTGCGCCTGTGGCGGTTGACCAACCAGCCGACCAACGTGTAGAGCAGAATGACGAACACGGTCCGCAGAGTCGATGCGAAGAAAAAAGCCTTTCTCCTGCTGGGGAATCTGTTGCCCAAATATGAGCACCCAAAGCGAATTAAGTAGAGCAGGAAAAGAGCAGTAAGCCCCATTGCAGCGTCGGTGGTAGTCCTTCCGAGATGCTTCAAAATGTTGATGACGACCCGGTACGTGGGCGCACGCGTATCAAAGCCACTGATGCCCATCATTGTAGGCACCTGTCCAACTGCGATGTTAAGTGCAGATCCAGTCATGAAGGCCGAGATTGAGGTCAGAGAGATGAACTCGACGATCCATCCAAGGCGAGCCAAACCCAAGAAGCAAACAATTGCTCCACAGATGATGGCCAAGGCAGAGGCAACGTGCCAACCTTCAACGTCTGGAAGAGTGGCTGCCGCTTTGAGGACGACATTACCAGTGACTGTGGACATCACGGCGACAGGCTGATTCACATTAGTGCACGTCTTTAATTTAGTTTGGGTGTTCGCTTACTCCTATAGTGATATCCTTTGAAGTTGCGAAGAACCAGTAGATGAGAACTCCCATGAAGGAGGAATAGAGACCAAATTCGACTGGCAGCTCCGCCAGCTTAGCATAAGCCATGCCCTGGGGGACAACAACAGCGCCAACAGTGATTCCTAGTTAATTTTTCAGAAGAAAGCTCGAATGGTTCGCGGAGCGAAAAACGTACCAGCAATAAGATCTCCAATGAGCCATTGGCTGTTGTATCGGGTGATCCATTTTGTAAAGGGAAGCAAATTTCTGAAGTAGTTGAAAACATCGGCACGAGTTGGGACAATCTCTTCAATCCATTCCACAGCGGTCGGCTCCTCTTCGACGTAAGTATCAGCACTTGAGACTGAGAATACAGACTCTCCCCGAGTTACAGGGTCTGGTCCAGCCTGGTCAAGCTTGATCCCGAGGACCTTGGCCAGGGCATGGCCCACCTTGGTCCCGGTAGAAGCCATAGCTTATCTTGAGTAAGCTGCTCAGGATCTCAGGAGCTTCACACAAGCAAGGGGTGAAACCACGATGCAGGGAGAAGGATGCCCGGTGGATCCGGGGACGTCAAGATATAGATACGACAGCACACAGCTGGTACTCGCGTGATAGCGTGTGCGTCTGATCAACAGCGGGAAGGGGCGTCCTGATGGTGCAGAATTTCGCTTACGTTCATCGATCGTCCAATGGCAGAGATGGTTGGACTAGGAGTGGCTTCCCAAGGGCTAGAATGGGGTTATTGTTGGTATTTGTTTTGTGTGATCAGAGGGTTTGGCGTGGTGCAACAACGCCTCGAAATGGTGCAATTGGGAGCACGCCTTGGTGGAAAGTGCGCAACTTCTCTTCAGAGGGTAGTAGATCTGGCGAAATATATATTCGACGACGAGGTAGGAGCAGTTCGACGGAGTGACATGCTGAAATGCAAATTATCACGAGTTTGGAAATAAGAGGAATGCGGGATCTTGAGGGCGAGAAAGATTAGTCGCGCCGTGTGGTTGTCCCATCTTCCCTGGCGCGAGCATCATAGCGGGTCATTATTGAGAGCGCGACATGCTTCCGGCCTGCAGAAAATGGAATAGAACAAGCAAAATTTACTGTAGGAGAGGGTGGCCAAGGCCACGGAGTGGGTAGAGTACGCGGTGCTATTTGCCCAATTCCAAACTTAGCCCGGCCGGACGATTGCGTGCTTTGTTGAAGAGATGATGTCGGATGCGGACAGGGGTTTGCAACTCTTCGAACATCACTGCACCAGCGGCAGGCCGGCTTCGCGTTCCTGGGACTCGCGCGACAGCAGAGCAAGGCCTCACGATTTATTGAGGTGCGGCTGTAGATACGTGCTACAGAGAAGCCGGAGAGTTGTACAGCTGAGCCTAGAGTATCATCAACATATTGTTGAGGTGCAGCGGAGAGCTATGGAGACAGGGTCACCGCGCAGCAGCATGGGGAGGGGGGTGCTGTGAGCACCGAAGCTTCGCTCCTCCCACCAAGCTTTCCACGCGGTTCTGTTACACAGGCTGAGGTGATGGGAGTCCGAAGAGGGTCTTCCCGTGGGCGCGCTCGTCCTAACGATGTCATCTTCCTATTTTGCACGCTGCCCTGAACGCAGCCGGTGGGGCTCACGCTAGTCTTTATGGAGAAACATCGGGCCCTCTAGAGTAGTGGACCCACAAAAGCGATTCGCGTGGCTGCAGGGATGACTCGCTTATGCAACTCGCGACACCGACGCGACTCTCGCCATCTTCCAGATCCACGCTGCATTGCGTAAACAATCCACCAAACAGCCGTGAACTCAATAACATAGCGCAGAATGGCAACCTCCCGTATCGCTGCCATGCTTTCTGCTGGCCCTGAGGATGGAGATGTGGCTCGGCATCTTGAAGAGCTGCGTACCGCCGTCCTTGAGGACGGTATCCCAAGCAACCCCGATGGCATGGTGAGAGCCAGCCCCTGGTATACAACCAATATGCTGTTCTGCCTTACTGAATCGCTGATATAGTCTGAATACCGCGTCTACGTTTGGCTTATCTTCTTAAACGCTCTGCCAATCTCGACCAACGACCACCTCGGCGTCGTCGATCTCAAGGCTTCCGCTGCCCACAACAAGATCGTCCAGGATCTCCATCGCACCTTCCAGGGCGATTCCAACTTCAAGGTCCGCGTCACGGCAAACAGCCTCTGCCGTGTCCTCAACGCCATGGCCTGGAAGATGATTGACCGGCACGAGAATGGCCTCAACTCCGCTGCAATCACTGGCGGGAACAGTGGCCAGAATCAGCACATCGGCTACAAGCAGGGCCTCAACATCCTGGCTGGCGTCCTCCTGTATGCTGGAAAGTCCGAGACCGAGGCCATTGCTTGCCTCGACAAGCTCCTCTACGCCGAGATGCCGGGCTACTATCGCAACATCCACATGGCCGGTGCAAAGAAAGGCTGCAAGCTCGTCGACGAGATCCTCAGCATCGTCGACCCCGAGCTCTACAAGTACTTGGAGCGCAAGCAGCTCATTGCAGAAGTCTACGCCTTCCGCGCTGTCATCACCCTGTCAGCTTGTGCGGAGCCCCTGCTTGAAGTGCTCAAGCTGTGGGACTTCCTTTTCGCCTACGGCGTGCACACCAACATCATCTGCATCGTCGCCCAGCTTGTCCTCGTGCGCGAGGATCTCCTCTCCACGAAGATGTGAGTCGCACATGTCCAGGCATCACACTGTGGTTTCGCTAATACAGTTTTAGGCCAAGCACGATAATCGGCCGCGACTGGCCGCGCCTGCACGCCGACAACGTCAAGGCGCTGACGATGCGTCTCGTAGGAAAGCTTCCGGAGGAACTCTATCTGCGTGTCCTCAACCACGCGCAAGTGGATCGAGTTTACTAAGCGGACTCGAACGACCCCCCTCGCTCCAGGTCTTTCTGTGCTACTCTTCACTTCACTTCACTTCAAGTGATGTGTTTTTACTGGGATTTCCCTTTTCCTTTGCAAAAGTTCGGGAACGCAATGATACCCGTGGCTGCCGACGGCGGCCCCTAGGTTGGATAAAAGTTTTGTGTACAATAGCAATGCATGACGACAACGTAAATACGGCCGGGATGATGATTTCATGGATTTCTAGGATACGCGAATGAAAGTGGCAATGGCGCTGATATGCCTCTTTATTAATGTGCCGCGCCCATGTGTCTCGTCCATGTGCCTCGTCCATGAATGGAGTGAAGAAATTTTAACTGCCCCGACGAGCCGTCTCCGCTGGAGAAACTGACTTTACAACTGCTTCGCGTCCGCTACTCAACACACAGCTACTCTATCAGTGAACTTGTTATGGAATACGGGCAACTGAATCGACCGGAACAGTTCAGCAAATGCTGCTGCTGGCTCTGAGCAAGGGAATTGCTTTGTTCTACCGCTTTGCAATCTCCTTGTGCGTCCAGCACCGATGAGATGGTGTTGTATACCCTCTATAAGCTCGAGCCACTGTACGGGCGTTGCGGAAGATGGCCTTCGATGCCGTCAATACCCTACTGATCTATCCATGCGTCGGTTCCAGAAGAGGGATGGAAAGGACTATACGTCAATGCTTTCTAGTGGTATAACTGTCGGGGTTGACATGTTATAGAATGAGTGCGACAACTTAACACGTAATATCGCCAAGTTGGAGGAAGGGTGGCTATTTATCGAACCGCATGCCAGTGACCCGGGTAAGCAGCACGGAAGCCTCGACACAGAATTGACAGTATTAGAGGAAACTCAATGAAGTGCAGGGCACAGTGTCAGAATAAAGCATCTATTGACAGGAAGTATGTATATATGAAATTATAAACGGCCACGACCGATCGGCTAGCCTGAACATGAACGCTCGAATCGCCCAACGCCTCGCCAAATCGCTTCCCAGACAAACGCCCAATAGCCAAAAGAGACAAGAAATAGCATCGTCACCAAGCCCAACTGCCCCTCCTCACAACCGTGCCCCAGCCGCCGCCATTCTGCCCATGCCAGCTAGGCTGCTGTCGCGCCCACTCCCTCACGTACAGCCTGAGCGCCCTCCACCGTGCGCAATGCTCTTCCCTGAACACTGGATCTCCATGCTCGTCCTCGCATCCAGGGCCACTTGCTTCCCCCAGGCGAATGTACCCTCTCGCGCCGGCGCCGACAATCGCGTCATCGGCTCTCAGCTCCTGCACGGAGATGCGCGAAATCTTCGACAGCTCCAAGTCGTACTTCCTTGCCATGGACGGATATCCAAGCGAGAGGTAGTTGTACACCTGTGTGACGAAGGCGTCTGAGAACTCTGCGTCGATGGCCTGCTCGAACTCGAGCTTCTCTTCGAGGCTGCCCGAAACGCCAGAGTTCGACGGCGGCGGGCTGGGCGGAAGTTGGTGCGGGCCGCGAGTGTGCAAGGCGACATCGTGCGGGTCATCGAAGTTGACGTAGGGTGTCATGAGGCCGGTGGGACCGCGAGGGGGAGTGAGGCCGGTGCCTACGCAGCAGCCGGCCCAGAGACCTTTTTCTGGCTCGGGGGTCTCTTCGTCCCTCGACCAGAGGCTTGGACGGTCGCCGTTCTTTGGCTTGTTCCACAGATGACAGTCCTTGTTCTCGGCTTGGCTGGCTGCGTTACTTTGCTCAGTGAGATAGCACATGTCTTCGCGTAGTTTCTCGCTCCCTTGTGTCACGTCGAATCTGGCCGGCTCGGGGCTTGGACATCGCGGAAAGGTGATATCAGAACCGAGCATTGGTGGCCTCGCTCCATTTTGCATCTGCTTCAAGCCGTCCCTTTCCTGCTGCTCACCGATCATGTTCTTTCCTTCCAACGCAGCGGCGGATTGGTACAATTTCGCGGCAGCATCGCCCCACGGACCATTGGCAGAAGTCTTCTTCTGGAAGTCCCGCCAGGCCTCCTTTCTCTTACGTTCTGCCTCCTTCGCCGCGGCTTTGCCCTCGGCATGCTTCTGCAGCTCACGCAGCTCCCAATTGATCTTCATGAACTTGCCCGCTCCGCTGCTGTCTCCTTCTGCCACGCTCCACGTATCGCTCATGTACGAATCATCGTCTTCCTTATTGATGTAGTGATCTATCGGGTCGTGACGATCGTCGTTGGGGAAAGCAGCCAGGGCCTGGTCGCGCATCTGCCGCTCTGCAGCACGAGCAGCAAGCTCAAGGAAGTATCCACTGAAGCGATCGTCAACGCTCTCGCGCACACGTGTAGCATGCATATGCGAGGAAGACATATCCGATCCAATCGAGGGGGAGGTCGACAGCGAGGGGATGTTTGATTCGTCGTCATCGGAACGCTCGGACTGGGAAGACTCAATTGGTGCCAGCTCAGGCACGTAGAAGGAGTGAGAGCGGTTGCTGTCACGAGAGGTCTGGCGCTTGGGCAAGGGCTTGCCCAGACGCCTAGCTTCAGCGGTATCCTCGCTGATCCTGGATCTGTACGGCGTATTATCGAGAGGATCCACATCATCCTCATCTGATCTACGATTGTAATGTTTTCTCATGGAATGCTCTTCCGGCGTCGCCTCCGTGCGATCGCTGTGCAGCACAGCAGGTCCGACATCGCCGGCCTTCCGGGATCGCTGGGCGGTTTCGATGAGCTGCGGAGCAAACTTTCGAGTTGGCTTTTCGGCGGCATCTGAGTTGGCGTCATTAGCGCTCTTGCGCCTGTGTGCCTTCTCAGACGTCTCTAGGAGCTGTGGAGCGAAATGTGCACGCGGTTTGCCTTCCGTATGAGGGGAGGCCTTGTCCTTGCTGCTCACATGAGACGTCTCGACCGGCTGAGGAGCAAAACGACGTGGCTTTGCTTCCTTACCATTGTTGGCCTTGTGCTTGCTACCGACATGTGATGTCTCCACAGGTTCGACAGCGAACTTCCGAGGTTTCTTCTCGTTTACCGAGTCAATTCCGTCCTTGCTGCTGGTATGGCTGGTTTCCACCGGCTCAACCGCAAATTTTCGGGGAGTTTTCTTAGAAGCATTCTCAGCATTATCCTCCGTTGGATGCCTATGTTTGGAGCTCTTCGTAGAAGTCTCTACTGGTTCGGGTGCAAATCGTCGTGACGACGTCTTCGTGGTCGTCTCAAGGGGCTCGGGCTTGAATCGCCGTGGCGGTTGGGAGGAGGTAGACATTCCCTTCAGGGACCGTCGGTGGTTTCCGAGGAAGCGCGTGCGTGTACGCGTGAGGGACTGTCATGGACTTGCGGAAGGGAGTGGAAGGGGGCCCGACCAGGGCAGTTGAGCTCAGATACTTAGTTCTGTCGTTGAGTCGGGGTGCCGTTATGGCTGAGATTGCTGCCGTGAAGCAGCAGTTTGAGTGCAGAAAAAGTGCCTTCTAAGGTGAGAATGCCAGAGAGCTGCCAGAGCGTAAACAGAGCAGGTCCAGGCCGTTAGAGATCCGCTGACGGTTTGTGGGGAAGGATGCAAGATATGTGACGTTGCGGGGTATAGCGTGCGGAAGAAGTCGGAAGCGCAGTGGCCTTCCTGCAGACTGCGCGTCGATTGACTCAGATATTGGTCAATTTCCCCTGGCCCTGCTCTCAGCACGAGGCGGGTATCGTGGTGGTGTGAGAAGAGGGCGGATTGAAGGAGGTTGGATGTTGGTCGGATAGGGGACGCTCCCGTCTTGATCAAAGGGACGGGAGGGTGGCTGCAGCGCGAGACCCCACGTCAGAGGTTCTCTTGCAGCAGCTGCTGGAAAAAATTAGGGCGCGAAAATAAGCAACGCCGTTCGATTATAAAGATAATTAGACAGCAAAACTCGAGAAAGACGGCGAGCGGCTGTTGATATGCCAAATCGTGGTGAATGGGAGGAGAGCAACGCGTGTATCTTGTGGAACGCTCCGACTTTGGCCGCGAGCAGTCATTAATTATGAGGCTGAGGATCAAGCAAGGACACCGCGCGATGATCTGTGCATGTGAAGCTTTCGAGAAGGATGCCACATTCAGACGAGCCCGAAATTCTCTCACCTGTGGCCCCGAGGGGAGAGTGGATGGCCGATATGCGAGAGGCTGTCGCTGGCAGTTGGGCTAAATGATGTATTTCTCTTATCCCTGAGCCGATTTTCCTGTTGGTGTTCTAGAATTGGTCGACACGACTGGGAAGCGCTGTTGAGGCTGCTAGAGGAACAGCAGCGCTCTCCAGCAGAGCTTGTTGAGACGCTTCCCAGACTACGGTTGTGGAATGCTTTATAAAGCGGGTCGGCCTGCTGACTTCTCCAACATCTCTCCCAAACAGTTGAAATCGACTTCCTCTGGGCCTGTCGGGCTGCGTGATTAGCTGCTGCCTCACTGCATCTTCGTGCTTAGGCTTTGTATGCAGGCTGCTCCTTGTCGAATGTCGATTCGCTTGGCCTTCGCCTATGGCCACAGTACACGAAGTCTCGACCTTTACGACGGTACTTTATATTCATTTATTTCCTCATTAAGTCTTTCAAAAATCGTCACCAGACCTGAGCTCCCAGCGCTTCTGAAAGTCAGCTGCTATTCCTTGTACTACGTCGCTGAGGACGGTGTCTACCTTCGCTGCTCTCCGCTCTCCGGGGACATCAGCGACATTATCGTATGTTCATGCAAGTTCTGAGTAACTACTGTACGCTGTTTGCAAGCAGCAAACTGTACACCCCACAATTCAGCCGCATGGTCATTGCTCGTCTGCCCGTTCGCGTGGCTCTCTCGTGGCTGGCCGCTCTCCTTAGCACCAACCTTGCAACCCACACAGCTTTGCTCACGCGCCTCTCTCATGTCCTCCCCCCAAGCTATACTGCGATCAACGTATGGCAAAAATGCCTCACAGATTCTCCTCTCGTAACTTTACCGCCGTCGCCGAGCTCACTGCTGAGATATAGATATACAATTTCTCTCGTTACTGCTGTTTTACAAAGTCTGGCGGTGAACGCGTGCATCGCTGACGCGCTGTGCGAACGCCACCCACATGCGCGGCATGCATGCCTTTCTACTCTAACCCATGCCGCACACGATTTTCCGAGACAAAAACTCCACAAAATGCATCAAAGTCCGATGAATCTATGTCGGACTCCGACGCCTACCATGCAAAATATCGGGCACTTACGGAAGCAAGAGCGCCACGAATGCCTCTGTGTTTTTTCTTCTCAGCCAGGATCACCAACGCCAAAACACCGCCGTATGGTCATCGAGTCGAAGCGAGTGCGATACTCGATAATGTCGCTGAGATGCAGCGACGCGTCGTCGGTCGTATCAAAAACATCCAAAATCCAAGAAACGCCGTACTCCGGAACCTGCGGAAACGCCAGAAGGAGTGTCTTTTTATTTCAATTTAGTAAACGCTCTCCGATGCTTTCAGCAGAAGTCTTCGTCTCGAAGATTTGCTGGGTATGGAGAGTGCTGCATCTCTGAGTTGCCCATAAGAAGCTCGCTAAGGGCTCCATGGCTGCTCGGATCTCCAGTACGAGATGGACAGCCACAGAAGTATTGTCCGTTCTTGAAATCTTGATCAATCCACTCGCCTGCTTGGTCATGGACTTCGCCGGGAGAGTGACTTCCTCCGTTAGCGGCGATGACTGGGCAGCTTTGAGAGCTGAGTATGTCTGTCGTTGGTGCCTGTGTGGCCATCGACGGGCAGCGAGTATTGTTGTAGCGCAGCTCCAGTGAGAATCGATATGAGAATCCACCGTCAGTTGAAGATTGCCAGTCTTGGTTCCTTAGAATGAAGTCACCATTCGGGAGGACGTCCCAAGGTCCAGGGCCGCGACGACGACGACGAGAGGCTATCACCGAAGGAGGAGCAGATTTAGCTTTTGGAGAATCGACAGGAAGGCCGAGAAGATGTTCTGGACGCTGCCCACAGCAATGGCAGCACTTCACTGCGCCGTCAATGTTGAGCTGGACTGACGCTCTATGTTGGAGCTCGTCCATGTTCGAAGACGGCTGAGTGATTTGTGCGCTATCTTTGCTGCTGCTGCCGCCGTCTCCATCAGTGCCGCCACAGATGCATGTACCGCAACCAGAGTAGCGGCCGGCCACAGTTGTGTTTAGCTGTGGTTTTTGACATGGGCGAGGACAAGGCGGTGGAGCCCCTGCGTGTGAAGGATTGTCCGGCATTGTCGAGGTCTGTTAGATCCAATTTAAGGAAGAAGACTAATGAACAATTAGGAGATTTTTGAGGACGAGTATGGGACTGGAACTACAGCATACCAGCGATAATGACGAATATATGCCTGGGTCCGAATGCGAATTTATCGATTGAAGAGTTCCTATACTCGAAAGACTGGGATATGTTGAATCAGACACGGACACTAGGAGGGGTGACGCAATAAAGGGGCGAGCCTACCTATCCACCGGTCCCACCCACGTCCCCAGAAGATGGGAATGTGGAGAAATCGATAGCTGCTATAGCTACAGCTACAGCTCCAGCTGCAGCGCGGGATGCCGAGAACCTTGCGGGGTTGATCACTTGCGCGCGCCACAAAAATTTCAAACGGGACAGAGACCAAGTATAATAAATATTTCGACGTTGATTACTCGTAAAGAGCTGGAGAGATGGACAAGACAATCAATTCGACAGTGTGAGACGAGCCGATGTTCTAATATTCCCCAGGTGACCAGAATAGCGCCGCGCAATGGCCCCGTTACATACGCCGATGAGTTGTTCGACAAACGTTAGTCATGCGGTTCTGACAGCTCGGTGACCATGTTTCATCCAATGCTTCAAGCAGGGCTAAGGAGGCCCTGTGAGCAGCAGCAGTATAGCCACGACCGCTGGAGTTCCCATGACACGGCGGCTCGCGCCCCGGTGCATATTAGGATTGATCAAGGAAATCGTCCAGTGGGATCGTTTCGCGGAGCTATGCAATCCGGATGGAATATGCAATTGGAAGTCCAGATGCTGTCCACGAGCCCTCAATCTTCATGTTCCGAACCTTACCGCCTAAAAGCCGCACGTCTGGGGAGGCTGTGGCCGCAGATCGAACGAACTATTCACGCATATTTGTCTCACGTCGTACCACGACAGGTACAGGCACAGGGCGATGATCAAGACAAGTTGCAATTGGAAATCGTCTTTCACGAATCTCTGGAAAACTTGCCCGTCGGCCCGGAGGAAACATAGTACCAACACTGACTGGTGTCACACATACTGCATACGGAATGCTTTCCGCATCCACTCTCCCAAATCGGCGTGGCACGAACGTGGGCAGTTCTTGAAGCGCGGGAGCAAATTCAATTTGCCAACCGGCCCTTTTCGAGACCTGCGCTTGTCGAATCGTGTCAATTGACGTGCGCTCGGTCTCGTATAAGGCCACAAGGGTGCAAGGAATAATCCGCCGAGGCAAGTCAGCTACTCAAAACGGTGGTTTGCATTTTCGCAACCACTGAAGTTGCCTGGAAAGCTCGGACCGACAAGAACTTTTTTCTGCATCGCCGTGAGGTCATACATCACATGCTCTCTCCTCTGTTTCGCCATCCTCTTTAGTCTTGGGCTATTTCCTGTGGATGACACTCCGATGCTGATCCGCCAAAGTAGAGCGTGGGCAATGTTCCGTACCCTTCTCTGACCGGAATCGCTTTCTTCTAATTTCACAACGATCAATTCAGGCCGGAACAGCCCATCTTTATCTCTGCTTCGAAGACCGAACTCCCACGCCGGAGCCCGCCGATTGCCGCTCCATCGAATGCGTTCAAAGCCGTAGGATTCCAAGTCGTGCAGTTCAGCTCGCTTGATGGGGCTTGGCACACCGAGGCACGATTCGCATACCTTGCAATCCGAATTTCGAAAATTTATCGCCCGACTCCTCGATTGAATGCACAGGATGTCATGGACTGTAGTCCACAGCCTTACTGTGATGTGCAGTCCCCTGCATCTGCCAGTCTTACGCTGATGCTGAACACGTACGCTTCCGGTAGAGACTTATGCACAGCTCATTCGCTTAACCGTCGCGAGAATACTGCAGCACCAGCCGAATCATCGGAGAAAAGAGGATTACCCACGCGGAACGAAGCCTCAACCCACGCCCCACGGAAACACAGCCTAGCCATTAATCCAATGGCTTGAGCCTGACGGCTGGCTGCAGCGCGGCCTCCGGGCCGGCGATGGAAAGATCTTGCCGGCGCTGCAAACCCTGGCAACGTTCTTTTTAAGAGCCTCAAAACTGTCCACGAGATCGAAATCCCAGCCTGCAGATGCATGCGTCCCATACCCGACATATGCCGGAAGGATCTCGCATAGCCAGATTTCCCGTCTGCATATCAAAGCATTCCAGAAACTAGGTATAGGTGCGGATGCCATCCCATTCGTTACTCGGTCATGCTCAAATCTTCGCACTCTGCAACAAGTCACAGCAGCACGCAATGACGGATCTGCTCGGCCCAGTCTGTATTTTATCACCTCTAAGCGAGGCAATTCTGCGGAATCCGGGAAGCACAGGAAGCTATTCCTACTGGTTCATTCACATCGCTTAAATTTTCACCGTTGAATCATGAATAGCGACATCTGTGAAGTTATTCACTCATTGCGCGCGATCAACTCCTCGCCCGGCCTGGACCAGACGCGATGCATTCTCGGATGAGTCGTATCAGTTGATAGGAGAGCCCAGCTGCAAGGTAGCTAAAAAGGGAAATCAATAGGGAACTGACCGTTAAAGATTATAGTGATGACTTCATTCGAGCGGTGAAGGAACTTTGCAACGGTCGCTTCTGTGACTTGTGGTTACAAAGAACACGACTCTACCAATGTCATCAACGTTTTCCGAACGTATGTCGCTACGTGGCAATGTCCGTCTAAGCAACTGAACAGTTAAAGGATCATCGGACATAAGAGGTTGGCAAACCATACTTCAGATACTCTTGACTTTGTACCCATAGTGGAAATTCGGAGAAAAGTGTAGTCAATGCGCAGGATCGACGAAACGTGGCCGGTAAAGTAGTCAAAACAACAATTTGCATAGGAGAAAGGGGACAGGACAGATGAGTCTCTGAGATGATTGGGAGACTGCATGTTCAAGCAACGCCAATTTAGAAAGACTGCAAAATGTACAGTCAGCTTCTGCAAGAACTTTCTCGATGGTTTCAACAACGTCGAGAACACAAGGTGTTGTAGCCTCAAAGCTTCCCTCCGGCTCCTTGGTAAACAAAGAGACAACTTGAACCGCACCAACCTACTCAACAAAGCAGATACATCTTTTGCCACTCACTTTGCCATAATTCATACCAGCTCACTCATCAGAATTGAATTACTGGTCTGTGGTCACGTGCAATAGTCGTCATTCTGACGATCCTTGGCAGGGGCATACAGGTGAGGCAGGGAAAGGTTCCTGTTACATACCTTGTATTGTTTGCTAATAATACAGTGGCACTACAGGTATGTCGTAACGTTGACGATAATGTTTTAAGCTGTTGTCCGATCCCGAAAACCTCATATTAATGACAATGTCAAGCAACTCTCCCATTATACGAGAGTATGCCATGCATCATCACAACCAGCAATGCCGCCGACTTACAATGACCACAATCCCAAAAAGTTAAATACTGGGAGGCTCAACATCCTCCTCTCGAATGGTCGATTCCCCGTTTCGCTTGACCTTGCGCGTCAGCTCCACCATGCCGGACACAGGGTCTTCACTGTCGACCCAATGGAATTCCATATCTGCAAGTTTTCCATGGCCGTCAAGCGAAGTTGGCAGACTCCGGCGCCTTTTGAGGATCCCGAGGGCTACATCGAGGCCGTGAAAAAAGTAATCCGCAAAGCAGACATCGACATGATTATTCCGATCCACGAGGAGCTTTTCTACCTGGCTGAATCTCGCGAGCCCGAGATCACGGAGAGGTTGTTTGCAGGACCATTTCTGGAGTTATATCAGATGCATAACAAGTGGGAGTTCAGTGAAACCCTCGGACGCTATGGCCTCGACAGGCCTGAAGCCTCGCTGTGCTCGACCCGCGAGGACGTGGAGAAATTGGACAAAAGCAGAGAGTGGGCGCTGAAGCCAGTTCTCGGCCGCTCCTCTACTGGCGTCCACCATCTCAAGTTCAATGAGCCAATCGACTGGGACAATATCCCCCTTTCCCCGGAGAACCCGCACATTGCACAAGAGTGGCTCAAAGGCAACCGCTATTGCACTTACGGTGTCTTTCGTAGCGGCAACGTCCAGGCTTTCGTTACCTATCCTGTTCTCGAGACCATCGACGGCTCCTCAGCAGTTTATTTCCAAGCAACAGAGCACGAGAAGATTAAGGACTATGTCATGAAGCTAGCTAAAGAATTGCGGCTGACCGGACAGTTTGCCTTTGATTTCATCGAAACGGGCGTTGAGGAAGGCGAGATCCGCAAAAGTCTACGTGGCAAGTACAGATACCTCGGTCGACGAAAACGCCGTCGAATGCGTGAGGAAAGAGAGCAAGATGAAGAAAAGGCAATACGGCGGAGAGACTCGGCGGAGGGAAGCACCACATCGGATGATCAGCATCGCATCGTAGCCATTGAATGCAATCCACGAGCAACGTCGGGGATCCATCTCTGGTCCAGGACACCTAAGCTCGCCGTCGCCATCACAGACACGTCATGCTCCCTGGAAGAGCTCGCGGCACGGCCTGGCGTCGCGAGGCAGACAGCGCCAGGAATGTTCATGTGGGAACACAAACGTGCAAACGCACGCCGCTACTTTCAGCATATGTCGCGTCTGCTCTGCACTAGAGATGTCATTTGGAGCGGGCGCGATTTCATAACTGTCCTTATGCAGCCGTTTTTGCTGGCGAGCTATTATCGGATTGCTCATGATATGGGCGGTATACCGCTGGCGGAAATGTTTCAGAGTCAGCTCCTGTGGACCCCAGGTATGTTCGGCGAGAGCAAACGGTTGGAATTGGAGGGGAAGCAAGTGGGAAAGCTGGTTAAGGAGTGGGTGCCCAAGGTGTAATGAATGGATTCGAATGTAGAGAAATGAGATGGGCCCATGTAATGCAGTCCTTAATACACTCGAGCTTGACTAGCTACGTTGAGCAAAAATAAGGAGAAGAACAACCGTCAACGGTCCCTCGTTATTCGAACTGCTTATTACTACACCGTCTCGGACAGTTCACCACCGTCCGATGCGGGTAGAAGCCTCGAGTACAGTGACTGACCATATCAATCAAGCGCCACCAAGCATTGTCGCCAACGGCATCGTGATGCCTTCGACCACATCCGTAGAACTCCACCTGTTAATCAAACCACGCATAAAGAATCCCAATTCCTATCCCCACTCCCGTTTGCTCCAGTGCCAACACCAACACCCTTCATCACACAATACTGCCAGCGCCCTTAAGCAGCCTCCAAACGCCAATCTTTGGCGCCTCTCGTCCCGGAATACCACCGGCCTTACTACCCTTCGACACCGTCCTCCTTTCGCGGTCTGGGGAATCACCATACTTGGGCGGCACCATCGGCGGAATTGGACTCGGCGGTAACGGCCTACTGTGCGAGTGACCTGTCGACCCGCTACTCCACGAGTTCCAACTCTCCCTGTCCTTTTCCTTTATGGGACCGGCGTTCCGGTGGGACGCCCAATGCGCAAGTCCTGAGGCTGACAAGCGCCGGGGTGGATTTCCGTACGGTGAATATGGCGGCAGAGAGGCAGAGGCCGAGGAGACGGACGTTCCGGTACGGTAATTATGGAAGTGCTGAATTGCGTTGCTTCGCTGCTCAGGCTCGAGCCAAAACTCATCGCCTGTAAAGCTGACAGGGTCGAAGCCAAAGGACTCCATGAATACGACGACATCGTCGAGTACAGCGTCGTCGCTTTTCCGAGTCGACACACTGGCGCCGTCAGTTTCGCCGAGGACGTCTTTGAAGATGTCGAGGTTTGCGCCGAAATTGCCGTAGTTGGTGAAGTCACCCACTCCGAATGCCTCATCTGCGTCTTGGAGGGCGTGGACGCGCTTTTGTTGGAGCTTGATGGGGCCCGGGACGTATGATGAGCGTCGCCAAGCTGTTTGCTCTGGAGGCACAAGTGTGATGACGGAGCCGCTGCGAAGGCGGAGGGCGTGGGCGAGGCCATCTGCACCTGGACTGGATCCAGAGTCAAGAGATGAGCTGCCTCTAGAATGTTGACGCTGGCTCTGTCGATTGAGCTTCGCTTGGGATGTTGGCGATAATGGACTCTGCTGTTTCGGAGATGGCGCTGGGAGGACTTTGCCTGAGCTTGCACTGCGAGTATGCCTATGTTGTGAGATCTTTTCTTGGCTCGTCGGGTTATACATCTCTACCGGGGTGGGTGCCACAGATTCGGGTGTTGCAGGTAAGGGCTTGTTAGTGAACGCCATAGCTTCCACTCGCAGAGTGTCCAACTTCTTCAGTTGCAAAGCATTTTTGACTCTTTGTCGTTCAGATAGGCCTTTCGGCGTGGTTGTCAATCCAGCTTTCTGACTACCCCTTGCTGCGCTGGCAGGCCTGATGTGTTCACGGGATGCACTAGGGCGCCGAGTGCCACTTGTCGTTTTGACAGTGACATGAGTCGATGGACTCCTACCACCACTAGATGTGCTTCTTTTCACCGTTTCACTCGCAGGTGGAGAGCCTCGAGAGTCTTTTGATTCCAGTCTGGCTGAACCTCGGAGAGTTATGTCGGACTCGTTCGACGAACGGTTCGTTACGCTCGGCCGTCTCGGTCGCTTTGGCGGAACAGAAGGGCGGGGTGGTGTTTGGCTCTCAGTTAAGCGTACATTCGCCATGGCTTCGCTCAAGGCGTGCTCCAATTGCGTTCCAATGGAGGGCTCGCCACGAGTGGGCGAAGGAGTTGAGAAAGGTATTTTGTTTTGAGCTGGGTGCATGGTTGATGTATGGAAGGCAAAATCACAGAAGGCCTGAGTGTTTAAAGAAAGTAGAGAGATGGGAGAGAATGAAGGTACGAAAGGTGTTAATCACCCCGGTCATAGGCGATGCTATGCGCCGGATTGGGCAGAAGGTGACGTAGAACAAAGAAGCCACACACGTGGCTGGGTCCAGGTGTGCCAACCTACCTCTTCAGTGGTCTGTTAGGGACTTTCATCGGCATCTATTATGTCTGGATGAGTCGAGTGAATTGCTATTGAGTACATACGGAGTATGGCGTTCGAGTTGATGCGATGTCCTGCACATGCAGAGGGCTGGGATGGTGCGGCCTTGGCGCTGATCTTCCGTGCTCTCCTCGGACAAAAAATATTCAAGCCCAAATTTCTTCTTCAATTCGACGAATCTCATGTGAAAAATTGTAATATTTACAGAAATATAAGGAGAAAGTCCTAAGAGTCATTTCGGGGCATCTGGAACTGCAAGTGAATCATGAAGCGACAGTTAGACGACGCAACTGCGAATGGCCCGAACAAGAAACAAAATACAACAGATGCAGAGAGCATTGAGAACCGCTTTTCACAAGGCTTGTTCGAGGACAGCAAGCTAGATGCGTACACGAAGGAATATGTTAATTCCCAGCCGTATGCTCCCTTCCCAAGACCACTCCAATTAGCTGCTTAAATATTGCATAGGTACAAACATGGCGTGATCCAGGACATCATGGACACGACTCTCCTCCGTCGAGTTCGAGACGAGATACAGAAACACCTCTCATTTACACCTAAGGAGACGGATATCTACAAGATCCACCAATCCGGCGATCTCGCGAACCTCGACGGGCTCGACGACTCCTCCCTAGCCCGGCTCCCGTCCCTGCTCAAGCTTCGCGATGCCCTCTATTCGCCCGAGTTTCGGAAGTATATATCACATATTGCGGATGCTGGACCACTGAGTGGGCAGAAGACAGACATGGCCATCAACGTTTACACCCCGAGCTGCCATCTACTGTGCCACGACGATGTGATTGGCACACGGCGGGTGAGCTACATTCTGTATTTGACGGATCCAGACAAGCCATGGAAGGCTGAGTGGGGAGGTGCATTGCGTCTATATCCTACGAAAGAATACAAGGCAAAGAATGGGACGATGGTGAAGGTTCCAGATCCAGAGTTCAGCTTCTCAATACCGCCGGCATTTAACCAGCTGTCATTCTTCGCAGTCCAGCCCGGAGAGAGCTTTCATGATGTTGAAGAGGTGTACAAGCAGCCAATTGGAGGCACAGATGATGACGGAAGTAGAGTCAGAATGGCGATAAGTGGCTGGTATCACATTCCGCAGGAAGGAGAAGAGGGCTACGAAGAAGGACTAGAGGAGCGGCTAGCTGAAAAGAGCTCTCTCAGCCAGCTGCAGGGAAGGTCTGACGAATTCGACCTGCCTCAACCACACTGGATGGCCTATGCCGAAGAGTCGGAAGAAGAAGACGAGGGCCTGACGGAGAAAGACTTGTCTTTCTTACTGAAATACATGAGTCCGAGTTGGCTCACACCAGACACAGTTGAAGAGGCCGCTGAGAGATTTACCGAGGAGTCGACCCTTATGATCAATGATTTTCTGTCCAAGTCCTTCGTTCGGAAAGTGAGGAAGGACGTAGACCTTCACGAGATGCAACGGCTCGTAGGAGAACCAGAATGGCAGACTGCTCGTCCTCCGCACAAACACCGCTTCCTCTTCCGACAGTCTCAAGGCCCCACATCTCAGCCAAGTTCAACGGTCTTCCTCGCCGAGCACGAACTGATCAATGAATTCCTCCCTTCTCCGCAGTTCAAGAAGTGGCTTAGTCTCGTAACAGGCGGCCTCACAATCACCAGGAGCAACGTCCTTGCCCGGAGATTCCGTAAAGGCAGCGACTACACCCTTGCAACGGGCTACGATGAGCAGCAGCCTCGTCTTGAACTCTCGCTTGGCATTACGCCGAGCAAAGGTTGGGACGGAGATGACAACGGCGCAGATGAAACTAACGCCACGCCCGGCGCCGAAGCTAATGGTTCAAGCGCAACACTGAACGGCTCAGAAGGCGACAATGTGGGTGGCCATGAGGTGTACATGGCTGGTGACGACGATGAAGATGAGGTGGAGTTGAAAGCTTCAAATACTGGTGCTGGACAGCGGCGGAAAGCCGACCCAGCGGTGTACCGTACTGCAGCTGACGATGAAGACGACAGCGTACTTTTCACTACGCCGGCGAGTTGGAATACGCTGAGCATCGTTCTGCGAGATAAAGGTGTCTTGCGCTTCGTGAAATATATAAGTAAAAGCGCACCTGGAGATCGGTGGGATGTGTTGGGCGAGTACGATGTCACGGGTTTGGACGAGGAAGAAGATGATGATGAGGATCAGGAAGAAACATGAGTTGCGTAAGGCGAGAATCAAGATGGATGAATGGAATTTGATGAGCCTAACAGTGAGCTATATACATATGCTCAACTTTCCAGTGTGCTTAGAGCTGCAGTCTGAAACTCACGACCTCAAATGCCCTCACCACGATATCCATCCCCTTGTCCCCAATCTCACATTCCTCCAAGTCATCTTCCAGCACATTACATCTAGATGCCTTTCTTACCTTCAGGCCTCCCCAATTCAACCTCGCCTTACACTTCCCGCCCAACGCATCATACAGTCTCACCACGATGCTCCGGCCCTTCCTGGGCGGTAATCCGCCCCGCGATACGTCCTCGTCATCTTCACCGCGCTTGACGGTGTCGATGACCAGAGACGCGGCATCTGGGCCGCTGATGTGGAACGCGGAGAGCAGAGGTGCGACGGTTAAAGGCGAGGGGTGTGAGTAGAGTTTGAGGGGGTTATTGAAGTTGAAAGCTGCGCGAACGGTCGCTGAAGAGAGCGGTCCGGAGTGAGGGAGAATTGCGTAGCGAATGTGGTGCCGTCCTGTTCGAGGGTCATGTCAGCCACTGTGTTCTTGGAAGGCGCCGTTTCGAATGAAGGAAAAAGAGAGTAAAGAGAGAGAGGTAATGGAATAGAAGCGTACCCATATCAGCATGCGCATCTGGCGCCTTCGGTGCACGCAACAAGCTCAACCGCATAAGATTCCCGCATGTCGCAAAGCCATACTTGCTGTCGTTTAAAATGCTGACACCATAATTGCTCTCGCTCAAATCAGCCCATTTATGGCAGCACACTTCGAACTTCGCCATATCCCAGGTAGTGTTATAATGCGTCGGGCGTTTCACAATGCCAAACTGCGTCTCGTAGCTGGCCTCAGTATTTATGACATCGACCGGGAACTCAACCTTGAGGAATTTCATCTTCTCGCGCCACTCGACCTCAGCTTCCATCTCGACCATGCTCGGGACATTTTCTGAGGCTGCAGAGAGGCTGATGGTCGTGCGGACCCAGCTGTCCTCGCTGACCTTCGTCTCCGTCACAACTGCGACGCGATGTGGGCCCCTCTCGGTAACGGAGGACTTGGTCGGATACAATTCCTTTCGCGAGTCAAGATGGAAGACTTCGACATCCCACGCTTGCCAGTACAGTGGCTTGTCGTCAAAGACAACGAGCTGGTTCGCTTTACTGCCCTTGGGCACAATCTCGCGCTGAGCCACAACGTCATATATGGACGTGATCGTGCCTTGGGAGATGCCCACTACGAGGCTGGAATTGGACAACTCGAAAGCTTCATTCCCAAGTTCTTTGACTGAGGCAGTGGAGACCCCAGCGGCAGTCAGAGGTGACACATGCACCAGTCCCAGATCGCCGGCTGCAATGCCGTATCGAGGTAATCCAGCTGTCTTAGGCAATTCGACCATTTCTGAACGAGGCCAAGGGAGCGTATTTAGACCGACCAGTTGCCCATCCGCCCGAGAATCATCAAAGCCAAGCGCAGACAATGCATCAGCCAAGACGCGTTCTCCAGTCTCAAAGACCTCCTTATATAGCTATAGCCTTGTCAGCCAAGTACGTTCAAATGAAAAGAATCAGACCACTTACCTTGTCAGTGTCATCGTAACACATCTCAATTGAGCTGCCCGGCAAGCAGTCATGGAATTGACACAGCAGAACGGCCTCCCACATTTCATCGATCTCTTTCTTCGGGTACTTGTAGTCCGACTTCTTGCCTTCTTTTATGCTTGCAAGAGTTGCTACATATTCAATGTCATGCAGCAAGATCTCTGACTTTCTGTTGTTCCGCTTGTTGTTCGCTTGCGTAGTGTAGGTACCTCTGTGGAGCTCAAAATAGAGCTCGCCATACCATGTCACTAGATCAGTTCCTGCTTCTATTTTCTTCTCCAGACCAGCAAAGAAGTCGTCAACGGAGCCTCCCATCTTGACGCGTGGGAGCAACCCTGTCTTGTCGCTCAATCCTCGGCAGCGACGTAGCTTCTCGATGTGCTCGAAAGTCGGCCCACCACCACCATCACCCTTGCCAAAGATAAGAAGTGAGGTACGGTCCTGATCTAGCGATTTGTGTTGCGAAACGCTCCGCTTGACGTCCCCGAAGTGAGCTTCGGCGGTGTATGTCTCCGCTGGTGCCATGTGACATATGACTTGGCTCCCATCAAGTGCCACCCAATTGAACGTTGTGTGTGGAAAGTTGTTGATATTGTTCCAGCTCAACTTTTGCGTGAAGAACCATTCCATACCAGCAAGCCGACACAGCTGTGGAAGCTGAGTGGAGTAACCAAACGTGTCGGGCAGCCAGAATGTCTTACATCGCTCTCCAAAGTGGCTCTCAAAGAACCGCTGGCCATATAGGAATTGTCGTACCAGCGACTCTCCACTTGGCATGTTCGTGTCGTGTTCCACCCAACTGCCTCCAATAGGTTGGAACGTTCCCTTCTTAACCTTCTCTTTGACACGATCGAACAGCGAAGGATAGTATTCCTTAAGCCACTTGTATTGCTGAGCTTGAGAGCAGCAGAAGCGTAGCTCTGGGTAGCGGTCCATCAGATCACACTGGCTCGACCAAGACCTTGCGACCTTGCGCTTGGTTTCTGCCCATGGCCAGAGCCAACATGTATCAATGTGACAGTGGCCAACACCGTTCACGATCGCTTCCTCGTCGCCATCATAGACCTTCTCCGAGTCAACATTGCCAATGTATTTTCTGGCAAGCTCCCGACATTGAACGATTGATTCCTTGCTCCCATCGCCCGCGATGAAAGCGTCCATAATCTCATTGCAAAGCTGCAGTGCCTCATGGGATTCCCATCCGTCCTCTGGAAATTCTCTCGCCGCATCTCCAATGATCCAGAAGTCGAAATACAACGCACGAGCTTCCAGATTGATCGCAACGATCTCCGCTTTGGACAGCTGGAAGTAGCGGTTTGGATTCGGCGGCTGAATGACGTCTCCAGGGGCATTCCCAAACATATTGTTGCACGCCATCTCGACGTAGAATGTGTGCTCTTCACCGTCGAGCATATTCTTTGGCAGGATCCACTCCGTCCTCTCTCCACCGCCTGTAAGCCCATGCACCACATCTCCCTTCTCCGTCCAAATCATCGCCTCGCTGTTCGAGTCCCAGTGGAATTCAATATGTTCGTGCTTCCGGAGCTGCGAGGGGACAGCAATCTGCACTTTGAACCAGTGCGTAGACCAGCTGGGGCCGAAGGATTCGCCGACATGGGTGGACTGGAATTTGTTCGACGTCGCTTCTTTGAACGATGGGCGAGATTGGCCCTTAGGAGAGTACACTTGGAGTTTGACATGGTCATCGCCTGAAGCTTTTGCTTCGACGATTTTGCTGGACAAGGAGATGGATCAGCTCGAGCTCCTGGATGCGCACCAATTGAAACACCACGTAGGCGGGACTCACTCCATCAAACCCTGAGCATAGTATTGTCCGCCGTCTGTGAATTGCCTCAAGCGATCACGGTAGATGTTCGTGATCTGGCATTGGTTCGTTAGCTGAGCTGTACCTGTAGCGTGACGTATACAAGTAAACATACCTGCTTGCCCTTTGGGCCAGCGGCCAGCTTGGGGTAGTGAGACAAGCTCGGCATGGTCGGTTTAGTCTCTCCTCCCATCTTTGACGAGTGTAGAATGTGACAGAGGGATCAATGGCTTTATGTGAGGAGTCGTCGTTCGTTCGAGCTGGGATGAGCTGTTGTGCCTTGCAGATGCAGCTGGAAGCTCCCGCCTCCGCCTGCCTGCCCCACTTCTACAAGCGGTACTTATAATGTTGCGGTAGATCCAAGCACGGCCACGCGCAAAAGAAATAGGAAGATTGTTCAAGGCAGAGTTGTGATCAAGGAGGCTCCGGGACTGAGTGTACTCGTGCTTGTGCAACAGTCAGAGGGGAGTGTTAGCCTCCTCCAAATTAGCAAGAGCATCGCCCTAACCTTAAAATGGCTGGCATGATGACCTTGCTGCTCTGAGTAACCGCAGACCTGGATTGCATTGAGTCTAACTTCAACTTCGACTACGATTAAAATCACTGTTCCGAGTATCTTGTCCGATCATAGCTTCTCGGAGCAAGGAAGGGTCATCGGTCGCTAGCTAAGCACGCAGGCTACGATTTGAAGTTCCAGAAAGCACCTTCCGACCCAGTCTCTAAGCTAGCATAAGTTTTCTTGGATATTAATCTTCTGTACCAAGCGAACGAAGGTAGAAAATGGATGTATAAGGCCTAGAGAATCATCTTGAACACCTAGAGTAAAAGTGGAATTAGAACGACCTATTGATGAGGCCTGACATTTCATCTGCTACATATCCGTGGAGTAACGCATTAGTTTGAATCCTAGAGAAACGCATCTTGAAAGTCATGGTTGAACTCCAGTTCCCCCGCATACTGTACATCTCATCTAGTGCCGAACGAGGGTATCTGAACCGGTCATGCCTTGACTTTTAATTCCAAGACGCCGCGTCCGCTCAATACAGACTCAAAAGATCCAGCTGAACGACTCGCAAACCTCAAACTGTATTTCACGACTTATTAAAGTTAGCGAATACTGAGAAATACAAATGCAAAGGAGCGAAATGGACTTACCGTATGTCTGTTGACGATGCACCAATCAGGACGTCGAATCGACCCTTTTCAGCAACCCATGCACGTCGTTCCGTGTCATAGTAGCTCACGGAATGCTTGTCGAGCACCAAAAGAGCAATCTTCGTGTCGTTGGGCGGTATGAAGATCTTCGCAAATGCCTTGAGCTCCTTCGCTGGTTTGGCAACTCGAGCATCAACGTCTCTGACGTACGCCTGCACGATTTCGCTTCCGGCCATTTCGCCTGTATTGCGCACGGGGACTTCGATCGTGAGTATATCGTACTCGCTCAGAACCGTATTGCTAATTGTAGCTTCTCCGTACGAAAATGTAGTATACGACAGTCCGTGGCCAAAGGGAAAGAGCGGCTTGATATTCTCCTTCTCGAAGAATCGATATCCGAGGAATATGTCTTCTTTATACTCGACTTCCAGCTTATCTCCGGCCCAGCTGCCGTACGCTGGCGTATCTTCGATGCTCTTCGGAAATGTGGTCGGAAGCTTCCCATCTGGACTGTGGATGCCGAATAGCACGTCTGCCAAAGCATTTCCCGCCTCTTGCCCTTGGTACCAGGCCTGGACAATCGCTAGAACCTTGTCTGCCCAAGGCATGCAGACTGGGCTTCCAGATTGGTTGACGACTATGGTATTTGGATTGGCATCCACCACTGCTTCAACGAGCCGGTCCTGGCTGCCGTCCTTTGGCAACGCCATATCCTTTCTGTCGTATCCTTCCGATTCCCACTCTGCATCCAAGCCTACGACTACAATGGCGACATCAGATGCCTTGGCAGTTTCCACTGCCTCTTTGAGTAGGTCGATTTCGGGCTCTTCGTGGTAACCTATGCGACAGCCACCGTAGTGGTAGTCTGGTCCGTTGAGGGGCATTTGGGCTCGAGGTCTGATTTCGTTGGTGCTTTCGATTACGATATCAATGGGGACATCTTGTTCCAGACGTAACTTCTTGATGACTTCAGCGGAATTGCCAAACATGGCTTCGCCCTGCTTCGTCCATTCCCAGTTGTCGATAAAGACTGAGCCATTGAGGAGGAGACGTCCTGGCCCGACACTCGAGAATCCGAGCGTTTGCAACCCTGTAGAGGTTGGCGTGATTCGTGTGCTGACCCTAAAGGAGTATAGTTTGTTGCGTAGGGCTGCTGGTGGTGAGTCCCAGAGGTAAAGGTCGGTTGTCGTTTGTTGCATTCTTCGAATCGGCGGCCCTTCGAAATTTGGGCCGTCATAGTATTCGAGGACGACACCTGTCTTCCCATCTGGTGTGGTGCAGAAGTCCGTTGCTAACGGGACCCATTTCCAAGAATCGCAACCTTGAGCAAAGCGGATCTCGGCATCGGTTCTTGATCGTATGCCCTCCAGAGGTGAAACCTTGTATTCTGGGTTGAGACTGGCACTTCCACCTCCGTTTGTGACTGCGCGCTTTGCGTTTGGCCCGATGACTGCGATTGTATTGGGCCGTTTCAAGGGCAGAATGCGTGAATCATTTTTCAGTAGCGTGATACCTTCGACACCAGCTTCGCGTATTATTTGGCGTGTCTCTGGATCATTCAAGGATCTCTCGTGGCGGTCTGAAGCACTATGGAATCCCCTCGAGCGTTTTATCAATTTGATAACGTTGGCTGCTGATCTTTCAATGGCCTTTCGTAGTTTCTGCCTGTCGCAGTCTTCTGAGCAAGTCGTTTCAACAGAGTCTGGCCCTCGCCTTTTGAGACAGTCTGCCTCCAAGGCTTGGAGTAAGTGCGACAAATTCTCTTGCCTCCATTTCCCTGAATTTGGCATTTCCAGATCGCAACCAGCGAGAACCGAAGGGCCAATTGAGGTCGTTCCACCCCAGTCGGACATGACAAGCCTTGCATCAAGTCAGCTACTTCTTAGCTTCGGACGGTCACTAAGATCTCAGGGAAGGGTGATACGACACACTCAGATTGGGACAATCTCACCCATCAAAGTCCCATTCGCCTCGAAGAATTCCATTCAGCAAGTACTCGTTCTGATCACAGTGGGTACCATTCAAGCGATTGTATGCAGTCATCACCGCCCAAGGTTCGCTTTCGCGAATCGCAATCTCGAAAGGCTTCAGGTAAAGTTCGCGCAACGCTCTCTCGGACATCTTGGAACTGACTCGCATGCGATGCGTCTCCTGCTCGTTGCCAACAAAATGCTTGATTGTTGCTGCGACATCCTCACTCTGCAGGCCGCGCACATATGCAGAAGCGAGCTTGCCGCTCAGAAAAGGGTCTTCCGAAAATGACTCGAAGTTCCTGCCGCCGAGCGGAGACCGGTGCAGGCAGACCGTCGGAGCCAGCAGAACATGTGCGCCTCGTGCTTTCGCCTCGATACCCAGGCGTTCTGCAATGCGCTCGATGAGGTCTACATTCCATGTTGCCGCAAGAGCAGTGCCGCAGGGAAATAGGGCCGCCTATGCCAGAGTCAACTATCGCAACTGTGCGGGGCCATTTATGACCACACATACCGGAGTACCGTTGGTGAAAAACTCTCCACGAGCTCCATTCGGTCCATCTGTGGTTTTTAAGGCTGGGATGCCATGTTTGGGTAGCGCGGTTGTTCGCCAGTAGTCTTGGCCAGTGAGGAGGCTGATCTATGCAAGAATTTTAGCAATTGGACATGCCGACACATGCAGCGTGGAGTCTAATTCGATAAAGAGAGGAAACGCGAGTCGCGTCAAGGGACTGACGATCGAGATCCAGGAAACCCCTGCAGATCTTACTGACCAGCACAGGGAATAAGCAACGCACTGTCTACGAAACCAACGGACAGATCCGAGCTGACCAGGTATGATGCGGAGACGAAAGTCAAAAAATTGGTGTAACGAAGAACTCGGACTGTCGGCTTGAATGTATTTCTGCTCATCTGGCCGGCTTTGGCGAGGGAAAGAACAGTGCGTAAATCACTCACCTGGTCTTCAATTGAGAGGCTGGCGAGCAGCGACTTGGTCGTTTGGTGGTCGCTCAGACATACCCCAGAGTCTTCTTTGGTCATGGCGGCCATGGTGCAGCTGGTGGACAAAGGGGTAGTACGGAGTAGAAAAAGTAGGGATCAATTGCATGTACGCCGTGGGAGGCGAGGCAGGTGATGTATTTATTGTGTAGCAGCTTCATCTCGCTACAGCTTTCTCAGCCTTGGAATCTTTCAGGTGATCTCGACGCAGTAGTGGCAGGTGCGATGCACTCGCAGAGCGAGGCTCTTGTGGGGTGCGTGTACATGGCAGTGAGGAGCGAGGGCGGATGCCCGGTACGACGTCCCGCTGGTCGGCCAGGCGTTACAGGCGTGACAGGCGCGGATAAGGTTGCAAGCGCACTACACACTTATCGAATGAGGTTCGCCCGGCGGCTGAGTCGTCAGAGTCGAGGCTCACAGCATGGAACACCATAGTGCACTTGCGGTCGAGCAACCACGTGGTGGGCATCGAAATGAACTCGGGAGCTGTGATATCCAGGCATTGGACTGTTGCACCGCAAGTAATGTTCTGCATAATACTAGGATCTGCAACCAATCTTCGACAGGGCACGTCCCGGATCGAAGCCGACTGCGCCGTAAACTCGCATCGTCGTCGATCTCTGCGCCGCGCTCTGGTTCGCATACCGGTAACTCGACCTATATTGGGGGACAAACCCTTGTCCCATTGGAGATTTGAAACTCGGGCCGCAACAATGCGGCGAATTAGCAGGCGTGCATGTGACAAGGTGTGGAAAAGCCAATTGAGAAACTGCCCAAAGTTTGGTACCGGCGCTGGAACTGGAAAATGAGGATGCAATTTAGTTCAGAAAGGGCCTGCTCGTGGAGGTACAGAGCGCGTAAGGCGGCACAGCACGATAACCTGCGGCCCTTCTCATCGGCAATAGGATGCGCTCGGGATGATTAAGATTGCTCCTCTCCGTCGACCAAAACATAAACGCAAGCTTCAGTATGCTGTCGAACTGCTCCATGTCGCACAAGCGAAATTGATTACGTCCAGTCGAGTGTTTCTGTACGCCAGAGAAGCCATTAGGTCCGCCAGAGTCTATATGGTGACGGCCAATCGCTGTTGGAGCAAGAACATGTCGTGTAACGCAGAATTGGTATAGAGGGGTATGGGGAAACTGCAAGTATAAGAGGGCGTTTCAAGGGCGTTTTATTGACCCTCTCGTGCGGTCTTGGCCCGATAGTGTTCGGACTCTGGAGTCGCTAAACCTAAAATTAATCTGGGGCAAGTATACGGAGTAGTTCATTTTGTGGCGTCTGCCTTTCTCCAAATCGCACCATCTGCCGAGACGAATAGTGATTGCAGCATAGAGTCGGATCGAATCGACGTGCACAGGTAGGCGATATCCTGGCATAAGTCTCGTAAATGTGGATTTGGAATAATTGCATAGACCATACACATGCAAATCAGTGATAAAGATGTAAGACCGTTGAGAAGGCCAGGTTGCTAAGATGGCAAACTGCGGTTTGCCCAACCCCAGCCCTCATCACCAATATGTGCAAATTTCTTCGTATTGCAGCAGTCAGCATTCCGCCTTATCGGTTCTACACTGAGACTTATTATACATACTGGTATCTGTCCTTTTAGACCGGGTGTGCACCGAAAATGAGGCACGTTCCAATTCCAGTGTATTGCCTCGAGCTTCTGTCTCAAAAGTTGGGTATCAGCCTCACGCGGCTCGAGCAGAACCTTACTCTGTTGATCTTGCAGGTTTCCATTTACATTTTGAAAGAACTGTGTATCTCCATCGCCAATACATATGATATTTCTCAATCGCCGTCTTCCGACTGTCTTCATTATCGCGTAGAAGAAACGCCGTTGAGCCCGAGCCGACACCGGCCCGACTTCAGTGCAGCAAGCGCGATCATTGGCTGCGAGCACCGAGCTCGGCCTGTCTGTCTCTCCTAGACTTCCCCAATATCACGTTCCAATCCATGAAGCTCACTGCGGAGGAATGCTTGGGATAGGGCTGACAGCAAGATGTACGGGAATATCGGCGGACATCACCCCATTCGTATATGTTGACGTCTCCTTTCCATTTTCAGAAGTCTCGATGTACACTTCTTAAGGTCAGGAGCTCACCGGAAGCACCGGTCTTGTCTTGTCATGTCATGAGAGCAGTTTAATAATCTTCACTCCATTCAAGTTCTCCTTTTCATTATAAGTCATTGAGCGTTGAGCTCCAAAGTATCCTCAGTTACTCAATTCAAAGAACTCAAGTTGAATTACCGCTGAGAGAGGAGCCATGGCGCCTCAAGCTGCCTCAGTCACCAATCTCCTCTCTTCCCTCGCCAACCAAGAGCATGCGCCCCTCCGCATCCATTTCCCAGAAACAACCATCCAAAAACCCGGCAGCAGCGTCACAAAGCCTGCATCCAAACCCTCCCCAACTCTTTCCATCTCCTCCACCATAACAGCGAACAAGCCTGCCACCCAAAAGTACGCAGCCATAGCAATCGACCTCGACGCGCCCTTCCGCTCCTTCGCCTTCCTCAGCCCCATCCTCCATGGGATCCAGCTCAACCTCGTCGCCGCCGGCTCTGCGGATCCGGAAGGCTTCGTGAAGCTCGAGGCCGAGGAGAACCAAGCACCAGTCGTGCCGTGGGGCCCTCCAAACCCACCGCCGATCTCGAGCGCGCATCGGTATGTATTTTTAGTGTGGGAGCAGCCGGATGGGATGACCGTCGAGAAGGTCAAGGGAACGCTGAATTTGAAGGAGCCAGTTTCACTGGGAGCGAGGATCAGGTGGGACGAGGCGGGCTTTGAGAAAAAGCTTGGACTGGGTGAGGTTTTAGCAGGAAACTTCTTCACTTGCGGTTGAGGAAATAATACGCAGGAGCGCGCGGACAGCAGACAAACGGAGAATGATGCGTCCATTCCGGCGGAGCGCGGAGTCTTGATTCTATTCGCTAATGAGTACCTATACCCGCGGCAGCAAGTCCAGTCATTTCTGGTCAGTTCAGTTTTGTTATACAAACGCCTTTGCTCCAATTATTGCCATATGCGACGTTCAGAGTCGTTTCTATCAATGCTCTTCGTAATCTGCTGGAGTTCGTTCGGTTCGAGACCACCATCGTACACTTTCCCTGCGAAATAACAGAGTGTGGGGTATATCAATCCACTTTCCTGGTTGTAGGCCCATTTACAATCTTCTCATTCGGTCCTGGCAATGCACTGCCGTTAATGGAGTCATTCTGTGCTGCTCTCTCCGCCTCCTGTCGTCGCTTAGCTTCTTCGACCTTCTCCTTTGGGATAGTGAGAGCATTGATGCCCAGATATTTGCAGATGCTATTTATGACCAGGTATGCCCATCGTCCATATATGATTGCAGCAAAGACAAAGTAGACCTGGAGATAGCGAAGTTCGAGAGTATCCGTCCAAATTGGCTTGAGGCCAAGCAGTGGATAATTCGAGACAACGGCACCGATCAGAAGAGGGGCAAGAAGGGCCGTCCAGTATGGAAATGGCTGTCGAGTAAGGTGGGCAAGAATGATCTTGGTCGTCATACGTCCGAATACCAGGCTCATAGTGAGCGAGAAGAGGACGAGGTGGTTGTTCCTCAGCAACGAGCTGTATGGACTACCAAGCCAGCCGACACACCCACCAGTGAACAAGACCATTGGAGTCCACTCAAGAAGCAGCGGAAGTGTAGGGAGGCCTTTTGCACTCCGAGCGCGGTAGACGTTGGACACGCATTCTGGAAGGTGGGCGACCAGAAACGCAACGAGGATGAATACAACCCAAATGTCCTTTAGATTCGTCGTCGTTGTGAAGTACTTGGCGGTGAGAGGATGAAGGGACGGATCGGTGAGGGTTTGGATGGCTTCTGGGAGGTAAGGGTAGAACGGTATTGACCATATCTGAGCTCCGTATATTCCGGAGGCGATCATGAAGATACAGGCAATGATGAGTCCCTCTGTCCCACTGTGTCAGTAAGAAGGATTTGTGGTAAAAATGGAAGGCCATTACTCACCTGTTGGTCCATTGAAGTAACCCAGATAGAGAGTGTGCGTGTGGTACGTCTCCCAGGTTGAGAAGAACATGGGTAGACAAGGAACGAGAGCTGTGAAGGCGCCAGTCTTCGTCGGTCCGAATCCCATTGCAGCCACTTCAAAAAGAGAAGCCAGGGTGCAATTGAGGGAATCAATGCCATGACTGCCAAATTTTAGCCTGTCTCCTTCTTTGTCAATCCTTGGGGAGGGTCATACTCGAACAGCTCTCCCAAAGGACTTGACGTTCCAGTCCTCCGTGCTTGCTTCCCATCCACATTGTCCATTGTAGAGTACCTGCGGTTCGAAGTTGTCAATAGGCGGTGGTAGGAAAGGCGCACGTAGCACAAGCGTACATCCAGATGCCCACGGCGAAGCTATAATACACCCAGCTAGGAGCCTGCCGGAGAATTTCGTTAATAACAGCTCGACGGCTCCCAAGCAGAGAGCGGAGGAAGACTAACCGGTCCAACCATATCCGGAACATAAATCTCTAGTAATATTACATTTCCGAGAATGAAAAAGAATCCGATGAGAGTGACTAGGTTCGGAGCGAGCCATAGTGGAAGCAATTGGACGAACCAATTCCACTACAACGTTTGTGAGCGGATGTATTCTGGGTATTTCGATGGACGTACGTAGTGTCGGAGGATGTAGTAAGAGACTGGAGACTTGTCCACGCTCGAATACTTGTAGGATTTGAGATGTACGAGAGCATCCTCCGAGATGCACTCGTGTGCCGCGGTTTCTGCAGGACTGTCAGTAACGCGGTCTTCATGGAGTAAATTTATATGCCGGCGGGTAGGGTACCAACCTTTGCGCATAATGTGCAGCGACTGGGGATTGCTCTCTTGCGAACGAGGGACAGAGTACACGGAACCAGATAGTATCAGCGTTCATGTGCCATGAAGAAAGAGAATTGGACGGAAAAGGGGGCGCCTTGAGTTTGCTCAAAAAGTGAACATGCGCTGGCGCGTAACTGTCCTTTCCGGCAAAGCTCGTCAGGGTCTGTTTCGACGTTGTACGCACGTGAAAAGTAGCGTGGCCGTCGTTACTGGCTTCGATTGGTCAATGCTCCCGCCCAGTATAAATGGGGGAGAGCAGGGTGCTTCTGCTCTCAACTTCCAACTTCAACTTCAACTTCATCGTACTCACGCGAGATATCGACAGGTACAGCTGCACACCCTCAAGATGAGTCCATTCCGTTCGCTCCGGCTAGTGCCGCTGTATAGTGTGGTCGCTCTTTAGCGTCCTCAATGTTCCATGTTCGATGATGGAGTTTCAGCTGCAGAAGGGCACGTTGCTGTGCTTTGGAGACAGCAGATTACGAAAGCTCATCCCCCTGCGACTTCCTTCTTCAGCATCACCAAATGTCCGATTACGACCCAGACTCGGCGATTCTCTAGCCTAGCCGCATGCTTTCGCTCGTTTCCACGCCGAGCCCGCGGAATTCGCAAGGTGTAACGTCCCTACTGTTCCCTTTCCATGAGGGTAAATGATAACCTGCCGCTACTGGCTGTTCCCCCGCCGTAGCTAGAGCTTGCCATGCCATCCGCACGATGACTAACGACAGAGTAATCCTGGACCACAAGAGACAGCGAATCACGCTTCTCGTAAATCGGATTACGGCGGGGCGATGCGTTCGTCGTGTCCTAAGGACGCGATGTCGCGTATGTCGCACGAAAGCACGAATAGGTCGCTATCAGCTCTGTCACCGCGGAATTGATTAGAAAAGAAAGTAGTTAAAAGGGCAGGTGCCTCTTTCCCACAGCTCTCAACTTCTCGCAGCTCAAAGCAACTTTCATTCACTGCTCTCGCATTTCCACAGCGATCATTCACGATGCCTCTTCCAGATGACCAACAAGCCGTAGAGGTTGCTAAGGACCTCATTAGCACTCTCAAAGGAGCTTTTGGCACCCCGCCTGGTTATCGTCCTGGTACCTATGTTCAAACTGCGTTTTGATTAAGGTCTGGTTTCTAACCGCTTCAACTAGCTCATGCTAAAGGTGTCCTCCTGACCGGCACCTTTACACCATCTTCGACAGCTTCCTCTCTCTCAAGCGCATACCACCTGAACAATGTGACACCAGTGACCGCGCGTTTCTCGTCCAGCACGGGTATCCCAACGATCCCAGACACAGATGCAAATGCCGATCCACGCGGATTCGCAGTCCGCTTCCACTATCCTGAGAAGAACGGACGTCGCGTGCACACGGATATCGTCTCACACAGCGTTGACAAGTTCCCCACGCGCACGGGTGCTGAATTCTTGGAATTTCTTCAGGCCGTCGGAGCAAGTCAAGGTGCACCTGAGCCCACTCCAGTGCAGAAGTTCCTTGGCTCTCATCCAGAGACCCTCGACTTTGTGCAAGCACCAAAGCCACCCCCAGCCAGCTTCGCAGAAGAGCCATTCTTCGGTGTCACCGCATTCAAGCTGATCAACGGCGACAAGGAGACCTTCGTCCGCTACCGCATCGTCCCAACTGCTGGTGTTCACCAACTCTCGGCTGACGAGGTCAGCTCGAAGGGCCCTAACTATCTCATCGAAGAGATTCACGAGCGTGTTGCCAACGGCCCAGTGACGTTCAAACTGAACGCTCAAGTTGCAGAGGCGGGTGACACGACCGACAACAACACAGTACACTGGCCAGAGAGCAGGCAGGTTGTGGAGTTGGGAGAGATCAAGCTGGACAAGGTCGAGCCTGATGACAAGCAGGCCGCTGAGCAGAAGAACATCATCTTCGATCCCATCCCGAGGGTGGAAGGGCTTGCGCCGAGTGCGGATCCGTTGTTGGACGTGAGAGCAGCCCTCTACCTGATTAGTGGCAAAGAGAGGAGAGCAGCGTAGGCTAGTCTTCATGTGCGGACCATGCATACCTGGTCCTAGTTCTACGGCTGCTTAGAAGCTCTTTGTGGAGTGCGAAAGCATGCTGGATGTATAGAAGCTCAGACCCAAAGCGGAAATCATCCAATAGCCATATTGGGTTAGTCTTACTTCGAAAGTGAACGATGAAATATGACCTTGCTTTATCCCTGCATGAGCCCGTAAGGCGGCATATCATTTCCATATCATTAGATAACGAGATGCTCGAGTCCATGTCGTCGCCTAACTTGGTGGCTGCGCAGGTGAGGGGCTCTAGCTGTTAGAGGGATGGCGCGGATCTCCGATATCGTCGCAGCAAAAAGGCCAGCCGCAGAGGAGAAGCGCGCCCAGTTCCGACAGTTGGAGACATCCATGCTCTCCATGTTTCAATTTGCCTTGCACTCGTCAAAGACTACTCCCAATGCTTTCAGCAGCTCCATTGCCTCCATGCTATGACCTCGTTGAGCGCCCTGGAGGCGACCGGGATCTCGATAGATGCCCGCTTTGAGCGTTGCTGGGTGGTGCCATGAAACGGAGACAGACCTTCGCGTGCGCGCGATGCTTTCGGAGGAAGAAGCGATGTATTGCTGCATTTCCTTCTTGTGTGGACTGCCAGAGGGCCGGGGTGAAATGCGTCAATCTAAACCGTGACTCTGACGCCGAGTACCCAAGAAGGTTTGCAACGACAAGCACGTGCGTTATCTCGATCATGGGCTTACAGCAGGATAGTGTCGTTGCCTTCCTGGAACGTTCAATTACTGAGCTCCAGGCAGAGATCGATCAGCAAAAAAGCTTGTCTGCTCCCGGTTCAGTTGCAGGAACTCGCTTGTCTGCCGCTGCTTACGAGCGCTTCTCAAACGTAGTGCAGAACTGTATGAGGCATGACTGCAACGCGTCTATCAAGGGCCAACCGAGAGCCATCTACAGCGATGTCTTACTTACTAGTTCTACACCTCCGAGGCCAGCGGTTCTACCTACCGTGGATCGAAACAGGTCGTCTCATACTCCGAGGACAAGTCTGGATGATATTCCTCCCTCCGTGGCTGAAATACTTTTGGACATATACGTCGAGAAGATTCTGCCTCATAATGCCATCTTTCTAGAAGATGAGGTACGCGAACTATATCGTAGAGTATGCGTGGATATCTCTGCACAACAACGAGATGCTCGAGATCTTTTCATGATATTGATGGTGTTCGCCATCAGTACAATGTGTTCTAAATGCGACGACTTTCGCCGGCCGGCTTCGTTGGCGGAATCTCTTCATGCTGAAGCTGTACACTACTTTGACTGTACAATCAGCAGCACCACTTCGCTGCAGTGTCTCCTACTCGCAATCCAACTTGCATACGTTCTTCCTGACACCGGTAACATGGTGAGCTTGGTTGCAGAAGCCATGAGGATGGCCGCCGAGTTACGTCTGCATACTGATCCTTCCGACGGACATGGCCGACATGATGCCGAGAAACGTCAAAGGCTATTTTGGCAGGTTAGCGGAATACATCTACCCCCATTGCTTTCAGCAAAGACTAACTTTACTTCTAAAGACATATATCATGGAGAGATCTGTCAACTCATCTGCGAGACAACCTTTGGTCATTGGTGATGATGACATAGACATACCGTTCCCACAAGCTGCAGATCTACAGGGAACCGAAAAATGGCGAGCAAATTTCGCAACCATCATCCGCTATCGCCACTTCCAGGGCGAAATATTTAGCAGACAGTATCGCAATGCAGATCTAGCTGAACAACCTTACGACGAGTGGATGGCGCAAAAGGAGCTTGAGGTTCTGTCTTGGAGAGGACGAGCATTAGGAGCTAGTGACACACTCCCGGATTGGTTCAAATTTGGGACTTCGTACATCTTACTCAGCCTGCATCGTCCTTCTCCCGTCAACCCGACGCCTAGCTTAGCATCGGTGCGAGAATGCATCGTAGCTGCGGGCCATCTAATCTCTGGCTTTCACCATGCTGCCCGAAACAGTTTATTCAAGTTCACTTGGCATGCTCTGCATAACTGCTTCGAAGGCGGGGCCATCCTCCTTTACAATATCCTACAGTACAATGAGGCATTCCGATGCCTCTCAAACGACCTCTTCCAACAGACGGGAGATGTTTTGCGCGAATTGACAGATTTCTTCCCAATCGTTTGCGAGCGATGGCCGAGAGCAAGAAAAACTGTCGACTTATTCGAAAGCTTAAAAGCACGCGTACTACAAGTCCATGCATTATCATTGCAGGGAGCCGTGGAGCCCGATTTGGAGCTGCATCAGTTTCTTCGCGACGTCATCTTTCAGAAATCCATCGGAATATCAAACATACATCACGGCTTGTCACTCGGTGTCAATCAAAGTCACACCGCCCTCTCTATTGATCTAGCATCGACAGAAGAATCCGATGGTGTAGCAAGCTGGCTGGACGCGATTCCGAATCTGGACATCTTTGATGACTTTCATTTTCTAGAACTGCCAACCTCCATGTCACCATGGTTGTTGCCAGAGTCGTTCGACACACCCAGTCCGAGGCCACCAATACCAGCAAGTCCAGCCCAAGATGCTGCAGGAATGTATGAGCCACACATGGACCCGAGCGATCACGCTGATGCCGCATCCTCTTTCATAGAGGAGGCCTTTGATCAGCTCCCTGCCTGTTTAAAGTGTCGTCGCCGGAAAATCAAGTGCGACCGTAAATTTCCCTGTTGCGGATATTGTGCACGCACGAATCAAGTTTGCACCATCGTCGATCCGGTACTCGATCAAGAGATCCCACGGTCACGTTTACAACAGCTGAAGCAGAGATACGATGACCTCTCTCAGAAATTGATCGAAGGAAAGACTCGAGAGGACATCAGCTTCAAGGGAGAGGATGGCCGTGCGAGTAGCTCGGCATCTACAGAACATAATGACACAATGGCATCAAGCTTACTTGATTCATCATTTGATACCTTCTCAAAGAATCCAAAGGGTAAGACCGTGTATGTTGGCCGCTCCAGCCCCTTGTTTTCTTTAGGAAGAGCCTTGGATGCCGCGAATATCGGGAAGGCGAGAAGTATCATTGCTTCTATACAGAATCCCCTCGAACGGGCCTCTGGAGATCTTTCGATTGACTTCCGAAGAACCCTCACTGCTCCTGAAATCGCAGTGCTTATTGATGTATACCATAACAGCATCGAAGTCTTGTTTCCTGGTCTAAAACAGCAGACACTGGGGCTGATGGCGCCGGGAAGCCCCGAAATAAGTCAACACTCTAATCTCTCAACGCGACAAACGACTTCCACCAACCTCGTCCTCGCGGTAGCAGCGAGAATGCTTGCCAAGAGAGATTCGCGGATGATGGCAGTCTCCACCGCGCTCCTTGGCGCTGCGATGCAAGACTACTCGAGTTTTTGCAGTGAGGTTCAACAGCAGAACGAGGGAGGCCTAACCGCGGTATTTCTGCTCTGCTTGTACTTTTTGCTGGATCCCTCTTCTGGAGATGTATGGCGTCTACTTGGCTACGCCTGTAGGCTCTGTACCGAGCTGAGCTGGGACTTTTCTGGAACACTTGGACCAGAGAAAGCTAATTGGCCCTTGCGATGCTCAGTATTCAGACTGGAGTGGTATTCGCCCCGCACCAACATTCATCTGTATTAAGCTGATCTTTTATCAGTGATGTGTCTATTGCTTACGGTCTCCCTCCACAGCGTTCCATGCTTTGCATTGACCGTTCGGTGAGCTTACCACACTTACTACTTAACACCTTCTGAAGAAATTACTAATCCTGACTCACGTAGTGGATCAGCGCCTATGAGACAGACCAAGGAGCGCAATGGACAGCTTACTACCTTCACCGACTAGCCGTGATTAAGCTGTCGATCCATGCTCATATCCTCACGAAACATGACGCTCTTGCTGACTGGGAAGTTCTACAAGAGAGACTCCATCGGTGGCAGTCGGCGTGGAAACTCCATATCGAAACAGTGCGGACATTGTCGAGCACGGATCACGGGATGATATCCTGGTTAGAGCGATGTGGAGAGTTCTATTTCTGCGAGGCTGCTCTTTTCTTTTACAGAGCGGCAGGGGACAGCTCGATGCCACTCGCTGACGCTCACGACTTTGCGATCCGATACATCGAGGCATTCTCAATCCTGTATAAGGGCCATCACCATATCTCACCCACAGCTGCGATAGATGGACAGAGTCATCTAGCGGATTCGAAATTAGTATTTCCAATATGGTGGACAGCAGTGCACAGCTTGTTCCATGCCGGCATTGTGCTTATCCACCGCCCGGAGAACGATAAGAAAAGAAGCAACGATTCCCGGCATCAACAGGCAGTACAAACGACGCTCTGGCTACTGGAGTGTCTGAGTATAGACAGAGGGAATCTGTGTGACGGTCTCGCGGATGAGCTGCAGTATCTGAAGGATCATGTCGGCGCCTGACGGCACTTGATTTATCAGGAGCAGGAGAGGGTTCAACGCATTTTCATTAAAACATTAACGAAGACTTAATAACTAAGACTATGACTACATCTCAACATGGCTTCTCTATGCTTCTCAAGCTTCTCACTGCCCGATCCCCCTGGTCTTGAATCTATGACGCTGCATGCTGTGGCGAAGCTCGTAATACTAGAGACTCATCAGTGAAATCTAACAGATCCATAGCTCGATCCAAAAACTTACATCTCCAACTGTCAGTGGCTCGTACGCCGCCGGGCGGTCGGCTGAGCAGCACTCCGGTAGACACTGCAAGAGTCAGCATTCGCTTTTGTCAGCGACTAGTGGCGGACGGCCTTGCCTTTACGACAGCATCGAGGTTTGGGCTGAAGAAGAATGGAGTGGAGTATCGCTCCTTTCCACTTTCGTTGACGACGCGATGAACGGTAGATACAAAGCGGTTATTGGCCATGCGCATCAGAAAATCGCCAACGTTAACGACGAATGTGCCTTCAATTGGTGCAGCAGGAACCCAATGTGCGTTAGCATTAAGGACTTCGAGACCGCCAACCTTATCCTGGTTGAGGATGGTGAACACTGTGCTGGTGAGAAAGCTGTCACAACAAGCGAGATCAGATCTCCAATCACTCACGAGTGAAATCGGTGTGCGCTCCGATTCCGGTGTCATCTTTGATGTCCGGATCCTGTGGAGGATAATGGAGGCTGAATACACATTAGTCTCGATGAACGTCTCCTAGATATGCCTTGACACTAACATCTTTTGATTAGTATTGGGTGCATCGACCAATTTGTCAAGCGCCGTCTCTTCAGCACCCAATCCAAGCGCGAAGCAGCGCGTAAGCTGGCGGGCGAGAGTGATGAAGCGCGAATGGTACGCCATTATCTGCTCCTTGAACTCAGGCCATTCGGCGGGCCACTGGTTGAGGTTCATCATCCTCTTCGATGCCTCTGAGAGCGTTGGTGGGACCGGGTCGTACTCTGGATCATATGAATTGAGGAACGACTCTTTCCGATCTGAGACATGGTCAGCAGAGCAATGAGGACAGTTCCGAATGAAGATTTGTACCTCCTCGGGGCTTTGTGTCATCCAACCTTGCACCGTGAACGGGCTCATATCCCTTCAAGTCTTTATTCTTGTAGATGTAATGCTCCATTTTCTTCTCCAATGGCATAGCGAAGTACTCCTTCATGATCTTCCACTGGTCGTCAATCAATTTCTGCTCCACGCCATGGTTCTTCATGTAGAAGAATCCAACATCTTCACATGCTTGCGCCACTTGCTTTGCAACCTTCATGCGGTCCTCCAACTTTTCACTGAACATGCCCCCAACATCAATAATGGGGATCTCAGTGAAGGTAGATTTCATTTCCTCTCCTGTAAGGACCTTTCGGCGTTCGCCAAATCGGCCATCATAATGGAAATACACATAATCCCCCTCGATCTTTGTGGCGACCTTTGTCGGGGTCTCGGTCACAGTGGTGGTAGACATGATGGTAATAACGAGGCCTGAGGCGAAGGATCACGCAGACGGTTTCGACTTCCAATATAATGGATCCCTTCAGGCAGTATTTATGAAGACCCAAGTTCTCGGTGCTCTTTCTAGCAACACCAAGGACGGAGATACCCCATCACAAACCGTTGCGTCGGGCGTTTAGCGCTCACCAAGTCAACAATCACGCGCTATTCCGACGAATAGCCTCCCCGAGCCGTATCATCGGGTTTAAACGCACGAGTGTGCAGCTTTCACCATCCTAGCATTATCATCAGTCGGATGCTTTAGCGCGTCTTCGATTCTGCAAAGCATATCAAAAGCGAGAAGCTGCATCTAGACTTTATCGCTGGAAGTTCGGACGAGCGAGCAAATGTACTTTGATTGCCGAATACCGCGTTGTCAGTGTAGATATTAGTGAAGACTAGCCCAAGCTTTTTAGTTCAGCCTCCCGGCGGGACCCCGCGGGACAACATATGCTTCACCAAGTCTTAGCAAGATGAGAAGATATGGTTGGGCACAGCGGTCGTCAAGCCTTGCCCAGGGACTGACTTGCGGCGAAGTGGACTTACGTAAGGATCAACTCCAAACGTCGGCGAACATCCCTTCCTCCTGAAAAGACGACTCCTGGAGAATTTCGAGAATATCTTCATTCAAAATTCCGTTTTGATTGATATCTTCGCCATCAATGGCGCGCTACACTATTCGGTTAGAGACTTAGAAGAGGTAGAGGTACTTATCAGAGGTACTTATCATGGATCGGGATTATGCGTCCTCAACAGGCACCAGGTTACCTGTGTCGGGATAATGCGCGGTCGGAATCCGTCTGCCACACCTGTTGATAGCAGCTGCCGTGAGAACCGCGGAGTCGATCCTGAATAGCTGTACAACTAGCGGATCCACACTTCCACTCTCCGAGTCAGGGTTGAAAGATGGGGACGGTGCAATTGGACGGCGACCTCCAAGGTTGTGATAACGAGAATACAGGAATACCCCTCAGTAATAGTCTAGATTGATAGAGCGCCTCATGAGGCGGGCAAAAGTTCAGCATAAAATGTGCTGCATGTCCACCTATGACCATGCAGACATTGTTTCTCAAGTTGATTGCTCGCACGCATATTCTTCCCTGAACGTCCATCATGGGTTTCAACTGGAAAACCAACTTTCGCTGGCATAGGTGAGCTTCACTCTCACCCACAATGGTGCTTTCACTAACAATATAACAGCCCATTTTTGCAAACTTGCCTCTGCTCACTATGTCTGGGTCTCACTGCCGGTATTTACGTCGCCCTGTCTTCCTTGGGCGCTGGAGGCGGGCGAGCGGAATCACAGCACATGATTGATATTGCTCAGTCGTGTCTTGATGGCGCTGCTGTCTTGACTGGTCTCTTTACCGGTGTACTCCTGAACAAGATGGGCCCTGCGTTCTGCACTGCCGTTGGCGCACTTGGTTATCCTTTCTACGTGGGCGGCTAGTAAGGCCATTCTCTGACAACCTGTTGCTGCGCTCTGTGCTAATGATGTGCTAGCTGGTACTTTGGCGAAAACGGCCGTCTTGCCTTCCCAATTGCCGGAGCTACTATTCTCGGTTTGACGTGCACACTCATTGAAGGTAGCGTGGGCTACGTTGCAATGTGTTACGCCGAAGAACGCCACAAGGGCATGTACGTCGGTATCATGCAGGTACGTATCTTATGTATAAACCAGAAACTGACAGTATCCGCTAATTACTGCACCTGATATAAAGGTTGTACTATATTGCTGCAGTTTTATTGCATCATCAATCCCTCTGGGAATCGATGCCGGCAACCCTGACGCAGATTCCGTGCCCACGGCCGTGTATGGAACCTTTGTCGCACTTATGGCCTGCGCTGTCGTAATGGGATCCTTTGTTTTACCTCCAGAAAAGGTTCAGAGAGATGATGGAACGACAATCGCAAAAATCCCTGATATGACGTTCAAGGAAGCCATCATAGGAGCGGCAAAGTGTTTCGCGGATTGGAGATTGATTCTCTTAGTCCCCGCGATGATGTCGACAGAGATCCATCTCGTCTATCTTGGCGTGGTAAATGGTATGCATCTGCATCATTATGCAAAGACTCTGGCAAAGCACTGACATATCATTTTAGGCTGGCACAACAACAGCCGCGCGCGTGCTCTGAATGGCTTTATTGCCTTGCTTATTTCCATTCCCGTCAATGTCTTCCTCTCTTGGTTGCTTGATAACAAGCGCTGGAACCGCAAGGCTCGCGGATATGCCGGCACGATATTCGTCGGCATTTTCCTTATTTCATCTTTCATCGCCGAGGTCGTCCGAGTGCGAGATTGGGATCGGAATGCCACTCCACTGTCAGAGGACTGGAACAATTCAAGTTTTGGAGGGGAGCTTATTCTCTTCATCATCGCGTGGAACTCGTCAGGCTTGGTGTTGAACCTGGTCACATGGTACTTGGGAGCAATGTCGAACGATCCAGTCATCTGCGCCCATTATTCTGGACTCAGTCGATGCCTGCTCGGAGTCGGGCAAGGTATGATGTTTGGAATCGATGCGTCGGGCGTAGCATTCGTCGGCGAAGCTGGGGCCATGCTTGCATTGTTTACCTCTTCCATCATCGGGCTGCTACTTTTCACCTACTATTGCATGGAGGAGACGAGATACTTCAAGGAAGACCACGTAAGTCTGAAAGATTATTGATCAGTTACAGGATGAACGCTAACACGTACCTCGTTCAAGGTCATCGTGCCCATTTATGCTCGGGAGCACCGAGCAGGCAGCATTGTCGATCCTGAGGCGGCACCATCTGAGAATGAGAAAGTGCCGGCCTCTAAAGAAGCCAATGCCAGCGAGACCGCGATCTCTGACTCGATTTGATCTTCACTGGTCTGGTTTAGGATGCGTTTATTTCAAGATATCTTCGGCCCAGATGAACTGGAGCTAGCGGACTGCATCCGGAGTCTGTTTGCCCGCGGATCGTGTGGTCGGTTCGACAATTGGAATAGTCTTTCAACTCGCTTTCTAGATGTTGCAGATTATGGTATCGCAATCGTGACATTGTGCTTAAATTTATACAATGACCTTCATCGCACACTTTTGAGACGGCTAGCCACGAAGAAAGAATAGATAGAGAAAGTAATGAAGACAAGGCTTGTTTTAACAATGAATAGAATATGTTCTAATATTAATTCTCCTTACCTTGTGGCCATTGCAAGAGCCAGGCGCCCTGCTTGAGGCGACGGCAGAGTATTTGATCGCCCTCCGAGGAATTCAGTCATTTGAAGAAACTGAATCGCGTGGAGGAAGTAACCGTTGGAGCATGACATAATTTTAATTAAATCGCACGATCGAGTACTCCCGTACTCCTTGGCTGTTTATTTAGGCTACAACCGGCACCTTGTCCTATTCGCGATCTCACGTTAGATGTTATTCCCCGGATCTCATCCCTGTCCATGCGGAGAGCACTACACAACTTCCAGGTACATTTGAAGCTTTGGAATACGGGTGCAACTTCCCTTCCCTCTTCGGGACTTCGGTAGTCTATAGCAAACTCCGCACGAGAAAGAGGATTTAAACCTTGGGCTCCTGCTTTTGCCTGTGATGTACGTCATCCGAATACTCCGCTATTTCGTAAAAAAACAACCAGAACGAGTTGTCTCCTCCTGTACAAAATACCTGCAATGTACCTTCTTCTGCATTGCAGTAGTGTCTCCTTCGGAAGGCGTTCAAGCCGTTACTAGCCTGTTGGAGATTATAGCTGAGGAGATTGGCATGGCTGTTCTAATTCTGAATTGAATCATGAATGGAAGTCTCTACGCCCCTTCATTGAAATGAGCCACTAGACTCAATTGGTATGTAAAAATATGTACGGACTGTAGTGAATGAGTAAAAGACTGGACTTGGATAAATAATTGAGACTCTGATGGCTCAATTACTCCGTTTGCACTGAGGGTGACCAAGCAGTAGTACTTCCGTGTGAACTACCCAGATCCTGGACACCCTGCATTTCGGATTCTACCATATAGAGCGACGGCCGCTCAATCGAACGATGTACAACTTGTGGAAACGACCTTACATCTCCGATCGGACCGTGTCTTGAAACCGCGGGGGATTTCTATCAAGGGCCAGACGGACATGTACCCTCCGCTCGGATCTGTTCAGTTTTGAGGCATCTGGGAAGAAATATGAATATAAAGAGACAAAGATTGATGCGGGGTGTAAAGAGGGGGAAATGGAATGAAGAATCCCGTAATAGGTCTTTACTCAGGAACGATGAGGAGTGCGGAAGGTGCACCCAAGCGAAGAAAGTGACTTGGGAGTATAAAACGTGAGCTGCTATTGATGGAATCAAGATTCAGACAAGGCACTGGTTTGATGGGAACGTCGGACCCGGAAAGAAGGCAAAACGAATTCTTCATATCTTTCAATCAGCAGTGATGGCGATTCAAAAGCTGCTGCTTGCGCTCGCATGCGTGATTCAACCGATTATCAGCCATGCCATCCCTTCTCAGGAGAAAAGGTATGGGCCAGCCGACGCCATCTCTACCGTTGAATTGCCGTACATTCGAGAATACTTTTACTCTGGTGGAAAGTATGCCGACGATGGAAGCGGAGAGGGCACGCATATCTTCAAGGAACAAATGTATGTTGAGCAACTTACGCCGAGGACTGGGACGATCAAAAAGTATCCCGTGGTCTTGATACATGGCGCGGCTCAGTCCGGCACAGTAAGTCACACTCTCTATGAAGAAGTTAGTAGAAGAGTCTGAGCATTGCAGAATTGGTTGAACAAACCGGATGGTGGCCGAGGATGGGCATCTGCTTTTCTCGAACAGGGCTATACGGTCTACATAGTGGACCAGACACTTCGGGGGCGCTCTCCGTGGCAGCCGGATAATGGAACCATGATAACCATCTCGGCAGAGCAAGCTGAAAAGCAGTTCACCGCGGTCCAAGATTACAACCTCTGGCCGCAGGCTAAATTCCATACCCAATGGCCGGGATCAGGTCGAATTGGAGATCCGATATTTGACACCTTTTACGCCACTCAGATGCAATACCTCAATCAAACTCCGTATCAGCAATCCACAATCCAGAATGCTGGTGCCGCCTTACTTGATCGCATTGGAAAACCTGTGATCCTCTTTGGTCACTCGCAGGCGGGCCCGTATCCGCTGCTCATCGCCGATAAACGACCTCATCTTGTGCGGGCCATCGTTGGCCTCGAGCCATCTGGCCCACCGTTCAAAGATGCCATTTTCGACACGAATCCTGCTAGGGTTTGGGGTGTATCCGACATTCCCTTCACATATGATCCACCAATCACGGACCCTTCGCAATTGGTGAAGGTGGAGCATCCAGCACCCTCCTCAGATTTTGTCCCGTGTATCTTGCAAGCAGAGTCGCCGCCGCCCAGGAAGCTCATCAATCTGGTGGACATTCCGATTATTGTGCTGACCACCCAAGCTTCGTATCATTCAACATACGATTACTGCACTGTAGAGTACTGGAAGCAAGCTGGCATAAAAGACGTTACACACCTCGAACTGGCAAAGGTTGGGATCAAGGGGAACGCCCATATGGTTTTCATGGAGAAGAACAGTGATGTCGTTCAGGCGGAGATTGAGAGACGCATTAGCAAGTTCGAATGATCTTGAGAGTTTCAAGTAGCCCTGGTAGGGAAGTCTGTGATGTGGATACATCCAGCTGAGAAAAAGAAATATCATAGCGCTATTCCGCTTTTGGACCTCTGCACGTGAGGCACTCTATTCTTCTACTGGACACTACTCATAATTCGCTTGTTTTTGAGACGGGGATAAAACCAAATATCCGTACTGTACTGAATGCTTCTAGTCATTAATAATTGATATCTTTTGCAATAATGATGGCTGTGATAAGTCATGTGCAATGTCTCCTCTCGGGCACTCAGCTTGTTCGGCAACGCCAGACCAGGAAGCGTTTCAGTTGAGGTGGAGAGCAACTCAACTCCGATGCACTTTGTAGTTGATCTTCGAGAAGCAAACACCAGACAATTCTCTCACCATCGTTCTCGAAGAACCCTATCATACAAGCGCATGTCCGATGCTTCCCGCTTGCCGCATCGTTGCGCGAAAACTATAAACTATGCCATTATACCGTCGGCGAAGACATGCTGCATATGCAGCATCGCTGCTCTTGGTAGTTCGTACTATTGCGGGGCCGGTCAAAACGCTTGAGTATATCCAACCCGAATACCGTATATTCCATAAACATGCCCAACGTGTCCATCATAAATACCGAAATCATCGCTGTGAACGTGAAAACGTACCGTCAGATATTTTACAAGCTCGTCACGCGCTGCCCAATGTTGTACATGCTGTACGGGCGTCTTCTACCTACAGGGTTCACCCCCTGCCCGCTCTTCCGTCTTGTCACTGTCGAGCTGGCATCGCCGTTCGGGCCACCACCAGGTCCACCCCCAGATCCAATGACAGCCTCAAGCTCTTTTATCATTTGCCCACCCACATCCCTCTTTTCCCTCACAATGTTCGTCCTCTTTCGTTCCTCCATTAATCTTTGAACACGTTCCTGCGGCGTTCCCGTCAACGCTCTCGGTGGTCGCGGCGCGGCAACAGCCTCAAAGACTTCCTCCATCCCAACCCCCGAGTCGGGCGAATCGCTCGCATCCGTGCCTGTGGATACTCTTAATCTCGGGCTCGCAGACGATCTCCTCATCCGGCTGCCGAGGGAGGTCAGTCTGAACGAGGACCGATCCGGTGAATCGCCGTCTCCTTCAAGAGCCTTGAGCGCATCACTCGGCGTCCCTGCGAGTCCGTTTAGCACCTCATCGACGGCCGTCAACCCGCCCAAGCTAACCGCTGGACTGCGTAGTCCAGAACTGCTCATCCCACTGGCCCTGCTGATGCGACGCCCCGCTCTCTCTAGACTGAGGGCTAGACCCGTACGGCCGGCCTCCCATGCTTGAACCAGGTTCTTCAGATCCGCACCAATGGCGTCATAGTGGGCGAGGAGGCTCGATCCGACCTCTGCGAGTTGCATGTCGTCGTCGGTAGCGCCGTCCATGCTATCGAAAGGAAAGGGGGATTGGGGATTGTTCTGCGTGGGTGTTGCTGTGAGTGCAAGTGCACTCTCTTCGCGGAGGATCTGCATTTTCGCTTGGAGTGAACGGATTCCTTGGCTCAGGGTTGCGAGTTTTCGGAATTGTGTACGGAGTCGTTCTCTTGTTGGGGTGCTGGACACGGTACTACTCGAATTTGAATGTCCTGCATTTGTCGTAGGAGATGGTGAAGGGAGAGTGAACGGTTCTTCCTCAGAGAGGATATTGCACATCTTCTCTGCTGCTTCTCCAACCACTTGGGCGAGCCTTATCAACAGCTCACCCGCTACTCGCCAACGTGGATAGTCACCACTGGTACCATCGGCTTCCAATGCCATTAACGCACATAAGAATAACCGCCTTAGTGTGATGAGGCGATACTGGTGTATTCTGAGAGCCTTGAGACTCTCCATGTCCTCGAACTCATCTTCTTTCCACCCAGCAGTGGCTTGCTGAACATCGTCATTATTCACATCGTATACATCAAGATATCGTTCGAGGTCATCTTCGTCGATAATTTTTCGTAGAGTGGAGTAGGCTTCTGCGAGAGCGGGAATGGTGGCGGCGAAGGAATTACGGAGCGCTTTGCGCAGACGAACGCAGCGCTTTGTACTCGAAGACTGTTCGAGCCGAGTGATTGGAGGGAGAGGAACGCTTCTGCTTAGCGGATTAGCGAACATGTATGAGCAGCGATCCAAACAGTAGCATACAGCCTGTATCCTCTGCTGACTAGTTCAACTTCTTGGATGAGCAGAATAGCAGAAGAGCTTGACGCATCGAAGCTATGCAAATTTGTAGCGAGAGTAGACACAGACGTGACGGCCTGATGCCTAAGGTATAGAAGTAATTGTCTTCTTGCATAGACATAAAAAACCGTTGCTACGATTGTCAGCGCTACCAGCACTATAGCAGCCTTGCTTTTGTTGAAGGTATGAGCTCTCAAGCTCCCTCTTGACCAGTGCACTAGCCATATGAGCGTGAGCGCTGCGACTCCGGTCGCAATTGCGCTTGCTGGAGTTATGATTTTGAAGTCGATGGGTGATGGAGCGAGAGTTGACTCGTTGGGAGTAGAATTAGCTTTGAACGGTGCCTGGTTGGTATGTTCCTCGAGGAGTTCTGAGGCGACGAGGATGTAGCGGAAGTGCTCTATAAAGCGCGCATTTTCCGCAGCTGAGGGTTTGGCTTTAATCGCGCGCTACAGACACGTTAGCATCACGATCTCCATTCCACAGCACTTTCACGACTTACCGCGCATGCGCTACATAGCCCAGCAATTGGCCCTTCTCTGGATATTTTCGGCTTTAAAGGTGGTGGTATCATGCTTCGAAATGCTTTCCTAGGTTTTGGAGGGCCACGCGGCGCGTACTCAGGTTTTGCTCTGCTTTGTACCGTAGCGGCCGCGCCATCTTGTGGATCATCCTGTGAATGATCTTTGTCCCCCTCTTCGTCAGCTGAGTAACTGGGGTCCTCCCATTCATCCTCTGCGTGTCCGGCTCCTATCCGCGACGTCAGTGTATTCACAACCGCAGCGGCGGTGAGCGCGTAAATTGACGAGCGCTCCTTGCACAGCACGACGACCATTGGGTTCGCGGTATGTGAAGAAGCGCAAAGAGGGTCATGTTTTGACGCGACGGCGGACGCGCGGGTTGGAGTGGCATGGATGTCCTCTCTTCCTTGCCTCGGTGGTTGAAATAAATGACACGTACCTTCAAGGTATTCAGCCAGCGGAGAGTCTTCGTATATGATGTTTTCCATCGCCTCCACTTCGGTCGGATATCGCACCCGGTAAACCTTGGTTCCCACGGATGTGAGAATGATGAGCGGAGGTTAATGAGTAGAGGCGCCCCAATCACTGTTCATGATTGAATTGGACAATTTCGCCAGTCGACGGGTCCTGAGGCCTGTGCACGCGTGAGTCCAGGGATTGGGGCGTTCGCACGTGGGCACGGGGAATGATCCGCGGATGTTTTGCTTATGACGAGACTCGGCGGCCTTTCACGGGCAGGGGTGCGTGGATGCGGGTTGAAGAAGAAGAATGAAGTAAATTAGCAATAGCAGTGAAGAATTGAAGCGGCGTGAATGCAAGCTGGCGCCAGAGATGGCTCATCTCATTACTGGGATGGGCAATTTTCGAACGTTGGCAGTCGCTAAAGACGCGCTAAGGACGAACGCGCCTATTTGCGCCAAGCCTTCAGCCACGAGACACGGTCACGAGCCACAGCGCGGACTGGAGATCTGCCCGCTCCGTCGCGTGACTTTGACGACGTCGTGGCTTGGAAGGAGATCCTCTGCATGCCGCAAACAAGCGCGAGGCGTCCGCCTCGTCCCGAACGAACGTTTCGCAAAGCACATCACCAGCCTCAAACATGCCACTTCGCCTCCCTGCCGTTACGCCTTATAGGGCTAACATCAGTGGTCCATGAGACGGAAACATCGGGACAAGCAGACAACGCAGATTTATTAACTTCTCAGCGGAATACGTCCGCCCGAGTCAGTTTACTACCGTAATGCTTTGTAAAAATGGCCCAGCAGTGATATCGAACGAGATCCCAAAGGTTTCCAGAGGCAAATCCGACGCTATGCTCCCAAGCTTGTAGCCGTCCAAATCATACGCCAAAAAGAGACAGTGCGTACATATGCCGAACTAGGATTGCCACGGTCTTCGTCCATACACGACAGTACTGGATCTGGTCAGCATCTTATCTTGTTTCCTGGGGACGTGAGAAGTGGCTAGAAGCAAAAGAAACTTTTTTCCGCCACTCACCCTTCAAGATACGCATGGGTATCGTAGTCCTTCAAGTTCTTGCGCATCTCATGCAGGAACAGTTGGGCGCGTTGAAAGGACCACTATGTATGCATGTCAGCATGCCGCATCAAACCAAAGCGCGGCAAAGTTGCCATTTATGAACCAACTCCACTTACACCTCCAGCCACAGTCAGTAATCGCAGCATCATGCCCTCCACGCCCTCATGGAGACGCAGCTGGTTCCACCTGCCTATTTCTCTCATTTTCGCGTCTGAGCTCCACCCGTTCATTGGCCATTTGTACCTTATTTCAGTGACTTCGACGAAGCCCGCCTGCTCCATCTTTTCGCGGCTTTCCTGCCATATGTTAAACGTCTTTCCGAAACGTCCTCCCATTTCAATGACAGTCCTCCCCCACAGCCTATAGAAGTGATCTTCTGGCACCGTCTCATCATCGGCGGTTGGCTGAACGCTGTGCTCCACAATCTCCACCCAACCGCCTGGTCTCACGCAGCGGAAGCACTGCTGGAAGAAGTAGTCCCAATCTGGTATGCTGCCGAACATTTCGCGAATATGGATAAAATCGAAGTGGTCTTCAGGGTACGTCCACTCGAGCGTAACATCATCCACCTCAAAGGAGCAGTTCGGTGGCACAAAGTCCGGCTGTATAGCGCTCAGATCTGTCCCAACAACTGCAGCAGACGGATACTGGTCTGCCATGTCGATTGCCCAAATGCCCGTCCCTGTTCCAACGTCCAGTATGCGATGTGGATTGTTCTCTATTGGTGCAAGGTGTAATTTGCCGTCCAGCGTGAGCAAATACATGTGGTGCGCGAGGTCCTGTGTCTCATTCGCAGGCTCATCATTCGGGCCCCAATATGCGCCGTCGCGATACGCGTGGTATTGCCTGCCATTCTCCGTACGGTATTCTGTGATGAAACTCGCCAATGTCATTGTGTCGTCGCCAAGCAGGGACTCGCTGTCGTAGGCCGAGTCTCCGGACGGGAATGCGTCCTCGTTGTCGGAGTCATGTTGGGCGGCCACGTCAGGATTGGCATTGAAGGATAGGGTTTCGATAGGGTTTGATGTAGGTACTGCTGGTACCTCTGGTGCGTTGGAAGGTGATTTGGGGGGAGAGGGGACGTCGTCTCCCTCATCGGGGGGTAGATGCACGGCGCTGTCGCGGCCAGTGGGTTGTTGCTCGGGCCCAACCCCCGCCATTGTTGAATTACATGCGCAATTGACTCTAGCCTTGGTGTCGTGCTAAGCCTCGGCGCATAGACGCATCGCAACACTGCCAACAGCGAAGAACGAGGAGGAGATGTGCTGAAACGCAAACCGCGGTGCGGTTCGAATCGCACGGATGCACTTTTGAGCGTGCGAACAGCCCTGCCGGGCGTGGGAGGATGCGTGGAATGACGAACAGGGTCTAGCCCCGAAGCCACCACGGGCGCCAAACTCCGTTGAGATCGGCGCTGCCGGGAAGCGAAGCGAAGGGCGTCTAGCGGACGATGCAGCCGAGGGTGACGCTGGTGCTGACCAGTCGCGGTTTTAACGTGGCATCTCTGAGGTGGAAGCGGGACGCAGGAATGCAAATGGCATGTCATCTTGCTTTTTGGTCTCGCTCGGCGTTCGCGCGCATCCTTTGTTCCATATCTGCGGTGTACACCACGATGACAGGCTCGCATCTCAAGTCTCATTCATCCGCGGTTCTGGCTCTGCGTCTGCTTCGGTGTTCTCCGGGCCAATACAGCGCGACGACAAACCTCTGTAGCCTGATTGGGCCAGATCTCTCGATATGACGGATCACCAAGATGTGGGCGATAATGCGACTGTGCTGATCATAGGATCTGGTGCGCATCGTCCCCGGTCGTTTGACAATCAGTGGCAACTTTCGTGGACAGATACTCACCTTTTCTATCGTGTGCAGGCAGCACCGGATTGGCGCTCGCTCAGGGGCTGCTAAAAGTATGTCCGAAGGCAGACACCTTACGTTTTGTCTCGTATATTATCGCCACTCAGATATCTGACGACGAACGGTGTAGGCAGGCGTGAAATGCATCGTATTCGAGAAAGATGCCAGTCAGACCGCAAAGTCGAGAGACTGGAACATGGGCTTGCACTGGGGCGCAGCGCCTCTCGAGGCCGTTCTCTCAGCTGAGGGCTGGAGTAAGCTACAGACAGTTCAGGTGGATCCGAACGTCCCAGCCAAGCCGAATGATACCCTACACTTCCTCAACTCGCAGACAGGCGAGGTGATGGGAGGCGCCACAGTTGACCTGTTCTATCGTCTGCGGCGAAGTAAGTTGCGAGCTCTGCTAGCGGAGGGACTCGATGTCCGTTACGGGAAGCGGTTCAAGGACGCCGATTTTTCGGATTATGAGCAAACAGTGACCGCATACTTTGAAGATGGCAGTTCTGCTGTCGGTCGGATGTTAGTCGGCGCGGACGGCTCTCGATCATCTGTTAGACGTGCTCTGATACCGGACAACTTTGAGAATCAGCGCTTATCTTATGCTGCGACGTTTGTACAAGCCAGTTTCACGAGAGAGCAAGCGCAATTCCTGCGCCAATTTCACCCTCTATACCTCGCTGGGATCCACCCTGTCGGTCAGTTCTCATTCTTTGGCATTCAAGATGCATCCGATGAGACTCGTCCGGAAACGTGGATATTCTTCTTCTACATTTCCTGGCCATCTTCGCTTGAAGAGCAAGATGCTACAGAGGATTGGTCAGATGCCCAGCGACTTCAGCAGCTCAAGGACTTCGCCAAAGACTATGCGGATCCGTGGAAAAGCGCCTTGGAATGGGTTCCGCAGGACCATCCGGTGTGGTATCTCCGATTGAGTGACTGGGATCCAGGAGCAGAAGGTCATCAATGGGACAACCAGCGTGGACGAGCGACTCTTGTAGGAGACGCAGCTCATACTATGACATATCAACGCGGCCAAGGCCTGAACCATTCGATTACCGACGCCGCGAAGCTGACCGATGCCTTGAAGCTGTTCATGGTCAATACTTCAAACGATGTCTCGGCTGGGGCGGAGAGTGGTGATGTACACCTTCAAGAGGAAAGTATCAATGCCTTTGAGGTGGAAATGATAGCGAGGGGTGGGGCCGAAGTTCGAATGTCTACAACAAATACGAAAATGCTCCACGATTGGGAGAGCGCACTTCGAAGCCCCGTCATGACTAAAGGCATGCATCGTGAGAAGAAGTGACGAGGGTAAGCGAAGGTATATGCAATCTTGCGAGAAGAAATGGTTTTTTGGAGTAGTCTATGAAGCCAAAGGCATGATGGAAAAGGAAAATGTACGCATGATATGGTGAATAGAGTCTCGCCCCCGACTTAGGCATGTTAATGGTCCGGAATTTGCATATCAGCTACGGGGACTAAATTACGAATATCAAAAGAACATTTTGAAATATGTTCTGAAGCTTCTATACTGCTCTTGGGTTATTGTCCGTTGATTTTTCAGCATTGCTTCGAGGCTGTGAAAAAAGGTGATGTTGAGTTTGAGTGTGCACACCCATGCAATGCAGGTCACTGAATCAGTGGGACAAGGGCCTGTACCGTGGTTGTGGGGATGAGAAAATTGTCATCAATGTTTCAGCTGTCGCGCTGGAAAAATCCAGTTAAATAAGGGGACGGTCGGATAAGAGAAAAGACTGCGGAAATAAAAGATTTGATTAGGTTCGTGCCCGCAAGGATTGGTGATGTCGTGCAGCTCGTCGACGTCTTTCGATGAGGAATCTTGTGCCCAAGCCACAGCTGAGGCGCACTTTCGCTTCTGCTGCTTAGTTAATGCCTCGCCAAGTTAGTAAGGCGTTCACCCGCCCTCCAGATCGATTTGTGAGGAGGCCGACTCCATGACACTCGCGTGTTGACTCGTTGGCGTTGGTGTTGGTGTTGGGCAGAAGGCGCGCGGATCTGCTCGATCACAGAGATCGCAGGAGACGCAATATAAAGGGGGGCCAGAGCACACGCATTGAGGCAAAGATAACGGCTTGAAGCGCAGCATCGCGTCGTGAATGGAGGAGGGAGAAAGTAGAGACATGGATTCGTGAGGTGCGGCAAGATTACAAACTGGTGGATCCACGGCCACATCCGTCCGCTGGCCAGCCTCCAGCCCTACGGCCAATCCTTGGCGGCTTCATGTCAGCGCAACTGGACGAACGAGTGGTCGTGGGGGATTACTCATTAATGACAGCGCCGTACAAGAAGATTCCATTTGCTGGCCCAACTGCTGCTTGGGGGGCAGAATGGCGGCGATCATCTTGGGGGTTCCTGCATTCACTTCTGCGATGCACAAATGGAGTGCATGCCCGATTCATTGCATGGGCTAATCCGGAGCCGCCATACCGAACGGCACGACCGGGCCTGTACCGGGCTCTGCTTACAGACCGCCTGCTGCGAATCTCCCAGAGAGAGCAGGGCGGCCGTCATGGCGCTCGAATTCGCTGCGAGCGCGGCTGCCTGAGCCGTTTCCAGTGTGGACATCCAGCGCCAGTTCCAGATCCCGCTCTCGAAAGAGGCTCACTCGGATGCGCACGGTCACACGGCCATTCAGAATCATCACAGCCACGGCGCGGGTGACTGGCGAGATACAGATACTCGCCGGCCTGACGTCGTGCTGTCTTCACTCTAACGCTCCAAGCAGCACTCGCATCCTCGCGTTCGCGCTCTTTCGCTTCGTCCCACCAACGGAGGCCTCCCAGCCAGCTCCCCCATGACTGACTCACCTCCACGAAATCATTATGCAAGTTGCCACGGCTCTCTGGTTCGACCGCAGCAACCGCTACGACAGCCTTAACCCGCTGACGTTGGGGTCGTGGCTCAGGCACCGCGCCGGTCACCATTCCCTTCCAAGTATCTACATACATGCGCGTGCTTCCGCCTCTCCGTTCTCGAATCCTGTAGACGATACTCCAAGCTCCATCCACCATGACACGCCCCGTTGGCGCGGCTGGTGGCGTGGCAAGCTGCAGAGCCCTACCACCTTGAGCCAGGGCCTTTGATATGTCCGAGCGTAGGTTCCAATATCACCTTCATACTTATACCTGAATATCATTTTGGACCCCTTGGCCCTTCCCCAGATTGTCGTCATTCAGCTTCACTCGCGAGACTTTTCACTTTGTTCTCAGCCATTCCTTTGATTACGAATATTTGTCTACAACAAGAACTGGCATCTGGAGTCCCGGCGACTTGCTATTGGCTTTGCTCACAAGCGTAGTCCACCCCGTCTGTCAACCGTCTTAAGCTTACTCCAACATCAACTCTGCTCCCTGCGTCCATGAGAGTTATATCAGCCTGCTTCAGGAGCCCAGAGGTTCGACATCGCCGCAAGATTTGTTTCCGTGCATTCTTACGCTTCCGCAACCGTCGACATAAAAAGGGGACGGAACCCGCTACGCCTGCAGAGGAAGTCAATCACGACGATTCCTCCGACAAGAGCAGTGAATATCTATATACCAACCTAAATACGGACGACTTGGTCCATGACATCACTATGGCTTTACAAGATGCCAACCGCGACTGGCAAACAAACATCGAACGCGCCAGACAGCTTATGAGCGTCTCAGACCAGACCAACTTGATGGACGATCGAAACGCGCTAGAACGGCAGATATCCGTGGTGGAGACGTTACAGAACCTCGCGTTTCATGATGCCGATGCGGGAGGGATTTCTGACATGGCAGACTGGTGCCTCCGGAGTTGGTTGAGGATCCTCTCGCACCATCCTCAAGAAGTACGCGTTCTGAGCGGTGAGTATGACCCCAGCTGATGAACATGCGGCTGGATCACTAACACGCTTGCAGCGATCGGGCGATGGTGGCTTGCAAGAGCTCAACCTTTACTCGCGCGTATTGCGGTCCATGACAACACATCTTCGTCAGGGAGCTCGCACAGTCCAACACGCACATTGGCATCTCGAGCACGGACGACAGCATCAAGCGAAGAACGACAAGCAGATCGCGCAGCGCATGAAGCGGAGGCACGAATGCATCTACCAGACTATGTCGAAGCGAGGGGGGTCTTACTTCCAGCAACGGAATATCTCCGCCAGGCTGTCGCAGCCGCGACTGAGCAAAGGATACTAACGGGGGATTTGCTGTTGGCGGTGCGTATTTGCCACCTTTCCTTACCATCAGAAATCAAAAACGGCAGCTAATGAACGTTTCTAGGCAGCGGAGGCTTACATGAGTTTGGGCAATGTTTCCTATGCTCGCGTGGGGGAGGGAATTTTCGAGCACGCAGTGTTGTATCTGCGGGCCGCTTCCAACATTTCAGGGTTTACGCTTCCTCGCCACCTTCGACGGTGAGTGCGGGCCCTGTATTATGCAAAGGTTTTCCTCACTAAGCACGCTAACTGGAGTGTAGGTGGCTGGACGACTATGGAAGATTCGTCTCATAGTTGTGTGCGATATCACGAGTGTACGATTCTTATGACAGTACGCGAGCAGGTTCTCGCGCGTAAGCGACTTTCTTTCGGCATCATTCTTCGCTACTGGTCTGGGGCCAAGAAAGAGCGTTTGCTGTGTTCGTTTCTCGTGCGTGTGAATAAGGTTATTCTGCGAAGTTGGTTCGGCCGTAGGGAGCTTTTGCATGACGCCTTTGACAGGCCAGGAGTCGTATACCACGGGTGGTATGTTTTTGGGTGTGCTGGTCAGTTTTCGCATAGCTCGCGTATCAAAAGTTGGCATTTCTAGCGAAGAGATGAACCCTCCGTTGTTCCTCGCACGTATGCGGTTTGCATTGGTATGATCACAAAATGCATTCTCGGCGCGGTTCAGCGGAGGCTTGGCGCTACAACATTGTCGAAACTCGGAATACAGCTGTACGGTAATCTCGTTACGATCAGTAACACCGAACTAGCCCCGCTTAGTTCACGGAGCCGGGGTTTAAAATCGTGCGAGACCGAGGAGAGGGCAGAATTAGAAAATGAGGAGAGATTCCTCTTAGTTCCATCCTTAGACTCCCAACAATATGATGACGATCATGACATCGCGAGCCGGTTAACCACCAGAAAAAAGCGCGGGAGCAAACGGAATATTATCGCTAAAGATGGGACAAGACGGGGAAATCTTCGAGTGACGATGACTTGGAGTTCGGCTTTCGGAGGTCGGATCATTTTGAGCCGATTTTACGACGTCAGAACAGGGAAGGCATCCTCCTCACTTCCTTAACCAACGACATCCATCTCCTGCCCATGTCCCGCTCCGCCAGTCCGCTCCACCCTCTAGACTTCTCGTCCGCACGCAATGTGACTGCAAGGCTGTAACTCAGCCCGGCACAGCCTCGTTGCCTGTGATCAGCAACTTGCAATCTTCTCAACATCAGATGAGTCTCATTCTTTCATTCCACATCTCTGAATTGTTCGGCGGTCAAATTGCTTGAGTCCATGCGCTTCTCTGTTTCGTAATGTCTTGAAGGCAACCAATTAAGGCTCTCCGCATTGCTGTAGCCACCCTCTCTACGCTCAATCGGGGCATTTCTTTCGTCAATGCTGAACATTGCGCCACCACTCTGTCCCAGTAAATCAAACGGCTCGGATCGTAGCGGAACGGTATGGATCCATTGTCTCTCATTGGAGGCGTCAGTGCCGCTGGCGCAATTGTAGCGGCGATCGTTAAGACTTTGAAAACACTATCTGACGCTCGGGGCAAATTTGATAATGCGGACACCACCATCTACCTTCTAATTAGTGAGCTGACGGCCATCAAGGCGGCCATTGAGCAGATCAAGGACTGGGCGACCTACGTGGCACAGAGTCCCAGTCGACAGGAGCTGGTGGAGGCATTCAAAATCTCATTTGATGGATGTAAAATTGCTATGGATACGTTGGCTGATGATATCGCTGGACTGGTCTCGAACAATCCATTTTTTGCGCGAGCAAAATATACATGGAACGAAGTTGAGATGAAGGATCACGCTGACAGGCTTCGGGACCAAGTTAGAGCGCTTCAGCTGTTGATTCAGGCAGTTCATTGGTATACACGGAACGTGCACTCTTTCGCTGCTCATAAACGCTGATATTGCAACAGTCGCAACGAAATACAACAAGCAGCCCTACTTGAAGAACCCAGCAACGTTCGTATCATTCGAAAGGTGGCAGATGACACCGAGACTCTTTGCGCCAGTCGGAGAAGTTACGCTCATCTTTCCAGCGGTACACCCAGTGCGGCCACAATTACTGATGCAACCGAATCTAATCTTGGAACCGCGTTGGATGAAGCAGACCGTAAAACGGTCAGTACAAACCCATGGCGGCGGTCCCCGGGGCTGAAAACTCCTGAAAATCGCCCTCAGGGGCGGGCCGCGTCCATAAACTCGGAAACTTCGGAAATTCTGAGCCCACCCGTGAGTCTGGGGTTCGAGAAACGCAGGCTCACGGTCCGCACAAATGTAACCAAAGACAGCGGGTTCTACGATGCAGATGCGGACCAGGTTAATCCCGAAGCTTACCGGGAAGCGGTGGCGGCCGACAAAGCACGAAATGTGCATAGGACTGTCTCCGCTCCGCAGGCGAAGCCCGTACAGGCAGCTGCGTTCTTTGACGAGGCGCGAGATCAGTTGACTCCAATGGAACGTTTCAACACAGAATGGCAAACAAGACCGCTCGATCTAGATCCATTCGACACCCAGTCTGCTGTGCGTCCTATCCGCCACCACGCATCCCACTCAGAATCTTCCCTGTCTCCTGTTTTGCACGTGAAAAGGTCGGAAGAGTTCAGAAAATCTCCGTGGGGGACGATAAAACGCGGCTTTAGCCGAGCAATCTCTTCGCCTTCCGGGCAGATCGGGTCCGCGAGACCGAGTGATGCCACACTAGCAATAATTGGGACCAAAAGCGTCAAGCGAAGAAGTGAAACAAACATTCACCACAGCATCGACTTCGGCAGCGAAGATGGATTGTTGGCGCCGCCTCTCGTTCGAGCGGCACAGTCCGGCTCCAGAGTTGAAGTCGAACGATTACTTGAACAGAGAGCCGACATTGAAGCCCGCCACCTCAGTTCTGGAAGGACGGCACTGGCTGTGGCATCACATTGCGGCAATGACGGCGTCGTCATTTCATTACTGTACCATCACGCGAGAAATGATGTCAAAGATGCACTTGGCATGACCCCACTCCATCTCGCAGCGTCACGCGGCCACTATAGAGTACTGAATCTTCTACTAGAGAACGATGCCGACGTCGACGCGCGAGGGCCGGATGACAAGACACCGCTTCGACTCGCCTCTGACAATGGACACTCCGAGTGCTGCGAGCTGCTTTTAGAACACAGGGCGAGAGTGAATGCAAGAGACTGCCACATGGTCACACCACTTCATGCAGCGGCGAGGATTGGAGATGCACACCTTATCGATCTGCTCATCAACAACAAAGCTGATTTTGAAGCGAAGGATGCGTCCTTGATGACGCCCCTTCACTACGCCGCGCATGGCGACTTCGATTCCGTAGTTGAGGTCTTGCTTGCTCACAAAGCAGATGTCAACTCTATTGGCTTCCAAGGCAAGACGCCTCTTTGTTGCGCCTGCGAATCTGGTGCGACTCACACGGCGGCACTCCTCATCTCTCGTAAGGCCAACATTCGTCATCAAGGCGAAGATAACATGACGCCCCTCCACTGGGCATGTCAGAGCAACAGGCCGGAAGCAGCGGACCTACTATTACAACAAAAGCGGGCCCAAATTGATGCGAGAAACAGTAAAGGCCGAACGCCGCTGCACCTTGCAGTATGGGCGAAGAGCTTCGACGCCGCAGACCTCTTGATTCGCAAAGGCGCATCGATCGAGCTACAATGCTATCAAACCCTTAGACCTCTACACTATGCTTGCAAGAACAGCGATGCGGCAATAACACGGCTTCTTCTGCACTCTGGTGCAGACGTCGAAGCAGCGACTGCGACTGGCTTGCGGCCTCTTCACCAAGCGGTTGCTAAAGGGACGGAGGCTGTCATAGCCATGCTACTTCAGAAAGGCGCTCAGACCGAATCCCGTATGTCCAACGGCGAGCGCGCGCTTTGCATAGCATGTTCGTGTGGGCACATAGGTGCTGTTAGGATGATACTAGACGCTGGAAGTCCTATGCAAATGAAGGCATCGAAAGGACCTTCCCTCGAAGACTCGCCTCTTTGTCGGGCTGCACGGTACGGCCATGCCGACATTGTTCAAGAGCTAATTAGAAGAGGCACATCAGTCCGACAACGCGACGAGAACAACTGGCAGCCACTTAGATACGCAGCGTATTTCGGACATCCTGCCGTAGTCGAGACACTTCTGGCCGAAAAGGCACCTGTCTTCACATTTGATGTGGGCCATAACATGGATGCCATGACCACAGCTTCAAGCATCGGCTTTGCTGCAGAGGTCGACGCTACGAGGAGAGTGCAGGTGCTCAATATGCTGAACACCGCACAGGAGAGAGAGCGGAATGTGCCGCGGAGACTCTCAGATACAGATCCCTACTTGACGATGCCACCTGCAGATGCGATAGCATCGGAAGCTGTTCGCATATATGAGGTTGCGTAACTTGTTAGTTTTACATTATATATATACCCATATTCTGGAGTTATCTTACGGCTTAGCACGGCTACATGTCTGTATCAGCAGAGCACCAATATTAAATATTTCGTTCATTAATTATCTACAGAGTGCTACATCAAAGCTCGTCCTATGCAGTCGATGTCGGACTACTTGCAGCGCTGGACGTTGAACTTGTCGAACTACCACTCTTAGCCACTGTTGCTTGCACCACTTGGCCCGCGGCGTTGAAGATGATGTTCACCAGCGCATTGAGTGGTGAGTAAGAGTACGTCTTTTGTGTCAGCCCGTTCTGTAGCGTCTGCACCTCTCCCGTGAAAGTCATATTCTGCAGGTAACTTCCAACAATCGTGCTGACAGTGTTGCCGGCGGTGCCCGCGACCTGCGACACGATATTGCCCAAATTATCGATGATGAACGACACTGCATTTCCGCCTTGTGTGATGGTTCCCAGCAGACCGTCCACCTCACCGACTACCGTATCCACCAGGTTCGTGACGTCGTTGATCGCGGAGATGAGGAGGGGGTTGAGGTCGAGCGACTTGAACACGCGGTTCACAATGTCGACGAGATGTCCGAGACGCACAATGAGTTCGAGCTCAGCCTCCACGTCGGAGATCGTGATGTTGACTTTCTCGATTGAAACTTGTACGCCTGCGTTGATGGTGACGATGCCGGCCACTTGGGCATTGAGATTGATGTTGGCTTCTAGGTCATCGACATCGAGCTCAATCCTGCCAACGGAGAGGGTGGGCACGTTGAGATAGACATCGGGAGCTGTGGAGGTCGCCGCGTTAGAGCCGCTACTTGTGCGAGTGCGCGAGGTAGAGGAGCTGTTTGAGGCGCCGGTGATGGTCGCGCCGAAAGTTACATCGGTTGCACTAGAGGATGCAGGTACGGACGAGGTGACTGATGGTGTATCGGACGTTGCGGATTGAGCGCTGGAGCGCTGGATTGCGAGTGCGAGGATGCATATCCAGAAAATGACGAGGAGACGAGACGACATGATGGACAGTCTGCAGAGCTTGACAGCTCACACAAGAAACGAGAGACGTGAAGGACGGAAAGAAAATATTGTCTGCTGCCTCAGTCTGTCAGAAGTTCATCGCGTACCAGGAGGCCCACTCTCTCATGAAGGTGGAGAGGTGGGAGTAAATACGACCAGCCGGGGCCTACGCGAAAGCGGACGAGGATCGTGCCACGATTTCTTCGAGAAGTTAGAACTGCATTTCGCGCAAGGGCCTCAGTCAGAAAGCAGGAGAATGTCATCATGGGTCTTTCCTCTAGGGCTATCTCTTCATGGTATGGCGCGGGCGTTTTGCATGTCACCCCGGACAGGGTGAAACAAAAGCGAATGTGGCTCACGGCCGCACTCTGCCTGATTTGGCCATTCAGAAAGTGTCAAGTCGACAGGTTCGTAATGCGTCCTATGCATGCGAGAGTGGCATTCTAGAAAAACCGGTTTTCCATGCGCCGAATACGGCCAATTGGTCAGATGAGGTTGAAATTAAGATTGCGCGATGATATGGAAGAAAAGGGGTCGGCCAGAGCTCGTGGCTGCCGCGTGGGGCTGTGGACCTTCGCTCTTTTCCCCCGCACCCTCATCCAACAGCAAAGTGAAGGAGGCATTCGAGCTCATCTCGTGGTGGCAGGTCAAGACCTCTTTCTGAAGTGATTTCAGAAGACGAAAAGAGCAACGCCGCCATTTGCTTGGGACGGCAAACTTTGCAGCAACTGCAGGGCGAGGAGCCGCAGATGGTTCGCGAGCTCGCGCCGTTGCCCTCGTCTGGACATGGTCGATCCATGCGCTCAGGGGTGTGGAAATTGCGATGCATTTGGCATTGCGATGACAACAGTGCATGCACGATGCATGGAATTTGGACAGGGAAACTGGCAAGGTCATTATCAAAATGTCGTCCACCTATGTCCGCTCGCCCCGCGATGTGATGTTGTGAGCTTAACCTCCTGCTCTTCGACGCCGGAGGCAAGAGTCTCGTCTCCGTCCGCTCGCTTTCATTTCTGTTGAAGTCGCTTTCAAAATGTTCCAATCCCTACTTCTGTCTATCGAGGTGATTGCGATCGCGCTCGCAAATATTGTATTCGCGCAATCTTCATCAACCTCCGCTCAGAGCACTGGCTACTTTGGATACAACCTCACAGAAACTGGCGACCCGACCGCCGCAACATACGACACATTAGATACTCCGGCAAACGTATCGCTCACAGTACCGGAGCCCGACGTTTATCTACATGCTAATGTCCATGTGGGCGAGATCGATATTCTAGTCGCAAACCTCTCGGCAAAGATCAACCTCGACGCACAAGTCCTGCAACTACTGCAATTCAATGCCGGAGTCGACGCGTCGATCAAGCGCGTCTTCCTCACCATCCAGAATGTCACTGCAGAGGTCTATCTGGAGGCAAGATTGGGCAATGTCGTTAAGATGATCGGAGACGTACTGGACTCACTGGACCTCAATCCTGTACTGGCAACCCTCGGACAGAGTTTAGACAACATCACAGACACCGTCGGCGGGGCTCTTGGTGGAAGCGGCAGCGGCGGCAGCAGCGGCAGTGGCAGCAATGGTACTTTGGCGCGCAGGAATCCAGGCCTGCCACAGCAGTCCTTCGAACTCCTCCAAAACATCCTGTACTCAGTCAACGACTACACCGGCAACAAGCACACGAACCGGATCCTTGCGCAGAACGGCGATATTGTGGACGAGTTTCTGGACAATGATGGCCGTATTCGCGGCACGAAGGTCGTCGGAAATTTCGAGAACGACATGACGTTCACTGGCCACAACAGCAGTGCAGTGAAAAACGGACAGACGGTAAACGAGCTTGAGTACACTTATACCCCATTACCTGGTGTGCTTGCATGGGCCGCTGTCTTTATGAATGCGGCAGGAAGCGTCGTCGCGACGCAAGTCCTTGCAGAAGGGTTTGGAGGTGGAAGTAGTACTATCGACTAGAGCAGGAGAGCAATTTAATCAAAGTTCACGCACTACGAAAGGCATTTTCTTCTGCTTGGAGTGAAAGTCGTTCAACCGTTTGACAGGTCCATCTCTCTTCTATGACAGCGGGTACACGATGTTGGAGGCATATATTCAGCAAGGGCTCCAATTTCTATGCACTAAGTTGCCCCGGTTGCCGAGCATCTATTCAATTATGCGGGGAAGCTACTTGAGCAATTTACGCCCACTTGCAAAAATTCACATATGCCGGTACGTACCTTTCAGGATCCACTGCTACACCACTCATTGAGGCGCTCATTTCCTTGACTCTCGGTTTGTATACATCAAGCTGCCTTAGTCGCTGAGCATCTATTCGATTATACGCCATGCCCACTTCTGCAATTTGCGGGAACTTACAGAAATTCATGTATCTGGGTACACCGCACTCAGTATCCGCCGTTACACAGCGCATTAAGTTGTTCATTTACTCCACGTTCAGTTTCTACACATTGGGTGTCTCCATTCGATCTCCCTCAAGAGAACCGCTTTCTTGTTGCTGACGGATAACAGCTTCCAGAACTCCGCTGTAATCTGCATCCTCTCCAATGCGCTCCAACTCGGCTTCTTTCCAGTACATTATATATACAGACAGTTGGGTCTCTTCCATGCTTAACTGTGACACGGGAGTTCAGGATACGGGAGTTCAGGTACATTCCGCAAGTCATTCAATCACTTTACACCTAACGCTTGCACTTAGCCGAGCGTCAATTCGTTATGCTGAGGATCTGAACCTTGAATTTGTACCGACTTGTCAAAATCCATTCGCTTGGGTGTTTGGCCGCCTAGGAAGATGACTTCCTTATACGGAAAGGCGAAGTTTCTAAGTCTCTCGATTCAAATTCGCTTCACCGCCGCTAACGGAGGAGGATATGTTTAATTATGCCGAGGGATTTTGAGCTGGATCATGCTAAGCCATAAACATGTGAAGACTCGATCAGAATGTGAATTCAACCCTTAGGATACTATTTAGAATGCTTCTCTTTCATACGTCATTCAAGCTCGGTGAGTTGGCTATCGCTAGCGGTGGAGGACCCCATTGAACTATATTTAAACTTCCTTTATGCATTTCTCGCTAACGTCCGAAAGTTTTTTGAACTGAATCGATGTGCATGAAAAAGGCTGAGTATGAACAGCTGAACGTACGTACGAGAGTGCTCTGATGGATCCCGGTAGAAGAGTTAGTTACTCCGTAGAAGCGGAAATGTGGATAAGAAGCTAACCAGGACTGGCAAAGATTGTAGATGAATCACGTGAAACAGCCTCGAATTTCTTACGGCCGAGTCTCGTTTGGTGAGCCAGCGTACGGGCATCGGCGAGACTCATCGAAGACTTACGACGATCTCCAACGTCCATTATCGTCATTCATCAAATTTCCATGTTTTAGCCACACAACAGATGCGCACATCAGTTCACAATGGCCGTACAGCGCACTGCTTGCGACGACAGGCAAGAAGTACGTGGCTAGCCTTTGAATCCAGATCTTTCATTCCGTGACGATCGTATTCTCCCCGCGCTTGATTCGTACGACACCAATCGTGGAGCATGAAAAGGCAAGGCAGACTCGCACGTATTGAGGCTGTCCCTGTCACCATGATTATATCTTAATGTCTATTTAAACTCTCTGATATTCTGCTCAGTTCGAATAATCAAGTCCATCTCATTGTAACACATCCAATCATAACAATCCAGGCAAAGCAGTCAGAAGTTTAGACATATATTTCTCTCTCAACGATCCATTTCTATAACCGAACTTCAACCAAAATGTGCTGCCACCACCACTGCCGTCGCCGTACACCTCTTGTCGTCCGCCTCTATCGTTGGAATCAGCAGCGACAAGCAGACAAGCGAGTCGCACCGATCAATGAAGTAAACACCACATCAGAGAGGGCGAATGGCGTCCAACAGCAGTTTCCAGCTTCGCCGCAGTATGCGCAGCCTCCACAATATACTCAACCGCCAGAGTACACGCAGCCTCCGGCCTATCGCGATGTGCCCCATGGTGGCTTGACACCGACTGCAACAGCACAGGAGAAGGCTCCTCTCCAGAAGAATTGAGAATCGCGATGACGTATGATAAGGTATGCTATATATATTTCCTCTTATGCACTGTGTCATCCGCCAACTAAATTCCCAGGGACGGCGAGCTCTCTTGTGCTGAAATCGCCGTTTGGCATGGGAATAATGTACGATGCATGAGAGCGGAGTCTCGATGCTTGCGACGAATTGATATTTCTGTTCAGAGTACTTGTAGCCACAAATGAAATGAAATCACTTTTATCAATGTCCTGTCAGCTCTCGGATGTTTTGTGCCTGTTGAGAAGACATAGTGCACATGAAATAGATGGCTGTGACCGAAACCGAAGTAGAAGGGCTGTCGTGGAGTATGTGTAGAGTATCAGGTTAGCCTGAAGAATTCTCCAACGGCTCAAACAGTAAGCTCGGCATGTGTTGACGGTTTCTGTCAGAAAAGGTGGGAGACACTCCAAGAGAACCTATTACTATGTGGTCGAAGCATGCTGTGCGTAGGTGAGAGGACTGCTTCAAAAGTAACTTCCAAAAGCCAAATGCATGCTCTATCGTTGCGTCGAAGGCGCTTGAAGACTGGTCGCCTGTGATAATATCGTTGCTTGAATGTTAGGGTGAGGAGGTTAGAGGAATACTCGTCAACAATCAAACTGATGCACGAATATCAGTGCGAAGCCGCCAGAAGAAATACAGGATCATACCGCAAGGTTTGTAGCGGCAATTATCTTCCGCATCCTCGCATTTATTAATCTTTCCGTGTTGAACAAGACGATTCAAGCTCCACAGGTCGTTGCCATTGCTACACCAACAAATTCTCGCGCTTGCGAATACTCGTATAGCCTATTGCTACGTCAAGGACAAGGTCTGTTGTGACTTCATTGATCGTGATGCATGTTCGCGTTTCACCAATCAGCGAGCGCTTGCATGTATGCGATGGTTAATTTCATCATCATCATCATCATCATCTCTTTCTTATCTGAAAACTCTCTAAGCTTTTGCTCTCGCAACAACGCTCTTAAAGTTCAGAATGGCATTTCCTTACAAGAAAATACTCGTCATTGGAGCTACTTCGGGAATTGGCGAAGCATTGAGCGCCCGGTTCGTTGAGAATGGCATCTTCGTGATTGTCACTGGGCGCCGCAAAGAGCGACTTGATTCGTTCGTCGAGAAACATGGCAAGGACAAGGCGGCAGCAGAAGTTTTCGACATCGCGCAGCTCGACAAGATTCCACACTTCGCACGCGAGGTAACTGCTGCGCACCCGGACATTGATGCAGTGCTTGTCAATGCCGGCATGCAACGCGGCTTCGATTTCTCCAAACCTGAGACTGTCGACCTCGCCGATGTGGACATGGAGGTCAAGACCAACTACAGTGCTTACCTTCACATCACGCATGCATTCCTCCCATTCCTCCAGAATGCATCAAAGAGTCGAGACGTGGCGCTCATGTACATGTCGTCTGGTCTGGCACTCCTTCCCATGATTCATATTCCTGGATACTGTGCGACCAAAGCCGCACTACACCATTTCATCCTCGTGCTCCGCGAACAACTCAAAGGACCATTCCCAAGGCTCAAAATTATCGAAATATTCCCTCCGGCTGTGCAAACTGAACTTCACGACTGGTTTCCGGACCTCGAAGTTGGAAGGGGCTGGGGCATGCCTCTGGATCAGTTTACGGACATTGCTTGGAGCAAGTTGAGCTACGGTGAGGAACAACCAAACATTGGCTTAGCTGAGATGGCATTCAATCGATTCGAGAGTGCGAGACAGGCGGCCTTTCAGCAGCTTGCTGAGAAGTCGAGATCGGAGCCAGGTAAAGATTCGAGTCAGCCGGGTTCATCATAAGGTATCCTCGATGAGAGATGCAGGACAAAGATCTTAAATAAGTCATTGGTGCAGGGATTCCTAGAAGGTCCGGGACGGCGTTGTTGAGTCGAAGGACATTAGATCAGACATGAACTGATATATAGACAAAACTCGAGAAGTCTGCGTGGGAAATATCCAAAAGGTTCGCTCGGCGCAAACATGCGGCGACACGGGCACAGCCACATGTGAACCTCCTCCTGATTGCATAAATCCGAGACACGCGGCGCATCGCTCCGACTTTAACCTCCACCTCGCTCTTCCACTCCCACGCCCATATTGCTCTTATAGTCCATCCCCTTTACATTTCGAGTCTGATCGTATCTCGATACTGCTTACAGCGTAAAAGAGAGTCGAATTCGAACACGAAACGAGCACAATGGGGTATGAGGAGTTCAGTACAGCAATGACCAACCGGTCATTGCGCACCATCAAAACAGTATGTCTCATGCGAGCTCTTCTCCATAGCGAACATTGTTCTAACGTACGTCCTTCAGGAACTCGTTTTTCTCACCGAATCCTCTATCATCTCCGAGTCCCAACTTGAAAACATCCTGAAAGAGCTTCCCACGGAGAGCGACACTATAATCCACCCCACCCAGCCTACTCCTACCCCAGCGGCGGCGATGAGTAACCTCTCCCTCCAAAACACAAAGAACAGCTACAACGAGAAGCAAGAATACGAAGCGCCTCAGGGTCCACCCCCCTCATATCCGGCCTACCCAACGCCACCACCAACAGCCGCAGCTCTCTGCCACGCCACTGCCCTGTACGCCTACAACCCTACCGACGCAGGCGATCTAGCACTCATCCCGAACGACCGGGTTGCCGTAACTGAGTACATGAACGCGGAGTGGTGGAAGGGCAGCAACGAACGGACCGGCCAGGAAGGTATCTTCCCACGCAGCTACGTTAAGGTGGAGGAGAAGAGTACTGGCGCGTTGGCGACGCCGCAGCAAGCGTTCGGCGGCCCGGTGCAGAACCAAAACCAGGGCACAAGCTATGGCAACATGCCATTGGAGGTGGCCAACGGCACGCAGCAGGGTGAGCAGTCGAAGCTTGGTGGAGGCAAGGCGCAAGAGGCGGGTAAGAAGATTGGCAAGAAGTTGGGAAATGCCGCAATTTTCGGAGCAGGTGCCACGATCGGGTCGAACATTGTCAATGGAATTTTCTGAGCTTGTTCGTTGCAGCAGTGGATGTTCAGAATCATCGGCATGGCATAGGCGTATTGGCGTTTCGGATTCGAGTGGAATAAGCGCTCTCGTAGGGTGAGAGATTATCGGATCAAATAGTGCTTTCTTAATAGGTTTCACAAAATGACGCCATCTTCCTCTCACTGATTATGCAGTTCTTCACAAAATGTAGGTATCCGATGACGGCAAGTTCTCCTTCTCGTTGGCAACCGAGAGGAACCGCGTGTCATGAGAGCAGTGGTTCACACTTAGGCTCGGGCGTGCTCGCACTACTCCCTCTGACGTACAGGCGAATCCTTTTCATATTTCATTTCACCTACCTGCATGTAGTACTTTCACCTCACTTGTTTCCCATGCTCAACCACGCAATCGTCTAACCGACTGGGGCAAGTTCATTCTATCTTAATTGCATCTATTGCAAGCTGTTTCATCTTTGCGCCAATCTATTGCTATATCGCCCCCAGTTATGTCGCGTCGGGAATCACGCCCGCCTGAACTTCCACAGCTTCACTTCTCCCCACGTCCCCTCTCTGGCATTTGGCGATGGGGATCGGGTTACTTCGGCAAGGACTTCAGAGGTAGCTGGATTGAACTCGATGGTCTCGAATCCGGGTCGAAAGACATGAATGAGAGCATCATAGATTACGGCCACCGATATTCACGCACACCGAAGCAGGCGCTTGAGGTGATTCGAGATTCCACATCCACAGCAACAGAGGATACCCAATCGAGAACGGATTTGGGCGATATACCTGACGTTACTCGAACTCAAACATTACCTACGCTTGCGAAGAATACTAGGAGCAGCAGCCGCGGCCGACGCCACGATTCTCAAGCGGCGAATAGCAGACAAGAGAGGTCGAAAAGTGAAAGTCAGGCCCACAATCACATCAAACGCCAGTATGAACCACGCGTGCCGTGCCATGCATCTCACCTCGCGCAGGTAGACAACACTGGCGTTGGTGTTGCCCGTGATCCGGCCTCTCTCGCATCACCATGGGTTCGCCGCTTCGCCATCACACCAGTACCACTGCCACCGAGAGCGCCGACGCCAATCTTCATGACACACGAATTCGATGCTGGTCACTTGAACGGACCAAATTTGCACGAACCTACAATGGAGCGGACAGAATCCAACATGAGCCGCTCTCAGAAAGAAGCTGATGACCTAGGAAACTCGTTTAAAGACTTCAGCGAAATTCACGCCCGCACCTCGAAATCATATTCTTCGAAGGTAGAGTCCCAACACGACACGAACAGTACAATGGTAGAGAACAAGAGCGATACATTCCATCAACCATTCTCAAATACTCACAATCGAATAAGCATGGCCTCTAAGGCGGTATCAGAGATGTCTCGGTACCACGACGTTGACCTCGAACGCGGTGCCAGCGACCACTACAATGTCCCAGATACTGCCACAAACAACCGCTTCTCCAGGGCCACCATGTCCACCGACCCGCTTGCCCTCTGTGACCCGCAACCACCTGGCGACTTCGAGCCGCCACCCGATGGTGGTTGGCTCGCTTGGCTACACGCTGTCTTCGGCGCGTTCGCCATCTTCAACTGCTGGGGCCTCAATCTGTCGTTCGGTGTGTTCGAAGCCTACTACAAGACGATCTACATTCCGAACCACTCGCACTCAACAATCGCATGGATCGGGAGCATACAGCTCTTCCTGATCTTCTTCACAGCGATCGTTGTGGGAAGATGCTACGATTTTGGTTGGTCCAGAGTGTTCTTCACCGGCGGGAGTATAGGATTGGTGATTGCGGTGTACTTGACGAGTCTGTGCAAGAGCTGGGGCGCACTTTTTGCTGTGCAGGGTATCCTGACGGGTATGATGCAGGGCATGGTGTTTTGCTCCGGCATCCTCGTCGTCACCGAGTACTTTGACAAGAATCTCGGATTAGCCATTGGCATTAGTGCAGCAGGGAGCAGTGTTGGAGGAATTGTGTACTCGCTCATGGCGCAGCATCTGCTTCTGACCGCCGGCTTTGAGAAGACAATTCAGTATATGGGCATTGTGGTCATCCTTACGATGATTCCGAGCAACATCGTCTTGCGATCCAGAAGGAAGAAGAGATCGGGAAAGGCACAGCAAGCTGTCGTAGACTTCGGCTTCTTGCGAGATCCTTCGTACCTGATGCTGCTATGGGGAATGTTCTTTAGCTTCTGGTCCTTGTATTTCGGGTTCTACTACGTGAGTTTCTCCAATTTCGATCCTTTTGCTTACCACCAGCCCCTAGAAAAATCTGGATACTAAATCTTTATAGATCGTGTCCTACGCCTACAACGTCCTCCAACTCCCCCCAGAGCAAAGCACTAATGTTCTCCTTGTTATGCTCGCTGCGAATCTCCCAGGCCGCTTCGTCCCTGCTCTGCTCTCTGACCGATGTCTCGGCCCGATCAACACCCTCATTCCCTCTGTCCTGATCACAGCTCTCGTCATCTTCCTCTGGATCGGCACCAACACACCGTCAGGCCTGTACATCCTCGGCGCATTCTACGGCTTCGCGTCCGCTGGCCTGCAGTCGTTATTCTCGCCTGCTATAACCGAGTTTTGCAGGGGTGATGATGGCACGAAGGGCCTTAAGAATGCGGTGGTGTTTGTAGCAATCGGGCTGGCATGCTTAACAGGGACGCCTATTGGTGGCGCTCTGATCGATTCTGGAAACACGCCAGAGGGACTGCCATATCTTTGGGCGCAGATCTTTGCCGGAGGCGCGATGACGTTAGGAGGCATTTGCTTTATAGCAAGTAGGGTCATGAAGGTTGGATGGGGGCCGGTAAGGACATGAGATGGTGTGTGTTGCAGTTTCCTCTAGTGGCACATGTGCATAAGAATGGAGTGGGATCTACGGAATTTGGGATGTTTACTGCCGATTGTGAAACGGCAATGTCGGACTGGAAGCCCTCAACGGCACCGTTGCTGAATCCCTTCTCGAACTTCGACATGGGACTGCACTGACTGGAGTTCTATAGCTGCACGGCTCTGTGGAAATGCCCACGGCATACGATAACGGGATAGCCCTCAACGGCAGAGTGTGGCCATGTTAAGGAGTGCATTTTGGGGTTATTTATGAGCTTCCTTTGCTTCAGTTTGATACCACATCTGCAGGCCCATGAAAAGGAGTAGTTTCTTAATAATAACGGAAATGATTTCCTTTAAACTTTCAAAATTTCAACGTTTGCATAGATACTGCAGACTTCGCGTAGCTCCACATCCATGCCCGCCTCCGTGTCCGCCTCCGTGTCCGCCTCCGTGTCCGCCTCCGTCATTCGCGAAGCTCTGCATCGGATACTTCATAAGTCTTCCAAAAAGAGCCAACGTGCTTAACACATGGTTACTTACAAAACCTCACCATCCTGCGCTCATTGCAGAACTGGACGCAGCCAACACTGGCCTGGCAGCACTCGGTGGCTTGATCGTTGAGTGGGCACTCTACCTCACCTGGAGGGCAGTTGCCTTGAGATTGTGCTGAGACAAAGACAGCAGCAAACAGAAGGACGGTTGCGGCGAAGAGCTTCATTTTGAGCTGAATAGGCAATGAAATTTGAAGAGATCGTTCAGTGCTTGATAATGGTGTATTGAGATTTCCCATGCGCTTGTTCCGCATAATGACTCCTACATTGGACTTATATATTTGTTTTATGAAGATACCGTTCTAGTGTCTGCTCCATCGGCCGCTCACCGTTACAGACTACAGTCATTGCGCTTGATGGTTACTGTGGTAGGGTAACGGCGTAGGCATATAGTGAAGATGTGGAATCTTTTAGAGTTATTACTTCAAATGGACGTGTGGAGAAGTGAGACAATGACATTTAATCACCGAATCTGCCAAGCGATGTGACAATTCGATGTCACTATCTCTTTTAGAATGAAATGTGGAAAGGGATGGAGAAATTGCGGGGAATTTGTGGAGGCGGATACGAGACCTACGAGCCGAGCCGTGACACTCAATGTCAGAGCATGGTTTAACTGGACCGTTCAAATTTTAGCCGAACTGCCTTTATGTATTTCGAACATATCTGGACCTAAAACAATGAAACGGTAATATATCCGGGAGAAGAGAAAGCTTTATGGATTTGCAAGCGCCTCATGGGCACCGTTCAACAGATACCGAGTGGACTATCGTTTAAAGGAATAAAAGGAATCGTCGAAAACAAGATTACTAGCTGAAAAGGGCTCCCATTTCGCAAATGCCGTGCATAAGATCGGGCTGACTGACCGGCTACTTCTGACACGTTATGAGCGTTTGAGGAGAACTCGATGTTACCGAAAAGTCAGCAAGGAACAAGCCCCATCTCAAATCCCGCAGTTTAAGAAATCGCTCCAATTGAAGACGTCTGGAGGGGACTCAGAGGAAGACAGTGCCCAAGGATATCAGGTCCGTGTCGAGTCTACCGAAAGATGATTGCATTTTCCACACATGCCTCATCACACGCAACTGGTGGTAGTCCGTCCCTTCTATTGTCAGTTGGCAGCACCCTGGTCTGCTTGGCCAGCGTAGTGAGATGCGGAACACACAAGTCTTTGATAGCCTTGATGATTGCTGAGTAAGTCTCATCTCTTGGGCCATTCTTCTTGCGATAGTTGATGTCCAGACACGCCGCGTATCCCGAGGTTGCGTTGCTCGGTGGGACTGTAGTCTCATACGTGACAAACCACTCAACGCTGTCGGTGTCGAAGCCCCATGCCAACATCTCTAATGAATTGGCGACTTCGCTCAATCTTCCCGTTCCTCTGAAATTAATGACATTCGGGACGTCGGAGCGGAGATAGTCGTAGCCAAAACCTGTGAAGATCTCGGGGTTGCTCGTATTGATCGAGTTCCAAGATACCAAGTCGATCGTAGGCGGATTAGAAGCATTGATGTTTGCGTTGGAGGGAAGACCAGGATAAGAGCCAGATGGAAAGACAGGGTATGAGTCATACTGAAAGTTGGCAATCTGGAAATAGGCTGGGTTACTGGAGTGAGTGACCCACCAATGGCCATATGTGAAACCGATGGGAGCTGGAATCCACTTTTCGTTTGCCGGAGATTTTATATCAAGCGTCGGTGGAGGACGAACGAGCACAGAGTTTGAAGATGGGCATTTCTTTGAGAGTCCATCATACCCTGTCGAGGCAGCATGAGTGCCAAGAAGAGTAAGTACTATAATGATTGTCAGTGATTATCTGCGCACATCGTCACCGTACGGATATATGTACATGCTAGCAGAACTGTAAATGGCATTGTTGAGATTGATTGATAGTGAACCTTGAGAATAATGCTGGAATTGGTGGAGCATATGAAAGAAGATATATTACTAGTGATGCTTTAATTGAGAAGAAAATGGTCATCGTAAGCTTGTGAGAATTGCTGGATTGGGATAACAGCTGCATAGAAAAAAGACCAATCATGCCAAGACACATCTTTTGTACTACAAAATGAATGAGAATATTATCGAAGTGCAGTATGGCCATGCAAGCCTCCATCGATCCTCGCCTATTCGTGAGAGGTACGCAATCAAAAGGCTTGTAAGGCTCTCCGGGAAATTCAGATTCTAGGTGTCAAAAGACTTGAAAATACGTCAATCGCTGGAAACAGAGTTTGAAGGAGAGGTCTCAAAACATCGAAGGATGGCCTGGACGCAATACCTAGCATCCACGGAGTGACCGCCGCTTTGCGTGATGATGCTCTTCGTCCGTTACCTCCATCTTGAACCCGGACAAGGGCTTGCATACGCCCTATGCACCCCAATATCGTTCGCATGTGCGTTCACGATAATGCTTTTACGCCACGTTTGCATTGAGTGAAGACTGTTGTCGTTCCGCGGAATCTCTCCCTGATGACATGGAGTTAAGAGAGGTTGAGGAAGGATACGTACGAAACGGGAAAGGCTTGTCTGACTTCGGCTGGGCCGAGGCTGCTTCAATGTCTCAACATCAACCTTCAGCAGCTTGCCGAACAGTGCCGCCTTCCAAGTCTACCTTCGAATTTTTTTCCCTTAGGGTTGCGTACTAATGTCGAGATCTTGAGTCAATGTATGAAAATCCTTCTTAATCCTTAGAAAATACGTTTTAAAGAGGCGCGTGGGATTACGACTGCAGGGAACATGGCGCCTACAAATTACAACTACGACTACTTTAACGTCTCCTTTCCTGCCGAATATGTTGCATACGTCGAGATTAATAGGCCGGAGAAGTTGAACGCGTTCATTGAAGTGTAAGTGATAGTGAACATACTTTCTTTACAATGCAGTGGATGGAACGCCCATAAAGCACCCTTGTAATGTCCGGCTGAGGGTCTGCTTTCGTACACGAATTCTTATTCTCATGGGCGTCGAATTATTCTATCAAATTGTTCAATCTGTGCACACCTAGTAGTTTCCGGCTTTCCGCATGCTAGGACAGCGTCGCCACTCATGGCACGGCAGTACACTTACTGACCACTTTCAGGATGTGGATAAACCTTGGCAAAATCATCAATGGTCTCTCCCACGATCCAGATGTTAGAGCGATAGTCCTCTGCTCCGCTGGAGATAAGGCGTTTACAGCAGGTCTGGACGTTCAGGTATGCGGGGCGGGGACGACAACACGTGCACTATCTGACAACCACAGGCTGCCTCAGAGGGCATGTTGAAACGTGACGGAAATGATGCTGCCCGAGTGCGACCGCCTTACTTCCGTTCTGTACATACTGCAATACTAATAGTGTGACAGATAGCCAACACTATTCGCCGCCACATACTAGAATTCCAAGACTGCATCACAACGCTAGAAAAGTGCGAGAAGCGTAAGTATTCGCTTGCCCTTGGATTTCTCCGTTTTTAGAAATGACTAACTTCTACTCAGCTATCATAACCCTACTCCATGGATATTCATTTGGCCTCGCTATCGACATGTCCGTCTCGACAGACATTCGTCTCTGCGTCGGAGATACACGCTTCTCCGTCAAAGAAGTCGACATTGGATTGGCTGCAGATATTGGGACCCTCACTCGGCTTCCCAAGGCTGTAGGGAACTACAGCTGGGTCAAGGACGTCTGTCTCACTGCCCGTGTCTTCGGTGCTGACGAAGCGCTGCGAGTCGGGTTTGTCAGTGGCGTGTATCCATCCAAGGACGAAGGCATGAAAGCCGCGATCGAATTGGCCAAGCTGATTGCTTCGAAGAGTCCGGTGGCCACCATGGGCACAAAGGAGATCTTGAACTTCAGTCGGGACAGGCCCGTAGAAGATGGTACGTACGATCTCGATGCTCTGCCGAATGGACCTGCGACATTGGCGCAGTGACAGATTGCCGTGCGCATGTGCAGGGCTCTCGACACTCTCCGCGAAATTCTTTGAAACTGCAGCTGACTTGCACTCCCAGGTCTTCGCTATACGGCCATATGGAATGGAGCGATGGTCCAGACACAAGATGTAAAGGACGCTGTACTGTCCGGCTTGCAGCGGCGTAAACCTACTTTCTCTAAACTCTAGGACAGGCGGAGCATTCCAGGGGTGCGTATTCAGCGTGGAGCGACTTCGATTAAGAGAGTAGGACCGAAATGACTTTGTTACGCCTTCAATGGCAAATCAATGAAATCATGGCGACCTCAGAGTCTCCGATGCACATTACTGTACAAATAGTCGATTTTGGAGAAATCAATGGGATCAGCTTGTCATAATACCTTTACAATTCCTTAGGTCAATCCAGGTGAGGACTTGGGGTGTGTCTATATTCGGGCCGTATCATCATCGGGCCGAAGTCAGCATCATGTCCTATGCCACCTAGCATGGCCGCTCTCTACAATACACAGGTAAAATGGCTTCTCTCTGCATTGCATACATTAATCCAATGAAGGCTTGTAAAGCTTGATCGAGAACATCGCTATGATCTGCAACGCCCTGAATATCACTTCGGACTTTGGAGAACAACTCGGCGAGCCGAAGCCGCGTCCCATGACTAATTATCATGCACCTCTTCAGCTGTACCAGAAGCAGCACCACTGATCCGGATTCGTTCTAAACTGCTTCTCAATGTGAACCCTGCCGGAATTTTGGGCATGCAGTAAATCCGGTGTAGATTCCGAAAGTGCAATCATGTTCCTCTCGTAGAGTAAACAAATTCGCCACAGGGCAGATCTGCCACTTGCTCGTGGACAGCATCGATCTAATACCCACCTGAAGCCTGTAGTAGTTCCTCTATATATATCCTCATAGTTCAAAGCCATCCTCTACTTAATATTCTTCTCCACTTTCAAACTCGGTTCTTTCCAATCAGTGCAGCTACATACTCCCAGACATACCGCTTCCACGATGGCAAATTCTCAAGAGCACCCAAAGCGTTCACTTATGGGTTCGTGAATCCTTAGTGTAGCTTCAGGCTAAGTCAACACCAGCTGACTCCCTCAAGGGTTTGACTTCACTCCGACGATCCACAATGATACCTATCCCTTTATCGACCCCAGGTCGCAAAATATGAGTGGCATCTCAGTCCTCGTGACCGGCGCCTCGAGAGGGATCGGCCGTGCAACATGCCTATCCTATGCCCGCGCTGGCGTCTCTAACATCGCCGTGGGGGCTCGCTCTTCGCTGGACTCGCTAGTCGAGGATATTAATGCCGCTGCTAAAGAAGCAGGCAAGCCGGAACCAAAGGTCCTCCCCCTGACTCTCGACATCACCGACGAGAGCAGTGTTGAGGCCGCGCGTGCTTCTGTAGAAAAAGAGTTTGGCCGCCTCGACATCCTATATAACAACGGCGGATACCTTGAACCATTTTTGCCTGTTACGGAAAGCAGAACGGACGAGTGGTGGTACACTATGACTGTCAATATCAAAGGTCCCTATCTCGTGACAAAAGCATTCATCCCTCTGCTGCTCCGTACCTCGAACGGCTTGAAAACCGTGCTCAATGCGGCGTCCGTAGGGCTGCACACGGTGCGGGCAGGGGGATCTGGGTATCAGGGGTCGAAGTTGTGGGTCATGCGTTTCGGCGAGTATCTCATGAAAGAGTATGGAGATCAGGGATTACTAGCATTTTGCATTCATCCTGGCAGCGTCATGACGGAGCTGGCATCGGGAATGCCGAAGGAGATGCATCATGTTCTTGTTGACACGCCAGAGTTGAGCGGTGATAGCATTATGTGGTTGACGAAGGAGAGACGTGAGTGGCTTAACGGGAGGTATGCGAGTGTTGAGTGGGATATGGCGGAGTTGGAGGGTATGCAGAAGGAGATTGTTGAGAGGGATTTGCTCAAGATGAGGATGACTGTTTAGAAGCCTCACAGTAACGAGGACATGCACAGAATCAACGAATATCTCCCCTCTTCATCAAAAATACCTTATTTCGGTATGCCTGTTCGAGCCTAGCTACACAACCTGTGCGCCGGAACAGTGCCCCCTGGAAAATGTGTAATGCAAAGTCATTCGCTTCGTCCCCATCGTCCGATGCTAAACGTGCTCTCTTAACCTCTCGACATGACTCCCCAAGCGCGGATCTTGTTGTCCGTGTATCCAGCGAACAGCGTTTGGCCATCCGCGCTCCACGCCAAGCTCACGCACTCAGGCTCTCTGCTCTTCTTGCCAACCTCAACATATTCAGGCTTCAGCTCGTCGACCTTGCTTTTCTTCTCGAGGTCAAAGATTATGATGCTGCTTGCAGTCGCAGCGCAGAGCCAGTATCGGTTCGGGGAGAAGACGAGAGCGTGAATTTCGTCGCCAGCGGTGAGGGAGTACAGGTGCTTGGACTCGTTCAAGTCCCACAACATCGTCGTACCATCCTTACCTCCAGATGCGCAGAGCGAGCCGTCGGGAGAGATGGTAACAGTGTTGATGTAACCGGTGTGACCGATGTGGTCAGTCTGGATCTTGCAGGTTGCGAGTTCCCAGACCTGATTGGGGATTCGTCAGTCTTGATCCCAAAGTTTATCCTTGAATATCAAGAGAAAAGATGGGGGAACTCGAATCAGTGCGCCGGTGTAGTTTGTCTCATAGCCAAAAGGCTCTGAAGTAGCAAATACTTTAAAAAAAATTGCATAGCATCATTTGGGCAAGGCTATTTCTATGAATGAAAGGGCCGCAACTAACCTTGACCAGCTTATCCCAGCCTGCGCTCACAATCACTGGGTTCTGCGGGTTCGGAGAGAACCTAACGCAGCTTACCCACTCAGTGTGGCCGTGGTCCGTGATGGTAAACTTGCAATCACCCAAGGTGTTCCACAGCTTGATCGTGCGGTCACGCGAGCCAGACACAATCTGGCGGTTGTCGGCGGAGAAGGAGACGGAGAGGACATCGTTGGTGTGGCCAACGAAACGGCGAGTAGTGATACCGGTGGAGAGTTCCCAGAGACGAAGGGTCTTGTCCCAGGAGGAGGAGAGTGCGTATGCGCCGTCGGAGGAAATTACGCAGTCGGAGACGATGTGAGAATGGCCGTGTAAGCTTCGCTTTGGGTAACCGTAGGAAGATTCATCGCGGGTGAGGTTCCAGATGATAAGAGTCTTGTCACGACTACCAGAAAGAAGCATGTTGGGGCTATGATCGCTGTTAGCTTTTTGACGACTTCCTTGAAGCCGACTTGAACGTACTTCTCCAAGGATGTCGCCAGCGATGTGACCCATCCTGAATGGCCCTCGAGGGTTCCCCTCAACACCAATTGCTCAGCCATGTTTGGAAGACAAGCGAAGGAGCGTGAAGTTGAGGTGTAGGTCAATTATTTCTCTCGCGCAACAGCTCGAAGTTTGGATAGCACAACGCCTGAATTCTGCGTGGGCCGGCCGGCGCCGGAAGCACATTATACCGAAGGCTTGGCATCGACCTTGCACGTGATATGGCATAATCACGTTATTAGCTTCCAGTCTGGTGAATCAGCATTTACCAAGTGCGGCGGTGCGATTAATATTCTTGATGGGCGTTTACCTTGTTGGCCATCACTCTTGAATTCAATTTCAACCTCACTCCATCTTTCATTCCTGCCACCTACCATTTCCCGACCTTTTTCTAACTTAAGAAATCCTGGCAACGCCTGCAAATTGACCGCTTAATTTGTAGCTGCCGCCTTCATGCCCCACAGGCTCACACGTCCCCGCGCTCGGGCGACATCGCGTCCTTTGGAGCGACATCCCACTTTCACCCAGTGAGCCGTGGACTACGGAATACCGAAGAACTGCGGTGGCTGACCAGCCACGGCTTTGAACGATCTGACTACTTACTCCTCGGCGAGATTGCAGAAACGATTTTGACTAGAGCGGGCACATCAAGTGAGATTCTCAGTGGAGCTGATGTTGCAGAGGACCAGAAGTTGCGGCCGTAAATGTTGCTCGACTCGTTAAGCTTTGTTAAGGACCTTTGCTTCAATCAGCCTCCATTTAAGGATATTGGTCAGTAAGTATAGCATCAATTGCTTCTCGGATTCAACATATTTGAATTTTACATGTTCTTGTTTCCGCATCTGGAAACTTGGCCTATTCAAGTTGTTGTACTTTTGATTGTTTCCAAATCATTCGGCAGGAAGGACTGGTTCAAGTTCGCCGACCTCGAGTGGATCAGCCAAGGCTTGACAGGCGCGGGAAGCTTATCTCGCCGTTTCGCATCGGAATGTCTGGGCCCTCCATATGTCATTAGGCCAGTGGAGCACTTATTTCAAATTCCTGCCCTGCGCCGGCCGGTGCTCCTTCCGACCCAAGATCCAAGACGAGCTACGAGGCGAGGTAGCTAGGGAGGGCATTGTGTTGATCAACCCCGCATAGCAGCGCCGCTCCAACCTCCGGTGACGCGGATAATGTGTGTTTGCAATGCCCTAAGTATAAGTGCAGCAGGTATAAGTACCGGAACGTTCCCAATTCAGGTTCTGAACATTTTCTGTTACGTTGTTAATCCACAACTCTCCAATTGAGCCATCCCACGACACTTAAGTGCAAAATATCTATTGTCCCAATCGTCTTGTCCAACTTCTCAATTCAACCAAAATGCCTTCCGGGTCCTGCTTCTGCGGCGAGACAGGCGTCTCCTACACCGGTGATGTTGCTATGAAGGTTGGTGTAATCTGTTTCTAAAGAATCTCCAATTCTTCATCTCAATTTGCCCTCGCCACAACTGCTCGAATGTCAATGGGAAGGTCCTGACAACTAGATGTAGGCGCTCTGTCACTGCAACGATTGCAAGAAGATCACCGGTTCCGTGTTCTCTACCAACATTGTTGTGCCAGGCGAGGGATTCGAAGTTAAGGGTAGCCCTAAATCGATCTCCAAGACCGCAGATACAGGGAACGAGATTACGAGCTACTTCTGCGGCAACTGTCCGTTCCCATCTCTCCAACTGCAACCCGGAGCTTTGCTGATATTTCACCTTTGCACTAGGCGGTACAACTCTATATCGTGACGGCGCAAGTTTCGGAACCATGAAAGTCATCAAGGCCGGTGTCATGGACGATGCGGATATCATAAACGGCACCGCAAAACCCGATGTTGAGTTGTATGCTCCATTGAGGACCGCTTGGCAGCCAAAGCTGGATGGTTCGGCGGATAAGCAGAGCATGTCATAAACCTCGATTCTTCGCTGATCCAACAAATACTTGTGAGAGAGGTGATTGGAACGCGCGCAAATGTGGAGGACATATGTCACCATATTAAACACCAGCTTTTTGAAAAAGGAATATCAAATATCTAAGATTATGAATCTGCGGGATGTCGCACAGCTATATTTCAAATTGCGTTCCGCGCCCGCGATCCGCCTAATACGACGATTTCCAAAAAGAAAAGCACTACAATTCCAAAGATTGAGTTAACAGCTCGTTAATGGACATGGTAAATCAAATGGGTTCGCCGCATCACGGGTTCGCAAGTATTTTATATGCCTTTCTTATTTCCAGTTCTCCTTCAAATGGCCATTGCACGTATTCATACTAGCAGAGATTTCGGTATGGAGCTTCTTGTCCTCTGCACGACAGTATTACGTCTCGAATAACTCGTACTAAGAATAGAGACACACCAAATCCATTTTCATCATAAAGGTAGCCACGGCGCGGCCATCGTCAAAGCACCATGCCCAGATCGCCACAATCCAACACAACACGCAGTAAGCCAACAAACTCTGTCACTACACACTCTCGCTCCCATCATCCTCAGGAATATCTTCGAACTCGACAATACGTGACCTCAGTCCTCCCCCACGTCCGGCGCTCACAGGAATATTACTCGATCCGTCCTTCCGTCCATGTACAGGCGTCATACTTCCTTTCCCTCTGGACCCAGCTGTCCCACGAGCAGAGAACCCCTGAGCTCTGAGTTTCCGCTCAAAAGGGGTGACGCCGGGCGTGTCCGGGCCAGCCAGTCCTCCACCTGTAGCAGCAGGTGGCGCCGTGCGTGCCCCCACGCGTCCGAACATGCCAGATGTATCGATCGTGGATTGTCCCGGCGTTCCAGGGCCAGTAACACCGCCCGCACTCAGCGCAAGAAGCCGTTCTCGAGCTTTACTTCTGGCAGTGTTGCGTCTGGAGGGAGTGCGGAGATATCCCGGGAGAGGAGTAGATGTAATCAAGCCCTCCGCATCTCCGAGATCAAAGTTACGCTGCAGGTCGCCGAGCTGGAGGGCGGACTCGTCGAAAGCGGTCCATTCTTCTGCGCGAGCCATGGAGGCGTCGCTTGGAATGTGCGTGTCATCGGCCCCACCAGTGCCTTCATAGTCAAGGGCCGTGAGATCGTTTCTGCCATCGAGTCCTGTAATGTTGCCGATACCACCACCTTGATAATCGTCTTCATCGCCGCCGAACTCTGCAGCACTTTCAGGATCAGTGCGCTGGAGTCGGGCAATGGCGGCTCGCTCGGCCCAGTACCGCATCATGCTTCTGAGATGGCTGTGCCAATGCTTATCTTTGAGTGCCAGGGCGTTTTGCGCGAGTCTCCGCACTTGGAAGAGTCGCCATCCCAGTTTCGTGAAGAGCTTCTGTGCAGTAATAGCGCTCATTTCTGCTTTGAAGTTCAGGGCTTTGGCATCCAATTGTTCAAACCTTCCATGTGTGGCCACAAGTTTGGTGACCATCACTCTGAGGAGATGAGTTTGGCGGTACGAGACCGCTTGAGCAGACCACTGTGTGATTTGCTGGCTCTTCTGGCGCCAGTCCGCAAACGCCTTGATAGCAGCTCCCATCGTAATGTTCTCTGCTCTCTCGACCGCGTTTCTCTCCATAGCTCGGATGGTATCAGCTTTGGATCGCCATCGGCTGACCATCTCCCGGACAAGATTCATCTTGCAACGTCTTCGCACAGTAACATAAGCTTCTCGCCTGCGCTGCTTTTGGCTCTGCTCTGTCGCACCATGCCAAAGTTTGATGGTGTTGGTAGTCAGGATATAAAAGCGAGCGGCAGAGGCCTGCGATTCCATGGCCATGATATCTTGTGTGCGACTATGCCAACGGTTGAATCGCTTAGGTATGGCATGCGAGCGGAATACGTCAATAGCCAACGCTTCGTCTTCTCGGTAAGCATCAAAACGTCCCCGCCAGCGACTGAACGTGTCTCGAAGTATGATGTGCGTTTGTGCCTGCTGAAAATTCGAGACAGCTTGCTGTAACGCTGAAGCTCGCTCGCGGGTTCGAGTCGACCAATGTTCTGTCCATTTATGCAGCAACTTGTAATTCCGGACTCTTGCGAACATGGAAGCCTTGGATGCGATCGAGAGTCTGTATAGAGCTTCTATGGTGACTCGGTCATCGATGCGGCGGGAGAGCCACGAGCAGCGGAGTTGATCGTCCCATGAGGTGAGTGCATTACGAAGGAGACGAAGTCGATTAACCTCTGCGGCTTGCTGAGATTGACGAGCCCTAAGATGCCATTTTCGAAGAGCAGAGAGTACGATCCGACTATCGACACCACCAGAGATTCGATGATAGGCTGGCGCAAGCTTTGCCTGGATCGAGAAAGTTGTTAGAGTGTTAGATAGGAGCTTTCGCCTTCGGAAAGCCTCTGCTGTATCCTCATCGCGGCGAACCACTTCCAATCGCTGCTGCCAGTGCTCCAGAATCCGCCTTTGTTCATCGTGCACTCTCATTTGCTCAACCAGGCCTTCTCTCTGCTTCATCTTCCAAACGATGTACCTCCATCTGCGGAAGAAATTCCTTCTGATCCGATCTTCCGCAAAGTACCTTGCAGAATGCTCATGGAATTCCCAGAACCATTTCCGGTAGACGCGAGACACTAGATTCTCCTCATAACACCCAATCGCCAGGTCGTCGTTTTTCAACACAGCAGCCGTTCGCCGCTTCCAGACACCAAAGAACTTATTCAGTCGTTGTCTTCGGACCTTGAGCTCATTTACAACTGTAACATCTCTCCAGGCATTGAAGAATTTGAATCGAAGCATGTGGCGCCTTGCTGTTGCAGTTCTTGCCACGCGCTCTCTCGCAGTGACTGCCCAGTGCTCAAAAGCCTTTTCCATTATATGCAAATTGTAGAGTCGCTGCACCCTTCTCTCTTCACGAGCATGTGCGCGTTCCACGGCCCTAGCCTCTTGCTTATCCCGAAAAGTAAAGTAGAGGCTTCCAAGAGCAGCCCGGAAAACTGACCTCCTGTCGAACGCTTCCGCCATGCGTGACAACTTCTCGTGCTGATCCGATAGCGAGCGCGCTTGATCACGCCAGTGCCAGAACCATCGGCGTTGTAGCCGAATATTGCTATGATACTGGAAGGTGTCCACATCGGCCAACATTTGCGTCTCTGATGGGTGGTATTGGATCTCTGGAGGAAGTGCCTTTCTGTCAATTGACGCTTGTGATGATCGTCGTGATCTCGAGGCATTCCGCGAAGTTCTGCTGCGGTTGCTCGCAGATTCGGCTCTTCTGATAACCTGTATACTGCCCTGGCTAGAAATCGACGCACTTCGTGGCCTGCGTTGTGAGTGAAGATTATCGGACACTGATCTGTTGTTCACCCGGCCTCTAATCGGGAGCTGTTCCAAGAGGTGACGACGGTCTCCGATTGACCGTCTGCGCTCACCTGAAGGATCGCTCGCTCGACTGGACGCGCGCCTGTGGCCAGTTGGTCGCTCAGGTCGCGGAGATGAATCGTCCAGATTCTCTCCCGTCTTCCACGCGCCGGCTTCGTAGATCGAATTGAACGACGTGCGCCGTGACTGCTGTCGGGATCCCCTAGAAGAGCTGATGCCCTCCGCTCTGCCTCCGTTCTGCGTTTCCTCCTCCTCCAGTGGACGCGTGATATCGTCGACTCCCTCATCATCCATATCGAAGTCGACCACGATACCCTGTGACGAAAGCAAGTTCTTGAACCTGCTCGCCAACGTATCCGTGTCGGCGCGTCCGGCGACCATGCGCACGAGGAATCGAAAGTACTTTTGCCCGTCATCGTGTGATATGTTCTGCTCTGTGAGAACCGCATCGTAAGCGGCGAAGAGGCCGGGACCGAACGGCGGTCCTGGGGCCTTGTAGGCGCGTTGGATGATCTCGAAAAGGGTTTCGATATCTACTTTTTATTAGCGTCCGCTTTTCGAGCCGCTTCAAAGGCAACTTGATCGGTACCGTCATCGCTTAATTCGGGAAAGTCATCATCGATAGCTACATTGCTCATTTGAGGATGTTATCGTCCGACCTCGCACGCTGCTCATCCGGTGCAAGCGCGAAGTCCGCATATGCAAAGGTGTAGACGTTATGCGACGCGTAATTGTGAAATCGTGGATCTCATGAAGACATAAATACATTACTGCAAAGACACAAGCAATTGAAGCGAAAAGGGGAACGCGTTCGAGGTGGAAGAGCAACGCGCCGTCGATTGGTCGCGGATACTGCTAAGAATGCGGGCGGTTGTGGTCGCGTAGACGCGGCCAAAACTCAGAAAGCGGTCACCGTAGTCCACCTCCGAGTAATGGCACGAGCTTAGCTGTCCCTAGCTTTCTGATTTCACGCCTGAAATGAGAGACGTAGAAATTCATGCAGGTGATTCTGCGAGTGAGTTGTCACCGTATTAAAGACATATTTACAGAGAAGTGTTCAATCCATTAAATAGTGCGCAGCTTCGCTCTGAGTTGAGTGGAGTCATTTTACACGGACAACGTCCATATGAACCTGCATTCAAAAGCCCCGACTCCGAACGCTGTGCAATGAGATGGTGCAGACCATATCCCCATCATATGATATATATGTCCTTAGCGGCTGTTTATACAATTCCGTGAAATATGTAAGATACCAGAACGTTATCTGGCCTTCAGCGCCACTGGCAGATCATTTCGTACTTGTGTTCGGCGTTTGGGTTGATTGTGCTGGTATTGGAGGCGGCTTGACATCTTCGAATTCGTCTTGCGAGATGGCTTTTATTGTGTATGCATCTGGACGAGATGTTAGTAAAGCTTCATATGATCGAAATCCTCTTTGTCCATCGTCAATGCAAGGTGGATCCCCCCAAATCATGATTGCACAACAGCGCAGAGGAAGCTTTCTGCTATAGAATGGGATCACTTACAGACACCAATGGCGAAGCTGAAGATACAGACGCCGGTGATTATGTTCTTGACGAGGTAAGGTTGTCGCGCTCGAATGAGAGCTGGGCCTTGCCGATATTCTCTGTCGTAGTACGATGACCGAGGCCTGTGACGTGCGATTAGCTTCGCATAGCACTACCTGGCACTCTGGGCTACTTACAAAACCATTTTGAGTGCTTCACGAGGGTTGAATCTGTATAATGCGGACATGAATTTCGCGAACGTGAGGCTCCTCGGGCCCATGCCGCCCGGGCTTGGCAAGCGCCATCAAACCTTGCCTTGAACAGAACCCGCGCCGAGGCCACGCGCTTTGATCTTCCAACCGTACTTTCACGCACGACAACACAAAGCACCCTTTGCCAATTCCCCAAATCGCAGCTCTATTACGTCGCAGCACGGATGAGGCAGAGCATGGGGAAGCTAGATCCTGCAGCATTTCCCTATTCTACTTCAGAGATAGCTAGACCGTGATTCTTCGCGTGACGCAACGACTCTGACAAGCTTCAATCACACGACTCAACAATGGCTGCTCCAGCCGTCCAGACACCAGCGACCGTCGATCCCCTCCAGCAGCTCATCACGGCGCGCGACATCGCCCTCAAAAACCCTCCAGTCTACCTTCAGATCGTGCCCTCCATCCTCCCCATCATCGGTACTAGTGCCACACTCGACTTCCGCAGATGGGGTGCCGAATTCCTTGCGGAAACGTTTGCAAGCCCGACGCTCGGAGCGGAGGACAAGGCAAAACTGGCCCTTAAAGCACTGCCGTTGCTGAAGGAATACCTGGAGGCGCCTCGAGAGGACGAGTGGGTGGTCAAGAGTACGGTTCAGTCAGCTGCGAGCTGCTACCCACTTATATTCAGATACATGTACGTGATAATACTCCATACCCTGCTAATACCCGTTTAGATTAGATTTGCTGGACCTAGTTTCGTGGTTGCCAGCCCATACACCTACAGCTGCGCTCTACCTACCTCTGCCCACGTATGCAAGTCTTAGTAGTAGTTGAATTTCTCATGTGTGTCCTCATTGCAGTATCGATCATGCCACCGATGGCGCAATATGGCAAACCATGGCCGCCATAAAATCAAACATTCTGCGGAGAATGGACAGTGCTCCACCCGGGGTTCGAGTGTGCTGCATCAAATTTGTCCAGCGTGTCGTGCAGACGCAGACTCCTGGTCTGATTGCAGATCCACGGGTACGACTATATCCAGCTGAAACCATCAAAGTTGCTTCATCATCTAATCATGACGTCCAGCGTCCTGATCAAAATGAAATCTCTCTTGCCTTAGTGCCTCGAGACCATCCCCTGATCCCCCCTCCGAATCTCGAGGCCGAAGCATCTGGTCTTCTTGATCGCCTTCTTAGCATTCTCCAAGAAAATTCAAGGTTCGATGCTTCCGGTTCTCATGCATCATCACGTGTTCTAATTTTCATGAATAGCGATGCATTGCTCGTCACAGCCACTCTCAATTGCCTTGGGAGCCTTATCCGAACTCGAGCATCTATTGCCAATAAAATCATCACTACCGTTTTGAATTTCAACCCCTTGAAGCTCGCCAACGCTCCAATGACACCACGATCCCGCGTCATGATCAGATCAATGGAACGGACCACCAGGGCCTTGTTTATGAGTGTCGTCAAGAAGTACGTTTCCAGCAACCTCAGAACGCTGATACCCCTTACTAAACAGTTTCCAGAAACCCCAACCATCCAATGGCCGGTCGCATACAACAATATCTCGAACGCCTCCATCAATCCCGCGCTGAAATATTCGACGAGACTAGCCGCAAAAGAGCTGCTCCCGCTGAGCCAACAGATGGCCTCGACAACGCCAAACGCCAAAGGCTTGGAGCCACGGAACCGGGCCAGTCACAATGGCCTCCTCCGCTACCACCTCCACCTGTGACCATTCATCAGCTCTTTACTTTAACCACTGATGAGGGCGTCCGCAACTTTGACGTCCAAGTCATCCCTGTGGATCTCGTCATCAAGATACTTACTGAACTGCTTAGAACCATTGACCAAAGTGCAATGGACAAGGCTATCAATGCCATCAGAGCGCGATATCTCACCTTGGCCTCCCCATCCGCCCACACAAGCCTCACTGTCCCGCCGGCTAGTCGCATGGCAATCGATGACGATGACGACGATGACGAGTATGAGCCTGACTACGCACCGACAGAAGATGCAGAGCAGATCAGCAACAGATTGGATCAAGACGCTTCTGCCATTGACGCTATGCCACCTGAGATGGCATTAGGACCGTTTAGGTTGCCGACACCGCCTCCACTTTCAGATCGCGAAACGGTGGAGTTGAGCAGAGGCACGATTAATCGGGTCTTCGGTATGATGAACGCGCTAGATGATCCAAACAACAAGAAAGCGCAGCAGAAGTCTGGGTTTAATCGGCTTGCGGCGCGTAACTATGACCGCGATGCGTGGATTACAGTCATCTCGCGCTTGGCAACACGTGCGGCTGCAGGGTTGGAAGAGAATGATGATGGCATTAAAAAAGAAGAGGCGTCAAATGGTGCCGTGGTGCGTAAGAACAAGATGAACTTCCAGCTTGCGGACTCAATACGAGAGGCATTGAGTCTGTACGTGGTGCAAGATTTTAGGAGACGCATTGATGTTGCCGTCTCTTGGCTGAATGAAGAATGGTACAGCGACCGCATTCAGCAGTTGGATTATCAAAACCAGCTGGCGAATCGCACGGACCATTCTACGGCTGATCAATCGAATGACGACATAAAAGAGCCGGTCAAGCATTATGAGAAGTGGTTGCTGAAGATGATGGATGGATTTCTGCCGTATCTTGACGCGAAGGACAAAGTGCTCATTCGGTTCTTGAGTGAAGTTCCGGAGCTCACGCAAGGAGTGTTTGAGAGGGTGAAGAGGCTGGCCAAAGATCCGGAGAGAGTGCAACTGGCGGTTACCTCCCTTCACTACTTGATCATGCTGAAACCGCCTGCACGAGAGAAGGCCATTGACGCTGTGGAGGATCTTTGGAGGAACTGTACGTGTCTTAGCCTCTTTGATCTCTTCATGTATTTTTGGTGGCTGACAGATCTGCAGATTCAGATGCAAAGGGAGCGGCGGCGAAAGTCCTCACGAAATGGAGACCGCATATTCTGCAGGAGGAGCCAAATGGTGCTGCTATCAAGGCTGAAAGTTAAGAACCAAGCCAATGCCGAAGGCAAAGATAGAGGTGATGCATATTTCAGCTTCGGCGTGGTTGCATGGAGAGGAGTTTGGAACTGTTGGCGAGGCCATCTATGGATGGCTACATCATAATCGCGTATACCCATTATGCAGACAATACGGTTCGCCTTAGTGCTCGACATAGAGATGGGAGAGAGCTATTACCTGAGCAGAGTTGAATTAGTTCTGAATGCGCACTTAGCATTCCCAAACGAATGCATATGGGACCCTCTGCTAGCGTGCAATGTATGGTTAACTAAGAGAATCGCAATCTGCGCAACTGAGGCGAGGCTTCGCTCTCAACCATGCTCAGATTCGTTTCCTTGAGGAGAGTTACACGATTGCCACAATGATAGCGGAGTCTTTCAGAAACATATATCTATAACAAGACTGTTCTCTTTTCGGTGATTGTTCTCTGATTCGCATCGATATCAAAGCACTGGATGATACTGCCGGTCACCTGTCTTCGTCTTGTGATATCCTTTGCTTTGATGTCGGCGCGCGAGATTGGTGGTAAATCGGACCTACCTCCGCTCCCATCGGCTGGCTGCTCCGATCCCACTTTCCATCCCTTTATTTCCGTCCCAACCTTCTACCACCTCCTCCACTTCAACCAATCTCTCCGACCCAAGACGACGGCTACATACATGCAGACTTCACAGTTCTAGTTTGCTGAGCTACAAAGTGCATCATAGTCGATTCGGAGTTTGCAACTTCGTCAGAGCACTTCCCACCTGTCTCCGGCCAGGCCCATCCATATGAATCTGGTTCAGATTTCGGAGATGGGGTTCGTAGAAATACTTAAACAGCATGGATCTGAATCACAAACAGAGCACAGTGCTTCAGCAATTCAATTTAGCAAGAATTTGGCTCGTTTTGTTGATTCTTAACTGAAATCGACAACCTACTTTCTCAATGTCACTACGAACATTACACTTAAACAAGAGTCAGGCGTAACTATTCTCAAAATGCACCTAAATTTAGTCAGGTGTGTACTTCCTTTACTCTTTGTGATCTATGCTGATTCGTCTCGTCTCAGATTTGCCGTGCAAAGCCCAGAATCGACACTGTGAAGGGATCATTCACGGGAATCAGTGGATTGAAGACTTGCGCGTCGTTTTGTGTATATTCTGATCTAAGCTTCTGCCTCTAATGACATGATTAGACAAGGCTGTGGCATCCAGCGCAATGACTGTTATAATTATCGTCTATGACGCATTCAGTTTCCGCCCCCACCTCTTTATTAAGTCTCACACGTGTCTCTCAGCTCACTGTTTTCAAGGTGTCGACATTCTCGCCAATTCCCACAACGTTCAAGTCTTCATGTCAGACTACTTCCACGGTGAAGCTCTCGGTCCGTCAATGTTCCCATCCGCCACCGCCGAAAAGCCAGCTGCCATCAAAGCCTTCTCAGAAAACCCTACACATATCCCAACTACCATCAAAGCCACCTCCAGGGTCATGGAGAACCTCAAGGCATCATTCGGCAAATCGATCACCGGGCTGTTCGCTGTGGGCTTCTGTTGGGTTGCCAAGATCGTGTATCTCAGTGAGAGAGACGGCACCCTGGTTTCGGTCATAGGCGCAGCACATCCTTCGTTTATTGCCCTGGAGGATGCGAAAGTTATTGGTGCGGCAATGTGCCGCTTGAAAGGATGAGGATATGGAGGTTGCGAAGAGGTTTGATGAGAACTTGAGAGTCGAAAATCATGTCCAAAATTCAGATCATTCCTTCACCGTCGTGCTCAGGTTTGACCTTCCATTCGCTCTGTGTGAATCACTTGAATCGTTTAATCCGCTCGCTGACTTGAACCAAAAACTGTATATCGTAGGTACCTTGCAGGGCTCACCGCAAATATTACCCGAGTGGCGGAAATGCGCGAAAGATCTTACATCTTACATGTACCTACACACCGACCGCGTACATCCGCCTGGAGAACCCCGTGGAGCACGGCACGTGATTTTTCGCCTTTGTTCTCACCCCGAACGCCCCATAAGCATGGATTCGAATATTAACCCTCATCATATGGTCTCGATCATGTTTCACTGGCTTGGTTTTCAGCCCTACAGCTGATTCTCAGCTCAGCCGCAATTTAGCGAGACCAGCCTGGCCGGGTGACAGAAGTTGATATTCCCTTTCAAACTTCATTGTTTTAGCAACAATCTATCTCAACTGGCATGATCATCTCCCGCCTGGATAGGCTAAGCTGAGCCTCCATTGACTCTGCTCGGAGAAAGCACTGGGAAAGCCTCGTCAACAGACTCACACATTTTCTTATTTGGGTGCTGAACTTCACCTGACCTTTCTTCGCTCGTACCTCTGACCGGTGACCTGACGCGGCGTTCATAATTATAGCTGTTGCACAACATGCGTGATTTTCAGCTCAGATTCTCAGAGAAGGCAACTTGGCAAGTACTTAAGCCTTTAGCTTCTTCAGCTACTTTCCTTTTTTTGGTCATATCTTCTTCTACTTGAACCTTGGCCAGCAAACAGCTCGAAATAATACACATCAGCCATGACAGCTCAAAGCACTACTCCTGCAGGCATCCACCTTCCCCCCAACTTCAAGATCATTGAGGTTGATGGCAAGATCAGAAAGCAGCCTACCACAGATCCGACACCGCCGCTTGGTGTGCTCTCCAACTTCAGTGGGGCCTTCACTGGACATGGCTTCAATTTGATTTTTCGTCCTAACAGCGGACCACCTACGGGAACGACATTTCCCAATCCAATTTCACCTCCCGCACCAACGCCACCCAGCCAGAATGCCCTGGAACTGAATCTTACAACTGAAATGCTGACTTTCTCCAAGTCTATTGGCAGCATTCCCAATCGCGGGTTGGAGAGCCAGTCTGACATCTTCCTCAATGGCGTGCCGTACATGCAAGTCATCAACGATGTCACTAACCCCAGTACCGGGAAGGCTAATGGAACGGCTACTGGCATTCACTTCGAGCCTGGACTGTGGATGCATGTGCCCGCGACTACCTCCGATCCGATCATCGGTGAGTCGCTGGTGCGTATGGCGTCGATTCCGCACGGCACGACGATCAATGCCCAATGCCTCCAGCCGACGAAAACCTTCTCAGGCCCGCCAACATTTGCGCCGGTGGATCCAACTCCGTTCGTAATCGGCTCCAATCCTCCCAAGCTGATCCCGTTCGCCGCTCAAACAGCGTCCAACACGTCTACGCCCAGAATTCCGCAAGACCTGACCAAGTTCATTGCGGAAGGAACCATTACCCAGGACATACTGACAGATCCCAACACTGTGCTCCGCAACGCTATAAAGGGACAGAATATCACTAGCACCATCGTCTTCACTGTGGACACGACTCCCACAGCCCCAGAATTGGGCGGTGGAACTGCCAATATTGGCTTTTTGGTGGGGGCCTCATCCGGCTCTGTCACAGGACCGAACGCTAACGCAGTCGATATGAGTGCCACGTTCTGGATCGAGACTGTCGAGCACAAGATCACGATTCCAGTCTTCAAGCCTGGACAGCAGCCCTTGAAGATCGCTGCGCCCGCCTCCCAGCCGGGTGCTCCTACGCCAACCTTCCTCGTGAATCCTCCAAAGGAGATCACCGAGCCAATCACGATCACAGTCACTTCCACTCAGATCCAATACTCTCAGAAAGTCATCCTCAACTTCGCCGGTCTGAGCTGGCCACATATTTCCGTAGCAACTCTGGTTCCAGGATCGGATCTGGAGGTTCCGAATCCAGTTTTTCACTAATTCTCTATCTGCAATGCAGTCTCCACATGAGAATGCGAGGGATTTTGGAGTAATGCTGGCTGGCAGGTGGAAGTCAAATGCTTTCGGACGATCCTTATCTGTCAAGTAGCCATGGTTCTCCGCTCGGAAAAACCTGATGCTTCATTCTTTTGTACTCGTATGCAGAGTATATATGATTTGGTCTCGCGATATTTTGAATCAAGCGTATATTTTACTCGCCAAGTGAAAGCTTCAGTGTCCTTCCGCAGAAAAGGTGCTCAGGATCAGTTCACCAACCGGCGACAAAGGAATATGTCGAACGACTAGGGAGGACTGGCAGTAAAGCCAGGATCTATTCAAAAAGTTCCATACATCGGCCGGAAGACAATTTTACGGAGGTTCATCGATCGGTGTTGTGATTGGTCAGCTTCAGCTATACCAACTTCAAGATTGGACTCGCCCGCAATCTCAACCTCTTCGTCTGCAGTGACTTTTCAAGATATTTCCACCGAGCTCAATAGGCTCGTGCAGCTTCTACGCTGACTAGCCGGTCGTTATATGCTCCGCGCTATGCAGAACGGCTGTACTTTAGGCCTGCATACTCTTCTACAAGCCTCGCCTTCTATTCGCCAAAAGGTAAAATATGGATAATATTTCTAAGCTACCTTATGGCCGAAACTGAACTACAGTAAACCCTGGTTTTAATATTCTCGATTTCCAAGCGCAATGACTTGCTTACCGTCATTCAAGACTCTCCAGAAGATCACAGATTCCAAATCTATTGACTTTCCTCACACTACAAGTCAGAAATGTCTGCATTGAATCCTTTCTTCACAAACCTTGCTAAAACTGAATTATTCTTTTTACCATGGCAGCAAAATTCGACCCGATTATCGTTCCAAATCCAGTCCTTCCAAAAGGTTCATGGATACTCGTCACAGGCGTCAGTGGCTATATCGGCAGCCACGTTGCTGACCAGCTTCTCGCTGCAGGCTACAAAGTGCGTGGCATTACTCGAAATGCAGAGAAGAGCAAGTTCCTCTTTGATCTAATTTGCGCCGTACGGGGAAGATACCTTTGAGCTTGTGGAGGTGGCAGACATGGCTGTCGAGGGAGTATTTGACGGTCCGGTGAAGGGTATGTCGATCCTGTCGAGGGCCAAGTCCGCAAACCAATAGACTCTGATGAATTACTTCGCTAGGTGTTGCTGGTGTGGTACACCTCGCCAGCCAAGTAGACCTGAATCCAGACCCTAATGTGGTTGTCAACGGCGCGATCAATCAAGCAGTCAGCCTGCTTAATTCTGCAATCAAGACATCGTCAGTAAAGCGTTACGTCCTTACCTCGTCGTCAATGGCAGTATAGAACCCTGCCGTAGCGAACCAGGGCAAGCCTTTCAAGGCCACAGTACATACATACAACGAGGACGCCGTGAAGGAGGCATGGGAGCCTCCTCCATATACGGCAGACCGCGCATTTGCAGTTTACAGTGCCAGCAAGACGCAACAGGAACAGAACATGTGGGAGGTCTACAAGAAGCACAAGACACAGCGTCCCAATCTGGTTGCCAACAGTGTCGTGCCGGACCTTAATGGCGGCCTCTGCCTTGACGTGCAGCACCAGGGATTCCCGAGCTCCCTAGGAATATACAAGATCCTGTATGACGGAGATCTACAGCTGTTCAATGCTATCCAGGGTCCGAAGTACTACGTTGATGTGCAGGATACGGCGAGGCTGCACGTTGCGGCGCTGCTACTCGAGGATGTCGTCGAGGAGAGAATCTTTGCGTTTGCGTTCCCGAAGAATTGTAATGATGATCTAGCAACCTTTAGGAAAGTGCGGCCTGATAGAAAATTCCCCGAGAACGACGAGAATGCAGCGAAGCATTTGGCGGAAGTGCCAAGGGCGAGAACGGAGGATATGCTGCGGAGGCTCGGTAGAAAGGGTTGGACAAGCATGGAAGAGAGCTTCGCAAACATGGTGGCTGCTTTTGAACAGGGAGAACAGGGTAGATAGATTTCCTGATTCTCAAATGGAGAAATGAGATGAAATATGCCCGATGAAATGTGTACCGCGGTCTATCCGAAAACTGAGTGAGCTGGCCTAATGCACGAGACCGTAAAAAAAGACATAGATGTAAACTCCTTCGTGTACAATACAACTACAACAAGAAGTCAGGATAGTGGTAAAATAAATTGAGAGATTTGCATGGAAACCTTTTCTTTGCAGTTGTAAAGCATCTCGTCTGCTATGTTAGGTGAGGTTTCCAGGGTGTCGCGAGACTCGAGTCATGGCAAATGACGTCGCGCGCTGGGAGAGCACAGGCACCTCAGAAGCGCGCGAGCTTCAGCCTACCTTACCCCAGACTTCTCCGCAAACAATATGTCCATGCTCTGAAGAAGTGTCGCTTCCGCCTATGGTATTTTCGCAAAATCAACCTATTCAGGCGATTGGTGCTTGCTTCCACCTACCACCTCTACCGCGCTCTTAGTATTACCGTCTTCCTCCACAGTTCGCCCACAATGTGCGGACGGTACGCGTTCTACCAGCGTCCAGCACAAGTCCGTCAACAGCTGCAGGACTCCAATATGCCCTCACAAGAAGCACCAGAAGACGACGAAGTGCGACAGACATACAATTTTGCGCCTGGCAATCATGGATTGGTTTATAGGGCGGATACACCAGACACCGGTGGCGGGAGGAGGCAAGAGGACGGTCAAGACAACGAAGATGGGCAAGACGTGAAGGCCACCAAAAACAAGGAGACAGCCACTCAAGAGGCGAGTGGGGAGGTGCGGTACAAGCTTCAAGCTATGAAATGGGGTGAGTTGATTTATTCAGCGTCGTTTGGCATTGAAAAGCTAACAGCATTCTCTATTCATAGGTCTAATACCTTTCTGGACCAAACGCTCTCCCGACTACGGCTCAATGCTGCGCACCATAAATTGCCGCGACGACTCGCTCATCGAAGACCGCGGCATGTGGACATCAATGAAGCGCAAGAAACGTTGCATCGTTGTCGCACAAGGCTTCTACGAGTGGCTCAAGAAGAACAACGGCAAGGAAAGGATACCGCACTTCGTGAAACGCAAAGACGGCCAGTTGATGTGCTTTGCGGGGCTGTGGGACTGTGTGAGATATGAAGGTGCCTCGGAGGACGAGAAGCTTTATACGTACACGATCATCACGACCGATTCGAATAAGCAGTTAAACTTCTTGCACGATCGGATGCCTGTGATTTTGGACAACGGTAGCGAGGCTATCAGAACGTGGTTGGATCCCACCAGGACGGAGTGGAGCAAAGACCTGCAGAGCTTGCTCAAGCCGTATCAAGGTGAATTGGAATGCTATCCGGTTAATAAAGATGTGGGAAAGGTTGGGAACAACAGCCCGAGCTTCATCGTTCCGCTGGACAGCAAGGAGAACAAGAGTAACATTGCCAACTTCTTTGGTAACCAAAAGAAGGCTGCTACTGGGGTGGAACCGAAGAAGATTTTGGAGAAATCCGAGAATGAAGTAGATGCGGTGGAGCAGAAGCCCATTAAGGCTGAGGACGAGGGCGAGGAGAGGATCACAGTTGATGCTCAGAGCACAGAAGACAATGCGCCCAAGCCGGTGCCAGCACACGAGAGCCCGCCGCGTGGCACGAAGCGAGACCACGGGGACGTCGACGGGACGGATAGGGCCGAGACGCCGAAGAAACAGGCTAAGGCTGACGTGAAAGTGGAAGCTATGTCACCATCGAAAGCAAAGACACCGGTCAAGTCTTCAAAGAAGACGAGGAGCGCGACGAGCAATGGCACTGTGGCGAAGAGCCCGTCTAAACCTGCTGGTGGTGGAAGCCAGAAGATTACGGCGTTTTTTGGGAAATAGGACAATACCCCGAAGTATTGTACGCAGGAATTGGTCGCAGCCTTGCAACTGTGCCGCTTGTTGTTTTTGTTAACGGTAGCGTGGCGCTTGGATGTCATTTGTCTTCTGGTAAGTTGGAGACATTCTCCGACATCAGAGTTGATCGAAGTTATCGAACTGATCTCATCTTACCCCTGACTTTCGATCCACCTGTAAACTTTTGTCTCTAACCACAGCTACCATGGGTTCATCCAGCAATTGAAATTCGTCTGACGTGCCGCAAATGGCAGAGAACCTGTTTCGACAGTGGCTGCGGCGCATTGTTGCTTATGAGTCCAATGCTTGGTTCGACAAGGATGCTGGAATTCCTAAAATCGAACATCCTTGCTCGCCCTATGTATAGGCCGTGATAGTGGATTATTCTCCTGCAGGTACCGATTGCGTATTTTGTAATTTCACATGTTGTGAGCGGTAATTAACTAGGATAAGACGGCCATCAACTAACGTCGAAGTCTTCATCTCCGAGATCTCCATCGGGGGTTGCACTTGTCGAAGGTATCGAATTCGGACGAGTTCGAGTCAGTGGTCGACATGCCTGTCAATATTCGTGCTTGAGAAGATAGACCGTGAGACAGGGCGCTCCTGTGTTTCCCCGAGCATCGTCGATTGCCCAAGGGCACAAATGACCGGCCGAAAATATTATGGAATGTGGATTGAGACAGGAGAGATATCACATCGACCATGGCCTCCTTAGCCACATGGCGATGTGATGGCAATTGATCCGAGTGGATGGCGGGAACGCGCGTGTCGAGTCGCTCGAGTTAATCTCCACAATGCACAGGCCCCCTGTGGCGTGTGGCTGGTTTGTATCTAGCCTCAAAAAGCAAGCGGGACAGCCATTTCATGGGGTTGTTGCACTCTTGATGGGAAAGATTCACGTCCGTCGCGCTCATATCTGCCGGTCGTGAGGGCATTGCAGCATTATTGCCGGGTTGTAGCTGCCTTTCCTAGCTCTTTTTGATATGCATGCCTGGAGAATTCTTGAAACTTGTGCCTTGGAAGAAAGAAGCCGGGTCTTGTGGAAGGGTGGGGGCTACCTTCATGCGGCGGGACACGAGGCTGAGAGGCTTGCAGCGGAAGTCGAGATTTCGAAATCCCCACTGCTCTCCGTATCCTTTCGCACTTGCGCCGCTGTCAATCGCTGACGGCACAGTTCTCTCAATCCATTTCCCTCTCTTCAACTCTCCTGCTACTCTTGCATTAACAGTCCTTTTGGCCTCTGGATCCGCGTTGGCCTGGAGTAGGGATGAGTGGGCGTGCGGCGATACGACGATAACCGGAGATCGACGACCGGACTTTACATACCACGCGACGCGTCTTCATCACAATTGTGTGACCTTGAGCCAATTCCGATTGGCCTGAAAGACGTCGGAAATGTCCTCTTTACTTGACCTTCTCACACAGAAACAGCCCCAGTTCCAGACGCATCAAGCGTTGGTTGTCCTGGACCTGCAAAATGACTTTCTTCAGCCTGAGGGAAAGCTTCCAGTGTCGTCTCGGTCCAATTTTATCAGCAGAATAAAACGCCTGGTTCCCACATTCCGCGACAATGCAGGCGACATCATCTGGGTCCGTTCTGTGTATGAGAAGGACCGGCCCGCGAACGATGGAACGGATGAGGCGGAGGTTATCATCACGGAAGTTGAAGGTGTAGCAAGTCCAGAGGAGAGCAGCGAAGAAGTGGCAACGAAAGAGGCATCATCACCAAGTCATGGGTCAAAGTCTTCCGGTCGCGCATTCGACTTGCTCAAGAAAATGTCGAGAAAAACGTCGGCGCCACCTGAGCCAACAAACTCTCCCAAAGATGACCCGGAGCACTTTCTCTCAGCAACAGCAAGGCGTCAGCCTGCTTGCATGCCGAACACGAAGGGCGCCGAACTCTCAGAGGACGTAAGGGATACCATTGACAGAGCAAACGACATTATAGTAAATAAATCGTACTATTCGGCGTTCAACTCAACATCACTTCTCCTAACCCTGCGGACACGCCTGATCACGGAACTGTATATATGTGGTTGTATGACGAATTTGTCCGTCTATGCGACTGCTCTAGATGCTGCACGGCACGGGCTCACCATCAACATCGTCGAAGATTGCCTGGGATACCGCAAGGCTACGAGGCACCGAGAAGCGTTACGACAGATGGCAGATATAATGGGCGCCTACACAGTCACAAGCACCGAACTATTGACCGAACTGGAGGAACAAGATCCAGATTTTGTGGCGCCACACACGAAGCCGCCGATTCCGGATGGTGACGCCCTCAACGATATGGTACAGAAGCTTAGACTCAGTGACTCATCGTCATTGCACTCTACAAACACGGATAGTGTTAGGAGAACAGCCGACCAGCACCGTCAGGACAGTGCACATGGGTCAAAATCAGAACGTCCCTCTACGTCTGGCTCCACCGAAGAACCTACATTGCGGCGCAGTCGCTCAGGCAAGCTGCAAAAGAAGCCGCCCAGCGCTCAAGCAGAGGAGTCAGAGCACACTCTAAAGTACAAGAGATCGAGAATCAGAATGAGGAAACGTGACCAGTCCGCGGGTCCGGGTCCTAGAGACTCTATGGCCGTTCTAGATCGCCCTGATAAGACCGCTCCTCTGCCGGAAGCCGCAAAGCGTGCCAATAAGCCTCCACAGCTGCCAGCAGCCGCAAGAAGAAGTGTTGAAGAGCCAGTCCCAAGTCCGCTCCTTTCTCCACCACCTACATCGTCAAGAAATAGCGAGTTATCGAACAACCGGGTTTCGGCAGTTTCGGCAGTGTCACGAGACGGTTCGACCGAACAATCATCACGGCGAAGCTCACGTTCCCGAGGGTCTGATCGTGGTTCAGGGAATCAGTCTCCTCTACAGCCCGCCTCTCCAGTTACAACTACGCCAGCAGAGAAGACAGAGGCCGCAAAAGCCGAACTCTTATCCCCGACCGTTGGTCCTCCCTCCGCTATACCTCACCGAGGGAGCAACGATTCTATCGCAGCGAAATCACTAGCGCCGTCCATCGCTAAATCTACGACTTCTTCTTTGTCAGCGCACAAGCCGGACGTGGACTATCTCTGTGAAAGAGACTCATATCTCTGTACTTCTGTTCTCCCTCCACAGCTCTCCACTACCATCTTCCAAGATCTCTACAACGAAGTGCGATGGCAAATAATGTATCATCAAACTGGGTCTGTCCCAAGATTGGTTTGTAATCAAGGGCAGTTTGGTAGAGATGGGAGCATGCCAGTCTACCGACACCCGACAGATCACGCACTTCCTCTACTCCATTTTAGTCCCGCGGTTCAGCTCGTGCGACACTATGCCGAAAAGATAGTGCAGCACCCTCTCAACCACGTGCTCATACAGCTGTATCGAAACGGCCAAGACTACATCTCCGAGCACTCAGACAAGACCCTCGACATCATGCGCGGCTCATCGATAGTGAATGTATCCTTCGGGGCGCAGCGCACCATGCGTCTGCGAACCAAGAAATCTGCGCTCAACCAGCAGAGCATCTCGTTCGCCGAAGCGGCGCGCCAAACCCAACGCATCCGGCTCCCTCACAACAGTGCCTTCATCCTTGGCCAGGACACCAACATGCGCTGGCTGCACGGAATCAACGCGGACAAACGCGCTGCGAAGGATCGATCTGACGCGGAGAAGGCGTTCAGCGGCATGCGCATCTCGCTGACGTTCCGCAACATCGGCACGTTCCTCAACTCCGACTCCACGCTGATCTGGGGCCAGGGAGCATCGGGCAAGACGCGAGAGAACGCACGGCCGGTCGTGAGCAACGACATGCTCAAGACGGAGGCGATGGTGCGCGCGTTCGGGAAGGAGAACCAAACGACGGAGTTCGACTGGTCCGAGATCTACGGCGCGGGCTTCGACATTCTGCATTTCCGCAAGGTGCCGTCGGATAATCCGTCCACGTGCCTGCTCTTCCTGTCGAACGACGCGATCGAGAACGGCCAGGTGGTGATGTATCTCGACGAGGCGGGCATTGAGTATGCTGCGATTGAGACGCCGACGAAGGAATCGGACGACAAGATGGGGTGTATGCGGAAGGTGTGCTTCCGCGACTCAGATCCGCTGCACACTGAAGTCACTGGCGCGTTGGCTGTGCTGCTGTATCTGGATCGACTGAGGCCACTGCCTCATCGCATCACGGCCGATGGCGCGGATGAAAAGCCGGTAGAGACGAGAGCCAGCATTGCAAGGACGTATGAGCTGCTGGGACTCTTGACAGAGGCCGTTGACGGAGTGAGGAGAGGTGAGAAATGGCTACTTCCCGGTATTGAGGGGTATCTTCAGGACGAAGGATATGTGGCCGGCCGCGGCTTCGGTTTCGCCGACTGTGCATATTTCCCGGTTCTCGAGCGGTGCTGGGAGGGGTGGGTGGAGGAGAGAGATGGAGAAGTGCCACGGGTCAGGAGCTATCTTGAGAGGATGAGGAAGAGAGGTCAGACGAGGAAGACGAGGGAGCGCGAGAGCCGGGAGGAGTTGCGGAGGCAGATGAGCGTGGGCAGTCTTCCTGGGAGTAAGAAGTGATTGGCACAGTAGCATATAAAGCCAAATACATATATATGACCGGATTTACTACTTATGAAGTTTGAAGCTGTCCGACGTTATAATCAAGGTTGGCTACAGTAGTCCTCTCCAGCCACCCAATAACCGCTCAAATGGCTTTGAATCCTGTCAAGTTGATGCTCAATTTGACCTTCAACTGTTACAGTACCCGAATCCGCCTCGATTGCGTCGTCGAGTTCGTGATACCTACATACTTGCGCAAGATCGAGTTCACTTCAATCTCTCATTGAACTAGCCACCAGCTATGCAGTAACGTGAGTCCACAATAAGGTACTTCACAGTGGCTGTCCGTCCTGCCTCTATTTAGGGAGGACGCTGTAACGGTACTATGCTAGCATGCTTCCCTATTTAGGACGTGGCTCTTGACAGTTGAAAGGGCTTTCAAGCACCCAAAACAGTCGTAACGACCTTAATACTGGTAGAAAAATAATCGAATTTGATTTGGTTACATAAAACCTACTTCTTGAGACTATAAGATGATAGCCTGCGTCTGTTTGTTGTTGAAGGATTGAGATCTTTTGGCTTAGAGCAAGGAAAATTCTCGGTGGGGTACCTACCCTACCTAGGTTTAGGTGGTTTGCGGTACCTGAAAACTCGGCTAGGGTGCCGACAATCAGAGGCAAGTACCCTAACTCAACACAGCGTCCTCCGTACGAGGTTAATGTTACCGATTGAAGCAATCAATCAATCCCGTGAGCAAGTGAATCTACACACAAGCAATCGGCACTTTCGACTCGACTTGCCAAGGTTGATAAAAATCGGATTTTTTTCTCTTCAAAACCCAGTTGGTGGGGTTGAAGGTCGGTAGACTAACTCACTAACTACTCAGGTACCGAAGAAGACCTTATATCATACGATCCGGGACCCGCCCTGCTAATGTCGTATAGGAGGTACTAGTTCAAGTCCCAATAACCCGGATTGCTCACCCGATTGAGCTTTTCAATCCATCTCGGGATGGATGGAGTCCACACGGTGGGGCCTAACCTGATGTGCGGGAAGTGCGCGATTGTTTGATGTAGTCCGCCGTAGTCAGGCGGTGAACCACAGCGAACCTAGCGGCTCTACCCCCGTGCCTCGATTTTCGTCCTCAGAAATCGAGTGTGCTTGAGAATACACGAAATAGTCACAAACGCTCTTCCAACCCTTAATTTTCCAGTGCATCACATATGGTGCGTCTAATTCCTCCATCATAACTGGCGTAAGTCCACCTCGGTCGCTCATTGAATGGCCCGTTACCTACCCATCTGATAGACCTGGTCCTACCACAAACGCTCCTCACACGGTGCTTTGCGCTATGTGCTTACACAGAGCCAAGTCCACTCAATCTCTCCTCTGGCTTATAGATCTTTGGGAATTGTATATGAGAGGTCCTCCGTACGACGATTGTAATAATAAAGTGGGGAGTTAGTTCGTTAGCTATATCCTACTCTTGAGTGATTTGTCCTGTTTTCCGAGGCGATGTTGAGGAAGACGAATACAGAGCAGCAAACCAAAAGACTAAACGAACCAGCAAATAAACATAGTAGTTTGAGCTTGAGATACAACGGTTACTTGGCATCCATTTGACCGGCTTATCGTGAATGCGCGTCAGAGGCACAAAAATCTAAGGTAGGCACGCGACTTCATAGACAGGTCATTCCTTCCTGCGCTGAAGCTCCATGTCCATAAATATGCTGCGAGGGTTAGGCACGTAGCCTTCCAGAATGTCACATTCCTCAAACCCAATGCTCGTGTAGAGCCTCCTCGCACCTTCGTATACTGAGCTCCTTCCAGTCTCTAAGCTAACTCGCGAATAGCCTCTTCGTTGAGCCTCGCGGACGAGGTGGAGAGCGATGTTTGTCGCAACGCCCTTGCGAAGATGCTCGGGTGCCGTCCTCATCGACTTGATCTCGCCGCGAGTGGGATCGATCTCTTTCAGGGCGCCACAACCAAGCAGAACGCCGTCCACGCCGTCCTGCCATGCCGTGAAGACGGTCACGGACGGCAGGCGGAGAGTTTTCAGGTCAAGCACACGGCAGAGCTCGACGGGGACATTGTTTTGTAAGGCCACAAAGTGGTCAGTCAGCAGGCTCTGCACCTGCGGGCGCGCCAGGTCGTCGACTTCTATTCGCATCTCTTTATGGCCAGGCTAAAGCGGTTGCGCGCGGAACGCGAGTATATCTGCGAACGGCAGACGCTCGCGAGGTGGCAGGCCTCGAGTGTAATTGTCACGGAGCAGGAGAGCAGCAGTTGGCCGGACGGGACCTGAAGCTTTCGCTCGTATGCATGGATGGCATCTGTTATGCAACACTCCGGAAATACAGCTGGTCCCTGGCCGCCACGCTCCCACGCCGTTCTTACACAGAACAATGTTGGCCCACGCCGCAAGCGCGTACCTCAGCGGGATTGCTTGGCTCACGCCAGTCGGGAGCAGCCGTATGCGGAGCTGCAGCGCGAGCACGTTCTCGAATGCGCCGCTCCCATTGGCTGCGCATTCCAGCTCAAATCCAACGTCAAGCGTCGAGCTCGATGCACTACTCTCCCACCGCAATGCTGAATTTTCGGGTCTGTGACGACACGGACCGCTCACACGGCGCCAGCAGTGCGGAGGCGGCTTCACTGAAGACTTACCAAGCTTTTTAGTGGCAGAGCGCAGTGTCTTGCTTCAACGAAACTCTGTCGAGTGCATCGCCCGGCCGTGCGAGCTGGCCGGCCTGCGAGCTGTTGGGCGGCACCTAAGCGGCGTGGGAGCGCTTTTCGGAGCTGCCGCACAGGGCCATAAGCATTATTGCACGATATTATGCGCCGCCAAATGTGTGGTGAGGTAAATGACTAACGCGCCTTACGACGTAGGCCAAGCAGTTGCTCTCATAGGCAAGCTTCGCCGCGCCCGGGTGGATCTCATCGCCAATGAACATGCTGCACCCACCCTGGAACCCACGACGAATCCGCCTCGTTGGATCGCGTGTTGGGTTGAGACTCATCGAACGTCTGCTGGAACCTGCCTAGAAGGGGACTGCTTGTCTGCGAGCGAGCATTCGCCTGTTATCCGGGTCGCTTTAGAGATTAGAGCACGTAACTACGCCAGGGTGCCGACCACTAGCGGCCGCTCCAATGGCGAAACAGAAGACTTTTCATAAGAGGCGAGGAGGGGCTCGCATCCTGTCGCTCGTTATTCCTTCTTCAGCGCGCACAGCAGCCCACTCGACCGCACACACCACCAATCCAACCTCAAATTCCCCAGCGACGCCGCCGGAGAAAACACGCAGATAAGATCGTAACCGCAGCGCGTCCAGCCAGTGAGACTGCGCGCTGCTCTGTCGTGCCCGCCCGCTCGCCAGCGCCACTTGTACTTTCCCTTCTGCAGCCCCATCCCCTAGTGCAGAGGGTCCGTTGCGTTAGACCTTCATACGGCTCGTCCGGCATCCCGCGCCCTCTCTGATCGTCAGCCTGCGCTTTCCATCGAGGCGGAATCACTGTTCGCTGTTCCCTGTCGACAATCCGCGCGGCCACTCACAATTCTGTCGCTCTGAACGTGCTCCCTCGTGCAAGCCGCGTGCGATCTCATAATCACCCACAATCGGCCTATCCGTGTAGCTTTATTAGCCTCGCATCGCGGCGCGTCAAGAAAGGCGACCACGGACCCGGTGCCCATCATCCCGTCCATATAAGTCAAAGGGTTGAGCCTCTTGGTCTTACTTCCCTAATCGTTTGCGAACTCCAATTCACCCTTCGCGTCGACAGCTCAGCCCAACATGTCGAGCCTCCGCGACTACGGCCCAGCTGCTCCCCATGGTCCTAACATGGACGGGGAGCACGTTGCTACCGCCAACATCGACCAGATCAGCAACATCCACAACATGGATCCCCGTGAGGAGGCCGTCTTCAAGCAGATCCTCCTACCCGACGACAGCTACGACGAGACTGGCACGTACTGGGCCGACATGAACATCTTCCGCCGCATAAAGTTCGTCAACAAGGTCGACAGCGCCGAGTCATGGAGCGAGCTGCAAGCCATTGGCCGCATGATCAGGGCCGACCCTCTCAGTCCGGTTATGTACTACATCAAGAACATGGTCATTCCGGGTGCTGGTCTTTTGCTCGAAGGGTGAGATCATTTCTTCCATTTTCGGCCGCCGAAACGGTGCAGCTTGGCTGACAGGGGTCTCAGTTATGTGCTCTTCTCCATTGGCAACGTCCGTCCTCTCCTCCAGGCTGCATTCAAGGAGTGCTGGAAAACATTCGCCATTTGCAACCAGACCTGGACGCAGGCAATTGACTACTTGGAAATTTGCGGTATCATTGTTGGTATGCTGAAATCGCGGTTCCTGGCGGTGGCGAACATACGCTAACAAACAACTCCACAGGTCAGATTCTTGTCGGTATCATTGGTGACTGGATCGGTCGCCGATGGGGTCTTATTCAAGATGCTATAATCATGTTTGTCGGTCTGATCATGCTTACTGCTGCCTGGGGTGTCACCCAGAACGGCTGGGTTATCTGCTACGTCTGGTCTCTGTTCTTCTACGGCATCGGTGTGGGTGGCGAGTATCCCATGACTGCCACCTCCGGTATGGAGAACGCCGTCGGCTCTGGCAAGGTCTCCACGCGTGACGACCGTCTGCACCGTGGCCGCAAAGTCACCAGCGCCTTCCTGATGCAGGGCTGGGGTCAATTCCTCAACCAGGTTCTCCTGATCCTGCTCCTCCTCATCAACACTGGCGGCCACTCCAGCCCGCCATACTCTGAGCTCGCTACTCAGTGGACATACCGTCTCTCCTTCGCTTTCCCAGCGGCTGGCACGCTCTGGCTCGTCTACTACCGTACCTACAAGATGCACTCCGCTTCCAAGCAGCTCCAGCTCGCCAAGAAGAAGCAGAGCGTTACTGGCTACGATACTATGGCTCTCAAGTACACCTTCACTTATTTCGGCCCTCGTGTCATTGCTACCGCTGGTGCCTGGTTTGCGAATGATATTTTCTTCTACGGCAACAAGCTCTTCCAAGGCCAGTTTATCAAGATTCTTACCCCTGGCAACAGCTCCGTCATGGTCGGTTGGCTCTGGAACTTGCTCAACGTCGGTATCTCGCTGGTCGGTTACTACCTTGCCTCTTTCCTGATTGATAACAAGCTCTGTAAGATTCCCCCTAACCTCCTGGCCTATATTTTACTAACATATCTCAGACGGCCGCAAGTGGATGCAGATTGTCGGTTTCATGCTCGACTTCATTCTCTTCACCGTTCCTGGTTTCGATTACGAGCACTACTCCACCACCGGCATCCACTCCTTCCAGACCATGTACTTCCTCTCTTCCTTCTTCAACCAGTTCGGTCCCAACGCCGTCACCTTCATTGCGGCCGCCGAGGTGTTCCCCACTCCTATCCGTGCCACTGCCCACGGTTTCTCCGCTGCCTGCGGCAAGCTCGGTGCCCTTACTGCCGCCATTATGCTCAACTACCTCACCCAGCCGCAAATCTTCAAGGTCGTGCCATGGTTCGGTCTTGCCGGCTCTATCGTCACCTTCCTCTTCCTCCCGGATACCACCGGTCTTGATCTTAAGGAACAGGAACGCCGCTGGCACTTCATCCGCAACGGTCTTGAGCACGAGTACCACGGTGTTGCCATCCACCCCAAGCACTTGTCCGTCTGGGAGCGTATCCGTGGCGTCGGCAAGCACTACAACGCCGAGCTCGACTACCAGCAGCGCATCGAGGAGCTCCGCGGCGACTGGGAGCGCTGGATGGAGCGCAAGGCGATGGAGAAGGAGGCTGGTGACATTGACGAGGTTGACGACGACGACTTCTCTGATGAGGTCTCCACTTACTTCTCGCGTACGAGCAACAGGACGCCCGGCCAGACGCCCATGATGGCCGGCCAGGAGAAGAAGGAGGTCCCCGGGGAGGAGAACGGCAACGGCGTGCAGATCTAAGCGGAGCTTGGTCTCGCGCGTTGGTTATTGTTTAAGTAGGTTTGGGCTAGTAATAATGGATGGTGACGCAGTTGACGATAGATGGTTTTGGTCTATGCAATAGATTGGGAAAAAGAATGACTTTTGTGTCCCTTTTTTTCTCTCTCTGGTGGAAAAGATCATGTGTTGACGGTTTTTACATTCGCTGAATTCCCCCCCTTTTTTTTTCCTGTATACCATACTTTCGCCATCTCTCACCAAAATACCCAAAGTGCCATCGTTGGATCAGTTCTCTCAACATACCACATTATCACCATCACTGTACTCTAAAACGTGGCACCGGTGAACTCCAGGTAGAAACATGGTGTACCACTCTATACGATCTAATAATATCACCGAGTGCCCGTCTGCATTGTACCACGTACCACCGTACCGTTATAGCTTTCCAGGGCGTTGGAATGTGTTGGTGGATGGGCCCCCCGGTCCCGTTCGTGGGAGCGTGGCTGATGTGATACGATGCTCGAGCGAGGAGCAGCGCGGCGAGGCCGCAGCACGGGCTGTGAGTGGACGAGCGCCCTGCGTTCGCGGGCACCTGCTCTCGTTCTCGGTGTCGCCGAGACATTTCGCACTGTCATCAAACCCGCGAATACTCGCGTGAAGCTTATCCTCGCCTTTCCTTTCTTTTTCCTAACCCGTGCTTTTCTGTCTCCAAAGTGTCGAATTGCTCCCTCGTAGCATGATGATTTGGAAAGTCCGGAAGCTGGAATGCGACGACTCGGATTTCTAACTGACTCGCTCTGAGTAACGTAGACGACAGATCAGATTTACCATATTCGCTAAAACTGCATACGCGAAGGGTCCTAATTCGGCTGATCGCCAAGTGCATCTGCCGCTTCTCAAAAAATCCGATCTTTGTAGAAGATCCTTTCGTCTCATCGTCGATGAAGTCGTCATCTCTGTCTTTTCGCTTTCCCCATCAGCATGCACGCTCCTCTTGGCCCACCGATTATCGCGGCCTCGAAAGGCAAATCAAGGCTTACGATCCCGCAACCGCAATCTGCATGTCAATGACGGCGAATTTCTGTGAGGTGGCGTCGATGCGATTCCAGAGACACCTTCAGCGTTTCCGCAGCTCGCCTCGCTCAAGACCTGGATCTTCCTTGTTCCGCGGTCTGAAGCACTTCGTGAAGATATGCGATACTCTGTTTGTCCAGGAATGCAGACCCTCTTGATCGAGATTCTCTGGCTCTTTGCTATCCGTCACTCCTATGTGTGTGTCTCTGAAAGCGCTCTTCTCAGGTATTGGTATGCCACCCTCTGAATTGCGTGCGTCTTCATTCCGTGTGCGTTGGGCCGCCCGGTGGAACAGGTTCTCTTTCACTGATTGCAAACATTTTGACTTGGGCAGTCCCTGGGTTTTCAGCCAGTAAAATGCAAGCCAGACGGCAATTGCTGTCACGACCAAAGACACGATTTCGCCAACAGCTGTGCTCGTCAGTTATGTTCTATCCCAAAAGCCGAGTTGAACGTACTCATCCAACGACCAATGTACCCGGTTGTATACAAATAAGAGTTATCCACGTTGATCTGCTGCCTGTGGAACTTATCAATTGGAAGCGCAAAGAGACTCGATATGAATGATAATGGTGTGAAGACAACGGTGATGATTGTGAAGCCTATGACGGCGGTGCTTAGCGTCGTGCTGTTATGCGACTCTTTCAGACCGGCGTGCTTGGATTTCAGGTCGAGTTGGGTGAGTATCCACTTCTCCACCCGTTCCGCATCTCCATCTATTTTTTCAATGCGCCGTTTGAACTTCGGCAGCTGCTCCATAGGCCGTTCAATAATTCTTTGAAGCGTCGATTTGACATCTGGCTTCGTATCCTTCCATATCTCTTTAGACCGGTCTTTCCAAAACGCATTCCAGACTTCTTCTTGTTGGATAAGTACGTTCTTGATCATCGCGAGTTCATCTCGAATGTCGCTTATATAGTGAATGAATCTCTCCTCTTCTTCGATTTGAATAACATCCATGCCATGCTCCATGTAGCGCTGCACCTCATCGTATGTAGTCGCAACGGCTTTCTCGAATGTGTAGAAGATCGACTCTTCCAGCCCAGCCATGCATGGGCGTTCGAGGAAGTTAATGCATTCAGAGATAATGTAGGCCGTAAGCTGCTCGCTAGTCAGGCGACTGATCACTCGCGATTTTGTGTTTTCAAATTCATTTCGTATATGACGATACAGAAACTGGTGTCGTGTATCTGGAAATGCGGTTATGACGGCATTGTCAACCTTAAACAGCCACAGCTGTGAAACCATGAGCAGTCGTATGATTTCGTCTTTGCTCTGGTCTTCGCTCTGGTCTCTGCCCTGGTCTCTGCTTTGGTCTTTGCTCTGGTCTTTCGCAACCCGGCTTATCACCTGGTCGCCGTTGCGTTTCGCCAGCTGTGAGTTGCTTAAGCCTAGATAATAGAATTCATCCAACGTACGAGGGAGATGCGCATTCGTAAATGACGTCCTTCTTAGAGCCAGATCAGTCTTCCGCGTGGCGAGTAGATATTCTCTGTTCGTCGAATCGAAGTATGGAAGCTGATCAAAGTACGGTTAGTCATTCCACACCGCCGAAATATGCTTTCTGTCCTTACCACAATCGACGCAAGCTGCGCTGTCTTTGGAGATTTGAGTTCTTGATATGTGCGAGCCGCATCTGCCTTTCCAGTGGCCGCCTCTGTATTACTGGTCTTCACTGCCCCATTCGAGATGCCACGTCCCTCGTCTCTTTCCACGTCAGCTCCCAGTTCCCTCTCGTACTTTCCAGTCGCCTCGCCTTCGATCTCGCCGTTTGAATCCTCATTGTCGGCGCCATCTCTGTTATCAAGAAATTCAACAGTTTTTTCTTTGGCGGTTTCATCGCCATAAGAGTCATAAACTCCAAAATGGACCGTAAAACGGAAGCTCTCACTTTCTGCCGTTGTGACAGTTTCCGAGTAGGTGGTAAAATAGGAAGGTTCCCGGAATTTCAAACTGGACTCAGCAGCATTCTGTTCGAGAAAGGTCCGAGCAAGAAATTGAAGGATTTGCCTCGTCACATCCTTATCATGGCCTCGTAGTACGCTGACTTTGCTGATGAGTGCCTTGCGTCACTTAGTGCATATTGCCCATGACGAGGTGCGTCGACTTACAGTGAACAATGGATCCTGATATGCAATTAGAAAACCTCACATGCAGTGCTTAGTCGACTTACATTATTCTCATCCAGATGGAACCAAAATGCAGTCCGTTTCTCTCGAATATACCGCCAGGCCTCGTTAGGGTTTTCGTCTTTGAAGCATTGTTGAAGGGGCGTCTCTAAGACTGCTTTCTGTTTCAACATCATAAGGCGAAGTTGGCGATTTGCCCTCTCAGGCCTTAAAACAGAGTCGTTTGCCGACAACTCGCAGGCAAATCGAAGCAATTTTTTAATTGAGAATCTTGGGTACGCAATGTCCCACGCTGTTTTTCCGTTTCGGTCTCGAGCGAAAAGGTTGGCCTTTCTTTCGAGTAATGCTTTAAAGAGTTTCTTCTGTCCTGTTTTGGCTGCTTCATGAATCAGGGTCAATCCTTCGGAAATTTCTAAATTGGCGTCCGTATGGCCCACGTCGATCAGATGTCCTACGATCTCAGCGCGGGTTTCGACATTGTCGTCAGCAGATGTATAAGGACTCGACGCAAGGCGAGATACATATGCATCCCAGTTGACGCCCTGACAAAATTCTTTCGGAAGTTCCTTGAGAAAATACACCAAAACAAGGTTGCGTCCTTCCCAAAGAGCCAAGTCGACAATAGTTTCGCCCTGAAAGGTTCGCTCTTTCCAATCTGCCCGTCTCTCGATTAGGAACTTTACAATGTTCAGCTTGCCAGATGCAGCGGCCAGGTGCAGAGCTGTGCGGCCTGCTTTATTCTTTTGGTTGATCTTTGCATCATTCTCGACAAGGTAAGTTGCTATCTCCAAGGATCCTCTGGAAGTGGCCAACTGCAAAGGTGTGAGATAGTCTAGGTCGGCCTCATTGTTGACATCGGCATTGCTGCTCACTAGGACTTTGGTAATCTCCAAGAAACCCATAGAGATAGCCAGCTGGAGCGGAGTTATCCCATAGTCGTTCCGCACATTGACGTTTGCACCTTCCTTGATCAAGTACTTGACGACATCAGTCCTCCCATACTGAGCCGCTTCGTGTAATGCCGTCGTCTCCTCTCCTCTAACTTGGTGATCCACATTGGTTCGTGAATCATTCAGGATAATTTTGACAGCCTCAATATGTCCGGCCCTCGCTCGTTGAACCAAGGCGTCGTCGATCTTGGCTCGTGGATCGATCAAGCAAGCTTGAAAGAAATTAAGATCAATAGCCCTTTCTGCGAGAAACTCATTTAAATCTGGGATATAGTCAGGACATAGCGAGACAGTTCCACAACAGCAGATGGCTTACCGTTCTCGGATATCTCTCCAGTCTCATTCGTCGAGATCTGTGTCAATTGGGGTGAGAGATCGCCTCCACTCCAGCCATTGGCGTTTGATGTTTCCATGTTAGACAGAAGCATTGACCAGATAATACGCGAAGTGTGGCAGACACATTGCAAGCTCAATGGGCAAGACAATGAAGGCGTAATGTGGGCAAACAAGTTTGCCAATTACAATGGTTCAGAGTGGTGATTCCGGTGAAGAAGCCAAGCACCGGTGCTCAGCCTGATCAGTCAGAAACCCATATCCGAACCATCGCAGCTTATTAACGCAAAACTAAAGAGACGTAATGGACGGTTTGGCAACTTGGGCCAATACTCCGGACTATAGCAGATAAAATGGAGGAGCAAGAGCGAAGTATTAGAAATTCGATTCTCTTCGGCGAGTATGGAAGCATGCGGAGATAGTAAGAAATATAAGATTGGACGACTGGAAATATGAGGAGCTGAACAGATGCGAAGCCTTGCAGCGATTGCGGCCATGATTGGGTCTCTCGACCTCCCCATGGCACTTCGGGTATGCATCGGTTACGACATGCATCGTACCCTGTCCAGAGGAGAGGTTGACGAGTGAAGGACCTCCGTTTGGGGGAGTCGTACATTCTTCAGTTGCGGAGAGGTCGTCAGGAGGTTCCAATCTGGGAGGTTGTGCAGAGTTGGACGTGGCCACGGAAAACGCCGAAGCTCAACCAGGACTGCCCTAGGACGCAAAGGGCTTGGGGGCTTTACGCACCTAAGGAAAGGCACATCCACTCTGAGAGCTGGGTGAAGTTCAGGGCTTATGAGCACCCAGAAATTCCAGAATGCGGTCCGCGCCGCTAATGCTAGCTCGGCTCGCGAAGCCTTTCGATATCGACATTCCGCAAGTGCCAAGTTGAGGCTCAAAGATTGGAAATGCATTTGGGACAGTCATGGCTTACTCTAGTAGTAGGATAGGTCATTAAGGCACCTTATCATTTCATGCACACATATTTTGCAAATAGAGACCTATACTAATACCGTGCTATGTATTCCGCCAGAATTTCTCTGACACGGCCATATTTTATGTCGAGACTTCCGTTAGAGGTATCCTACATGCGTAGCTCGAGTACGGGTCAACGGTCCAACCTCCCCTTTCAAACTTGGTGAAATTCGTGATCAAGTTGCTATATCAATTAGATGAGTATCTGAGTCACTATAAGGACACCACCAGAAGCTTAGCATTATATTCCATTTCATTCCTCGTCTAAAACGTGTACAGCGTACAATTTGCTAATTCAGGAAGGGGCAGATTCCGTTGACAGATTCCGTTTAACGACTTTGCTAGGCTATCTTTACATATATCATTCATGACTTTCCCCCGAACCTTCCAAACCCAACCGCCCCATCCCGTCTGAAGAACTTCCCCAAATTCTTCAAATTCTCGTTCAAGTTCCCCGTGCTCACACTAGGCTCAGGCTGTTGCGCAGGTGCCAGTCCTCCAACCGTTGGCGGACTTGGATTATCGCTTCCTCTCTGCCCGCCTGATCCTAAAGCCGGACTGCCAAAGCGATCAACCCCCTCTCTCGCCGCGCTGATGAGAGCAGATCCAAACGCACCGGGATCGAAGCGGCCGCCGGCGATGCCCTTGCTGTCCGCTGCGCCTGTGGTCGCAGGAGCGGTGCTCTGTTGCGACGCAGCAATCTGTAGTGGTCCGAGTAGCGGAGAGGATGCGACAAGATTGACATTTGAGGGCGCAGAGCAGTGCGCTGTGAATATTTCAAGAAGAGAGGTTTGCTCGGGGCGACGAATACCTTTGAGTTCGAGGATCTTGCGAAAGTTCGTGTCGGAGCGGTCGGCGATATGGATGAGATAGGCCGAGACAAGGGCTTCGGGTGGTGATGGACGCACTTGAAGAGTCTTGAGAAGCGGATCAAACTTGGCTGTTGTAGTTGTGACACGTTTTACGAAACTGATAGGAATGTTAGTAAAGTTAAAATTATTAAGGCAATGTGCAAGAGAAAGATGGAACGCACCTTTGTGGAGGAGGGGTGCCTGGCTCCAAACCAATGGAGCCAAGTTCTGTCAGCCCTTTCTTCAGTGCATATGAGTCAAGGAGCATCTGCTCTGCGCCGACCTCTGAGACTGGCTTGCATTGCACGATATTATTGATGAATGTAGTTACCACCGAATCAACCATGTTGTCGCAGAATGCGCGCGAATACTGCTGCTTGTGCATGTACTTGATGATTTCCGTTGCTTTTTCCTGCAGTCGTTGCAAGAGTAGAGCAACGTACGTGCTTTGGTCGCCAACGCTTTCGAGCTTGCCCCATGGCGTATTGCGCATCTCACGCCAGGCTGGCTCACATTCCGTCTCGACCTTGCGAACGAGAGCCCGAATCGTGGCACTGGCGATACCCATGAATGCATCTGCTTGGCTTTGCAGGTCCACGCTCGACCGGAATTCTTCATCAATCCGTCCCTTGATCTTTTCTTCGAGTTGGTTGCTGGTCTGGTAGCAATAATCTGCCGTATTAATAATTACGATGCAGTCTTCGATCGAGGGTCCTTGAGGTCCAAACCGCTCGGAAAGGAAGTAGAACAACACTTGCTGGCTATACTCTTCCAAGTACTTTGCAAAGGTCTTCGATAATTCTAAGAGTCGGCTGCCTGTCGAAAGCTTCGCACATTGAGCAAGTCCAAGGCGATAGAAGTGGAACAGTTCGGTAGACGACGCCATCACAGACTGGGGTGAAAATTCCTCGTCTGCATTTCGAATAGGCTGTTGTCGATACTTTGGGATAAGTGTACCCAACTGCTTATCCTGTGATTCTACCCATAGCGTCATGTACGGCTCGAACGCCTCCGATATTAGATGGCCTGATGAAGGGGGCTTTTCGTCTCGAGAAGTCATAGTATCGATCGATGCTCGTGAATCGTTGGCGAAGCGCCGGTCGAGGCTATGCTCAAAGTCTAGCGTTTCTTGAAGACATGAGAGCAAAAGGTTCACATCGATTGTTTGACCGTCTATTCGCCGCATGGACCGCTGTAGTATTGCCTTGAAATCATCTCTGGTTCCTTCGCAGAAGGCGTTGGCGAGCATCTCGTTGACCCGCCAGTGCGAAGGGAAGATGCTGGCATGCTCATTGTCATATGTCTTTAGCATCCGATTGAACCAAGAGTAGCGGCGCGATATATTGTCCAGCGAGCCTGCCTCATCGTTGCCCCGAAAGACCTGCCTGTACTCTCGGAGTTGAGTATTGCAGTACCACGTTATGAGCCGCGACCGAGCATGTTCGCCCAATGCATCCATAACCAGACAGGCTTCAGCAAGCATTCGTTTCCGCTGAGATACCTCTGCCTTTGCGAATGTAACCTCAAAGTCCTCACACACTTGCTCCATCAGCTCTCTTTGTAAGTCCGCCACGTTGCGGCTCAGCGTCGCAATCTGGTCAATCGACCTGTAACTCTTGAAATGCGCCGCTAGCTGCATCACAGCTTGAAGCAGCTGCGCACATTCGCGATACTGCCGTGTCTTGCTCAGCCCCCTTAGTTGTTCATAAGCCGTCGTGAGCATCTGCAACCGCTTCAGAGCAGTCATCGAGAGCGTGAGATTGCGCTTCGTGCCATCCAGCCTCTTAATGTCCGCCGTCATCTCTGTGATCGTCTGTTCTGTCTGTATCGCTCGCTCGCGCACATTCTCAATCTTCTTGAAGAGCTCTGCAAGCTCTGCCTTTGCAGCCTGGATGCGCTGCACGCTTCCCGTATCTGTTGCGAGCTGTGCAGTGACATGTTCGCTGATGTCCTCGTCAAGGTCGCGCTGATACTGTCGTAAGGTATCTGAGGTAGTTTCGACGGAGGCGAGGGTCGAGGGATGGGAGAATATCGCATTCAAGTGGTCGATGGGGTCGTAGTCGGCTATCACACTCGCGTTAGTACCTCGGAGCAACGCTTCGACGACATCTCATACGGGAGTCAAGCGAGCTTGCTGTGGTTACAGTAGCTGCCGGCATAGAGGATCAATTCCAAAGATTAGTCGAAGTGAGAGGAGAGTTTCGAGGTTATACAGTTTTTGTGTGCAATGTAAAGCCGTACGATAATCCAAAAGATCAACGTAGCTTGCAGGGGTCGCGTGTCAGGGGTTTCTTTAGACGAGAAGTTGTTCTAGTCGTTCATCTCACCAGCTGCATACACCACATAAATTGAACAGCACTCATTCATTGTGTTACTGTATTTATGGATATATGGATTTTCCAAGGCTATCGACCCCGCCGCTGTTTAATCTTCATGAGTGCTTGGGAACTAAGGAGCCCGTCCACGGAAGGCCCTCTCTGCCAACCACTTCAGAGGCTTTGTCCACAGAAATCTTTGATGCAGAGCATCCCCGGTACTCTCTCCATGATCCTCTAGGTCCTCTTTTCCAAGAATGAATGCTGCAGCTCCGCCAAGAACGAACCAAATCGCCGAAGGCAACCCAGGACGTTCGATACAGAGCATATCAGGGTACTAGAACATCTCATTGATTTCTTGAGACGTGAGCACTGGAGCTTGGGGATCATCTAGCTCCATGATCCACTTGAGTGCAAGAAGTGCGTCTTCGGAATTTTTCCATGCCCCCATCAAAAGGCCGCCACGATTTTGTCGTATCTAGCCGTAGAAACTCATGGAATATGGTTGTCGTCGCTCGTGGAGGACATTAGAAACTGGCTTCTGTGAGAAAGCAAACGCCACACAGCGGACCGGATGCTTAGCAGCAAAGTTTAGCATCGTAATATGCATTTCATGCTGCGAGATAATTTGACAGCATAGCTCTTGATGATGAGAGGTAATCTTGATGCTCTTGACGCGATAGGTCTTGAAAGCGAGCATGGTTAGCAGGAAGTGGAGTTTAAGAGATGTACCCCTACGTTGTGGGTGAAGAAAGGGCCATCGGTTGTTGAACGCTATTTGCCCACCTACCTCTTTCAGGCATAAGTCTTGAAGTTTGTTCGATGTTATTAGGAGAATACAGAAGCTTCTGAGTATCATACTAGAGTCTGCAAGTATTGACGCAGGTTATCATTCACCGCATCTAACAAGTTCACGCGGGAGCCTGAGAGATCAAAATATGACATTATGAAAAGGATGGAGTCTCACGCTCAAGGTACCTATGGAAATAGACTTGAAAATACATCTGGACTGCTTCTTCGACTTGATGTGATGCAGTATTGAAGGACAATGGAGGTTGCGAGGATGACTCGAATTAACCAACCGCGGCCCGTGACGGACCCCTTACAAATGCCCGAATTTGGCTTCACTGCTCTTGTTCGATCTCACAATCCAAACGTTCGTCTCTTTCATCACAAAATGAACTTTCTTCGTACAGCTGTGAGATCACGGCCTTTGATATCAACGCGAGCCTTCTCTTTGACGACGAGGCGACGGGCGCTCGCAACTCCGGTCAATCTACCAAAATGGTACGACACGGTCACGTTTCATATGAGTGGCAAACATTTCCATGCACTTTTATTTCGCGAAATATCACAGGACTTGCTCTGAACATAATTTGACATCCGTCGGACATCCGTCGGATTAATTTTCAAATTCATAACTTGATCTGATGCCCAAATTGCAGGCTTCAAGATAACGGCCATCTCCTAAAACCCCCGATCAATAACTACTGCGTCTACAACGACGATGTAACAGTCATGGTATGAGTGATATCTCAAATCATTTCCTGTACGCAAACTGACTCTCCCAGATTGTCGGTGGCCCCAACGCCCGGACAGACTACCACATCAACGAAACCCCCGAGTGGTTCTATCAGTACAAAGGCCGGATGCTGCTCAAGACCGTCGACGATGGTACCTTCAAAGACATCTATATCAACGAGGGTGAGATGTTCCTGCTGCCCCCAAACACGCCGCACAATCCGGTTCGTTTCGCCGATACCGTGGGAATCGTGATCGAGCAACACCGTCCGGAGGACTCGGTCGACCGGCTTCGCTGGTACTGCCAGAACTGCGGGCATCAGGTGCACGAAGCAAGTTTTCACTGCACAGATCTCGGTACGCAGATCAAAGAGGCGGTGGAGAAGTTCAAGGCGGACACAGAGACGCGGACGTGCAAGAATTGTGGAACGCTGTGTGATACGGCACCGAAGTCGAGCTCGTGAGAGACGCATGTGAAATAATGCCTCAAATGAGCATGTAGAGTAGTCCGACGTCCCTTCCAAATAGAGCACGTGTGATCGCTTCTGTCATTTCCGCATTACCTTGAAGCATGTGCTATCGGTTGGGGTGGAGCCACCATGTCGCGAGGGGTAACTCAACTCACTAAGTCCTCTACAATGTCGAGGGGCAGCTGATTGATGGAATCGATGCCGGAAGAGGGTTTGGGCATCGTTGGAGTCTACTTCGAAGGAGCGACATTGAGCTGGAAATTATTTGAGAACGACCGTAAATATTCTGTATGCACAATGGAGTACAGTGGTGAGTGTGCATCTGAATGCCAGTGTGCTCTTTACAATGCCGTCGACATCCATCTGTGAGGTTCTTATTTGAGTGTGCATATCGCAAGCGAGATGCAACAACAAATCTTCGTTAAGGCGAATGCTATTACACATACGTAAGGGCATGCAGCATGAGTGCCGAGGGAGAGTGCGAGCATCACTGGAGTCAGCTTCGTAACGGCGACACTACGCCCGTAAGTTGCTATGCAAAGGTCTGAGCAAACATGACTTACATACTGCGAGTTATATATTGAGAGAGGGCACGAACATCACCAGAGTTTCTTTAGAAGGCACAGGCGCACACGAGAAGGCTGTTTTCGAAGACACTTGTATTCTCTATGTGCATTGAAGGGGGATCGTCTCAGCTTCTCCTCGAAGTCGAGGATACTGACGCCCGGCACCGCGTGAAGGTGCGATCCCCATCGCCGAGCTCCTCCTTTTACTCTACTCCATTACATCCAACCTTCCCAACGACCATTCCTTCTCTTACCCACTGTAGTACGCCTCGTCATCCATATCCATAAACTCTTCATCCACCTCTTCCCAGATAAGCATCTCCCCTTCCACCTCCACCACCTTCCCTTGATCCTGCCTCCTCTTGAAGTATTCCTTCCACTCCGGCTCAAGTTCCATCTCTCCCATCAGATCCTCCAAGCTGATATCGTCATCCCAACTCTTGACCTTCCCCAGCTGTCCACCTCTTGCATACCTTTGTGCCAACTCCACCAGCTTGACACAGAACCGTACCCAACCTTCCACCGCTCGGACGTCCAGTGTGCCGGTGTGCTGTCGGAATTCGACGGTTCGTGGGCGCGCGCCGTTTGCCGCCGATGCAGCGAAATTGACAATGTGCATCTTGTTGCCCACATACTGGATGAGGGCAGCGACAGGATCCCTTGCCCGATCCACACGATCAAATAGGCACGTGCGGATCTCTTCCAAGCTCTTCAACCCGGGCTGGTACCACCTCTTCTTCCCGTCGCCGTCGGTTCGGAGGATCGGGCCGGTCGGTTCGGCGTAGAAGTTCTCGCGGTTCGAGACGATTAGGTCGGAGCGGCCGCGGCGGGACGAGTGGTGGATCGTCGAGATCTCGTGTGCGTAGACGATGACGAGGTAGGCGAGGGTCTGGAGGGTTCGCGTATCGAAGGCGGTGCCGTCGGGGAGGCCGACGTGGACGTGGAAACCGCATTGGAGGTCGGCGGTCGAAGTGTGGAGCGGTTGGTCGCGTCGGAAGTTGTCGATCGATCGTTTTTTGAGGATGTCGGCGGTTGCGAAGGTGAAGGAGTTTGCGGCGTGCCTGAAAGAATGCCTATGGCCCTGTAACGTTGTTACGATCTTTTTCAAATCTTGAAGGAAGGGGGAAACACTGCGATACGGCGGCGAGACGAGCTCAACGCCGTAAGAATCCCACTCATCCAGATCAAGCGGTCGGGAGACGTTGGAGATGGGTGCAATGGCGTTTGTCATCGTCCGTTTGTCGGTTCCGCTGAGGCTGATATCGTCGGTGATCGTCCACGCCTCATACCGGTCCTTCTTGGACCAGTCGTCGCTGTGAAAAACGTCGAATCGTTGTTGGAGTGCCGAGGACAACAGACCGTGGAGGATGTGGAGTGGCTCGGTATGATACGCTCGAATGGAGGCAGGGACTGTGGTGCGTTTGCCGGATATGCTGGTGAGCTGCTTTTCCGTAGAGGAGCAGAAGGAAGGCTTGACTGTGGTAGGATTGTCTCCTGCATCCGTCAGCGCCCAGCTGTTGTACGGAATGGATCGATGAAGTTTTTGGCGAAGCATAAGCTCTTCCTCCCAAGACACGTCCTTGACGATGGCCGATGTTTTGAAGTGCTCTCGAAGGTAACCGAGTAACAGGTCCTCGTGGAAGAGAAAGACGAATTCGAGCTCGACGCCAAAAGTGAGGCAGGGTCGCGGTGCAACGTCGCCGGATTCGTAGGAGGAAGGAGTCGTCGTGCTGTTTACTAGCTGTTCCTGATACTCCCACTGTGCACGGATATTAGCCATTTCGTCTCTTGACAATATTCTCAGCGAGGTGGGGAGAGATGGAAAGGCAGATGGGAAGGGGTCCAGAGACATGTTAGAAAGACACAGATAGATGGCAAGAGAAGATGCAGATTGGGAGAGATGGGCAGGCAGATGGGCAGAGATAGAGGTAGATGGCGAGGTAGATGGTGGCGATGTAGATGAAAGGAGATTGCAAGGCAGATAGTTGTAGATGGAGAGATAAATGGATGTAGATGGCGAAGTAAATGGCGAGAGAGATTGCAGGGGTAGATGGCAGAAATAGCGAAGATGTATGGAGAGGGTAGAGATAGAGGCGATGAGGCAGATGAGGCAAATGGAGGGAGACGGCGAAGATCGAGGGAAATGGTCGAAATAGACGGAAATGGCCGAGATGGTTGAGATGGAGAGAAACGGCAGAGATGGTAGATATGGCAGAGATGGTAGATGTAGCAGAGATGGTAGATATGGCAGAGATGGTAGATATGGCAGAGATGGTAGATATAGCGGAGATTGAGAGTGGAGTGAGATAGTAGAGATTGAGTGAGATGGCAGAGATGGCGAAGAGAATGAAGATGGCGATAGATGGCTGAGATAGAGTGAGATAGTTGAGATAGTGGAGATGGCGGAGTGAGATGATTGGCATGGTAGAGGTAGATGGTAGAGGTAGATGGTAGAGGTAGATGGTAGATGGTAGAGGTAGATGGTAGAGGTAGATTGCGGAAGATGGTCGTGTATAGCTGAAATTGCTGATGATTGAGATGGCGGGAGATGGTGAAGATGGTAGATTGGCTGATATGGAGTGAGATGGTGGAGCTGGAGTTGCGGTAGACAGGGGACAGGGCGAAGATCGAGAGGCGTGGAGAGATGCAGCTTGTATGATGGAGATGTTGTGTGTGAGAGAGCTTGTGTGTGAGAGAGCTTGTGTGCATGGGAAATTTGGTGTCTGAAGAATCTGAAAAATTGAGTGTGCAGATTGAGACTAGAAAGTGTAATGAAGAAAGAAAGAGAAGAGACGGGGATGAAGACCCCTTTATACTCTGGAGGTGCTAATTCTCACGGGCATTGATCAGAGCAGCAGCAGAAACACAGTTGATAACCGTTGAACCACATGTGCGGATGGACCAATGAAAACACATTGGAAGTCATGGAGAACGTGATGACCGTTGAAACGTGACGGGCCGCGCCGCAGATTGGTCAAAGCTCTATAAAATCGTAAGTGTACAGCGGGGTATCCACGGGCAAAAAGCCGTCTGTCCAGAACGCCTCTGCCAATACATGAAGACGGAAATCTAAGTTGTTCCAATAATGCGTGTTGACATTACCTATCCACTGTCAGTGTGGCCTTTACCCTTCGAACCAAATACTCCTTTCGCCCAATCTTTGGCATGATCAAGTTTGTCAGCCAACCACTGCCACCACTTGTTTATTCTATTCTTCTCGGATCCGTCGTCTGCTGCCTGGGTCTCTGTAGCCACAGGACTTTCTGTTGGGGAACCAGACCAGGGGAATGTAGTAGAGATCACGATTCCAGCTTCTGCGACGGACAGACGGTCTGAGAGTAATTCTGATGCTTCTTTTGTCGCTTCCGCTAATGCAGAGCTCGCGGCTCCAGCCGCGGCCTCGGCTGCTGCAGACTCGACAGGCGTAAGAGTGTGAGTAGGTGGATCGTCTGGAGTATCGAGCTTCGGCGTCTCCGGGTCTGAGTGTAAGCCAATGGGTTTCAATGGTAGGCGCAGTGTACCATTGTTCGGAGCCGGAGAAAGACCAATGGAATCGCAGACTATGTTGTAGACTTCCGTATTTTCTAGAGGTCGGTCAGCATGGTGGAACAATCAACCGAACTGTGGTTCTGAGGGGAGTATCTTGGCATGCGGAATCTAGAACTTACGGAAGACTTCAACCCTGCTATTCGGCTTGTGGGGGAAAGCAGGGCCCCTGGCCACGAAGATGGCACGCATAAGCGGATGTTCATGATCGTAGCCATGCAAGCCCCTGGGATGATACACATCGCCATTCTTCAGCGCTTCTTGAACGTCAAATTCATCTTTCTTCACAATAGCCCAACCTGCCTTTGGCACAATCCACAGAGGGGCAATGCGGTCGTTGTTCGAGAAGTGATAACGTTCCGGCATATTTTTGTCTCTCAGATAGATCTCCACATTTGGATTGTCTTTCGTATTTTCCTTGACTTGATTGTAAAGGCTCTCCAGGTCCTTGATATTCTTCGGTCGAAGTCCATAGAGAGGCCAGCCATCAGTGTGCTCTATCTTGCTAGTATCCACGAGGTCTTCCAGTTGCATCAAACGAGTGACATCAGTTGTTGCCATTCCATGATCGCTGACTACAACGACGTTGACAAGCTGCGTCAGGTTGCGCGCTTGCAGTCCTTCAAATAACTTCTTCAGCATGTCGTCGACGTTCTTGATCGTCTGGCGGATTTCGGTGCTATTCGGCCCATATTTATGACCGTGTGTGTCGACAACTGGCACATAAGCGAGCACAAGTTGAGGGCGCTGTTCGTTGATTCGCATCGAGGAAAACTCTTCATGCTCTTGGCCTGGAAGGTCAATATACTGCAGGACCTTCTTAACCTTGTGCTCTAGCACTTCGCTTCCATTGTACTTGTCCACATGAGCAGGTTCAATGCCTCCAATATGTGCCTCGCTACCAGGCCACATGTGGATGGCGCTTCGGACCCCTTGATTCTCAGCTGTCACCCACAGCGGCTCACCGCCCCACCACTTTGGTTGCTTTGCAGACTTTGGATGTGTATAGTAGAATTCCTCCTCGAAATCTGTATCCCAGAATGTATTCCCAACGATGCCATGAGCCTCGGGATACATGCCAGTAGCCATGGTGTAGTGGTTCGGAAAGGTGACGGAAGGAAACGAAGGGAGCATATACAGAGGTGAGATGCCTTCGGCGATGAATGAATTGAGCGTAGGAGTGAGACCTCGCTGGAGGAAGTCGGCTCGGAAGCCGTCGAGAGACACGAGGATCGTTGTGGGAGGGAAGAAAGCGCTGCCGTTCGACAGCAATGCTTGCGTGGCCTTTGTCGAAACTTTTGTCGACTTTGAAGCTCTGTACGCTGCATACAAGAGGACTGCGAATAGGAGAATGATCGCGAGATGGATGGCCATACGCCTGAAAATCAGCTTCCGTCGCGCCTTTTCAGAAGTTAGTACAGTTCCGAGTCTCCACTGATAGTCGATCAACATACCGACTTCTGCTTCCTCACGTCACCCAGCCTCTTCAAATCCGCTTCTGACGAGCCCACCGACTCTCTTGGCTCCTCTTCTTCTGAGCTCGGCGTCAATCTCCCGCCCTCCTCCATCTCATACATCAACTCACTCTCGCCTTCAAGCCGTTTCCGCCTCTTGCTCCTCCTGCCATCTCTCCGCTCTCTCCGATCTTTTCGCGTGCTCTCTTTCCGCGTTGTACGATCATCACTATTTCCCGCACCACCAAACAATCCTTTGATGACTCTACGTTGTGATTCGGGTATCAATTCCTCTCCTTCATAATCGTCCTCGAGAACCTCCCTATCCCGTTCAGCTATCTCGTTGGATGTTCTGCCATCTACGCTCTCATCCTCCTCTTCGACGCGAGCCTCAATGCTCCGCCTACTGCTCTCTACATCTGGAGCGTCGTCGTCATACTGGTCCGTCGAGAGGAGCGCTTTCTTCTCGCGATCGATCAAGGGCATTTCGGGGGCGGAGCGTGTATTTCAGCGTCATCAATTCAGACAAAGCTTCAGAGGAAGGAGCCAATCAAGGACTAGCGCGCCATGTGAACGAGCGTCAAGAAGAAAGGTAGAGTTTACGCCAGACATGGGCAGGTTGTTCACCTGCCAGCACGACAGCTGCGACATCAACGGAGACGCCGCAGGGATGTACTAGTCCGCATGGGCAATAGCGCGACTGCTTGGGCGAGCTTGTTGGAGATTAGCACCGGCATTTCCCCGCACCTACACGACATGGGTGATCTCCGAAGCTCTTGGCAGCTGCATGCTCTCACCACACAATTTGCCCTTCATCCCAAATCCTGCTCGCAGGGCATGGGCTCGACAGCCACCAACCCTTTGAATTCGAGGGCAACCATGCCGACTCTGGCCAGCGATTCCACATTCTTCAGCCGCTGTCAGCCTTGGGCCTTCATCTGTGCCATCACCATTCCCTTCTCGTCATTCCACCGCTGCATGATCCTGCATCATCATGCGACAGCAGCCATGCTCTCCAACTTCCCGCGTCTGTGTGACCCTCTGACCGCTGGTACGTAGTCAGGTAGTGTAGTATATAGTCATGAAACCCCACTTTCTTTGATTCTCTCTGCGCGAGGCTGCTTTGTCTTGCTCGCGAGCATTCTATTTCTGCCCCTGTCTATCAAAATGGCCGAGAAAGAACATGCCGAAGGCACTCCGTACATCACCCCAAACTCTTGCGCCATATCCATGAGCTGACTAATTTTTCCCCCAGTGATGCCGCTCCTGATTTCGTTCCGGAGCGTCGTGGCTCTATCCTCTTCGATAGTGAAGGTAGCATGCCCTGCCCTGCAACTGTAATCGATGGCTAACGTCCAATACAGCCAAACGCAGAGCGAGCATTGCCAATCTAACGTCCAACACGACGGGAGAGTATGTTATCCATCCTGGTCTGAGGCTGTCATACTCACCCAGTCAGGATCCAAAATCCCCTCGTCGGCGTCTCGCAAGATGTTCTCATGCAAGATGTCGAGAAATACGCTGCAGAGTACAATCTGGGACATATCTTACCATTACTCAAGAAGGGTGCTCTGGCTGCGCAGAGCCCACATCTGATTGATAGTTTGCCCGATTTGGACGAAGACGAGAGACAAGCTTTCCGAGAGGAGACGACGCACCGCTTCAAGCATCCAAGGATACTGTACTTTACCATCATCCTGAACTCGATTGCTGCCGCAATTCAGGGTTGGGATCAGACTGGTTCGAACGGCGCTAATCTGGACTGGCCACTGGCTTTTGGTATCGATGACACTGATGGTGGTCCGTGTACTGCAAAGGGAACCTGCGCCCGAAACCAATGGCTGGTTGGCGTGGTCAACTCAATGCCCTACTTTGCCATCTTCTTATTGTGAGTGTACTACAAGTTCTCCAATTTTTCAAGTTTGATGTGTTACACAGTGCCGGATGGGCTTCTGACCCCATGAACCACTGGTTCGGTCGACGAACTACAATCTTCGTGGCGGCTATCTTCTCTGTGCTTGCACCAATTGGATCAGGCCTCACGCAGCACTGGGGTCAGCTCATCGCTACTCGTATTCTGCTCGGTATCGGTATGGGCCTGAAAGAGGTTACTGTACCAGTCTTCTCCGCGGAAGTAGCTCCTGCAAATATTCGAGGCGCGCTGGTCATGACGTGGCAGCTTTGGACGGCTTTCGGTATTTTCTTAGGCACCTGTGCCAACCTTGCCGTGAAAGATGTCGGTAAAATCGCATGGAGGCTTCAACTGGGATCTGCCTTCATCCCGGCCGTCCCGTTGCTCATTGGAATCTATTTCTGTCCGGAATCGCCCAGGTAAAGCGTCTTCCTCTGACGTTGTAACTCAGATTACTGACCCGTAGTAGATGGCTGATGTCCAAGGGACGGCATGCGGACGCATACAAGTCTCTGGTCAGACTTCGGAACCACCCAACCCAGGCTGCCAAGGAGCTCTACTATGTCCATGCTCAGATGCAGCAAGAACAGATTCTGATTGAAGAAGCGGGCTTCGCTGTCAACGCTAGCTTCTTCACGAGATTTGTTGAAATCTTTACCATACCCCGCCTACGACGTGCGACTCAAGCTTCCGGTATTGTCATGATTGCCCAGCAAATGTGTGGCAGTAAGTACCAGTACCCATCTGTGACTGTGCGGATTTCTCACTAACCTTCTAGTCAACATCATCGCTTTCTATTCGTCCACAATCTTCGCTCAAGCTGGTGCTACCGTCACTGGCGCACTTCTCGCTTCTTGGGGATTCGGTCTCATCAATTTCGTCTTCGCTTGGCCAGCAATCTGGACTATTGACACCTACGGACGGCGTTCGCTTCTGCTATTTACGTTCCCAAACATGTGCTGGACTCTACTCGCTGCAGGCCTTTGCTTCCTGATTCCTAAATCGAGCACCGCGCATCTTGGACTTGTCGCTCTTTTCGTATATATGTTCGATGCCTTCTACTCTCCTGGCGAAGGGCCGGTACCGTTTACATACTCCGCGGAAGTCTTCCCACTGTCGCATCGTGAAGTAGGCATGGCCTGGGCTGTCGCTACAAATAATTTCTGGGCTACCGCTGTGTCTCTTACCTTCCCGCGCCAACTCAGTGCCTTCAGTCCTACCGGCGCTTTCGGATTCTACGCGGCTATGAATGCTATTGCGTTCGTCATGATCTTCTTGTGGCTTCCAGAGACCAAGCAGAGGACTCTTGAAGGTAAGCGATTTCTTTTGGGAACCGAATTCCGTCTTTACTAATGCACATGCGATAGAACTTGACTACGTATTCGGCGTTCCAACGCGCACTCACATGAAGTACCAGGTCGGCACAGTGATGCCGTACTGGATCAAGACGGTCATCTTGCGCCGTAAGGGCCTTACACCCCCAACGCTGTACAAGTTCGACCAATACAGCGACGACAGCGCCAGAGAGCAGGTCACTACCAAAGAGGAGGGGACCACCCACATGGACAATGGCACGAATGGGACGAATGGTGACACAAATGGCGCAAAGGACGAGGTGACCGTTTAAACCTCCGCATGGCAACCTAATGAATGTGACATCTCCGGCTCCGTTGTACGGATTGTCAATCGTGGCTTCCTCGTCACAATAGCTCATGCTTTACACATAAACTGGCATTAAATCAGAATGTGTACGTTACGTAATGTTGATACCAGTACCAATCATTTAATATATCAATTAATTATTTGTACACGAGTGACACTGCACTATCCTAGCTACTCGAGATCTTTGGTTCCGTCATAAATGTGATATATTATGAAATTTCGAGGAAACCCAATAACAGAGGAGATTGTTCTCCAGTTTTAAAATTAAACTCTTCTATATCCATTCATGAGAATACCATATAAGTAATTTGCTGCATCGCAAAGCGGCTCTCGGCATTCCTTGGTTGAAGTCTACGTCAACATGACCACGCCGAGAGCCGATAGACGGCGACCTGAATGGATTTTCGCGCGAGTAAGGTGTACGACCGATTATAAACAACAGCATATATCTTCGACGCCATAAGTACAACTCACCGACCATGATCATCCTGGAAATCCTGCATACCAGCCAAAACCACCGTAGTGATAATGGATTCGCACCCAACGCTCCCTTCTTCTCCAGCGTCAGTCCATGCGCACGAAGCACGTGCAAGGACGAGCTCAATCGCGATAAGGCAACGAGGTGATGATGATGATGATGATGATGAAAGGCATGTGCAACGAGGCGCGACGGAGTTATCTCCCATAGACCACTCTTCAACTGGCACGCCGCGAAATGAGAGTGCAAGCCGCCGAAGGCAATCAGGTTCACAGGACGCCAACTCAGAAAGAGCTGGGAATGCACGAACGCAGCAAAGCTCTCACTGGTTTGAGAGCGTAAGGAAGTGGTGGGTAAGGCACGTCAGCGTGTCGGCACCGATAGAGAAGAGACGGGATCATTTGGGTACGTTGCATCCCAAATACACTGGATACATGAGCTAGCTCTCCTGCTCCCGCCGAGAGCGATAATTGACATCTCATCCAGCACTCGAGCGCACGTTTCTAGGCTACGTCCGGACCTCTGTCGCCCTTAGCATGACTGGCGTAACCGTCGCGCAGCTCTTCCGGCTGCAGCACTCCATCAACCCAGATCCCGACTTCGGGTATTATGTCGTCGGGGTTCCGATCGGAGTGACCTTTGTCTGCGCCTCGATCTTCGTGGTGCTCGTCGGCGCATTCCGCTTCTGGCGGCAGCAGAGCGCCATGTTCAGAGGGAAGTGCTTTGCTGGGGGTTGGGAGATTGTTGCGATCATGGGTCTGAGCATCATTGTGAGTGGATACATAACAGGAACTGTGTATGGTTTCGATATTGGTCATTATTAACAGCTAGGAAACAGCTATGCGTCGCGCTATTCGCGGTCCTTCTCGCGGCCGACATCCGTAAGACCTATGGCTGATAGATCTCTTTCGGCCATAATCCTAACCCGTGGTATAGAAGGAACCTCATTCTGAATGCAATGCTCTACGCTTGAGCGCCGTCGCCATGCAAAAAGTATAAATCGAATAGCAAAATTGGGAGCGTCTGACTGCGACGAGGCCCATTACCTATTACGAGGCTGCCTTCATCAGCCCGCACGCCGAGCAAGTCCACCATTGCTTCTCCATGAAGGAACCGCAGTAACGGCAGTTCCAACCCATCGGATCATCGTCTTTGGAGTTGCTGTCCGGCAACCACGTAGGGAGAGGCTGGTTGGACGAGTGCTTCAGGCTCTCGAAAGATCGTTCAGCACCGCAGGCTTCGCAAGCAAGGTAGTTGGAAGGGTTCTCGAGAGTGCAGACCTCACATGCCCAAATTGGAGAGATAGGTTCTGGGGGCACCGCCGCCGATCTTGAGCTTGACGCATCCAAGGGCACATCCGAGGGAATGCTTGGTAATGGTTTATTTTTACGTGCATCGGCGTCCGCGACGAGTCTGGAAACCGGGCGGCCATGACGGTCCACTGGACGTGGAGCATGCCTGGTATGACCGTTCTGAGCTGGCCTGGTGGAGCCATTCAGGACTGATGGTGGAGGCTTGGAATTTGTAGGGACGGCGGGCGGATTCGAAGGCTGCGCAAACTCCAGACCACCTTCTTTAGTCCACGTGAGGCCCTCTTCTGCTGGCTTCCAACCAGCCAGTTTGCGCTCTTCATCTTCCTCCATCAGCTCGATCATTGCTTGCTGAATCGCCAATTCGTTTGCTTCGTCTTCTTGTGCCTTTGTCTCGAAGCCGTTACGTTTAGCCTGCTCCAAGGCCTTCTTGCCCTCCTCAGTGCCAGATGCGCACCCCTTCGTGACTTCTGCACGACGAATAGCGGCGTCTCTTACAGCTTCACGGCTGGGTGGCCTGGGTTGAGCATAGCCGCCAAGCTTATGCCCAGGCCCGTACGGTCCTTGTCGCCTTTGCCGCTCCGCGTGATTGCGTTGAGCCTGGGCTCTTGCCTGTCGCTGCATCTCCTCGTAGGGCATACGGCGTCCACCCAAGGCCTGGCCCTTCCCCATGAAGCCTTCGCCTGTGAAGCCTCTCATAAGTTGACGCTCAGCCTCATCGCGGAGCTCGTTCCACAGTGCATGAAATATCTCGTCATGTGGACCACGTTTGATATGGCATAACCTGAAAATCATGTCAACACTTCGACTAGGTAAAATGGTAGAGAGGAAACACACTCGTGCAAGAGAGTATCCATGCATGCTTCATACGGCATGAACTGCCTTGGATCTGCTGCATGGCGAAGTCGTACGAGAATTCGCTCCCCATGATTCTCGTTGAGACCTAAAAAGTGTATCAGCGCCATCGCAATAAATGGGAAAATTAGGCCGTACCATAGAGCCTGGGGTCATCTGGCAGAAATTCCTGGAGGACCCCAACGCGCCAGCCGCGCTTCCTCATAATGGGCTTGACGAAGGAAGCCATTTTCTGGAGTGTAAGGAGGGCTTCTTGAGCACGAGGTAGGTGTGCCATGTGTATATACGTGCCGAAGCACGAGTCGTGTTCGCGAGCCATGATGAATCAAAGTTGGGCTTTTGGAACTGCCCTTTTGAGGGCTTTGATCAGTAGGCTGAGAAATAAGTTGTCGTGGTAGAAGGAGAAGTTTGAGAGTGACTAGGAGCAGAGAGTGAAGTAGGTACTATGTTACAAGGAAGCGCAAGGGTGACGCAGATTGTAATCTGTGATAAGTTGGCGCGTAGAAGGTCACGTAGAACCCCACGGAAGGGAAGCGGAGGCGATTTCGATTACAGAAATCGAATGAGTGAACCGTTAGGTTGACTCCAGCCACGTCAGCCGCTCTCACCGAGCACTGTTCACCACAACATGTATCGCGCAGCTTGGAGACAAACGGCTGTGACTTTCATCGGTATCGCTGTGATAATACCCGAAATAAAGCGAAATAGGGGTGGCTTGGAGCCTGTAAGCTCCACCGTGGCGTAGATCCAGCCGGATTTCCTGCACGTGATCAAATCTAAGTACGGCTGGTCACGTGGACTCTAATTTTGGAAGTTGTGGTGGCTCAAGTGTACAGCACGCATGTTGATGTTGAATTGATTTGACCATTCGACTAAGTCGAACTCATTTCATCGATGCTTGCGGGCAGATGCCGTAGCGAAGAGAGCAAGCAATATCTGTTCAGGGACGTATTGGGGCTGTGAAGATAAGCTATATTCAGCTCAATGTGGGAGCCCTGATAAATGGAGACTCCTTCATGACTTCTGAGACAGTTTCGTAGATAAGTAAAAGTTGGGGTATCGCTCTAGTTTCATGATCCTGAACTCCGAAAACGGCTTCTCATACGCGAGTTAACCAGTATCAATCGTGATCCTCCTCCGTCAAACCAGGACAGCCCTCCATGGCCCTATCCGGATATTGGTATTTGCACCAGAAGCAATAATTGTACTGCTCCCGCAGAGCGTGGACAACCTTCTCAAGTCGCTCAGCCCGTGGCAAAGCATTAAACTCATCGAGTTCCGGATCTTCTTCATCCAGATCTTCCAATGGATCCAAATCCTTCCCCAAGGCTTGCCTGTCATGCTCATCCTCATCTGAATCGCCATCCGTGGAATCTTTTGAAAAGAATTCACGGAGATTTCGCCGCATCTTTGCCTCTCGCTCTTTCTCTATTTCATGCTGCACCAGTCCTCGCCAGAGAACGTTGGGGCGATGAGGGGTTTTTAACTTGGGTTTTGATGGCGGACGCCCTTCCTCGCGTGCGAGATCCTCGGCATCGGTATCGAATCTTTGCAAGACTTTCTGCGCACCAATGAGCTCGCCCTCCAGGCGTCTCTCCTGCTCCTCCATCCGACGCCGCTCACGGTAGTCGGACTCTGTTTCCTTCACGCGCTTCGCTTCATGCTCGAACTCTTCGCGGATCTTTCGCTTCCTCTCCGAATCAAGCCCTATTCCGCCGCGACCTTCCCTCATCTCCACACTGATCGGCTCTGATCTCGCGCCCTCACTCTTGCCAAGAGTCTGCCCAGGCTTATAGCCCAGCTTTGCCATCATCTTGAAGCCCTTGTTTGAGCTGTCTATAGCTGTTGATAAAGCTGCTTCACGAGCTGCCGCCTCTTCTGCCTTCAACTCTTGCTTGGACTTGGCCCGACCTCTTTCCTCGCCCTCTCGTTTTCTTCGTGCCGCTCGTTGAACTGACGATTCTGTCTGCGTCTTTGCCGGTTCCGCGATAGCCATGGACATGTAGTCGTCCTCTTCATCATCCACCGCCGCATCCTGAGGTGAACGAGTCATGTTGATGTCTGAACGCTCGCTACAGCCAGAGAGTGTGGTTGAGATTGCGGTTTTAATATCACTGGGCTTGAATTGTAGCCTCGATCTAATGTGTTGGTATGTTTATGGCAACTTCAGAAATGTAAATGATGTCAGGCAATAGTTAAATAGTAAATCCACAATTGTCTTCATCAATGAATATTCAACCGAAGTTTAGCCTTCGCGAAAAGCATTCTTCCGAATTTCCAAGATCGCCGCGCCTTTCTACAGTGGTACTAGCGTCCACTGAGTGCCTGCAAATCAGTTTCAAATAAATCGAAAGATTCTCTTTCACGTTCACTGCAGTCTCGAGGCTCGTCATTTTGCAGATCGACTGCCGAGGCCACAAGCCAGCTCCGCAAGGAGTCAGCGCACCCGCACATGGTTGCGAGAAGATATTTCACAAAGACAATGGGTAACGCAGTTAAGTATGCGACGTTTGAAGATTCTGACAGCGCAGGGGGAGCCACCATGCGCGCGATTCACAAAGGGCCCTTAGCCACAGAGAGGAAAGCCCCTGGGCGGGAGCGCCGGCGTTATCCAAAATCTGGGGAAATGAAATGGCCAACCAGAGGCCGTTCCTGGGCGAAAGTTCGCTCGCAGGCCGTATCCGGGCCTTAATGGACCAGGAAAGGGAGAAGGGTGCCAGGGTGCTCCCTTCGAAATTAAGCTCTCCCGCCCCAAGTCCCAATCGTCATTCTCAGCGCCCTTGTCCTCTTCTCACTGTGACCGAAGCTACATAGGCCTTCTGCACCGCACAGGCTGTCACGACTCGAAATTATCCGAGCGTACAGTCCAAGAAATCGTCTCGTCCAGTCCTCGCGAGTCCTTCTTTTCATATCTTGAGCACAGTCTTCTTTCAGCTGTGAATTTTTCAATAAATGTTGAGGGCGTGCATCGTGTCGCGCCCAGGGGCAAGCAACTTGATCTATCCTACAGCAAATCATGACCTGGAATGGATCTCAATATCGTGTTTCAAAGTTCCTGGATGCAGGCAATTTGCACATGCCCGTCCAATTCCCTCGGCACGGCCAGTCTCGACCTATACCACCCTATACCAGCCTATGCTAAATTGGGTAGGTCTCAAGGATAGGATCTCGGGCACTTGCCAGCTTTGGACAGAAAATCATACTTGATTGGCTGTGTGTAGTTTTGTTTGCTCTGTCCATTGGATCCTCGTTATGTGTAACGGACTAACGATCGCTTTCAGCACGCTCTCGGAATATACTTCTCTAATGTCTTCTCATTGCTCCAGTGCCATTGCTCTCCGCACTTCTGCCACTTCACCTGCGTGTCATGCACAGATAGCACTGCAGTCTGCAACTGCTTCGCCGGGGTGACATGTGGTCACATCTGTGATCTTAATAACGGCTCAACGCTCCTTTCAAAGGGGCATGCTTAAGGACAGCGGGCTGCCATTAATACTTCGTTCGTTATTACCTTGCCACTGCTCGGACAGATGGACCACGAATTTGATGACCTCGAGGCGAAGCGTTCAGGTGGAATCTCCAAAATGTCGACAGGCGAGCCGAAGCCCAGCCTGGCGGAGACAATCGAGGATGCGCCGTTGACAGGAGGAGGACCATACGCAGCACGCCCGACCTTCAAGCAAAAGGTCATCAACCACTTCAAGAGATTCTGGTGGTTGCACCTTATCGTCTTCCTCGCCGTCGGACTGCTCCTCACGTTGCTGCTGTGAGTTTTGCCTCTTTCTGGAAGAGCTCTTTCATCATCTCCCTAAAGTCTCCTCTCAACTGAGTGCTGTTGCTCGGACGACTGACAAACTTTAGGATCTTCGTTGGCTTCCCACGAATAGCGCAAAATGGCGTCAGCGACTCCAAGCTCAATATCACATCACAAGCCGTCTCGAACCCGACACCCAAGTCCGTGGACATAGATCTGGTTTCGATAGTTAGCAGCAGCAGTTCATTTCACCCCACTCTTGATTCATTCGACGCTGCACTTTTCCTGCCCGCAGCCGGTTCAGATCATCCATTTGGTCATCTTACGATACCTTCGCTCAAGGCGGCAAAAAACTCCACAGTGACAGTGAACCAGACGATGCAGATCGTGGACATGGAGCAGTTCATCAACTACAACGAGCAGGTTTTGAGCAACGAGACGTATCAGGTCACCCTCAAGGGCCGAACAGCTCTCCACGAGGGGAGATTCCCAGTAACGCATGTCAACTTTGAAAAGACGACTACTCTTAAAGGTAGATTCTCGGCTTGCTACCTGATATGGAATGAAATGGAGTCACTAACTTGATGTAGGCTTAAATGGTCTGAAGGGCTTCAAGGTCCAGACCTTCAACATTTCCCTTGAGCCTTTGTCTGACGGCTCCAACATACAAGGCTCGGTCTTCATTCCAAACCCTTCAGTCCTCACCATCACCATGGGCAACGTCACGCTCAACCTTGCTGTCGACAAGACTCCAATCGGCACTTCGACAATCCAGAACGTGGTCCTCAAGCCGGGTGACAATGTTCTCCCCATGCGTGGCATAAGCGACCAGGCCGCCGTGCTCAACCTCATCACGTCAAAGTACAAGGATGGAATCCTGCCGGTCAACATAACTGGCAACTCCTCGGTATACAATGGCCAGCATCTCCCTTACTATGAGGCTGCGCTACAGAGCAATGTCATGAACACGCAGCTCGATGTTGGCAAGGCTCTTGCTCAGATCGGAATCAACATCTCGTCTCTCACCGGCGGAACAGGAGGTTCAAGCGACAGTCAACCGTCGTCTGCTGCGGCGTCTTCCTCTGCCGGATCGAGCTCGTCGTCTCCTCCATCGAGTTCCGCGGCGCCTGCGTCCGGTAGTTCAGCTTCTTCTTCATCCGCCTTGTTACCAGCGGACACCAGTGGTGCGGCCCTGCCTGGCTTCGCTACGTCGACGAACAGTGGCCTTCGTGTGCGCGAGACGCCAGCGGCAATTGTGCTGTAGCTTGAGGCCTTTTTTTCGTGCAATTGCTCCAATCGCACAAGTCGAGCTGGGAAAAGTTGTCGAAAGTGGTCGTCTGGGGCAAAATAGCCGAATTGATGTCATTTCAATGCATTGCAATCTCACTAGCTTGCTGGATTACCAAGACTTGAGGCACCTCGGCGATATAAACACCGCGATGTTCCGGATTAGCTGATGTCCACTTTCCCTGGCTTGGCAAGTGAGATTGGCAAGGAATTTGATGAAACTGTCCGGGGCATGTGGTTGTATGTTTGTGTGTATGATGCGAAAAGGGAATTTCTCGATAGGGTATTGGGTATGACTTTTCTTTCAGACATACCTTGTGGTATGCGTGCGAATCTGATGTTTCATTCACGTCGCTCTCTTGACTTGCTGCACTCCAAAATCAGACGTGTGTATAGCTTCTGAGGCATGGCCGACGATTGATCTCATGAATAAAAGTACGATATTGTGGAGCAACTGGACGTTCTTCTCGCGCGATCATATGGAGTGCTGACCGCCGCGATCAACTGAACGCATGAGGATGGCGCAACAGCAGGCGGGTCAGTGCGGCCGTTCCCCATCCGAGCGAGACTGCCCTTTACCAAATAGATGGTGTCTCTCGATCCGAACCGCAAAGCGCATTGCATAGAGCTGCCTCTCGGATGCACTTTGCTTGCGACCCAGCCTCGAGCCGAAGCCGAAGTGCTTACCATTATGGCTGCAAGCTTCGGCGGCCCAATCATGGGCGCTGCGTTGGTGCTGCAGGCCCATGCAAGCGCTGGCCAGCTCGCCGCTTCTTGCCCTCAGGAACGGCCGATTTCCCCAAACCCTGCAGCTGCGACGCTCTTGGGACTGCAAGCTTGAATGCTCGAACGTGGCGTGACTAAGCCGAGAACACACTATTCGCTGCCGTTTGCGGAATGGGGAATGGCTGCCCTGACGTGCGCGGCGATCCTCAGGAAATCCGCCAACATCAGCTCATGGGAGCCGGCTGCGAGAGTAACTTGCACAGTCGTGTTTTTTCAACGGTCGATCTCGCACAGCTTTGCAATTGCGCGGTGGAATGCAAGCTGAAATGCGTCCGCGGGCACTAATTGAAAGGCGTGCACGCCGTGGGACCGGGCATGGTCACTGCGGCGCTGGCGTTGGTTGATTTCCAATGCTTACCGATGACTTATTAGATATCTTGCTGGTGTTTTGTGACGGCAACCCGAGCAACGCAACCATCACCCCCCCCAACACCGACCTGCGGAAATCTGCCGAAGCTGCTGCTGCTTTCTTAGTAAACCTCAGGAGAACCTTGTACCACCAAGAGTAATTTAAAGCTGAAGCTGCCCCCGCTTCCGCTTCAATTGACCTTGTTCTGCTCACCAAGCCACTCAACACCACACAACCTCACCCAAGAGACAACGCAAAACTCGACAAAATGGCTCCAAAGATCGCCATCGTCTACGTAAGTCTTCTCTCCAGCTTCGACAGTGGTCAATTGCAAAGCGGCAGCTCGCCAGCCTGCAATTGGCCGCTCTCAGCCCACTTTCGCGAGAGCGAGTCCGACCGTGCTCCGGCACCGCAATCGTGTCCACAACAGTTTCTGACTTGAAATTCATCATAGTATTCCATGTACGGCCACATCGCCAAGCTTGCCGAGGCCGAGAAGAAGGGCATCGAGGCTGCCGGTGGTACCGCTGACCTCTTCCAGTGCGTTTCCCCCACCCGGCACATACACGAGCCCCTCCACACCGAGCCAATTCACCACCGGAAACAAGCTGACAAATACTTCAAAACAGAATCGAGGAGACCCTCCCTCAAGAGGTGCTCGACAAGATGCACGCCCCGCCCAAGTCGGGCGTGACCATCCTCAGCGACCCCACCACGCTCGAGTCCTACGACGGCTTCCTCTTCGGCATCCCGACGCGTTACGGCAACATGCCGGCGCAGTGGAAGACCTTCTGGGACAAGACGGGCGGCCAGTGGCAGACGGGCGCCTTCTGGGGCAAGTACGCGGGCGTCTTCGTGTCGACCGCCTCGCTCGGTGGTGGCCAGGAGAGCACCGTCCTCGCCACCATGTCTACCCTGACCCACCACGGCCTCATCTACGTCCCGCTCGGCTACAAGACGACGTTCGGCCTGATGGTCGACCTGTCCGCGGCTAGGGGTGGTTCGCCTTGGGGCGCTGGTACCTTCGCTGTACGTCCTCAATTGATTCCTAAACATTGAGAGAGAAAATCATACTAACCAAAGGTGGAACAGGGCCCAACCGGCGCGCGCCAGCCATCCGACGCAGAGCTCCAGATCGCCGAGGAACAGGGCAAGGCCTTCTACAGCCACCTCTCCAAGGTCAACTTCGCCTGACTGCATGGTAGTGGCCAGGAGGCCACGACGAAAGGGGATGGTGAGGCAAAGGGCACACAGCAACAAGCAAAAACATCTACAACACCAGGCACATCTCAGCCAGCAGCTCAGCAGACGACGACCACCCGCGTTCCGGAACAGAAGGAAGGCGATGACAAGGAGGGTCCGTGCGGTCTGCCTGCCAAGTGCTCGATATTATAATCACGAGAACACACTGAGCTGAAAAAAAAGACCATGATGATAATTGCTTGTTTTTGATTAAAGTGCATCCTTTGTTTATACCTTTTCGTTGAGCCGCCTGATACCATGGGAGCTATAGTGGGGGGAGGGGGTAGACTTGCATTTGCATAAGCGGGGATGTGTGCAACGAGCACGGGAGAGAAGAGATACCGTACATGAGTAATGGGGGGTATGCGTTGCTATGTGTTATCGCAGAATGCAGACACCTTAAAGGGGTAGTAGCTAGTTCCGCTTGTAGAACTGACCTAAATCCAATCATATTCACCAGACTTGCATGAAAGAAGTAACTAGTGCTGCATGTGGTGAATGCATGAGTTGTCCATTCGCAGTATTTGCAGCTGCTGCTATGTATTACATTGAAAACGAACGCCAGTGCAAGTAACAAAACGTATTCAATGCTGAGAAACAAGACAAGATCCCCACGCACGCTATGCTATGATGCTTGCCAATAGTCGACCAGAGCAAGGCCATCGAAAGCCAGGAGGGCTGAGGCCAAAAAGCATCTCTTGCCCATATACCTTGCAACGCCGACGCTAGCATAGACGCTTGAACCAAAGCTTTTTAAACCATTTTCGAAAACATTTCGTGACAGACGTTTGTGACGCGTGAGATGATGAACCGCCAGAAGGAAATCGAATCAACGCCGAGCCAAGAGTGGGAGAGTGCAATATCAAAGGTCCAGCCTAGCGTCATACTTCATTAATCGTTAATAACCCGAGCCTCTTCATTCCTCAAGCTTGAACCACCCTGCACCAACGCCTCTAAGGAACTCTTCCTCATTAAGCTGCTCGAATGCCTCTTCCTCTTCCTCCAGCTCTTTTCCATACAATCCGGTGCTTCCATACGGACCCTTCCTGCTTGGTGCCCGCTCGTTTGGCCACTGTCCGCCGGATGGAAGATATGTCGTGTTAAACACGCCGTGGACAGACGAAAATCCAGGCTCGAATATGAGGTCCGCGAAGAACAGTTCGATGTACAGCTCTGCAGGGCGGATAGACTTTGCGTGCGAGGTGATGAGGCCACGAGCTGTGGAGAGGACGGAGCGCAGTCCTGCCTCCGAAGCCTCCCGGGAATACTTGACGGGCAGATTGCAGAGATGCGCAGCACGGACCTGGCAGTCGCCGTACCAGTGGACGTTCGGGTTGGAGAAAAGTGAAGCGCACATTGAAGGGACCGAGATGGAAAGACTCTCCAGCTTCGGGCAAGACGCGAGAATGTCGCAGATGTGATGCTCCGAAGACGGGAGGTAACCTGGATGTGGATGGAAGAAGCCGTCCTGCGATCGCGGAGAGTGGTCGAGAACACGGAGAGTTTGCTGCGACGCCTCGACGATCGCCATGACACCCTGGATGGAGATGGTCGACAGGCATGTGATGTGGAACTCTTCGAGGTTTGTCGCGGTCCGAGCGATGGCAAGCAGGTCGGCGTCGGTGACTGGGAGAGTCGCGCTGTCGCCGATGAGCTTGAGCCGGCGAAGGGTGCTGAAGTCCACGGTGGCGAGTGGGTGCAGGTTCATGAAGTTCTTGCGATCCTCTCGCTGCTTGTCGTTGAGGTCGACAGCCTGCAATTCGAGCGAGTGGAGCTGATTTCCCGTCGTGCTGACGAGAAGTCGCTGAAGATCAGATGCAGGCAATCGGCGGATCACAGTGGACGGCAAGCTGGCGTAGCGAAGATTTGTGCAGCTGCGGATGATTGAACTAATATCCGCATCAGTATCCACAGTGTGGAAGCCATTGAGCCAGAGTCGTCGGATGTTAGTGGCGACGTTGGGATATTTACGAAGAAAGGCGGCAGTCTTGCGGAGCCCGACGAACGGGTCTCTGTAGACGTATGCGCCAGTTCTGTCCTCAGCAATCTCGTAGAGCCTGTACTGGCTCTGCTTCTGAGGCAGGTTTGCCCATCTTTCGCCGCCTCGCCACCTCCTGAGGTAGAGGTTCTTGAGCGAGTAGCCCAGCGCCCAGTCGTGCCAGTATGCACACACTTGGCGGAGTGGCGTCGCAGCATCCCATCGCACCACATCCTGAACACTGTGTTAGTGATAGTCTTCATCAAGCATCACCAAAATACATACTGGAGTGAGCATGCCATTGACGTATTTCTGAGTTTTGGCCTTCTGAGGGAAAGGCATGGGCGCCTGGCTCAGGCCGTATGTGAAGGAAACGCCATCCTCCTTGTTGAGGACGGCGGCCTCTTCCAAAATGTTATCGAGAATTTCACGTGGGAGGTCGTTGATGATCATGCCTTTGATGAAAAGTCGGTGTTGGTACGAGCAGACAAAGAGATGTGGAAGAGAAGTCAAGTGTGAAAGAGTTGAGGTGCCTTTAAAAGATTCCTTCGAAAATTCTGAACGGTGTGGCCACTTTAATGAGCTATGACGGGATGACGAAATGTGGCCGATGGTGGGCGGGCCAGTGACTTATATCTGATTTTCAGTTTTGTCGCCATTAGTGATAAATTGTCACGATGCGGCGAGGGCGTTGTTGTGCCCGGTGATGCTTCACTGTTAGTCATTGCCAGCCTGCTCCGAGCCTTCCCAAGGCACGCAGCTCAACAGCGCGTGCGATGGCGATTGGAAAGCCATCACGCCGAGCTGCAGAGCAATTGTGTCATTACCACTTGGCTACGACTGCCTGCCTCGCTTGCAACGGTCGGAGGTGAAAAGTCTGAGCAGGTTCGTTGCGTTAGGGACGGATTTAGCAATCGAGGGGGTAATAAAAATCGCTGGAAGACAAATCGAAACTCGCAGGTCACGTTGCACCTGCGCACCTGACGCGACGCGCGCCCAGCAGAGGCCTTGTTCGCTGCCGTTCTTCCTACCACCATCGAATGGACAACGCCTCAATGCGCTGCGGCTACTAACGGCCCCTCTCCATCTCCGCTGTTCTTTTTACTCTAAATTGCCTGAGAACGCGGGGAAAGCTCTACGTTGCAGCACCAGTCCCTGATGTAGTGAGACGCTGAACGTGTCTGTCTGCGAGGGGCAGCTTCCTTTGAGACGGCAGCGTGGTACATGTTACCACATAATCTTGGCCATCGACTACCATCTCCGAGGAACTGGCCGCCGAATGCCATGAACAAAGAAACAAAGCTTCGTCCAGACGAATAAATTACAGACGACATTGAAAGTGTGCAATGAAGCGTCAGAGGCCGATTGGGCGAATAGGAAGCGCCAGAAAGGGCCGAGCAGCGTCATGCGTCCTGCGCAGGAGACCAGCTTGTGGCAACGCATCGTCTCCTCGGCGCGGCTCCCGAACGACTGGATCGATAATCAGCCTCTAAGCGTCCGGGCATCTCGTAGAACGTTAAATAATGCCGAGAAAAAACCAGAAAAATTTTAAACAATCCTTGTGACTCGTGGCCGTTCTTCGGCTTGCGGCTGGTTCTGGACGGTCAACTCCGACTGGCGGACTGATGTGGCAACCAGCCAAACACTACGGAGTACTGACGACAGAAGGTGAAGACGCCAGCTTGGCAATAAAGTAAAGTTAAGTTCTGATGGTGGTGAGAACTTTATCTCCTCTTCGACATTTTGTTGGACGTCCCGGCACGGTCCGCGCAGATTGGGCGAGAAACCAGCTCCCCTGTCGATGAGGCTGGGAGAGCACCAGCCATCGAGACTCGCCATCTCCAGCCCTTGTTGTTCACCACCACACACCTTGGCGATGGCTAAGTTACCGCGCTACAGTTGAGTTTCATGTACTACGATGCCAATGTAGAAGGCTAGGTGGCTTTCAACCTCTCATTTGTTGCATACGAGCAGTTAATTTCGGCGACTTCAAAAATGACAGCGTTCTCTCGTTTCTCCCTTCTGGCCATTCGTTCTTTCAAGTCAAGACAATAACATCAAATTAAAATCTACGTCAGATACATCCACTAATTCTTAATCTCATACATCATGCGCACCTCTACCACAGCCTTGACAGTCCTCTCGCTATCGTTAGCAGCCTACGCCCAATCTGATGCGGAACTCGAATCATCACTACCACTATGCGCAGTACGTCTACGATCTCTCAGCACTCTGTACCATGCCAATTATTTGAAGCTAACTCCAATGCCAGGCAACATGCGCAGGAACCGCTGCCACAATGAACGGATGCGGAATCCAAGACTTCGCTTGCACGTGCGCAGCGTATGGTCCGATGAAAATGTACGTCGCACCGTGTCTCGCGAGCACATCGACCTGTACCGGCGAGCAAATAAACAACATGTTCGCGACCATCGACCAAATCTGCTCCAATTACTTCCCACTCTCCTGGAATAATGCGCCGCCCACGGATCCTGCTCAACCAGTCGCTCCCATTGAGCCTTCAGCGCCGGCAGTACCATCAGATCCCGCTGTTCCCTCAGTACCTACAGATCCAGCCGTGCCTTTAACTCCCACCGTCCCCTCAGATCCAGCAGCGCCGTCAGTAGCATCGGACCTCGCAGTTCCTTCAGATCCAGCAGCGACTCCGGACCCAGCCATACCTTCAGCACCAGCAGTGCCATCTTCGCCCGCTGTCCCATCAGCACCAGTTGTTGCACGAGGCATGAAGGCGAGAGGCTACGCAAATCCTTCCACGCTCGCCTCTTCATATCCCACTGGAGTCCTTCCCACCGGCTCTGGCGGTGTGCCAATACCAACATCTACGTCTGTCGCACCCATGTTTGAGGGTGCAGCCGGAAGAACGACATTTGGAATGGGAGCTGCAGCGTCTGCAGCTTTATTAGCACTGTTTTGGGGTTTCGCATAAGTTCTGGCACTGTTTTAAAATGTTCTGCATGTACGATTCTTGTTATTTCCGGGATGACATGTTGTAATGGCTGTACGAAAGGTTGGGAGGAAGCATGCAGATTACGCATGTATGATAGATAGAATTGGCGTTCACCGACACGGTTTTCATGGGATGCCATAGAGCAGGTTCTGGGTGGGCTTCGGGGAACGAGGATATGAGCCCTTGATTTCTTCTTTTTGTGCTCTCTTCGATAGAGTACCAGCCCAATGCCATGCAGGGGCTAATTTAACATGAACAATCTATCCATCGTTCAGAACTCAAATTCCTTCCTAAACACATCAATATCCATCGCTGGGCCGACCATATCTCCCAGATCTCTCCTGCCCATCTGACTAAATACCCTGCGTAGGGTGTCAAACAAATTCGTGCTCTGATTTTGCTGTATCATCCGGTCCAGTTCGTTCTCGCTAACTCCCGCGCCGCCGCCACCACCTTCTACAATCTCCCGCGCCTTTTCGCGGCCCTCACGCTCAACGACCTTGTGCATGGCCAGCGCGCCGAGCAAGTGCTGTGCCGCCTCCTCGTAGCAGCCGATATTGATACATGACACGCCGAGGTTGTAGCGCGCGCGAACAAAGTTGGGGCGGAGTGCCAGCGCGCGCTCGTACGCATCGATGGCTTCTTCGCTGCGGCCGGAGTTCGCAAGCGTTGCTCCAAGTCTATTCCACAGCAAGTGGAGCTGCGACTGCTGGTTCGTCGTGCCGGATTCGGTGCTCGCGAGCGCGGCACCGAAGCAGTCGACTGCTTTGTCGTACTCCTCTGCGCCGTAGAAGAGCACGCCGAGGCCGACTTGCACGTCTGGGTCCATTTGCTCACCAGTGGGCGAGAGCTGTGCGGCCTTGATGAAGTCGTCTGTTACCTTTTCATGCAAGGCATGGCGATCGGTGAAGCCGATTTGAGCTTCTGAGGAGATGGGACCATCCATTACGTCGGGATATTTGGTGGCTAGCCAGCGCTCGAGGGTCCGATATGCAGTGCTGTCGTACCCTTCGTTTGTGTATGAGACGGCGAGACCCATGAGTGCCTCCAGATTAGAGGGATCGAGTTTGAGAGCCTGTTCTAGTGCGCGGATCGCTGGTGTCTCCTTTTCGTTCTGCGCTTGTGCCGCTCCGAGCTTCACCCATGCTTCGACATGCTCCGGGTCTTTCTGGACGGCTGCTTCGAATGCCAATGCTGCGAGTGACAGGTTGCCACCCTCTTCCATGATTCGCATACCCTCAGCAAATGGATCAGAAATATCTTTGAAAAGGTTTTCTTCTTCAAACAAATAGTCGCCTAGCTGTGGATCATTCGAATGCGTGTTCAGGCCGTCGAAGCCCTCCCATTGGTCCAGGTCGCCCATGTGCATGCCGTCGACGAAGTTTTCTTCTTCGACGAGTTGCCTGGCGTGAGCTGTCTCAGCTTGAATGCCACGCCAGATGGACTCGAAGTCACCAAAGTCATCAGTCACTGACCTGTCCATTTCGTTGAGCTCCCGCTCCATCGCCGCATTCGCCTCATCATCCAGCTTCTGCTCGTCCGAAATCGTCTGGTCCGACTCCATCTGTGCAAACTGCGCTTCCCAGTGCTCATCGTCGAGCTCGACCATGCGCCCCTTGCCCTTGCCCTCGTGCTGGATTGGCTGTTGGTACATCGGGCTGTAGTTGTTCATCATGCCCATGCCCATGCTGTTCATGTTGTATCCCATTCCCATTTGTCTTTGATACATCATTGACGGTGTGCTGTTGATCGGGCTTGCTGTTCGTGCGTCGTGACTTTGGTTCATCTGTTGGAACTTTGCGAACTCGGCAGGATTGAAACCTCTAGACGTGGGTTTCTGAAACGCAGCTTCCATATTTGCGCCATCCATACCGGGGTCAAACTCCGCTGCCCATCCCGGGGAACTGTTATGTGACGTTCGTTCGAGCTCTCTCCGCATTTGCTCCATGGCGAACGGAGACTGAGGGCCTGGTGCTTGCATGTGGCTCGGCTGCTGCATGAAGTCGTCCATCATCTGCAGAGCCATTATCAGCATATTCTGTCTCTTTGTATTCTCCGCATATACAACATCTGCGAATTCTCTGGATAGGATTCGCGCATTACAAATGCATCAAGACACATACCTGATCTCCTCCTGGCCCTCCCATTGCCTGACTTCTCATTCCCTCTTGCAGACCAGCTGGCCCTCTCCCAACCAGCCTGTCTCTTTGTAATGTCTTGTCATCTTGGACATGTTTCTGAAACTGGCTGAGAGGGTTGGCTCCCGTTGAGCACTCCGCGCCACCGAGGAAGGACATGGTGTTTATCGACAGACCGCGCGAATATGGGAGAGAGATACCACACCAGCGGTGAGTGAATGAGGAGAAGTATGTACAAGAGAGCAAGAGAAAAAAGATGAAGATGTAGGGTCAAAGGTCGGCTCGGAAGTGGCGTGAAGTTCGTTATGCGGATGCAGGGCAGGTACTTGAGTTTCCGCGTTCGGGATTGTGGGGCAGAGAAGCCGAGGTGTCCCACGGCGTCATCGCCGTGACCTTTTCAAATGGTCCAAGGTACGTAGAAAAAGTCTGGAACACGTTGAAATACATTCAAGAGCTATAGTATGAGGAACAGGACAGAGCCCCGATTCATCCTGACCTTGGTATGGGAAGTATGCTGATTCCATGCCTCGCATATTCAGTGCGCCTCTGACGCCACGGCAGTGTAGACCTAAGCTATCAGAGACGGGATCTCTAAAAGATTTATAAGTATCTCCCTCCAGTTGGTTTTCTCATCTCCTTGGGATAGCATCACTTATCGCACTCTCTCCTTAAGCTACTAGAGTTAAGCATAATGTCTTCATCGATGCCTGATAATTTTAATGTTAATCCACCCGATCTTCCGCCACTCGCACCAACCTACTCCCACATCTCAATCGCTCAGCTCCTCCCTTCTACTAAGCTCCTCTCTTTCGCCGGCCAAGTCGGTCACGATTCCATCAGCAACAAAACTCCGCCAGACTTCGCCTCTCAAGTTGCCGTTGCTCTTGCGAATGTCGACAAGTGTCTCTCCACTGCAGGCGCTACCAAACAAGACATTGTTCAAGTGCGGCAATACGTCGTGGGTTTGAGCAAACAGAGTCCCGAGGAAAAGAAGGCGAGAGCAGATGCGATCGAGAAATTCATGGGGCCATGCAAACCGCCCAGTACGTTGATTGGCGTGGAGGGTCTGGCGGTGCCGGAGTTGCTGTATGAGATTGAGATTGTGGCTGTTGTTCATAAATAATACAAACGATTAACTCTAGTGGAGAGCTATGATGGACCATGCCAAGGCCGCTCCTCTTAGAATTGTCTAGTGTTCGCTCGAATTAGAGAAGGATGTCTCTGTGTAAATTGGATCGGCTATGAAGTATACGTTCAATATGTCTCGGAGTGAGCGCAACCAGCTGGGTACTTCATGTAGCACAGGCATTCAACACCGGCGGTATAAGCCGACACTTGCAATCTAATGTTCTTTGCCACTGCTATCACTGTCCACAGACCCATGCTTGAATCCCCATCTCCCAAGCTGTGCGAAGGATCCGAGACCGATTGCCGTGGGCTTTATCATCTCGAAGTCTTCGCGAGCGGTTGACATGGCCGGGGAACAGGCGTAATCATCTAGGAGGTACGTTCGAAGACAATTATAAGATTTATTAAGCTGTACAATGACCGCAGAGCAGTTTGCAATGGTTGCACAACCATGCGACGTTGAAGATTCGACCCGCGAGCAAGCTACCGAGAATGTTTGCACATAATTCAGTGAGAGGGGTGATGTGGGTTGAGACTATTTACGCCGTCTACGCAATGTTTTACAGTCGCTTTACAACGAAAATGGTGAAATATTTTGGGGGAAACGACACTCAGGAAGTTGAGAAGGAGAGGGAGAAAGAGGAACCGCAACGCACAGGGCAAAGCGGACTACTAATAACATCGAAGCCGGTTCAAAGCCAGCCGCTCATGTCAAGATTTGCGCCGAACACTGACCAAAACCCAAATGCCAGATCCCTCTATTGCTGCCGACTCGGTTGTGAAGACATGCCATAGTCCACTCTCAATCGTCTGCCATAAATCTCTTTGTCTTTCAGCGCCTCCATTGCTTTCGTTGCACTCGGAATGTCGATGAAGTCCGCATGTGCGAAGCCTCTTGGCTGGCCCGATCGGCGATCGATGGCAACGCGGACGTCGAGCACGTTGCGAATCTCACGGAAGAGGTCGTTCAGGTCTTTGTCCGACATTTCGAAGGACATGTTGCCGATGAAGAGGGTCTTGCTGGGTGGGTTCCTGTTCCGGGGTGAGGTCAAATTGGAGGTGGGTCGTGGGCGCGCTCGGTGGTATTGGACAGCAATGCGACGGCCTTGGAAGACTTCTTGGTTACGAGTGTCGATGGCGCGCGTAGCATCCTCAACGTTCTGGAACGTGACGTAGCCGAATCTGCGGACGATATCGTTAATAAACGTTCAATAATGTAGTGTTGCGGAGAAAATCCTATGAGCATACCCTTTGCTCAGGCCGCGATGATCGTAAACGATTCTCACGGATTCGATAGGACCGGCGGTCTCAAAAAATGTCCTAAGATCATCTTCTGTGCTCTCGAAGAACAGATTGCCGACATATAAGACGTTGTTCTTAGGTATCTCAGACTCTGCCAGGCCGGAAGGACGCCTCGTGGTTTGAGCAACAGACGAAGCAGCACTTGCGACAGCACCTGCCGCAGCCCCAACGGCAGCACCGACAGTCGAAGATGTATCTGGCTGCGATTGTACAGGTTCCGACGTTGAGATCTCTGCAAATTTCGTTCATTAGTACTTTGCAGCGAAAAGCATTTCCAATTGTATTTGCGACACCTACCCTCAATCTCAGGCGCGGCAGCAACAGCTTCGGTCTCCTCTTTAATTGGTTCTTCAGACTCCTTTGCCGTTATCTCCTCCGTTAAGCTCGCTTCGCCTTCAGTTGGTGTCTCCGTGACAGTTTCATCCGTAGCCTCCACATCAGCGAGCTTCGCCTCCGTGCTCTCGTCTGAAGCAAACCTCCTCTGGAACCGTGATATTGCCCATTGTGGTTGCGGCTTCCAAGCTGGAGATGAGCATGTGACGAATGTTCGCGGCGCGGAAGCTACGAAAGGAGTGGAAGAGACGGTTCGCGTCGAGAGCGCTCGAAGCGCTGCGCGGCGGAGAAAAGACCTGCAAAATTCATCAATTACGTAGCAGCAAATTACGAAATCATCCTTTCTTACATGATCGCAAGTGATGTTGAAGATGAGCTTGCTCGCGACTGGAGAATCAACTTTTTAGAATCGGATGGGGGAAAGGTCGACTAAGGAATTTCTGCAGTCGGCGTTTCCCGCAGCCAATCAGAGCTCGGTTCTGCGTAAGGCCCCTGGGCCTTGACGTGCATAAATTCAGCATAGGGGCATTCTTTCGGCAGACATGGGCTTCTTTCACGTTCAAATTGAGTATTGTGACAGCTTCAGAGTTTCATATTCAGATTTTAAAGCTATACTTCTTAACCCGCGCCACTGTGCTCTCTTCGAGCGGGGGCCTCCCAACGCTTTAATCAAACCATGAGAAGCGCATTGCTGATCATGCGTTGACTAGATGCATGTACTGTCAATTTTCCTTTCTTCATTGGCAGACGGACACTGCGCAACAGTCGTGTTGCTCGAAGATCTGCCTTCCAAAGTTTCCTCTCAGCCTTGCACTCGGAACGTACGGCCACTCGCCGTTTTGCGTTCCTTTTCTTCGCTGTCGGGCCGTGCTCTTCGAAGAACTAGAATTTTCAGTCAGTATAGATTCTTCTCATACAATGCTGACACACTTGCCTTGCAGGAAGTCTGCCGTCCGCTTCCGCATACGTGAATGGATGTATGCCTTTGATGCTTTGATATGATAATGAAAGTAGTCACGGAAGGTCTGGATATGTGAAATGACCTCTTCTCGTCTTTGCGGCGTAAGGTGTCGAGGGAAGAGTACTGGAAATGTCAGCCCGGTACTTCGTGCCAAAGCACTCTACGAGTCTCACCAAACGTAATGTATCCGATCTCACCGCTACCAGACGAAACGACACCTGGTACGTTTTGGAGCTCCAGAGGAGCATCGCTGCGGAACAATACCTGAGGCGCATTTTGTATAGCTCGCCGTCTTGCATCGACAAACTCCTGCAAGAACACCTTTCCAAATACCCGGTCCGTCTCGTCGCTGAACCTTGTGCTGAATATGACCGTCACTCTGTCGTGACTGGCCTTGATGTATATTGCCTCCTCCTCTCTGTAGTGAATGGCGCGCACTTCTCCTCCCTCCATGACACCTTGCGGCGCAGATTCTGATGTGTATTTCGATGCCTCCTCCTGCAGCGCCTTGAACTCGTCGAATGCCTGCTCGAAGGGAGCGGCCATCACGTTCCGCTTGAGCAATGATATTCTTCGCACGAGGTCATCGCGAGCGTCTTGATCTGGCGGTAGACTGTCAAGGTCTACAGAAACAGAGAAGTCGTATCCTTGCTCTGGTGGGACGATGAAGGGGCCATATTCTCTCTCTAAGACCTGTTGTGCTCCATATTTGACGAGCTCGTTGAAGCAGCGGAGAGCTATGGAAATTTGTATCTTGCTTTTGGACTCAGGAGTGGAGATGTGGAAGGTAACGCCATCGAAGTCTGAGACCACTTGGTCAATTGAAGTTGGTGCAGCACTGTGCTTGCAGTCAGTCCTTCTTCTGCCTGGCAATGGAGATGGATTTCATAATAACCACTGTGACTTACCCAGCAAGGCGATCTTTGAGGAGGGATTCTATGAGAACATTTTGGTAGTCGAGGAGAAGCATGGCTGCGCACCAGACCTGCTCTCCAGGCGCACGTAGGGTGTGATTGAAGCTATACAGAAGTGCTCTCGATTCCTAAACTCCTCGAGCAGCCCACCACGAAGCTCGCATGACGAGGCGCTTCGGAAGAAGTATTTCCCCGGTCTGCGTTGTGGGGCACCTAGACCCCTGCTCGCAGATCGACAAGGGTCTGCATCTGAAGATTGAGTTTGAGGAAAAAAAGTTGTCGAAAGCATCAAAATTCAAAATTAACTCGTGGAAGCATGGTGAAGAGCTACGCCAAATACGAGGCATCTCACACCTTTGGCACTGTCACATCTGCCATCGCAAACACCATCTGGACTTTCGACTCCGAGACTGCTGGCCGTCATACTGGATCCGGGGTCGCAGTTGTCGGTGCAAATGAAGAAATTCTGCGCTGGGACGTAAAGAAAGGGGAACTGATTAGCCGATGGAAAGATGGCATGAGTACAGCAACCGTGACGGCTCTGGCTCGAAGTGGTGCCGATAGCGATGTTTTCGCCGCCGGCTACGAAGATGGTAGTATCAAATTATGGGATGCGAGAACGGGTACTGTGATCATCAACTTCAATGGACACAAATCCGCAATCACGTCCCTTGCATTTGATAAAAGTGGCGTACGACTAGCAAGCGGATCAAGAGACACCGACATTATTATCTGGGATCTGGTCGCTGAAGTTGGCCTCTTCAAGCTGCGTGGACACAAGGATCAAATAGTATTAGTCCAATTTCTCCAACCGGCGAAATCAGAAGCTGGATCCGAAGAAGAGGAAGCCGTGGCCGACGATGAGAATTTCACTCCTGGATATATCATCTCCGCCAGCAAAGACGCCTTGATCAAAGTGTGGGACATAACATCTCAACACTGTGTCGAGACACACGTTGCACAGTCTAATGGAGAGTGTTCGGCATTTGCCATCTCTCCGGACAGCAGCGGCTGCATATCAGCAGGCGCTGATGGGGAGCTCAAAGTTTGGGCAATAGATGGTGCATCTCTCTTGAGTCCTGCGACGCCTTCATCACAGACCAAGTGCCTCACGGATCGCGGAATTCTACGACGATCAACACAGGATCGAACCACTGGTGTGAGCTTTCATCCTCGTGGTGGTTATATTGCTGTACATGGAGCCGAAAAATCTGTTGAGATATGGCGGATCCGAACCGTCAGCGAGATTCAAAGGAGTTTGGCCAGAAAAGCGAAACGTCGGAAAGAGAAGGCAGCGGCTGTGCAGACAAATGGTGATGACGAGGGCACTTCTAAAGAGCAGACCGAATCCTCACTTGACATCTCCACGGCAGATGTCAGCGAAGTGTTCGTTCCGTATACGACTGTCAGGACGAGCGGAAAGTCTCGATCAATAGATTGGTCGCCGTCTCTCGCTGGGAAGTCGCTGCATCTTCTTACCGCCATGTCTAACAACCTAGTCGAAACTTACAGGATTCCGACCAAGCAACGGAGCAACCAAGAGAACGATTCGATGGAGCCAACCAGACTACACTCAGTGGACCTGCCTGGGCATCGAACCGACGTTCGGTCATTAGCTCTCAGCTCTGATGATCGTATGGTTGCCTCTGCATCAAGTGGTGCTCTTAAGATATGGAATGCTCGGACAGAAACTTGCCTAAGGACCTTGGAGTGCGGATATGCTTTGTGCTGCTCCTTCCTACCCGGAGACAAGATTGTTCTGGTCGGCACAAAGAGTGGGGAGCTAGAACTTTTTGACATTGCTTCTTCCACACTCATTGATCGAGTCCAAGCCCACGAAAATGCAATATGGGCGCTGCACGTACACCCTGATGGCAGATCTGTCGTCACAGGTAGTGCTGACAAGTCGGCCAAATTCTGGAACTTTGAAATTGTTCAAGAAGAAATACCCGGAACGAAGCGCACGACGCCCAAGCTCAAACTTGTACATACACGGACATTGAAGGTGAACGACGACATACTCTCGCTATGCTTTTCCCCCGATGCAAGGCTATTAGCTGTCTCTACTCTCGACAACACCGTAAAGGTCTTCTTCACAGACACACTGAAACTCTTTCTCAACCTCTATGGGCACAAACTTCCAGTCCTCAGCATGTCCATATCATCGGACAGCAAGCTCATTGCCACGTCCAGCGCGGATAAGAACGTCCGTATATGGGGACTGGACTTTGGTGACTGCCACAGAGCACTTTTCGCACATAACGACAGCATTATGCAAGTCAAATTCATACCCCAACCCTCAAGTGAGGACGGTCACTTCTTCTTCAGCGCCAGTAAAGACCATGCCATCAAAACCTGGGATGGCGACAAGTTCGAACAAGTTCAAAAGATCGACGGCCACCATGGTGAGATTTGGGCAATGTCTGTCAGTCGCACGGGCGAGTTCGTGGTCACTTCGTCGCACGACAAGAGCATTCGCGTTTGGTTCCAGAGCGATGAACCGATCTTCCTGGAAGAAGAGCGAGAACGGCAAATGGAAGAGCTTTACGAGTCGACGCTAACAACATCGCTTGAAGCTGATGTGGACGGAGAATACGAGCAGGAGGGCCGAGACCGAGCAGTGGCTGCCACGAAACAGACAATCGCGACCTTGACGGCAGGTGAGCGCATTGTAGAAGCCCTCGAACTTGGAAAGACGGATCTCGAAGTAATGGAAGACTGGCACAGGCGGAAAGCCTTGAACCCGAAGATTGCACCTCCAGACCGCGACCCAGTATTCCTGGCTCTGAATGGTATCAGTGCGGAGCGGCACGTTCTCAACACGATATCGAAAATTCCCCCTGCACAGCTACATGATGCGCTACTGGTTCTACCATTTTCGGTATTACCCACACTCTTCACATTCTTGGGCATCTGGATCCGCATGCAGTGGCATACGGCGCTTGTGTGTAGGGTGCTGTTCTTCATGTTGAAGACTCATCAGAGGCAGATCGTTGGAAGTAAGGAGCTTAAGGTGCAACTTGAAGACATGCGGCGGGATTTGAAAAAGAGTTTGGGTGGCATGAAGAATTCGCTGGGCCTTAACTATGTTGCTCTGGGCTTCGTAGAGCAGCGTGTGCAAGAGAAGAGCAATTCAAGGCTCGAAGATGTGGAGAGCAATGACCCTACGGCGGGACGGAAGAAGAGAGCATTTGTAGACGTTTCATAGTGCTTATATTTCTTCTACAAGAATATGCTTTCAGCAAATACCCCAGTCGAGTACATCAAAACCAGCCGCCCTCTTGGAATTTCTATCGTCGACGAGACGCGCATATGCTTCCCTCTACCCGAACTCCTCTAACACCTCGAAACCACCCTGAATTGCTTGTTCAGTCTCGGAAGTGGCAAATAGCTGGCGCCAGCTCAGCTGTAATGCGTGAGAGTGAACAGCCTTTGCCTTTCAAGATAAGCGAGACTATCTCCGAAAGCTCGATTGTACGTTCTTCGGAATGTACTATATGATAGTGAACCGTCGACAAACTTGGACGCTTTATTAGTTACAGGAGCTACACACAATTGCTGTCCAGTGTCCTGAAAGCTGCGTCCAACCTTTTTGTCGCCCTCGAAGGAGTATGGAGTCGAAAGCATTGGAGCCATCTCGATCGGCCAGTGCAGCGACTAGCGGTATAGAAGTTTGCTGAGGAAGGAGCCACTAGGTCTCTGTGGCTTTGCTGCTTGTTGCTCTGCTTGTTGCTCTGCTTGTTGCTCTGCGACATAGTTCTCGCAAATCGCCCGGTATAATTCCCAAGCTATCATATTGCAGGTCATACCTGGTGTCAGCTGTGGCCAAATATCATTGCTGTCAAAGAATTCCGCTGCTGGCAGCTGTATCTTGTCAAGCATTGCTCTCGCTTCTTGCTCCTCCCCCGGGTTCAGGCTTGCTCGGCGGATGATGTCCGCCCCGCGGCGAAGATGCTCGATGAAGTTTACAAGATTGAGAGAAGTCGTCCATCGATGATCGTCTTGGCGAAGGTCGTAGAGCCATTCTCGACAGTCCTGGTACGTCCAGGTGTTCGGATCTTTCAGTTGATTTCGAGGACCTTTCTTTCTGCGCCGAATTTCGCCGTTCGGGTCCATGCTTTTCTGCCAACGCTGAACACACCCACGGGTTATCGTTGCTGTAGGAAATAAATGGACGATTACGCCATCAGTGTCCAGTATCGAAAGGCCTGTCGTCTTTCCTTCACCGAGCATATCATGAAATCGCCAAAGGGCACAATCGCCGACTTTCTTTGGAAGAATATCCGCAGCTGCTCTGCTACCTCCGCTGCCCATTCTGTAGATGTTCACTGTAATAGAAAAGATATGTATGTTCATTGTCAAGAGAGTTCAGATGCAGAAGTGAACTATTAGTCATGGTGTGTGCTATCGAAACGCAATCACGTCAATGTGCATTGTGTGGGAGTTCAACGCTAGACGTAGACACGTAGGTATGGACTCACAGACCAACAACCACAGAAAGCTACCCACATGTCAAGGGTCAAAAATAGTGAAACGTCACTCTGCCTATGTCTCTATAGCTGGCATACATTCTTCGCATCGATTGATCGCCGTATTTCATAGCTTAACGATCCCAAAGAATGTACGGCATTGCATAAAAGTGAGGCTCTGTCGGTACCTTACGGAGGAGTCATCGTCGTCTTCTCCTAATTTGGAGCTGACTTGGGCAAAGTCAAGACTGAAGCAAAGTCGAGGTACCCGCTGTTAGTTGTCGTAGATTTGGTCTTACGGTGGGTAGGACAGCCTTGTCCTGGCACATGGAAGTGGTGAACGGGAACATACTCCGAAGTAAAGCGGTGTGGTGGTTCGAGAAGGGTTTTGAAGCCGTTGGCAGCGCTAGGCCGTATGTGGCTTTTGATCCCACGCCTTTCCGAAAACGGCTCTTGGGCAACCCACGGCCCCGGCCCAGCGCAATTGGCGGGAGCTGGGATAATTCACACGACTCACTGGCCCTGCTGGTCTCAGTCTTCTCGATGCAAACGCAGAGCCGCAGTGTACTTTCAGGATAAAGGGTCGGCCCCTCATCATCTGGCCTTACTCAGGTCAGTTGAACGGACTCCAACGAGTGGAAGACTTCACTGCAAGAGTCATTTTATATTTTTGTCCCTTTCAAATCGCACTTCGTAGTCTCGCACTTTATCCCTTACATTGGTTTGCTTTCCACGAATGGGATGACCGAGTCTTCCCATCTTCATCGCGCCGCTCGTGCCAAACGATTCACTCTTTAGCAACTTCTGATCTCACAGCCCGGGCCACACTTTCGTATTTGTGACAGAGAGTACTACTCCACAATCACAGACGGTGGACGGTGGCTATCGTGGAGCCCGCGTTTCGATTTTGGTCCGATGTAGAGTTTTATTCTTTACATTAAGGTTTCTTGCTGCAAACAATCCCCAGTACATTCTTGCCAGCCTGTCCAAAGGCCTCAACGAAAGCCTGTAAGTCAACACGCCTCCTCTTCCGCACATATGCTTATCCTGAATAGAAAGGCTTGCCGAATCGCATGTAAGATGCGTGTTTGCTGACGTCCGTCAACCGCAGGGTACTCGCGGCCATTGAATAGGAATGATACTCCTTGATGAACATCCTTTCCTACAGTTTCACGTCTCGTTCACATCCTTTCTGGCGGGCATCGGCGATCCCTGCCAGTCTAGCAGGCGACCAGAAGTCCTCCGAAGCATTCTGCTCAAGATAGCGATGGATAGAGGAGCCATTTCCACCACTTCCGTGGACGCCCGGTGAAACTACACTCTGGAAAATAGGATCACAATAGGTGCCGTCGCTTGTTCCTATACTTCTATGAGCCTTCCATTCGGGGCCGGTAATAGCAACTCACTCACTCTGTGTCTGTATACAACACCGGTTACACTCGTCCACCCTGGCATCATCAACACGACCGGACGCACTCCGGAGTGGAACCCATGTCCCTATGAACAGGAGCTCTCTGTTGCGGATTTCCTGCATTGGCCGCGCCCACCCGGATGTGTGCTGAAGGTCTTGCGTGAGATATACCAATGTTTCAAAGACTGTCTCTTTAACTGAAGAGTTACCTGACGGAAGAGGGCTTCGAGACTTATTGACCATGGGTTTGGAAGCTGATCTTTAAAGATGGGAAGATAGCAGAAGGGATTACCACGTCACTAACCGACGTGCAGGATAACTACCTTCATTGGACTAGTCGAAGAGGTCGCTCGTGGACAGAGATGTTGCCTGGGGACATAACAGAATCTCCTAATAGGGATATTGTCCTGGTGGCTGAGGCTTGAGGGCAGCGAATGGACGTTCACTTCGCCAATTGGATATGTCTCTGCTTTCACCCAGGAATCAGATTGTTCCGGACCAGAGGCCGAGGAGCGCCCCGTATCGGTTTCCAGTGTCTGATCCAGGCCGAAGCATAAAAGTACCAATTCCCTGGAGCGTCATTCTGGGCGGAACACGGGCCTTCTCCCCAGACGAAATATTACAGGATGGGCAGCACCACAGAGCTATTCACTTCAACAGGTTCTTGAAGTGCAATAAAACGAGAAATGCTGTCCGTTTCTTAATGGAAGCTCTTGACCGGAAAAGTCTAAGCCTGAAGAGGATATTGTCCTCTGTAGTGATTGGCCACTCTGATCCTGGCTCTCCTGCAATGACAGGGGTCCACAAGATGCATCGACGGCCTCACCACCCCAGCACCCACAGTACTACCAACAGGCGCATCTGGTCACAGTTCGAAACCCACGCGGATATCATCTGTCCCCAAAAGTTACAGAAGAGAACGTTTCCAAGCGCTAATCAATTATCATCGATCGAATTGTCCCAACTTTCCGATGCTCAAATACGCAACAGTCAATTACACATTCGTGGGCGCGCCGAAGCGCCAATACACACCTCGCATTCCCAAGAAAATATTGGAGGATGAGAAGCACCATGTCGATGCGCTGTTGAAGCAGCATCCGCGCTCCCCAGTAAAATTTGCGGCCGATGGGAGGAGACTTCATAACATTTATCGGACGTATGTTCTGATCGTAGCTGTATCGTAAATCTAACCTGACGCATCCCCAGCAAGAGACAGTGCAAATACCTTCTGGAGAAATCGCGGAATGTGGGGAACGTAGAGTCCTGCAAAGAGGCTCCACCATCTTATCCAAACACCAGCGAGTCTTCCAGTTCTTCTCTCCAGCACGAATTCGATGCAATAAAGGCACCTTCGCTTCAGACCGAACTCCAATGGGAATACGTCGATCCGAACGAACGTTCAATTCAAATCGGCCCATGTCTCCCACGCGGCCTGGCAGACCTGCTCTTCGCCCGTTTGTACGATGAGACCTTGCAATCAAAACTAAAAGGAGGGACAGAAACAGCAGAGATGTGGACAACCAGAGTATCGGAAAGAGAAGAAAATGTGTCTATGGCGACTTTGGATTCTGTGTGCTGCTCAGAAATTGCCGGTTCTGTCCTCGTAAGACCATCACTGGGCCAAGTCTCTTCGATTCAAGAGTGCTTCACTGCAACTACGAATCCAATGTCCTTAATCTTGACTTCCTCGTCAATTAAGAACATCGGCTCTCGCGAAACTTTGGTCACGTCTGGAAATACATGTCGACCCTCACCAGCTCCTGACAACTCGCTCGCAACCCGCTCATCTCTGGCTCGGCCTAATGCGCTCTCCAGTTCGGAATTTGACAAGCGAATGAAGGAACCCAGTGGAAAAGCGCTTCAAGGAGCTTGCTCAAAAGCCAATGAAAACGAAAGGCGCTGGCTGTGCCATGAATGCGGGGACGTGTGGAACTATGACGGCGTGCCGTCTTGCCCTTGGTGTAACCATGAGGCCTGCGAATTTTGTTGGGGTTGGCTTGAGCAATGTGTTGATCACTCAGAATGGGGTGCTCTCACTGTGACCGCAACCATCTCGCCACCCCATCAAATCTCTCTAGGATCGCCTTCGGAATTCCTTGGGACGTAGCCTTTACTTGGTATATTCAAATCCTTGCGGAAGTGATAGAGGGGACCCGATTATCGCCTCCGCTGTTTTCCCTCCAGATTGGTCTGCAGTCCTTGAACAACTCTGACCGAAGTCGTCGGGTTGTATTAGTGGTGTTGGGGGAGAGACACCTTTGAGCGGGTGCTGCTTCATCTATCGAGAGGTGTCGGGTGTGATCGAAATCTAGATGCTCGGATTTACGGACTCTTCTTGCTTGAGACGCCCTGACATGGACGACGGATTTTTGAGAAGATATTGTTGCCGATGTTAATGAAAGCGACCAACAACTATCATCGATTTAGAACTTCGTTCAAGAGACTCCCTTGACGGTTACGAAAAGGTTGCACCATATCTTCTACATGTCGAGAGGTAAGATATGGAATCTCTCTGACCAATATACAACATATTTGGTGAAGCCATGTGATCCCGATGGACACTGGCTTAACCAGAAATACATGCCTGCTTGAGAGCCACATCTCGTATACTAAACTCTCCCCTGCTCCAGCGAGGACAACCACTTCATCTAATCTATGGTATACTGTGTAAAGCTTGGAATGATATACTACTCTCTTTGTACTGAGGCAGAAGAGTACCAATAGATGATTTTCATTGATGGCGTTCAACCTTGATAAATACTGACTGAATCATACCAATCCGTACTTTCCATTGAGAGTCTAAATCCCGCAGAAGAGCAAAACCCCTCTGCACTCCACCTGCTTGACTTTGTGGTAAATGCAATTTCATTTAGCCTGGATTGAGCTGGGCGAAAGAGCGAGTATCCCGGGAGTGACATGTAGACACACCGGAGATCGACCAATCCTGGGGGCTTACCCCACCTAAATTCGGTACCATCCCAACCCTACCCTTCGCTCCCGGGTACATCCATGAAAATTGCTTGGCAAGCGGCGTGAAACGGCTTTCATATTGAACCTCTTCTCTCCTCAACGAACAAACAAAAACAACACGGGGATCGAAATTCCAACTGCGCTATGGCGAAAGTAGTGAACGCAGATGTGAAATCCTCACCCACCGCGGGTAGAGGGTTATTCGCAACCAAAGACATTCCACAAGGAGGCCTCATTCTTTCGATCCAAAGGCCACTCGTTGCGGCGTTGGACATGCCTCGACTTGCAGACACTTGCTCAAACTGCTTCACCTGGACCGCTTTATCTGCGATAGACAGCCGTGGGCCGTCGGGCAGTGTACCAACAGTTCAAGCTTGCACTGGATGTAGATTACTGAGGTACTGCAGTAAGGTAAGGTGAGTCCGGAAGAGATCGCATCTACGTCGATGTTTCGCGACACGAACGCTTCGTTCATGTTTTTGCATTTTTATGTTCGGAATTTTCACTAATTGAATGGCTTCAGAAATGCCAAGCCGAATCATGGAAGAGACATCATAAGTACGAGTGCAAAGTCATGGGAGAATTTATGAGTGGCGAATCTGGCAAAGAAGTGCCTCATATTGTCCGCGCCGTGATGCAGGTACTCATTATGGAAGCCAAGAAAGTTATGTCCCAGGAGGACGCACAGGCTCTTCACCAGCTCGAGAGTCATTTTAATCATATGCGAAGCACTGGCGGTAAGTGGGCCGAAATGAGTATTCTTGCGAGGGGTGCGTGGACGTTCTCTGGCACGCAGTCCACGTTTGATATTGATACGGCAGAGGAGATGTTCTCACGGGTATGTTTCTTCCACATCTCATAGAACGAGTTTCGAACTAATTGTTCCGTAGCTGCTCACAAACTGTCTCACGCTCGTAACCCCGACCTTTGACCCTCTAGGCCTCGTGTTAGACCCCTTGGCTGCGAGAGCCAACCATTCTTGTGATCCCAATGCCGTCGTGGTCATGGATGGCCCTGAGCTCAGTTTTCGGACATTAAAGCCCATTGGGAAGGACGAAGAGATCTTCATCTCCTACATCGACGTCACCAACCCGTTCGCGCGAAGGCAGGACGAGCTTAAGGAGCGTTACTTCTTCAACTGCAAATGCTCAAAGTGTCGACTAGGTCCAACTCAAAAGGAAGACAAATGGGCACTGTCACCAGACAAGCTACCCGGAGCTTGGGCCGAGACTGCAGATGTCATCATTGCAAGTGCACCGCACATTGTCAAGGACCCGGTGTCTTTCGTGGGCGATGACAAGTCGTCCCAGAGGCTCACTGCTCTACAATATACCGCCTTTTCAGAGTTGGAACATGCGAGACGCATGAGTGAGCCTTCAGCCATGGTTAGGATATTGGAAGGGGGCATGAAGACTTGCTTCCAGAGCAAGATGTGGCCTGTCTACCGCCAACCATATCCTGCCCTACGAGACGACCTCATAGTCGCATACATATCTTCTGGAGAGTCTGCTCGGTTCCTCTCGGCGTTCGTGCACGGTGTGAAGCGATACTTTCAAATCGACCCGGTCCTGTTCCCACAACCATTCCATCCTGTCCGCGTCGTACATACTTACACACTGGCAACGCTTGCTCTGTGGCTTTCTTCTGCCCCCGAAGATTGTCCCATGGATGCCATGAAGTTTCTGGAACATGGTATTGACCTTGGTGTTGTCATTTTTGGGCTGCTGGTTGAAGTGCACGACAACGTACAGAAGAGCCATGGGCAGAACAGCAGCTTTGCAAAGATAATTCAGAAGAAGTTTGAGGAGATGAGAACGGACATAACGAGAGGAGATGCGGGTATGATCGCACAGGTGATGGGGAAGATCGAATCGCAGTGGAGCACGCTCCGAGCGTTCGGACTGGAGCTGGAAGTGTGAAAGGCTGCATCGCTTTGAATTCGTTATGGGTTTCCTTTAACCAGATTCACTTAGCATTTTAAGCCTTCTGGTTGTTGCTGTTTCGTTTAGCGTTCATATGTTGCTGCCTGATTTATGAGTACTTAAACTCCACTGCCCCTTTCCTTTCTTCCTCCACCAACTTCTCGCAAACCTTGCCTTCTCACTAAATTCAGACTTCCAAAAGCCACCAAACAACAGCAACAACCATTATGCCTTCACCAGATGCTGGTCGTGTCATCACGTATTTCGAAGCTGTGGCAATACTTGCCCAGCTGCTCCACAGTGGCAACTCGCTCAACTACAACAAGATCGAGGCTGTCACTGGTGACAAGGTCGCCGGTGTCTACCTCAGGCGCATGAAGACTCTCGTGAGGGATGCTAAGATGATTAGCGACGACTGGAAGAACGGCGGCAGTGGACGTCTCTCCGATCTCATCGAAAACGAGCTCAGCCGTGAGTGACACTTCCACCACGTATCGTTTTTCTTAAGTTTTACTAAACAGCAGCATGACAGGCAACACCAGTGGCGTCGACGCTACTGCTCCAGCTGCAGCCCCAGTTCAGCGTAGTTCCAAGACGCGCAAATCTCTGGCTCCCGCGGGAAAGAGAGTCAACATCAAGAAAGTGAAGAAGGAAAATGATGAGAATGTTGAGGGCGAGAACAGGGAAGAAGTCGAAGTTGAGGAAGAAACAATGGATTGGTTGGACTTGGAGGAGGGATATTCGATTTGAGCAGTACCCTCTGTATTCCGGGCTTAAAGGTCTGGCACTCCATTTTCGATCTGCAAACTCTCCCGACATAGAGATTTGTGGACGGGAAAACTTCTTCTGCACTATTCATGTATCGGGGGAAATTCTGGCTTTCCTGAGGTTGGTTGCGTAGGACATCTGGGCACTTGGTTTCGAGCAAGCGAGATTTACTTCATTCGGCACGAGCAGACGAGCAACACAACCTCGTCTAATTGCTCGTAAAGAGCTCTAAAAGGTTTCAAACGACGATTATTTTATAAATCTGTGCATGTTGAGACATAAATTTTGAAATGGTTCTCCTCACATTTGCTCGCTGGAGTTGCTGCAGCTGACCGCGCTTCAGATTTTACATATCACATTTCACTCGACTCTACGCAACCAAACACACCAGCCCACAACCTGCATGAGCGCAGCCTTGCGTCATCCCGCCTCGCTAAATTAGCTGTTTCAGGCATCCATTTCTCCCATAAATTCGCACTTCTCACTCTCTGCTTCGTTCCTTTCCAACTCCAACCTTCTCTCCTCCGCACATACAGCTTCCACTCTCTGAGTTGAAACTACAAGCAACTGTCCTTTGCCTAAGCAACAATTACCTGACAAATCGTCAAGGTAAGTACATAGTTCGCATAGTCCTCTGATCTGCCGCCGCGCGCAAACCTTTTGGTGTTCACACTTGATTCACTTCAACTTCACTCCAACTCCACGAACACCGCTCATTCTACTCCTCCCACTGTCCCACACCACTCAAAATTCAACGAAAGCTGAGCTAGTAACAGAATCCAATCTAAGAACTGAACCATCATGCCACCAAAGGCTACCGTTGTCGGTGACAAGAGCTTCCCTCAGAGCGTCGTCGTCACCTTGGTCGCTCAGCTCGTCAAGAATGGCGGCAAACCCGACTACAACCTCATGAGTGGCTATGATGCCCACAAGGGCGGCGACACCACTCAGTCCGGCTATGAGCACCAGTTCCGCGTCGTCCTCGCGGAGGCGAAGGAGCTCGTCAAGAGCCTCGACAAGGGCGTCACGTACGCTCCCGTCCCTCCCAAAGCTCGTGGTAAGTTTCTCGCAACACAATATTCCCTTTCACACGACAGTGGTCTTTTGTAACACAGACAGGCACTGCCACTTCGCCCAGTAAGAAGCGCCATGGCCCACCGACCGGCACGGATGACGAAGACGACGAGCCCACCCCGAAGCCGGCGAAGGTCACCAAGAAGAGGGCCATCAAGAAGCAGAAGGTCAAGAAGGAGCCTGTCGATGAGACCGAGGAGGATGTTGAGCAGCAGGTTGCGCTCTCGCCCGTTGATGATGACACGTTCGTGGACTTTGCTCTTTGCTCTTCAGACACTGGAATTGCTCACAATAGCACAGAATCTGTTGAACCTGCTCAAGCCTACGACGATGATGCGACTGGCATCCACACTTACGGTACCTGGTACTACGACGCCAGTGTGGAGCTTGGTGGCATCCATCTTGAGCTTTTTCCATCCGTCTAGTCTCTTTTCTGGTGTTGCATGATGGCGAATGGCGGCACATGATGGGTTGTCTTTTCTCTGGGCGGTATGATGCATGGCGGCGGCGGTTTCTTCATTTCCTTTCAATTCTCTCACACATGGTGGCACATCGGCTGCCATCAGTCATAGGCAGATCCACATAACACTTCAATGGACATCAATGGATCTGCATACCTCGGCCTTAAATTTAAGCCTACTATCATAAGTGAACGCCCTCGCATGTTTCGATGAGCATGACATATGATTTCTGTACCATTTCAGCTGGTACGCGGTAATAAGCTGCTTTGGTACCTCAATTAAGACACATGATGCTGGGTGGATCTGTACACTAGTATAATTGCTCCTCTATGATTAATACAAATTAGATTCGTTTCTATCTCGTTCTACGCGTAAATACGCTCTAATCTATACCAAACCAAAGCTTACGTAATGCTCTCTCATGAGATGAATAGGGGGACTTGGTGTTTTGATGTAGTTTCGACCGGTTTATCCGCTGATGGCTGCTTGGGCACTTTTTCCAGGGCGGACATGGTCAGCGAAGCGATACACTCTTAGCTCATGCTCTAATACGTGTTGATGGGCATGGCTTCCGTATTTCTATGCCATCTCGACCGTTATACCGGAGACCAGCAGCCTTAATTTTTTCACTGAAGATAAACACGTTCAGGTTAAGTAGAACTTGCTTTTTTGTTGGTCCCCGCATGCAGCCATGTCTACAAACAAGAAGAAAGTAAAGCAGAATAAGCAACACATGCAGAGGGCCGACTCATGCTCATGCCCGAAAAGAAGTATCCCAGAGGTTACGCCATCCATAGCGCAGCGTACGGAGAGTTATCCAGTTCCGTTCAGTCCATTTGTCAATCTGCCACCTTGAACATCGTCCACGAATTCGAGCCCTCAGCCCACTTCACCACTACAGCCTTTTCCAGACGAAGCCAGCTTAACGAGTAGAGAAAGCCTTCGTGACAACCCTCTTCAGCGCAAGCTCCTTCTTCTTCAGATCCTCGCCATTCGCGTCCTCAATCTCCAGCTGGGCCATGGCGTCGCTGAGCGCGCTCTCAATCTTCTCCTTCTGGCCACGCTTAAGCTTCAGGCTGGTCGTCGGGTCGGAGATCATCTCCTCGACGCGCGAGATGTAGCTTTCGAGCTGCTGGCGCGACTCGAAGCGCTTGCTGAACGCCTCGTCGGAGGTCTTGAACTTGGCGGCATCTGTTGTGTGTGCGTTAGCTTTCTGCCGGGAAAAGAGGATTAGAGGAGGTGGAGCTTACCGTTGATCATGCTCTCAATCTCCGTGCTGCTCAGTTTCCCGACGCTGTTAGAAATAGTAATGTTTGCACTTCTGCCGCTCGTCTTCTCCGTCGCAGTGACCTTCAGGATACCGTTGACGTCGACCTCAAACACCACCTCAAGGACCGCGTCGCCCGCCTTCATCGGTGGGATGGGTGCGAGCGTGAACTCGCCCAAGCTCGTGTTGTCCTCGCAGTTGACCCTCTCGCCCTGTTTGGCAGAATTAGCAATTGAATACTCCATGTCAAGCCTGTTTAAAATTTACCTGGAATACCGGGAACTGGACTGTGGTCTGCGAATCCGCAACTGTAGTAAAAGTTCTAATTCATGTATCAGTAAATGCTGCTAGTAGCTGCTGTACGAGTAAGGGAGGGGGGGCTGCTTGTTTCCGCTTGCACCGGACGAAAAAGAAAAATAAAGAAAACAATTTCACTTGCCTCTTCTTCAAGGTAGGCACAGTATTTCCGCGTGGCACGACAGGTGCGAAGATGTTGCCCTCCATGGCAACACCGAGAGAGAGTGGGACGACATCGAGGAGCAGGAGGTCTGCCGTGTCGGCGGACTGAGCCTTGCCGGAGAGGATACCAGCTTGAACAGCAGCGCCATAGGCGACGGCCTCGTCGGGGTTGATGCTCTTCTCAAGCTTTTTGCCGTTGAAGAAGTCGGAGAGGAGTTTCTGTATCCTGGGGATACGAGTCGAGCCACCAACGAGCACGATTTCGTCAACCTTTGCCTTCTCGATGTTGGCATCCTTGAGCACTTGCTCCACGGGTTGGAGAGTGCCGCTGAAGGCCTTGGCATTCAGGTCTTCGAAACGGGCGCGGGAGATGGTAGTGTTGAAGTCCTCGCCGTCAAAGAGAGAGTCAATCTCGACAGTGGTCTGGGAGGCATTGGACAATGTACGCTTGGCACGCTCGCACGCAGTACGTAATCTTCTCAGCGCACGCGCATCTCCAGAGAGGTCCTTCTTCGTCTTGCGCGTGAATTCCTTCTTGAAGTGATCGAGCAGGTTGGTATCGAAGTCCTGGCCACCAAGATGGGTGTCACCGGCCGTAGCCTTGACAGTGAACACGCCACCCTGGATGTGAAGGAGAGAAACATCGAAAGTACCACCACCAAGGTCGTAGATCATCACATTCCTCTCCTTTTCAGACTTGCCAGAGCCCAAGCCATATGCGATTGCTGCAGCGGTAGGTTCGTTGATGATACGGAGAACGTTCAGCCCAGCGATAGAGCCAGCATCCTTGGTCGCTTGTCGCTGGTTATCGTTGAAGTAGGCAGGGACGGTGATGACGGCCTTCTCGACCTTCTTGGCCAACTTGGTTTCGGCAACTTCTTTCATCTATTCTGCGTTAAGACTTGTACTTATTGCGCGTGAGTGAAACATACCTTGCCCAGAACCATGGCGGAAATCTCCTGTGGCGAGAACGTCTTCCTCTCACCCAAATAATCGACCTCCACCATCGGGCTGCCGTTGTGGTCCGTTACCTTGAACGGCCAAGACTCAATGTCTTTCTTGACCGTCTCATCGTCGAATCGCCTTCCAATCAAGCGCCTTGCAGTTCCATCAGTATAAGTGTCCTATGCAGCCAGAAACATGTGTATGTGAAGCTCACTTGACGTCGAAGACGGTATTCTCCGGGTTCATGGCGGCCTGGTTCTTCGCGGCTTCACCGATGAGGCGCTCCTCGTTGGTGAAGCTCACGAAGGACGGAGTGGTGAAGTTACCCTGCTCATTGGCAACTAAAGTGGATGTTAGCAATTTTTGCTCATAATTCTGCTCAAAATCGTGTGGCACATACTGATTTCGACATTTGTACCCTCGTAATTCGCGACGCACGAATAGGTTGTGCCTAGGCGGTGGGTGAGCTTCAAATCCTCGAGTATTACGACATTCTGCAACAGGGAGCAGCATACCAAGATCAATGCCAATGGCACCTTCGTAGACCTCGTCAGCCATGATTGCGTATTGATTTTCGTGTGTGGGTTGAAGATTATGAGCGGGAAAGCAAAATGCTCTCGCGACTTTTTTTGTGCCGGGGCCGGGGTTGCTAGCTGACTTTTGCCATTCCCCGAAGTTTAACCGTCCGATTAGTGAAGGTGAGGCCAACTGTTGAAGCTTACGCACGAATCAGATGAAAAGGTCAATAGGTTTGGTTACTTGGCAAAATTCGTAAAGTGGTATTTTCAGGCTATCCCACCGATGAAGCACCATATCGAGTGAAACCAAAACTGTTGCACATATCCACACGACCGTCCCTCGACGCCGCATTCCACTATCATGATCGTAAAAGCATGCCTTGACGCTCTGCTGAAGGCAGAAACTGGACGTGAAGCAGATTGCCACAGTCCCTCAAGTCGTTGTCTAGCCGTCACCCAACTTCGCTTCAAAGAGCGCCCCAAATGCCCCAGCGCCGGCCGCATATCAACTCTGGGTGTATGTCCCCTACCCCGAGAATGACCTTATGCATTCGTTCATCTACCATGGCCTACAGTCGGCCTCATATCTCTCTCGAGCATTCAGACTTTCTCGTCGTGGAAGTAGAAACTGATATCCCTCGGCCTCCGCCTGTTGCTCTTCACAAAGTCCGCATCACCAGGGGGCCGCTCGTTCTTCTCGTTGCCCGTCAGCATGCTCTGCAGACTCATGCACACGCTCTCGACATTGTGCACGGGGCTCCAGCCCTGTCGGTCCAGCAGGTCGAGGCAGATGATGCCGTTCGAGTAGACGTGCGGGTGCATCGGGATCTTGGGCGTCGTCGGGGATGTGATGAACGTCACTTCGGGGGCTTCGATGGGCTGTATGAGAGGATATGTTACTTAGTGTATGTAAATCTTGAAGAAAGCACTGTTTGGAGGGTTGTGTATGTCTGAGAGACAAGGTAGAACGAGAACCTACGTAGCTGCTGCTGAAGTGGAACTTGAGCCTGTATGTGTCCCCACGATATAGTGGGTTGTCGTCCAGGACCTTAATGTCCATCAACCATGTCTCGAAGTTGTCGGCCTGGACGAGTGATATGCCAGGTGGGAGATGTTCTTGGAGCTATCGCGCAGCGTCAGCAATGTTTGGGATATCGCATGTAAAGGACGATGGCTAAGGTGATTTACCTTTAGAAGCTCCTATGACAAAAGACATCAGCATCTATAGCGAGAGACATTAAGATTTGACGACATACCTTCTGTAACCTCCGCGTAGCGGACATGGTGGGCAGCCGACTGACGTGGTTGAGCTCAGCTAGGGAGGTCCTTTGATCAAATCGATGTGTTGCGATGAAAAGTAGTCGAAGAAAAAGGAACACTGGCTGTGAGAAGAAGAGTTTGAAGCAAGAAAGAGAGAAACGAATCGGAGCAGGGTGGTTAGGTGGTTTGGAGTAGTTGGGCCGTGCTGGTGGAGCCTTGTTTGGAGGGGCGGTGCGATTGCGTAGGTTCCAAGGGAGAGAGCAACTGAAGCAAGAATATATATGTCCGGCTTGTTTAGGACCCAGGAACTTGCAAGGAAGAGTTAAAACACAGGCGCTTACTTAGGTGAAAGGTGATAGAGAGAGCTTCGGTGTTGTTCAGCGTGAAGACCGCTCTTGATGTTGCACGACTCCAAGATCCAAGATCGTCAGAGCTGCGCGAGTCATGCCACACCTGAAGATCAAGCTTATCATTCACCTTCCGTTTCATTTTCACTGCTCGTACGGAAGAAATTTAACTAGTTTCTGTGAAGCAGTGCGTTCTATTTTTGTGGTATCTGAATAGCAGCATCTCATTCATTATGATTACATGCCGAAAAGTTCCACACTCGTCAGCATCTACAATTGTGATAGCGCTCCCAAGCCGATTTCAGTCATTCTTCTAGTCCGCATCATGATTATGAAGGAGTATACAAAAAGGAAAAGGGTATCTATGTTACCAATAATCCTTCCGAACCGCAAACAATGGGCACTCTCTTCATCCCATTACCCGGCCTTGAAATCATTCCATTGCGCTTTTCCCTATCAAGCAAACTATCACTGCTATGCTGTCCGAACCATCATTTCATTGATAATTTCAAATGCAGTGCCCAATTCCTATGCGCCAAATTTATTGTCCTTCTTCTTCCCAAACACACTTAGCCTCCCGGGCTTCTTTCCCGGAGTCCCTTTCGAGTTTATCGAATTCACAGTCTTAGCCGTCCCCGGCCTCTCTTCAACCTCTGGTGCCGGATCCAATTCCCACGGTACAACTTCCGCCTTCTTCACCGGACTAACTCCCAACCCTAGCCGCTCCTGCGGACTCCTAAACCACTGTTCGCTCAGTTCACTTGGGGCGAAGCTCGTTGCTGCCGATAGACCTCTGGCGTGCATTGCACCCACTGTGCTTGTTGGGCTTTGACCCCCGGATTGGATCGAAGAGTTCGGCGACGTCGCTCCGGGACGAATGGGAGTGGTAGGCCCGCTTGCATTGTCTTGTTGAGGCCGCGTGGGTGATGTGCGAGATGAAAAGGCCGCTGCGAGTGCCGTACTGGTGAGAATGCCGTTCGCTTCTTTCGTATCAGGTGGGAATATGGCATGCACATGAGCCACAGGGGTTGGAGTTACAGCTCCAAAGCGTGGCGTTGGAGACGAAGGTGGCAGAGGGAAGGCCTCTAGCGGTGGGTCTTTTTCTAGGACTGGTGTGGATTGTGCAGGAAGGTCGGGAATGGGAGGCATGAAGTTATATGCCGGAATGCTACTGAAGGAAGCCTGACGACGGGAAGATTTGCGAGGGATTTGCGGCGGAGGGCCTAGAGGATCTGGATTGGAGAGGGGCGACGTTACGGTGGTGAGCGATGGACGAGGCGGGCTCGTCGCTGGAGAAGCAGTGCTGACGGCAGATTTTGGAGGAGCTGAGTCTGGAGGAGCAGAAGCCGTCTTCATGAGATCACCATCCTCCGTATCTCTGAGGAATGGCAACAAAGTCGCTACATTATCCATCCCAATGTTAAGTCGAGGATCAGAGATGCTGCGCGTGTGAGTGTGCGTTGGTCTTTTCGCAAGCTCAGCAGGGCTTGCTGGTGTTAGGGAGAAAATCCCCTTCGATGCGACTGGCGGTGCAGTTATAGGCAGTTTCCTCGTCTTTTCCGTTTGGGTAGGAGAATCAGGTGGAAAGAAAGAAGTTATCTCAGGTAAGCCTGCCATCTCAGCAGAACTTGCGGTTGCTGGTGGCTTGTCAGGTATACTGGGCCTCTTTGGTCGAAACGACGTTCCTGTAGTTGAGTCGGCGCGCCCTCTTGCTTTTGAAGGGTTGCGGAGTCGCGTCACGCTGGACGATGAATTGCTCTTTGAAGACGAAGATGTAGGCGGCCGATCCTTTGCGGTGAGTGGCGTTTTCGTTGCGGGTGACGGGGAATTCGGCTGGCCCTGGCTGCCACCAGACCCGAAAGTCGAGACAGAATTATGTGCGCTACCCAGCCGCCTGCTGTCAGCCATCTTGCCTAACAGTGGGTCCTTCTCTTTCCTGGCCTCCTTTGCGGCCTCCCGAGCCCAATCCGGCAAGCCGTCCCACTTGGAGTTTACCTTTGGAACCTCTGGTGGAAGCTTCCTATCAGTAACGCCAGGCAATCCGACGGCAGTACTTCGAGCGCTTTTGCTGTTTTTGGCCTCTGCTTGTTTGCGCTGTGCCTCTGCGAATTGTTCGAGAGCTATTGCCGACGGCTCCTTCAAGGTGAGCAACCCCGAAATCCAGCCTGTCTTAGGCTTCTTCCTAGAAGCGCCGTTCGTAGCAGGAGAATGACGATCTCGAGATGCTAGACTATGCTCTGTTATGGCCCGGCTATTGCCCTTGTTGCTGCTATCGCTTGTAGTGCGAGGGCCGTGGCTTGGCCGTGATGATGCCGGCCCAACATTTAGTGTTGATTTACTACCAGAAGTTGACTCAGGAAACGGGTTGATTGCATCTGTATCATCTCCAGTAGGTAAGGGAGGGTCTGGAAATCGAAATGCTCTCGCACCTCGTCCATCATTACTGTCGCGATTTCTGGCAGCCAGCTTTGGTGTCCGGATAGGGAAATTCGACGATGTTGGTGAACCCTGAGTGATCGATGACTCGGGAGTGTGAGAATATGTCATGGTCGTAATGCCATCGGAACGCTCCGATGTAGTTGCCGTGGACAGTGATTGGACGGACCTCTCATCGTCGGAAGGTCGATTGCGAACTTTTAGCTTGGGTATTCGCACTGGTGCAATCGACTCTGCCGGGGAGTGTAGCGGCATGCTGAAAAGCAAGCGCGGATGCTGAAGTGACTGCAAAATATTAATTCTTAGCTAGCCTGTACAAAGGATGTAACTTACTAGAATAAAACTAATCGAAGCAATGCATTTTCAAGTACGAGATCAATATGTAGAATTTTTCTAACTCCCGGCAGAAGTAATCTGACGTAGACCAAGGCTTTAAGAGCTCTAGGCCTCCCAATGCTGATGTGATGTAGACTGAGTGATGTCTTTGCAGTTGAGACAGATATCCAGGACACAGCAAAGTGGGAGCGAAACGACTTCTCTGAGCTCGCAGTTCTAGTCGCGAAGAGACTTCTGAAACGCCCTTTCGAGTTGACTGTAAATAAAAGTCCAGAAGGTCTAAAGAGGAGATATTGTTAGCTTTAGTGGAGGGGAGCTCTGAGCATGGCTGAAGTCTGGGTCGTCTCGGTTGGCGTCGATTTGGCTTTGATGCATATGCCGCTACGCGAGAAGCAACGGTGGGCGCGGGTAGGAGCGATCTGAAATCTCGCGCAATGTTCAGCTGGCGACTATCCGCAGAGCTTATCTTGAAGGATCCTGAGATGACGGCGGAGACGAGATGAAATAGGCGTAGACAGAGAAGACGGGAGTGGAGACGAGCGGCGGGCCAGCATTTCTGCCATTGAGGTACGATGGAGTTCAAGCGCACGCTCATAACTTCCTCGTGCATCAAACTTGCCTTGGCTATACAGTAGCTTCCGCTCTTGCGCGAGCCAATATTCGCACTGACTGCCTACGGACCACTCGTCGTTCGCATGGAAGTTGATGCTGCGTCAGGGCCGATCTCATGCATAGAAGGCCGTCGCACATCGACATGCCCACCTATACACTCTGATTGCGAACAAAAAGACATTGCTCGCGCCATCCGAGAAGTTGTCACGAGCCAGTCCTGTCTCTCGCTGCTGATTGCCCTAAAGTCTAGTATGCAGGTTGCGAAACGGAATATGGGGAGGGATATGACTTGTCGCTTTCAGCTGACCCTGGAACTTGATTGAGCCTACTTCTGATCAAGCAAGCTCAGTATTTCAAGTTGGCATTTGTCATTTGGAGACTCACACTCTGAGTACCAAAGTACACAATCGTATTCGCCTGTCTTCTTTGTTACGCAACGTCAGTTCTCGTCCGCGGCGTACAGTACCTCCACCAGCCCCGCAGACGCTTTCTCTTCCCAGGGACCACACGACTGGCCTGTCTCACAGAGATCACGCACCTGTCCTTCTCAGCCGACCAATCATCACTGTGCGCAAATCCGGAGGGCTGCAGCAAAAGCAAACACGAATACCCTGCACGCTGCAGGAGAAAGTCTCTTTCACATCTGTGGCCTCTTTCCGCATCGATCCAACCCTCCTTCTTCTGGCAACGTGCACTGAGCGTGGCCACGCGTGGACTTGACTGGAAGAAGGCGAGAAGCCGGAATAGGCTGTCTTTGAGGCTCTGGTACCTTCCCTCTCTGCTGATGAATGGGCGTGGTGTTGTAGGTTGGTGACAAGCAGCGACGTCGGAGACACAAGAAAGGGGCGACGGGGTGCATGTGAACAGAGAAGCAACTCCGCACGCTGTTGAAACCCCTCCCTCTCCCTCGTCGTTCCTCTCTTCTCTTCACATTTCATCGCAAATAGTGAGGTTTCCATCGCTATCGTCATCAATATTTCCATCGGGCATTTTCCATCAGACCCACTGCATCCGATCCGGTTGTCGCCTCCAGCCCCAATCCTTCCCGCCGGAGGAACGCCGAGCTTGCAGGGACTAAGGAGGCGGTGATCTCGGCAGCCAGTGACCGAACGTGTGGCGTTTCCAGAAGACCGGAAAAGTACATCGCCGCGGCCTGCTTCTTTGTCTCGTTGCGCGCAACGGCGCCGCCGTCCCCGTCGACTCGGGTCAAGAACTTGCATTTGCAGCCCCTCATCATGTATAGGGTGCCTGCTGGCAAGGCTCCTGCAAAGGGTCCTGCAGTATATCCTACCGATGGGGCCGGGCCCCACCCGGACCAAGAGCAGGATGCTGCAAAGACTATTCAGACCCCGTGCAAGTCTACTATTGGTGCGTCGAATCTCCCATCGGTCCAGTATAGCTCTACACATGATATTCATTTCAGAGAATGGTCTGCCGCGCCGTCAGTAGGACAGCTTGAAAACCAGAGCCCGAGACAGCTCAACAACATTCGGTACTCCAGCCCGCCGTCAGTAGGACAGCCTGACCACCGGAGCTTAAGCCAACTCAACAACGTTCAAGGCTCCAGCCCGCCGTCAGTGGGACAGCCTGGCAATCGGAGCCCGCGACGGCCCAACAACATTCAAGGCTCCAATCTAGCATTGAGCGATGAGGGCAAGGGAAAACGCAAACTCGAAGATGCTACGTCCGAATTACCGGGTTCACTACCAGCTGCACAGGATGAATACACCACTAACTCGAAGAGCGGAAAGTCTGGCAAGAAAACCGCTGGGAAAATGAAGTCCACTGGCAAACCAACGCAGTGGAGAAGGGGGCCTCAATCTGGCGTCCCCCCTCCACAACCAGGTGCTGAACCGATGTCCCCCAGAAGAATGCATGCAATCTTCAACCTGGGGCCAAAGAGACAGCCGCCGAACATCGATCATCCTGTGGAGATGCGGTACAACCCGAACGGACCATTGCCCAGGGGGTACGTTCCCGGAAAGACGCCATTACCCTACTTTGGGACACTGCAGAACTCATACCCTGCTGGATGGGCCCCCGAAGAGTATAGCGACATGTCAGAAACGATTTCAATGAATACGCATAGAATGATAGTCTCTATGCAGATGCAGCAGGTGGAAGAAGAGCTTTCGGTGCTTCGGAAAATCCACTCCACGTTGGAGGATGGCGATGATGCCAAGAAATTCTCTCTTGCTCAAACAGTCTTGAGTGGCCGTTATGACTACCCACCTGTACTCAAGCGGCATGTCAAGGAACTCGTGCAGAGCAAGGGAGTCGATTTCGAAAAGTTCAAGAAATTTGCGCAGGATGAATGGCAGAAGCAAAAGAAACAGTGCGAAGATGCTGGTGCAGCTGCGAAATTGCTAGAGAAACCAAATGCCGGGTCGTCAACAAGCAAAATGGATGTAGACGGAGAAGAGGAAGAGGAAGAGGATGATGACGACGACGACGACGACGACGATGACGACTACATCCAGTATCCAAAGAGTGAATGGGGTCCTTACCCGCTGTTACGAGATGCGCCGCATATGCCAATGCTCAACTGGAGCAAGTTCGGCATTGTCGGTGATACGCTCAAGGCTCTCGACAACGATATAGATAAGAACCCGCAGCTATACAAGTCAACACCGAACGATGTCCAGACTACGGAGAGCATCAGACAGCCTGGTTCCAACGGCCAAGAAGTGTATGATGATAAAGCTCATTACCCGTGGGCTGTCACCGATGGCGATGGCAGTGGCGATGATGCAGGACGGTCGACATCTCCGGCCACTGGAAAGAATAGCAGGAGTGGTTCGGGCCAGTCACTGGGGAGCATTGCAGGAATGCATCAAATGGCAAACAGTAACGGGATCAAGGCGTAGTGAGTTGATGGCGGTGATGGAAAATACGTCCTTCTATTTCCACACCATCGGAGTTGAATGACACACACTGATCGTTTATGTTTCTAATACTCATCTCCACACTTTCACAGTATTCTTCCTCAGAAGGGAGACCTGGTTAATGCTAGTCCCTTCAAATCCGATGCGATTATTGGAGCTAATGCCTTCTGTGGCTTCTTTGACGCTCCAAGTGCAAACGCTAAAGCCGTGGAAAAGATCTCGTGCACCCTTCAACGCAACCACATCTGCTACCCCTTCCGATGTGTGGCATAGTGGCGAATCGTTCACAATAATGCCCACGCATCACAGAGCTTCTAACATATTACCGACGAACTGGGTGTATGAGATCGTTGAGCCATCTTCCGATGTCTCTGCGCACATATGACGACGCACATCTATTCATCCAAACCTTGTTCCAGCTTTAGTGAAAAGAGAATTCGATAGAGTCCGCAAAATCCTGTTGACATTGTTGAAGAACAAAGAACGTTGTGTTTGAAGCTTTTAGCAGCTGCTAGTCCAACGCCGCCTCGACTAGCCTCTCTACGCCTACCAGAATTCAACATGCTAGTATCACCTCATTCGGCGGATTTAGACATCAATTCTGCTGTAACACCTCTACAAGGACAAAGAACATCGCACCACCTAGTCTCTCTGCATCTACCAGAATCCACGCTGATACCAATAGACTCTAGACTCAGACATCTATTCCACTACAGCATCTCTGTCCAATAAACATACGCTGATATTCAATAGCCCGAATGAATGGAAGCATCCAAACTTATGGACAGGCCGTGTCGCCTTTGGTGTATGACGTGGCCGCATACCAAATGCAAAGCCGGCGACGAGTGCACTTACTCCTTCTTTGAGCGAAGAGTCGACACTAACAGCACCTCATAGACCTTCTGCTCAGAAAGCGACGATTTGGGTTAGCTGGTTCGCATCCAAAGACTACACAGACCAGCGGCAGGACATGACGTGTGAAACTGCACTAAGGATAGTGCTTCTCAAGCACAGAGGCTTCCTGTCCAAGTATAAAGACATCCGCTCTTCCTTCGACGACATTATTGATTCCCTTGTGGTTCTGTCATACGATCGTTCACTCCGGAGGAACGCAAGAAAAGCGAGATGGCACCTCTTTCGGCGATGGAAATAAAGCAGCGCATGGCAGTAGCTGCGGTGCTCAATCTGATTCAAAAACAATATGAGGAAACGCCACCCAACTACCGCGGAAGTAAAAGCGCGAGACTGGAGCCGGCGAAAGACATCAGCGACAATGGAGGCCTTGATCCTAAAGATGATGTTGAGTCCCAGGACGCAGTATTGGACGACTGGCCTTCAGAGCACACAGCGGGGAGGCCAAACAATTGCGGCTGGAATGGCAAACGCGCCGCTCCACAACCCACAGAGGAGGGCATCGACGACAGCGACATCAATGGTCATGGAAGCAATGTGATGCACATGCCGTCTGATCGGTTTCACACTCAAAGCGGAAACCCGACTGGGCCAGATTCTACAAGAATGGCCAGACCAAAGAGATCATCGCGCTTCAGAGAAGGATCGCTGGAGTGAAAGTGCGCCTTTCAAGCAGAAACTAGATGGTGGCGATGATAACGGCCTCGATCCTTATGGGGACAGTGACATGGATGTGAACGGGCTGGCCAGTGATCCAATCGAAATAGCCCGATTTGTCGAGAGAGACAAAGGATTGAACCTTTTGAAGAGGGAGAAAGCTGATCGCTGATTTATCTATGACAGGGGAGTTTGGAGGTCAAAATCGTTGTTAGTAGATTTATCATAAAAATATCATCAATCGTTCTTCGCTTTTTGTGTCAAACCGTCCTCCAATGAGTAGAAAAAGGGTCGAAGCCGTATCGACAAGGCTATCGCAGCGTAAAGAGAGAAAACGAGGTTGACATGGGATAAACCTAGCTACAACTTTGAACTGGAATTGACACTGAATTACGAAGTACATTACTATGTACCTGAAATGGGAGTGCAGAGTTTAAACTCCAGAGCTGAGGCTACGGAGATGTCACGCTAGAGTATTCCTCATTAGGTTGAGACACCATTCAGCTAGCGCTGGGTGCTCCCGGTGCCAACCTTAGTAATTATGGGGACAGAGCCGCCCAACTTTCGGTGTGGCCCACCCAGAACTTGGCTGCGCCGGGCCGTACACCCGCGAACCGCCCTCACGTTACAGCTCGTCCACTAGCGAACCATCTTGTCATCCTCGAAACTAATTAAGCGTGGGCAGTCGATGAGAGTTATAATCTACTACCACTGGCACGTCAAGATTTGAAAATATCAAATATATCTGATTCAATTGTTAGATGGTGCAACATGCTCAATTGCACTTGGTCATCGAGAGTTATACGATCTATATCCTGAGTCGTAATCAAAAATGCAACAGGGTATCTTATGCATCGGACGCCTGATCGAAGACTCATCGCCCTTAGTCGCGTGGGTAGATGACATGAAGTAAAAAGTGAAACTCTCAATCTCCAGGATGCTTTTTTTCCCGTTGAGTCCAACGGATGGGACGAGGATCACTCGAAGAATGGCATTCTCGAGCTCCCGATCGCTTCGGACATAGTCCTTTCCAGTAGTTCCTCGGCCAATGCTCAGGAACGCCGCCCAAACGTCTTTCTACATGCCTCTGATATGTGACCTTCCTTCGAGTATCTAACCATCCATATCGAGATCAATGCCAGCCGCCAAGCAGCCCAAGCAGAAGACAGTACCATCCTCTCCTTCCTCCACGCAGCAGCCACTGCATATGGTATTCCCCTGACAGCCTCCAACACACTGTCGTATGCAGATGTAGCATGTTCGTTCGTTGCATCTCGAGCAATCGATGTACGCGTCTAGGTCAGTCTTCAGCTTCGGTGCCTTGTGACAGATGTGGCATGGTTGAAGGACGGGAGATATGCTGGGCGGTCGTGGAGGTGCTTTGTTTCCTGAAGCTTTTTCTGAAAGCACCACGCAGTGCAGCTTTGGTGGGAGTATCTTTCTTCGTATTTTTGATGGATGTATCTCTGGAGTTTCGTCATTGTGAGGCGACTCGAGAATTGGACGGAGGCTGTGCGAATCGGTATGCATCGTCTGCACTATGGCGACGTCGGACGCAGGATATGGGAGGGCTTGCTTTTGATCTTGTGGCCAAGACTTCGATCTGAGCCTGTCAAGGTTGTTAGCATAAGATATAAATGAACCAGAAGCGAGTCAGGAGCCCTTACGGTGACGCGTTTTGTTTACTTGTTTCCACCGCATCCAGCCTCCGCTTCCTCTTGCCCAAGACCTCTAAAGGCACAGGTCTAATCGTAGCACCTGGCATCGCGTCCCAAGATGTGAATTTGTCGTGGTGGCCGCAGTTCGGCGAGTCGGGGGTGAGGAAAAGCTCAGAGGTTATGTACATGTTGGAAGGTACGACCTTGATGACAAGAGCAAGATGCAGTGCCTCGAGCATGTGAGTTGGAAGTAAGATGATTGTCAAGTCATCTTAGAAGTGTAGTGAGTTCTGCAGCGCGTCCGAGCTTCGCGCATCGGCGGATGTTGGCGCCTAAGCAGGAGTGAAGTTGTAGACGGATGATTGGCTTAAAAGGGATATTCGCCTCCACCGTCTGCCTGCACGCTTTAAGTTATCCGCGCCAAATTTGGACAAGACTCCATTGCGTGAGTATTCCGTGGAGGAGAATGCGGTAGAAAAGGCTTTCAATAACTCGATGCACCAATCTCGCTCAAAGCGTAGAGTATTGCTTGCAGATATGGTGGGCACAGAAGGTGTCTTCGCATTTCCTATTCCTTGAACAAAGTCGCACTTCATTCACTTGAGTGCTCTTTGAAGTAGCCTCCACCTGTGGCTACCGCCCTAAGAATACATTTACAGAGATCCAGAGATCCAGGCATCGTGGGGTATATTTGAAGTCCGTGCTGATACCGCCAAACGCCAGTCGCTTTCCGCTATACAGAGTACACGCCCAGTATGTCAACTCAAGAATCATCAAAGAAGCCTGAATTCCCAAGGAATTTGATTGCTTGTAGCGCAGCCGCGTCTCGCTTGCACAGCTCTTGCTCAACCAACTAGACAAAATATTAATAACAATTTGATGGCTTTGTAAGGAGGAGAGACTTACGCGATCGTACAACTTTGGTCTCTTGCCTTGGTGATCCTGCAGTGGTTTTGGCAGATCATGCTTGCGCATGCAAGTGTTTTTTCTCCCACAATATCCGTTCAGAAGGAAGAATTTGCAATACTTATTCCGAACGAAAGGCATCAAGTAGTCGGGTACGTCATGCCACGCCTTCGCATGAGGTGCTGGAGCTGTTGCAGGAGCTTGAGAGGACTCCTGGTCCGGCGCTTCATCACTGCTGGAGTCGTCGCTGTCGGATGAACTTCCGGCGTCGTCGCCTTTAGTCTTGCGCTCATCATCAATGCCATCCACGCTGTCGCTATCGTAATTAAGACCCAAGTTAGCCTTGGATGGAGCAGCTGTCGACGGAGCAGCTGTCGACGTTTGAGTTTCTTCCGAGTCGTCTTCTTTATCGGCTGCCGTTTGTCTCTGTAAAAGCTGCTGACGTAACTTCCCTGCTTTGCGCTCGGCCTTTTCAAGCTTTGACTGCAGCTTCGCGTCCTTCTCTTTTTGGGCGTCCTTCAGCTTCTGCTCTTGTGCTGCCTTTGCTTTCTGTGATTCAATAACCTTCTGCTTTAAGCGATCAAGCTCGGCCTGTCGTTCAGCTTTGCGTTTCTCCTCCATGCGAGCCTTCGTTGGGTATCTCTTCCGACGCTCTGCCAACCAAGTCGCGATCGCTGCAGGTGAATTGAGGTTGGGCAGGTTGGGATTGTCCACGTAAGCTTGACCCAGGAGAGTTGCTTCCTCTGCTTCGACGATTTCAGGATCGCTATGCTCCTGCTCTACGCTTTTTGGCGTCAATCCTAGCTGGTTTTGTTGTATTTGCTTCTTCTCTTTAGGCTCTTCTGGTTGGCCATTGTGTCGTTCTTGCTGTGTAGCTATTGGTGTCGGTTGCGCCGTAGCATTTAGTGGCGCTGTTGGAAACTGGAAGCCAAAAGTTGGGACTGCGGGCGCAACATTAAGCTTTCGTGGCTGCGCAGAAAGGCTGCTATCATTGGGACCGCCATTTTGAGCATCTAATGCATCCGGATGTTTGCGTTTGACTCCAGCTGCGAGGTTGACAGCAGTATGACCGCCGTGATTTGCATGTGATCCACCTCGATATCCATTCCATGCACCGCGGCCTCGCTGACCTTGACCGCGTCCTCTTCCCCGACCAGAGAAGTTATTATATCCTCCTCTATTTCCTCTCGAAGAGGAATGATGACTACGGTTGGATGAATGGTTCTGAGCGTCCGACGAGGTAGCCTTTGGCGGAGGCGGCGGCGGTGGTGGAAAAGCGAAAGAACTCATGGAGGTCTCCTCTATAGACTGGGATCGTAACAGGTCGTTCTCATTATGGAGGATGTTATTAATGACTTACCCCTCCCTTTGGACTCGATCCCATTGTGTGGAACAATTGAAAGTGGAAATCGTGAACTGATCGAGCGACGCGCCGATGTGACGTGAGTTTCGAACTTTCGATGGAAAGTGCCCGCTTACCTAATTACGATATGCATTACAGGTACAAAACTTAGTGTACCTTCCTAAAATGGTCCATTTACATTAACTATCAAGAATATAGCAACAGTAGCACGAATTCTTAAAAGGCTATCTATCTATAATCGCACACCTATGTAAGCTACATAGATGTATTAGAGGCCCAGAATTATCTTTTTGTGAAAGCCCGAAATTTTTCCAAGTTGAAGTCTACCGCGGTCAGGCCCCTTTTGCCCGAAGTCTCCCGTCGCACGCAACTCTTACTTTTCGTAATGCAGTAGAAATTATTTACAAAGCTATAGAATTATATTTCCGCCTATTTGAAATCCCAGTATGCTATTAGAATTTTAAATTAAGGCCCTGTCGGTGATAAAAATGAACATCAAATGACGGGTTGGTCGAAGTCTTTTGCCCACTGCCAAGGCCATCCCAAAAGGGAAAATACGCTAGCTTGTCTTGGCCTTCTCCGTGGAAATATTTATATCTTCACACCATCTTTCCCACAACAAACTTCGCGCGCACTGCTTTACTTCCAATTTTCACACCCAGAAATCCAACCAGTGGCCTGTCCACTCGGCAGAATTTCTTAGCACAAATAAAACCGCGTCTCACATATCTCCAAATCCTCTCGCTCGCGCCAAGATGTTCATGCTCGTTCGTTTCCCTCGAGACCAAATCCAAGCACGCAACTGACTTTATACAGGAAACATTTTCCGATCTCATCCAGATCGACCCCAAGGACTTCTTGAAGCCCAGTCGTCTCTCCCTTGAAGATAATATTAACAGGAAGTATGCGAACAGGGTATGGTAAACATCTGCACGATCAAGTGAATTCAGACTGACACTCCGCCTTAGATCGTTCAGAAAGTTGGCCTCTGCATCGGCATGTACGATATCCTCCAAAACTCCGAGGGCCTCATTGGCCACGGAACCGGCACCGTCAACGTCAACGGTAATTGATTCCCGGTTCAATTTTTACCCGCGTTGAAGAGAGCTAATGAGTGAATGCAGTCAAGTTCCGCATGGTAGTGTTCCGTCCGTACAAAGGCGAGATCATAGAAGGAAAGATCGTGGAGTGCGATAAGAAAGGCATCAGAAGTACGCTTGAAACTATCCCTTCGCCGACGCTAAAGACCTTTACTGAGTGACTTTGAAACTAGTCGCTCTCGAGTTCTTCCAGGACATCTTCGTGCCGGGTCCAGAAATGCTCTTCGAGAAATCGAGCTAGTACGTATATTTTCCTTACTTAACTCACGATTATATGCTAAAAAGATCCCTAGCAACGAGGCCGAGGGAGCCTGGATGTGGGTCACCGACGACGGCGCCGAGATGTTCTTCGACCCCGGCGAGTTCGTGCGCTTCCGTGTCGAGTCTGAAATCTGGCACGACAAGACGCCCGAGAGCGGCCTCTTCGATGCCGCCGCCGCCGCGAAGCAGGAGGAGGATGAGCAGAAGTCTCCGTACACAATCATTGCGTCAATGTCTATGGGTGCTCTCGGTCTGGTACGTTGGTGGGAGGATCTGGACGAAGAAATGATTGGAACTTGAGATTACTTCTTGTTTAGGAAAAGAACGATCTTTCGGCAGGAACGATCCTTGAGCCTCCCGAATCTAGCAATGAACTGGCGGAGGAGCGGAAGAAGGATCATCCGCGTCGTCGTAAATGTCGACGAGGCGGATTTGAGAGTGCCTGGAGCGCGATGAACGACTTCGTCTTCGTGACTGTGTAGGGTAGAGTAAGGCCGATGGCCAAGCATGGCGAAGTAGCTGCCTAAACATAAGAATATGCCATTGAATACCATTATGGAACTTAACGTCATGAATCCTACATTGCTTCAACAGTGCGCTCGCTCAGTTTACAGGTCTACATCTATTGCACATATACCAGTAGAGGATTTGGTTATGTAGAGCCCAGTTGGGGTAAGCGTACTTTTTGTTTTTGCTATATTACTGGTCTCCTAATCTACTCATTGAAGCCGCAGGAGTCCTCGAGATGGATTTGAGGAGGTGATGGAAGGCTAAAGTGAAGACGATGGTGAAGCAAGACGAAGTAATTACTTGGTTGGTTAGTGTTAATTCACAATGCTCGGATATCTTTGCGGCTGGCCCACTTCACCCTTCAGGGACAGAGAAGAAAATTGCTAGGTGTTTATCTCTATATTCCCAAGTCTCGATGATTGAATAGACTACGTATTGATTTAATTCGGAGTCTCCTGCACTAGCTTAGCAGAGGTGTTGCAACTAAGTCCCTAAAGCATATCCCTAAATGAACACAACCGATGCTCAATTAGTACTCTAGATGTGCTTCGATAGAACTGCCTTTACAAGAATACGTACTTTTCGCGACTACTCCGCCTCGCCGAACAGAAACGCAGGAGGATATTGCTGTCGTGGGAGAAGTGCGTATTCTTGCAACGGCAACTTTACCGAAGTGGACGTAAGAGTATTGCACGAGTATCAGTAATATTTAATCCAGGATCTCATTTAAGGACTTGAGTATATAGAAATAAAGGTCTGGCAAAGGGCGTACATCAACATCTAGCAGTGGCAGAGAGACAATTGCGAACAGCTGTACAATCTCAATAAACAATGGCTGATACATATCAAATCATGCATCTAGGGATGCTCCTGTTTGTATTGAAGAGCAACAATAGTTTCGATAGCACACTTCAGGGAAATCAACTGTTTATCACTCTCAAGGCAAAATATGGGAAAACTATTGTGAATGGAGATGTACACTATGAAAATTCCGTCACTGGCGTTACTATAGTACATAGGAAAAGTACAGAACCACACTACCGAAAGCGCCATACCTGCCGCTGATATGAGATAGGAAAGACAGAATTTTTCATCCAAATAGAGCCGACATGCTTTCGTATGATGTCTCTCGTCCCCAAAAGCGACCAATGTTTAACTATCGCGGTATCATATCACACTGATCCAAGAAGTAGCTTCGCCCTTTACTTTCCGCCAAACATACCACCAACAAGTGGCAATCCAGAAGCCCCACCACCCTTCTTCTTTTCCTTCTTACCACCACCCAGCGCCTCTGAGATACTTCCCAGACCAAGGCCGCTGAGCAGCTTGTCAATACCAAGCCCGCCAAGCAAGCCATTCACCAAGCCACCAAGACCGAGCCCGTTGAGCAACTTGCCGACGAGACCCAGCACGCCGGCCAGCAGTAACCCCACCGCGGCGATGATTTGGAAAAGCGGCTCCGTGAGCAGCCCCCAGAGCGGGTTGAGCTTCTTCTTCGCGTGCGGCATGTCTGAGATGCGCTTCTTGGCGTTGTCAATGGTCGTGACGACGGTAGACGTGAGCTCCTTGAGAAGGTCCGCAAGGCGATACTCTTCGGGCGTAGCCTCACGAGTGCCAGCACGGCCCTTGGCTTGCGACGCGATGCGACCGTCGGGATCGAGGCCGCGGAGGGCGCCGTTGCATTCTTGCAGGATGCGGCCACCCTCTTCGATGAGAGGCTTGACGTTATTGACGAGCTCTTCTTCGTCGAGCTCCTCACGTGGGGTGCGGTCGGCAGCTTCGATGTACTATAGTGTAACGTTAGTGACATATTCGTAATGGTTTGGTAGGTTATAAACTTACGTCGGTGATCTGCTTGCACACTGGCTGAATTCTCTCCAGAGTCTGCTGGCAGATGGCGGCCATCTTATCCGCAATCTCAGCATCTTGCTTCTTCTGTTTTTCTTCCTCAGTCTCCTCCTCAACTTCTTCCTCAACAATGTTCTCCAATAAAGTAACTTCGCCAATTCTGTTACCATCATTATCGACGACATAGCCGTTGTCATCGATCTCGAAACCAACGCAGTGGCCGAGGTCGCCAGCGGTAAGCTTGCCGATGACGTTGCCATCTTCATCAATAACGTTACCCTCCTTGTTGACTCGGCGACCAGCCATAGGGCTGATCCTGCGTTCCTTCTCTTCAGGCTCCCATCGCTCGGCCTTGCCAATCAGGTTACCATTCTTATCGACAATGTCACCTTCCTCATCGACGGTGTGGCCGACAAGCTTCTGAATATCGCCTTCAATGACACGACCAATGACAACACCAGCAGGTGTCTGAATCGTACCATCTTTGGCAACAGTTGCGTTATCGAAGCCAGAGAATGGTCCCTCTGGTTTTGTATCGATGCCAGTAGCAAGCTCAGCGCGACCGACGACATTGCCAGCATTGTCCCAAATCTGGCCTTGGCCGTCGACCCTCTTGCCGATGAGCTGCGTGGGATCACCTTCGGCAACGCGGCCCAAGATCTGTCCATTACCATCGACAACGTTGCCAGCCTTGTTCACAGTGCAGCCAGCAAGGATGGAGAGGTCAGGAGGTGCCTCCTCCTCAGGCTCCCAGGGATCTGCGTGGCCCTTGACGTTGCCGTACTTGTCGATGATATCACCGTCCTCATCAACAGCATTTCCGACAAGCCTCTTGACATTGCCTTCAGTAATGATACCGACAAGATTGCCATCTTCGTCTTCGACGTAGCCATCCTTGTTGACGCGGAGGCCTTCGAGACCTGCGAATGGTCCTTCAGGCTTGGTGACGCGCTCGCTCTCGGGAATGAGCTCGCAGCGGCCGACAACCTTGCCAGTGTCGCTGTGGATAAGACCCTCGCCATCGGACTTGCGGCCAGCAAGATCCTTGAGATTGCCTTCCACCAGCCGTCCGACCGGGATGCCGTCAGCATTGACAAGGAAACCTTGCTTGTTCAAGGTAAGACCCTCGAGGATAGAAAGATCTGCAGGTTCCTCCTCCTCTTCCTCAAGAGGCTCGGCATGACCCTTGACGTTTCCATATTTATCAATGATGTCGCCATCTTCATCGACTGAAAGCCCAATGAGACGCTTGGGGTTGCCCTCGACAATGACGCCGACGACGTTGCCGTCTTCATCGGCAACCTGTCCGCCTTGGATGACGCGAAGATCCTCAAGACCAGCGAAAGGACCCTCGGGTTTGGCCTCGCGTTCTCCCTCTGGGATGAGCTCAACGCGACCGATGACCTGACCTGTTTCATTCCAGATTTGGCCATTCTCGTCGATCTTCTTGCCAGCAAGTTCCTTCGGGTTACCCTCTACCAGGCGACCAATAGGAACACCCTCGTCGCCAATGACGTTGCCTTGCTTGTTGAGCGTCCTTCCTGCGAGTGAAGATAGGTCAATCGGCTGCTCTTCCGGAACCTCTTCCTCTGCCTCTTCGACACGCTCGGCATGGCCGACAACACTGCCCTTCTTATCGATGATGTCGCCATCTTCGTCGACTGCGCGACCGACAAGCTTCTTCGCGTCGCCCTCGACGACTTGGCCAACAATGATGCCATTCTCATCCTCGACGTAGCCATCCTTGTTGACGATGAGGCCTTCCAAGCCTGCGAATGGAGCCTCTTCTTCCGGCTCTTCGATCTGGACGGTTTGTGCGCGACCGATGATGTGTCCCTTGTTGTCCCAGAACTGGCCCTCAGAGTCGGCAGTGATACCCGATTTCGAGAGCTTCTTGGCGTCACCCTCTACGAGCTCGCCAACCACGGTGCCCTTGGCATCGATGAGCTTGCCGGCCTTGTTGACGGTGAGACCTTCGAGGATAGAAAGTGGAGGCAGCTCAACGCCTTCCTCAACAGCTTCTTCGACACCTTCAGCGCCCTCCTCGCCCTCCTCGACAGCTTCCGGAGCCTCTTCCGCTTCCTCAGCGGCTTCCTCAACCTCCTTGGGTAGAGTCTTGACTCTTCCGATGACCTTGCCATCCTTATCCAGGACCTGGCCCTTGTCGTTGACCTTCTTGCCAGCGCATTGCTCGAGTTCGCCATCAACGAGTTCGCCAATGGCCTCACCATCCTCATCAAGTATCTTTCCTTTCTTATTCACTTTCAATCCATCAAGAGTTTCAAGGCCAGGGAGGTTTGGGGGTTGGGCTTCGAGGCCAAGCTGGTCAACGAGATCTTTCATCGCTTGGTTCGCTGCGTCGCCGGGAACGACCTTGACACGGCCGAGAACAGTCTCTCCGTCGTTGTCGATAACCTCTCCCTTCGCGTTGACCTTCTTGCCTGCACACTTCGCTGGGTCGCCGTCGATGAGCTCGCCAATTTCCTCGCCATCACCATCAAGGATCTTGCCCTTCTTGTTCACCTTAAGGCCGTCTAAGATCCTGAGATCAGGCGTGAAGCTCGTGGCAGCACCTTCGACTTCGGCAAGCTTCTCAGCAGCACCCTCTGCGAGCTCGACGCGGCCGAGGATATTGCCATCAGCATCAACGACCTCTCCTTGGTCATTGACAGTGAGACCCTTGACGCCTTTGATCTGGTCCATGTCGCCTTCAGCAACTTCGCCAAGGACGTTTCCAGCCTCGTCGACAATCTGGCCTTGACTGTCAACCTCCATGCCTTCGAGAGCCTCGACGCCAGGAAGCTCAGGGGTAGCGCCTTCAACGCCATCGACGGCTTCTCCGGCTTCATCGGCAACGCCGTCGGCTTGCTCGCCGACACCATCGACAGCTTCGTCAACACCATCGACGTCGACACCATTTTCGGCAGTATCTCCTGCCGTTTCGTAGAGGCCGGCAGCGTCTGCGTGGACTTTGGCGCGGCCAATGACATTGCCCTCATCGTCAAGGAACTCGCCGTTTTCGTTCGCAGTCAAGCCCTGGAGGTCTGCTGGGTTGCCTTCGATCAGTTGACCGACTGTATCGCCATCCTCGTTGTACATCAAGCCAGTAGGGTCAACCGTAAGGCCTTCAAGGATTTCCACGCCGGGAAGGTTGCCAGCGGCATCTTCAGCTTGCCGCTGAGCCTCGTCCTTCATCTGCTCGAGTTTTTCTGGGAGGACTTCTGTACGTCCGACAAGATCGCCATCGTCGTCGAGAATTTCGCCGTCGTCGCCGATAACGTAGCCAGCGAGGTCCTCAGCGTCGCCCTCCACGAGCCTGCCAATGACATTGCCCTCATTGTCGAGGACGTTGCCATCTTCTTGGACTTCGAGGCCCTTGAGGATCTCAATGCCGGGAATATCGATGTCGCCAGTTGCGTCCTCAGCAGCATCTTTGGCGTCGTCCACAGCACCGTCAGCGGTATCTTTAGCATCTTCCGCAGTCCCTCCGGCGGTCTCTTGGAGGTCAGCTGCGCCGTCTTCAACTGCACCCTTTGGATCTTGGGTGGCCTTGCCGGCAAGATCTTGTCCCTGGTCAGCTGCACCCTGTGCAAGATCCTTCGCGCCACTCGTGATACCACCAACTGCACCGCCTTGGCCTTCACCCTCCTCGTCGTCCTCATCGTCGTCTTCCTCTTCCTCCTCTTCCTCTTCGCCACCGATATCGCCAGCCTTTTCGGTGGCGTCATCGGCAGTGTCTTCAACTTCCTCTTCGACATCGCCAGCGGCGCCCTCGGCCGTCTCCTGTGCGCCAGCAGCCGTGTCTTCAGCTTCTTCGACAGGCTTTGGCTCAACCGATCCGAGAGGGCCACCTTCGTCGTCAGCATCGCCAGCTTCGCTGGTGTCCTTCATCTCAACGGTACTTGGCTCAGGCGCTTGCCTGCTGACCTTCCGGCCGGCGGACCTGGCTGCACCTGTTGCACTGCCTACCGAAGGCGTTTCTGTTTCTGGTTTTTGCACGGCTGGAGCCTTTGGCGTGCCGAGTTTTCGGGGCCCAGCTCTTGGTGCAGTCGATGTCCCTTGTGATGCTTGCTCACCTAGACTGGAGACGTCGCTGCTTTGGGGCTTTCTTCCCAACTTCGTGGGTGTCTTGGGCAGACCGCCTCCTGCCTTACCGGCTGCTGGTGATGGTGCCATGCTTAAGCTTGATTTCGACTCGCGGATTGTGCGAGCTGGAGTGGTGTTTTTGGAGCTTTGGGGAGATGTTCTGTTTGGTGTGGGGGGAAAGGAATAGTACTGGTATGAAGAAGGATTGCTGCTCATATAATTCTCGTCATGCAAGAGAGCTCAATTGTATACGCTCTTCGATTTCAATTGATAGAGCGTGTGTAGAGAAAACTGTGATTTTTGGATGAGAATCCCAGAGCAGGGCAATTTTGAATAAATGGGATGGCAGCACTATAGCGCCAGACGATGACGTCGCCACTTTCCCAAGCTCCCTTCCTCCTTACAGGGGAGCTTAAGCTCGCGCCTCAGTTTTGGCTGGGATCCATCGAGACTTGCATGGGAAAACTTGTTTTGAAGATTGCCATTTGCTGCAGAGCGGTAACGCGAGGCCACCGTGCCACGGGTAGTGGCTGTTACCATGACATCAACGCGACTGGGGGCGACAAGGGTTCGCATGGCATTTCGCGCGATCGTCGAGCTGTGGCTTGTGGGTGGCCATCGTCGATTTCGCACGCTGGGAGCTCCCAGCGGCCAATGACGGATGGCAAAGTTTGTCGAGCTGTGGGGCGATCTGCAGCCAGAGCGCACAATTTGTGGTGTGAGACATCTGTTCTGGACCTTTCCGTCTCATCTGGAGGGGTTTGAGCGGATGGACAAAGGAGTGGCGTAACTCCCTCCGTACACTGCAGGAGAGGGCATCAAATGTGCAGCCGATATATCACTCTTGAGATATGAACAACATGATTGTAAGGAGATGCTTCGTACCGTGATTGACTTGGACTTTACAAAATTTGCATCGGAGGGCCCCAGTTTGCTCGAGGGGCGCGCGTCAGCGTCTGTAGGAATGCGGAGATTTCGATTTCAGAGGGCACGTCCCCATGTCGGCTGGAAGCAAAAAGCGGCTTGACTTGACTCGTAATAGTGCATCATCGGTGGCTGCACGATGCCCTTCGATTGGAGCATGCTCGCGGAGTCATCCCCGGTCTCAGTCTGCATCAGAGCGATGCTTTTTACACAACTTGTCTGTCTCAACTTGGCGAAGCGTGAGAAAAAGCTTTCCCAGAACAGATGCGGCCACCCAAAAAGCCTCGCATGATAGGTACCCTGCAGCGTACATCACAGTTCGTATCCCTTCATCTTGCTGAATGAGCGGCGGATTGCTCAAAGGAGGATCGATGAATTGACCTCCCCGCACCCACAGCGACCTGAGGTCAATTGTTGACGATCATCGACGGACTGAGCTATTGAATGCTGGTAGCGACGGTTACACCATTGGCCCATGGTCGTGATAGCGTCCGTCTTTGACGTGAGCTGCCGGGAGCTGTGGCTAGGCTCCTCATGACGTCAGTCAGGAGTGCGAAAGGGCTGTGGAACTGTGGAGCAGCTCACAAAAGTTGGAAAAAGGGACGCCGGCCAAAATTTGATGACATCGAGACCCTTCCAAAAAGCCTGCTGCATGCAAGCTGCACTGGTGGGAGATCGCTGGTGTTTGAGGGTACTTTGGTACCCCTCGCTACCTAAAGTGCCGTGACTACATCGACCAAGGGCAACCACAATGCTCTCCTTTGTCCTTTGGCCGCCGAGCCACGTCGATTCCACGTGCTAATACGGACTAGAAACACTATACTGATTCGCATTCTGGAACACTACAAGCGCTTACTCCGGCCATTCCCGCCGTGGTACCGGGTGGGAGTGATGGAGCCACACCATTGGAAATGTGATTTTGAGTGCAAGAGTACCCAAACTGGCGGCCTTCACGCATCTTCAAACATGAGTTCCACGAGGAGTCCTCCAAAATGTTGCAGTCGGCATCCTCTGCGAGTTGTGATGTCACGTCATCATGAGCTCGAGGGAAAACTGAAACAACAATGCAAAGTACGAATGCTCTTGTAATTGCCTGGCAATAGAGCACAGCAGCTTTTTCGCCAAATACAAAATTGATAAGCTATCCCCCTTAGCGCTAGGGCTTTCTCGGCCTCGGTACAGAAGTACCCTGCATCACGGGGCCCCCGGCACCCAGTCCCACCCACATCTGGGTGCCCTAACCCCCCGGAATTTAGGTACTAAAACCGTGAATGCCAGGTTTAGTGCTAAGGGGGATAGTAACAACTGCTTAATCATGGGGAGAAGCATCGTCTACAGCATATCAACCAGCACAGGTTAATGTCAAGTTCAGGATACGTGCAACTTACACATTCAGCTGGAGTAAACTATGAACAGTCATGAGGGAGCAGAACTCCATGGTGCGTCCCATCTAGGGTATAAGGTAAGCGTTAGATTAATCGTTAGACTCATAGTAGTTGAAATAGAGAGCGCTCGGCGAATTGATGCGACGTTCAGTCGAGATATAAGCGGTCAAGGAGACTGTATGACTTTTCTGGACCATTGAATCTACTGGACTGTGGTTGTTTTGCAGGGGACGCCGAGCGTGCGTCTCGTTGTCTGTTCGTCGACGAATCTCTCTGCATAGCTCTCTGCTTGTCGTCTGCCAATTTTGCAAGATTTTCGACAAATTTCACCCGAGCTTTCTCCTCCGACGTGCCTTTCCACACCTGTGCCAAGTCTCGTAGAGCTTGAATTCGCGTCATGGCTGCTTCGTGGCCGTCGTGATTTGGTGTTGTTCCAGCTACCAGGTCGGCGATCTCCTTCCGAAGCTTCTCAGCGTACTCTCGACCTTTTTCTTCTCGACTCTGACTATCAGCGCCAGGCTCTGGAGCAGAGACTGATATCAGTGAAGAGGTCAGGGAGAGCTCTGACGGTGGGATGGTCCATTGCATAGCTTCGCCGAAGATTTTAATTACGCTCTCCAGCCGGGCTCTCACTTGAGTCAGCGTACGTAGCTGGCTCAGATAAGGTGCCGAGGGTGTAGTGACAAGATCTTCAGAGCCGTTGAATTTGGCCTCAATCGCGGCTTTGGCTCTTGTGCTTTCCGGGCTTTTTCGTGCGCTAGGGCTCCCGATCGCATCCACCCTGCCGGTATCTAGGCCTTGGGGTACAAATTTTGCAATGTCGTGCTCCAGCCCTTCGGTCAAGGTTTCCGACAATCCTAGAGTCTCTCCTCTGAGGACTTCGACCTGGTAAGCTAGTCGTCCGCCGCTCCGAAGAATGTCGTCGGTCATTTGGGTAAGAATGTTCGACAAACGTGAGGTCTGAGTATTGAGCTGGGACAAGAGGTTTTGTGTCTGCGATGAAAGTTCCGAGAGAGACACCGAATTGAGTTTTACTGCTGGATTCGCGCCTGACGATAATGCCGATGACAACCCGGGAAGAGACTCATTCAGGTACGCAGCTGGATCGAACGACGTCTGCAGGAACGGCTCAAGGAAGGGCTCGGAAACGTGGGGAGATTTTGCTTTCGCCATGGCTGCGAATGTCAAGCCGTTGGTTGGGTTTTCAAGCTGTGGCAGTGAACATCAGAGTGAAGCACGCCAGGACGCGCGCTTACGTAGTGCGAACAGGGTCTGCATGTGAATGCTTATAGAATAAGCGCGCGCCTGTGCATCGCCTACCGCGGCAGCATTTTATCTACACAGGGAACGGGGCTTGGTCATATTTAGCCATGCGCAAGGCAGCCTCAGGGCAGGCGCAGTTTGCTGCCTGTACTGACCGGCCAAGTCACACGTAGTTAAAGAATGGTAAGAAGACGTGTCAAACCACTTCATATAAAGCCTTCTCAGTGACTGTATCGCGAAAAGCTCAGACTGCCCCTCCAATCATCGTGTTGTTCGCGTTTGTTGACCAATTGACGCGCGTGGGTTGTACGACGTGAAGCACTGCACCGCCCGCATCATGGTGAATTAACACTCCAACACCAGGCTTCGGTTCTTCCCGTTCACGCCGCTGTGTCATAGCTCATCAACTGTTTATTTTCCCGCGACCATCAACTTTCTCCTCTCTTCTCTACAACCTTCTCCCACCACCACTTCACAACACTTCTTTTAGAGTAACGCGCTGTGGCTCAGCATTGCACCACAACCTTGGTGAGGCTTTTGCATCGCGTGGGGGAGTTCCACCTTGACCGAAGTCAGCGCTTCACTGCTATACGACTGGAGAATAAAGTCATATCTCGAACACTTACCTTGAACGGTTTGGAGGCACACTCCTGTTTCAGGCAGGATGCCTCGCAAACAGTATCTGAGCGACTTTCAAGCTGTCGCTGAACAGACGCAGATCGTGGGGATTCTAAACATTCGCCCGTCAGATGAATCTGGTCAATTCCACTTTGACCTTCAGCTGGAGCGAGATGGCCCTAGCTACGAGATCACGGTTCTGGTGTCAGACATCTCCGACTATCCCACGGAACACGCCTATTACCTGATGGGAGAAGATAGTATGCCAAAACATATGGCCGCCACCTTTGAGCGCCTTTCTTTGTCCCACGCTGGACAGACTCTGAAAGAGCTGTTACAAAGCATGTCGGATACATTGCGTTCGCTCGACCTTGAAGGAGACACGCCGATGCCGGATTCTCAGCCCGAGGATTACGAAGACTACGAAGACGGCGAAGACGACGACTCGATTGACGATTTCGACGAGGCCGCCTTTGACACGGTACCTACCAAAGTATCATCGCACTCCTCCACAACTGCGATCGTCCCAGCGACTCCGCGTTTCCAATCGCGCATCCGAGCCGACCTCATGCTTGCAAAGTCTGCAGGTTTTAAGATTGGCTGCCATGGCGGTCTGCTCGATGGATTGTCGTGCTACGTCAGCGTTTCCTGTCGCATTGCAAAGCTTGGAGTCTCTGAAGAAGCAATGCAAGCCTGGCAAGTCAACGCAAACGACTATCTTATCTTGGTCATGTTCTTCCCGAACGGTTACAGGAGCGTGGAGGATCTGAGGATGATGGACACCGTGCAACAGCGCCGCAGCGTCAAGTTTAGCGTAGGAATCAGTCACTCGAACTACAAGCCGACATTGGATGAAGCAGTCAAGGCTTTCAACCCTGTCTCGGTAGAGGATCAAGCCAAGGAGGAGGCAGCGCGGGCCTCACAAGGGCAATCCGCATTCCGAGGCTTCGAGTCTTGCTTCATTTCTCGACCTCTCAATCAACTCCTCAACGATCGCCTTCTGCGACTCGTGTTCTACCGAGAAGTCGGCTTGTCATGGTCAGGCGCAGAGCAGTTCTACAACGACCACCAAGGCATGCAATATGGCTTTTCAGAAGAGGTGGCGGATGACAAGTACATGTATCCCGAACCAGACTCTACAGCTTACCCGGCTCTCGTCACCCAAGACCATATTGGAGATACGAGGCGGATGAGAGACGTTTCATTTCCACTTGCAGCCATGCAGTTCCTCTTGCGACACTTTGTACGCTGCACGGAGTTTTGCTTGGTTTGCCATTGCAAGCTCGACACTGACCTCGAGGCAATCAAACCTTACGTTTGCGAGAAACCGCTCTGCTTGTATCAGTACATGTCTCTTGTAAGTCACGCTAACCACCTGTGGGAGCACTAGTACAACAAAGTCTGACAACGTATCATAGGGTTTTGGTCCTAGCATCGAGCACGAAATAGTCACTCAGCCGAATGTCGTCGATCTCCTCATCAGCCTCTGCCATCTTGCTGCTTCCTCCCACGGCAAGTTGGAGGTCTTCCCAGTGGGACTGGGACTCCAGGTTCCTCCAATATGGCCATTGGAAGCGGATTACCCTGGAGCAGCTGGAAGTCGTGCATCAAAGGATAAGTCTGCGGAGTTTCCTCCTCGCCCAACGGGTTACAATGCGAAATTCAACCGCGCTACATTGGAGCTGCTTTTCGACTCAAACGACAAGTGCCCCGTTCGAGCTGGTGATTGGATCGTCTTTCCGAAGTCCGACAAGAGCGAGACTGACCTCCATTGCCGAATCGGTTCCACCAATTATTTCCCAACCGTTTCCGTATCAGAGCCCATTCCGAGCTACTCAGATATAGAAAAAATACGAGCATTAACTGAGCAGAAAGCCAGCCAGACAAAGCAAAGAAAGCCCGAGACCCCGGCTCCTACCCCAAGCTTCGAGTCCGCTACTTTCTACCTCTACGATCTCAACTTTGACGAGGCCAATGATGTCTGGAAGCGTGCTGTCATCATTCAGTTGCTCAGTGTGCTTCCGACTGTTATGGAAATGCGCAAATACATTGTGGAGACGAGCAAGGAGCTTTCATCTTGGGTTAATCGCATCTCTCCGGCCGCCGCCGGTCTGTTGCGATGGATTATCGCGTCTAGTCGGGCGTGTATCTTCCAAGTCGATGATATCGACTCTGCAGAGGGGAAGAAGGTTACGAAAGCAGAGAATAGGATCCATGGAATGCCTGGTTGGATGCAATTCAGATTCGCTATGGGAGCTCCAGTATGTCCGACGGGCCTCCGCATGGGGAAGATGCTAATTCCTCACAGGACAAAGAACGCCGCTTCCTCCAAGAAGCCAAAAAATCTGCCGAGAAGCTTAAGCCAAAATTTCCCACCATTTTCGCGTGGCACGGTAGCATGCTGCACAATTGGCACAGCATCATCCGTGAAGGACTCCATTACAATTATGTTGCTTCCGGCCGAGCCTTCGGCGATGGTGTTTACATGTCGCCTGATTTCCACACTAGTGTAGGCTATTCGAATCAGTATCGGAGCCATCCAGCGAACGCCTTGGTACGTCTCACGTTTCTTCCATTGATCAAAATTTTACTAACATAGTACAAGAACTTGGCCTGGCCTCAAACCCGCCTGAATATAAGTTCAATCGTATCCCTGCAAGAGGTCGTCAACGCGCCGCAGCAATTCAGAAGCCGTAGCCCTCACTTCGTGGTGCAACACATTGACTGGGTTCAGACGCGCTATCTTTTCGTCAAGTGCTTCAATCCAGAGATTAAGCTGGATGAAAGCAAGACAGCTCCTATCGACGTCTTCCATCAAGATCCGACTCTGACTCCGAAGGGTGAAACTGGTGCGCGTATCGTCATTCCCGCGAGCGCCATCCCTCGATCTCGCAAAACTGACGATGTCTTAAGCCGGAATGCGCCCAAGTTGGTCGCAACGCCGTTAACGTCGTCGTTTGCATCGTCGTTTGGGAACGTGTTCGGGACCGCTGGAACTTCTGCGGATCCGATCACTCTAGATGAGGCCAAAAAGTCCAAAGCCGTCGGTACATCTGCAGATCCGATTGACCTGGATATCGACATGGATGATGGTGCTAGCATTGCGACGGCAGACGAGGACCGCGAGATCTTTAAGGAAGATTCTCCACCACCATGCGAACCTATTCTTCCCCAGGGCAAGGGAAAATCCAAGGCTTCGATGACAGACTTCGCCCCTGGTACGCTAGATGTGTCTTCACTTCCCATTCTCGCTCCGCCTTCCTACGCCACTCCCGGTGCTTCGAAGCGTCTTCTCAGCGATTTCAGGACCCTCGTCACCGTCCAGGATGTCACGCCGCTCCACGAGCTTGGCTGGTATATCAATCCCGACCCGGATCTCATGACGAATCTCTTCCAGTGGATTGTCGAGCTTCACTCCTTCGATCCGACCCTGCCTCTCGCCAAGGACATGAAGGCGCAAAAGATCACTTCCGTCGTCCTCGAGCTGCGCTTCGGCAAGGACTTCCCACACACGCCTCCGTTCGTTCGCGTCATCCGTCCTCGCTTCCTAGGCTTCAATCAAGGCGGAGGTGGACACGTTACACTTGGCGGTGCCATCTGCATGGAGCTTCTTACGAACACCGGCTGGACCGCCGTGTCGAGTCTCGAGAGCGTCTTGCTGCAAGTGCGCATGGCGATGAGCAGTACTGATCCGAGGCCAGCGCGCTTGGTTCCCAGTAGCCAGAATATGGATTACGGTATTGGTGAGGCGGTGGAGGCCTACCGTCGTGCTTGCCAGGTGCATGGCTGGAAAATGCCCCCCGATCTCCTTGAGACAACTCAGGATGCACAGGCGAGTCGCTTCTGATTTCAGAACAGCTCGAATTCTCTTACGGGCTTTCATTAGGTGTGGTTTGACTCGATCAGAGTGGAATTGAGAATCTTGCTTTGAGCAAGATGCAGTATGCGGAGGCACTTTGATTTTGATTGCATAGCGACGGCCATATGCATAGCATCTGGCGCTACGAAGTCTTGTTCTAGGTTCAGGGGCGCTACGCAGGCGAACAGAAGAGGTGAGCATCTCAAGCAGACTGGATCAATTTCTTCCACTCTTTCGAGGCTTGAAATTTAAACCTCTACTGTTGCTAGTCGGAAGCTCTGAACCAATCATGAACAGAAGGTACAACTCTAAATTGAATGAAAACTGGATACAGATAACTTTGCGGTAACGTCCATCTTGCGCCTGTGACTCTTTGACCCCGTGCCTCTGCTTGCTAATGCTACCATGTCATGGAGGGCGGCCTGTACTACACACCTTCCACTGCATGCCACTGCATCGGGAGGCTCTCTCGACTGGAGACAGCCTCATCTTGAAAGCACGAAAGGCAGAGAATTGTACTACTAACCATGTGGCATCTTGCTGAAACACCTCATGTCGTTGGCGCTTCCAGCCTTGTCGGAGAGACTTGTCCACGACGCTCTCCACGTGCTACCTTCTTCTCTTGAAGAGCAGCAGCCACCTATAATATCGGACGTTGTCGGCAAGGATGCTCCTTCCATCATACATGCGGGTTGACTGCAGCTAGAACTCAGAAGGCGTCCGGCTTTCGTCGGCTCAAAGGCATGATTCGTTGCTGGGAACAGGGCGCGCTGCAACCCCTGCGGCGCGAGAGGCTGTGGGCCAGGTGAGCGCCGCCACACCTTTTCTTGCTCTCCATCCATTGCACGCCCAACGTTCAATCCAGACGCAGGGTGATGTGACTCTCTTTTTTGCGCTCAGCCTTTCCATTCTTTCACATCTCGCGACTGTCAAACTCTTCTCGTCTGTCGCATACACCCTGAAGCACTGCGATTGAGGTTGTGCAGACTCGAAGACCGTCGCGGGGCTCCAGCCAGTCACACGAACCTGCAGCTCGCCGCGAACGTCAACAAGCTCACATACTGAGGGCTACGAGACCGATTTCAGACGCGCCGCCCGCCTTGTCGCACCATATCTAGTATCACAGCGATATCCTTCGACTTCACCTCTCTGGCTCCTTCAGGACGTCGAAGCCGCTATCCATCCGAACCCCACAGCGCTCCGTCCCGCTCGATGCACCGCCACGATCCAGGAACCATCATCTCGTTCGGCCCATAACGCGCCCTCTATAGTTTTCAACGGGTCCCAGATGGTGTCATACCCGACAGACGACACGCGCTCCCTCTCTCATGCCTCCACATCGCGCCGCGCGCCGTCGGTAGCGAGCAGCTCCGGCTCGACGGTCCGGCGGCACCACCACCACAGACACGGGCGCTCGCACGCAGGAGGCTCCACGTCGCGCGCGGTGTCGAATGAGTTCCCGATTTTCACGCACACTGGTGATGTGGAGATTGTCATAGCACCAAACCCACGGCTGAACAGGCGGAGAGATAGCGGAAGGGGTAGCGTGGATGAGAGTAGGGAGCGGACATATCTGCTGCATCGGTTGATACTGGCACAATGTTCAGGCTTCTTCGAGGCAGGGACGAGTGAGGAGTGGTCGAGAGAAGGGAGCCAGGCTGGTGCTGGTGCCAGTTCGCAGAGGGCTAGATATCAGACGGAGCAGGAAGGACATCCGAGGAAGAGGTGGAGGTATGAGCTGGATTGGGGAAGAGGGGACGACGAGGTCCCAATGCTTGTGCAGAAGGTGAGGTCCCCTATCTAGACTGGAAATATGGCGGATATTATGTTGCTTTGGATTAGACCTAGGTTAACCGTCACCAGGACCCATCATCTTCCATTTTCGGCGGCGAGACAGATTCACGCCATGCGCGGCCTCCACCTACTCGTCCCAAACCGCAACCACCACCGTCAGGTTTCTTCCGCTCGATGGCCAACTTCTCCGCGCTCAACATCTCTTCGCACTCACGCTCTTCGAGCGGCTCTACCGCTCCGACTGACCCCCTCGAACCATCTGAGCTCCTGCTCCAAGCATACGACAATCTCTTCCGCACATTCTACAATTATCCGCCTGCTCTTGATGCAGTCAACATTGCCCACGCGTATGTGGAGTGCAAAGCTCTGCTCCAAATCGCAGATATGTACGATGCGCTCGATGTGGTCGGACCACGGGTAGATCACCATTTACTTCGCTTTGGCGCAAGACTATGGAAACAGATCGCCAAATATCCTCCAAGTTATCTGAAACTCGGCTATCTAGCACGCAGCCGCGCCATCTTCGCAGAAGCAGTAATACACGTAGTTGGATCGTGGCCAGCCTGCGCGCAACAGCTCGGATACACTGGCCCATACGCACCACGCGGTCCCAGCAGCGCTCTTCCTGCACCAGGAGTAACGCAGCTCCCAGACGCAGTCTTCGAGCTCATTGAAGACAAAGTCGATGACCTCGAAGACCTCAAGTCCAAAGTGGAAACGAAGCTCTGGCGTCTCACCCTCACCACCAGCCGAGGCGAGCGCGTCAACCCTGCCAACGGCTGGCTAGACTGGCTCGCCATGAGCCTCTTCCGCCAATGGCTAGCAGAAAACACCACTCCACCGCCTACCTCAATCCTGAAAGACTCCTCCATCGGCCGTGGCAGTTCGCGCGGCAGCACCACCGTATCCAGCACCTCAACTCGCCACCGCTCATCATCCCGCTCAGGCCGCGCCCAACAGGCACCACCACCAGCTTTTACCACCGCAGGCTCTGTGCTCTCCGCCTCCTCTGCCGCACTCGCTGCACAGCCCTCCTCCTCCCACTTAAACTCGTCTTCTTCGCCTCGTCATCCGCTGACATTCAACACCGGCCGCGTCTTCCGCCTCCTTGGCTCCGGCGGGCAGTCCTACCTCCCGCACGCAGAGCTCAAGGCGTTCCTGAAACTCCATCCGGAGAATTATGATCGTGAGAAGCTAAAGCGGTTTGAGAGGAGGGTAGAGGAGATGAAGAATCTGGCAAGGGATGTCGTGAAGCCGCTGATGCGAAATTTCTTGGAGATTGATGTTGTAGGAGCCGGAGAGAGGGAGAGGGATGGCGTGGTAGTGGGTTACTTGACTTGTTCGAGAGTCGGGGAGGGCGAGTACCCTTGGGAGGAGTGAGAGATATTGAGATTTGAGTCACGCGTGATTAAGTTGATACCCATTTTGTCTTATGTGTATGCATGTGGAAGGGTGGATGAGAGGAGTGGATGGTTGATTTGTTTCACGGCTGTCTTTTTATGATGCATTTTCAGCGATGGCCTTCTTATGTTGATGGTGATGAAGTAGGATTGGGAGATACAAGACATGCATAAATGTACACTAGCTGGCGCGCTGGTTCGTGTCGGTACGACTCTAAACCGAAACACTTGACGAAATCTTAGGCGTAATGAAGGCAAAGGCGTGCAGCATGAGCGTGACTTGCTTTTCAACGCAAGCGAGAGCACCTCCGAAAGCCTTATTTGATATGCTCGGAAGAGTACTTACAAAGATTGCACAGCACCAATGTGCGTTATCTGTATTTATTGAAGAATCTGCGCACTTGGATTCTGCACACTCTATTGCGCGTAGTGGATTCAAAGGGTTACAGGAAGGGCCACTTGGAAGTATTATTCTTCGATCCACGCCAGAGCAGTTCCGAAGGCTTCAATCTCCTCGCGCAAGAAGATGTATCTTACTACTTTGAAGGAGAGAGATCGGGGTTTCAGTCCTAATTTGGACTAGCGCGCTGATTTCGCGTTTGTGGCATTTCGACAGAGCTCTGGAACATCTCCTCGTCTCTTTATACAAGCCATGATAATGGCGAATGTCAGCATGCTCGGCAACGGAATAGGCAAAGGCCTCTCGAAGCATGCAATATTGCTAGCCCGACCAACCAGCCAACCTACTGTCGCTAAGAGATCGGAAAGTATGGAAGCAATTCCGGCGCTGCGGTTCGCCTTCGGGGTGAAAGGTGATAGATCTCATGAACAAAGAAAAGGCCCATGAAGAATGCTCTTAGGTTATTCCAAGGGGCTATCTAGCTAGAGGAATGCTCATGGAGGTCAATAACGTGACGAAGAGGAGTCAGGGTGCTCACAAATCCCATACAGATTGTATACTCTTCAGCCATTGTGTCTTCAGTCCTTTCTGATCAATTGTGCCGCTCGTTATTGGCAGCAATGCTGCCCTCACGCTTCCTACCGATCGCTGCCAGCCTTTCCTTACTCTGCGTCGTTCATTCCGCAATTGCTCAGTACTCACCGACAGGTTATGTTTTGCAAGATGACTACTCAATACCGAACTTCTTCACTATGTTCAATTTCGACGACGTAAGTGAACCCCGAGTTTTCAGATTTGCAGATACCTGACTGCACCGTAGAGCTACGATAAGACATTGGGACATGTCCAATACGTCAACCGGACGACAGCTTTTGGTCAAAGTCTCGTCACGACTACACAAGATTCCGTTATCATCAAACCTGACACGTCGGGAGCTTACCCGAATGGCGGGCCAGGACGGCCTAGCGTCCGTCTGGTCAGCATCAGCAATTACACTCATGGCCTCTTCATCCTTGAAGCGAGCCATATGCCCTTTGGCTGCGGTGTCTGGCCCGCTTTTTGGGCTACAGGAATTGACTGGCCAAGCAATGGCGAGATTGGTGAGTGCTGCAAGTTACAAACGCGAGGTTGCATAGCTGAGTTGAACATTACAGATATTATTGAGGGCAACAATCTCCAGACAAACAACGCGATGACTCTGCATACTGGTTCAAATTGCACAATAGCGGGCAGCGGTCAAACAGGCCAGAAGACGTCGTCTGACTGTCAAGTCTATGGAAACAATGACGTTGGCTGTAGTGTCCAGGATGCTAGCGCTTTGAGCTACGGCGATGGCTTCAACAACAATGGAGGCGGTCAGTTTCAATGTCTTATTGCCGTCTTCTGCGCTAGTGCTAAAGCTTTCTGCCAGGTGTCTATGCCATGGAATGGACTTCGAATTGGATTCGAATATGGTTCTTCCCACCAAACAGTGTACCGCCAAGCACCTCCACCAATTCACCAAACGTCACGGAATTTGGAAGTCCAGACGCAAACTTCCAAGGTGATTGTCCATTTGACAGTCTTTTCGCGAACAACAGCATCATCCTCAACATCGATTTTTGCGGCCAAGGCGCCGGATACACGTATGGATCTTCCACATGCCCACAGACTGCCAACGCAAGTTCCTGGGACTCTTGTATCAATTTTGTCGGCGACAATCCCCAGAATATGACTGATGCTTACTGGCAGATCACTGCGCTGAGGGTCTACCAACAAGCCAGTGGAGACGCATCTGCCTCGGCCTCACCAGTCCCTACAGTTGCAGCTGTCTCAGCTTCTGTCCAGAATATTGCAATAGGACGTGGCAATGCAGGTGCCATCAATTCGGGTTCATCTTCAAACAACAATACTGTAGCTGTAGGGCCCCCAGTTGCCGCCATTTCGTGCCCGGCTTCCAATGGTACTACATACACTGTCGATGGCGTGTCGATGATCATCGATTGCTATGTCAACTATGTGGACAACGACCTACCGAATCAAGGCTATTTCCCAGGCTCCTTCCAGGCTTGTGTTGACTCATGCTCCAATAGCTCTGGCTGCGTTGCTGTTTCTTACAATAATGCTGGCGGCTGCTATCCAAAATCTGCCGTCGGTCAGTTTCAATGCACCACACTTGTTAGCTCGGCACGCCTCTCGAGTTTAGGGGTGGCAAACCCTGGCGCCTCTTGTGCCGCTTCTTCGAGTACAGTTAGCTCCCCAACGCCTTCTCCTGGGTCCCCGGTCCCCTCTATTTCGTGTCCGGCTTCCAATGGCACTACCTACAATGCTAACGGTGTTTCGATGATCATCGATTGCTACATGAGCTACACGGGCTACGGCCTGAATCAAGGCTATTTCCCAGGCTCCTTCGAGGCTTGTATTGACTTATGCTCCTCTAACTCTGGCTGCGTTGCTGTTTCCTACGATAACGGTGGCGGCTGCTATGAAAAATCTGCCGTCGGTCAATTTCAATGCACCACACTCGTCAACTCAGCACGTCTCTCGAGCTTAGGAGTGTCAAACCCTGGGGCCTCTTGTGGCCTCTCATCGAGTCCAGTTAGCCCAGCAGCACCTTCTGCGACCTCGCCCGCCCCGTCCTTCCCTCCTGAGCCTAACATCGATTGCCCTGGATCGAATCTGGCGCAAGTTACGGATGCCGCTGGCGCTTCTTATACTGTCTATTGCTATACTGATTTCTTCGGAGGTGACCTCACTTCGCAAAGTGGAGTTACTACAATGGGAGACTGCATATACCTTTGTACGAATTACCCTGGCTGTGTTGATGTATCCTGGCTTCCGATGCCGATGCTTTGCTACCTGAAAAGCTCTTCTGGTACGACATTCCAACCAAATAACAATGTCTGGGCTGCGCGACGAGCAATAGAAGCTTCGGGTAGCCTTAGCTCCAGTACACTCGCAAGCTCTAGCGCTCCAATAGCTATCGCTTCATTCCCTCCTGAGCCCAGCATCAACTGCCCTGGAGCGAACCAAACGCAAGTTATGGATGCCGCCGGTGGTTATTATACTATAAGTTGCTATACTGACTTTTTTGGAGGTGATATTGCCTCGCGAAGTGGGATTGCATTAATGGGAGACTGCTTATATCTTTGTACGAATTACCCTGGCTGTGTTCAAGTATCGTTCCTTCCTGGGCCGAAGGATTGCTACTTGAAAGGCTCCTCTGGTACAACGTCTCAGACAGATGACTCTGTCTGGGCTGCGGAGCGAGTTATAGGAACTCCAAGCAGCTCCAGCTCCAGCATTCCAATGGCTATCGCATCTTCTCCTTCATTGGGAATGCCTACGTCGGCTTCTTCTCCTCCAGCTGCAACCTCTGCAGAGGTTTCTTCGCCTTCTTCTGTCGGGATGCCAACAACAGTGGAATCATCTCAGCAATTCAGTTCTCCTGCGGCTGTTTCTTCGTCTATGGGTATGCCAACAACGGGAGAGCCTTCACAACCAAGCTCATCCGCTCTTTCTTCGGTGGAGCCGCCATTGTCTTTTTCCGATACGTCGTCTTCGCTTGAAGATATCTCTTCCGGAGATGTCATATTTCTCTCAACTGCTTCATCGATCTCAGAAGTATCAGTTTACTTGGTTAGCACCTCGAATATGGCATCTTCTGTTGTGGAAGCAACTGGTTTCTTTTTGACATCGTCCCAACCGATCGTAACTATGGCCAGCCCGTCCGCATCCTCAATTCCTAGTACAACGGCACCAATCATGAGCATCCCACCAGGATTCACACCACCTGCGGCTGCTTTGCCTCTCTGCTGCGATTGTCCCGACTCCGCAGATGGTTTGACGTACTATGCTGGCGATGATGCGTACATCGTCATGTGCCATACGGACTATGTGGACCATGATCTCACCGACACTCAGAACCCTGTCTATGTACCCAATATTGATTCCTGCATCAACGCCTGTGCCTCTGTCCCGGATTGTGGGGCAGCTATCTGGGTAGCGGGTATTGCTATAGGCCCTTGCTACTTAAAATCGACTGCTGGGTCTGTGCTTTCGGTAGCTACCGTTATCGGTGCAAGTTACCTTGGACCAGCTCCTTCTAGTTACTCGGCTTTGAGCCTGTCCCAGTCTACCTCGGGTCCTGATGTGATATCATCGACCGTTGGCTCTCCTGGCTCTTCCATTGGCAGCTTTGTTATTTCCCAAATGCCTTCGGAACTTTCAGCACCTTCACCAGCCGCGAGCTCGGCTTCATTGGGCGTATCAGAATCGCCAGCAGTTTCAACGTCAGGAGCTACAGAATCGTCAGTAGTTTCGATATCTTTGGGAGCTTTAGCATCATCGCAGTCTCCAATATCGTTGGGAGTATCTGTATCTCCGAGCGTTTCGATATCATTCGGTGCTTCGGCGCCATCTGGCGTTTTAGTACCATCGAGTGCTTCTGCCTCATCGGGCTCCTTTGCATCAATTGGAGTTTCTTCTTCAGCAGGAGTTTCCGTATCATCTGAGGCTTTGGTTCTCACTTCAGCAAGCGCTTTAGCAGGCGCTTTAACGTCTGCAGGTATCTCGATATCCGGAGGAGCTATTGCCACCTCTGGATCCTCCACAGCTGCATTTGTAACTTCTTCTTCTCCGACTCCGTCAGCAACCTCTGGACCTTACTTCATCTTTGACAATGCAACCTCCAATGGCAATGTCCAGGTTCAGTTGAATGCGGATCGCATCGGAAAAGTTATCTCTTTTTCGCCAAACTCAACATCGACCAACCCATCTATCACTATTCCAATGGCCGATGTTGGCGACGGGACGACTCCAATCGCCGCACCCTTTTTTGTACGCTTAAATATGTTGGCTGATCAGCAGCCACCACAAGCTTGTGTACTTGAAGCCTTTGCTGCTTCACAGATGGTGTTTAATATCAGCGTTGCTGATCTAACAACTTCGTACACGGCATTCAATACCAATACCTTCAGACCTCGAGACGCTGGGAATGCCCTTGCTTTTACTGAACTGTGTCAGAATACCAATGACTTTGTGCTGTTGGATATTGCGGGACTGGCGCTACACTATGCGACAGTGTCTTCAGGAAGCTCAGGGCTTGTCAATCCTACGTCGAGTATAATTTCTGGTGCGTCTGGAGCGTCCGATATATCGGGAGCGTCCGGTATATCGGGAGCATCGGGCATATCCACTGGTTCTGCTGTCTCCGATATTTATAGCGCATTCGAAACACCTGCGTCTGGAACGGGTGTATCAGGAGTATCAGGAGTATCGGGAATATATGGTGCATCAGGAATATCTGGCGCGTCCGGGATATTTAACGCATCCGCTACATCAGGAATATCGGGCGTAGCTGGAGCATCTGGAGCATCTGGAGCATCTGGAGCATATGGTTCTTCACCTTCGATGAACGTCGCTTCAGCCACTACGTCGTTCCCACCTTTGCCAAGCTTTGGAACGTGCGCAGTATCAGAAAGGCGATCTCGTGTAACCGTCACCATCTTCCCCACGATAATAATTACCAGCTGCGAGTTGTCGAGCACTTGCACCTGGAATACTGTATTTCCATCATTGCGCTCGGGTTATCCCCAACCATCTGGGCCAACAAGCGGCTCTGGACCTGCGACTGGGAATGGCTTGTCGAGTGGAGCTGGCCCTTCAACTGGACCTCCGAATGGCTCAAAGAGCGGCTCAATCACGAGTGGACCCTATCCAGTATCAAGCGGCTATGGAGGATCGAGTTCTTCGTCCACTGGCTTCACGGAAACCACGGAAACAGTCGTGACAACACTTACGATTTGCTTTGATTGCGCCCTCACGCCCACAATTGTTACGACCGTGGAAACCCTGACTCTCACTGAAACAACCGACTCTCTCGGCCATACAACCACGATTACGAATGGAGGCGGGCAAGGAGTCACAACCGTAACCATCACGACCGGCTCGTATTCTTATTCCGGAGTGGCAACCCAGGCACCCAATGTATCGTCCGGACAGGTTGTTACATCTACGCCGTCTAGTGGATACGCCCTTGGCGGGCCGACTCAAACAGCAGTCTCAATATCCACCCAATACTTAACGTCCACAGAAACTACCAGTCTCATTTCGACTTTGATTTTGAAGTCGATTTCTACGCTAATTGAGTCCAATGGTCGAACTATTAGCACCACCAGGATCCAGAGTGTGCCAACCACCATAATACAGTACAACACGGTCACCCAACAGATTACGGTCCCCGCATACGAAACTGTCGTTATTACCCGGGAAGGAACTACCACGTTGATCCAGGGAGGTACATTAACCGTCTATCAGGGCGGCGGAACAGTTACTCAAACCGTCCATGAGGGAGGGACCGTCACCCTTGGCGGCTCAGTTCTTACAGTGACGACGACACAGCCTTCCGGAAGCACAGCAACTCCAAACTGCCCGAACGAGCCACCAGGGCGCGTTTTCGATTGCCCATATGGAGGCCAATATGCAATCTATTGCAATACTAACTATCTAGATGCGAATGTGGCGAGTCTACAGCTTAACTCCATGGCAGATTGTGCAATGGCTTGCGATGCGTACAATATTCAGCATTTCTACGACACCACGACTTGCTTGGGCATTTCCTTCTACGGAAACTTGTCCACGCCGAATTGCCTCTTGAAGCAAAATGTTACGCTTCCCCAGCCTGATCCCGGATGCGACAGCGGCGCGTTGATCAATCCATACAAGGGCGGCTCGACGATGTTCTTTACAACTACCCAAGCGGGTTCCATGGGCAATGGGAATGGACCTGGAACTGGCCTTGGGACCGGAGTATCGACCCAAACGGTCCTACAGACTCTCACGACCACTTTCGATCAAACAGTTTCCATAACTTTGACGAGCACGGCCTCTTCCGTCCTGACAATCAGTGGCCAGCCGACAACGCAAGTCAGCACACAAACCGTGGTTTCTACTCAAACAGCGCCGACCACCACGCAATTCATTACCACGTCTACGATTCAATACGTGACGGTCATCCAAGGAGGAGGGAGTGGAGGCGGCGGTGGCGAAACGGTAACTGTAACGTACGTGCCGCCAAGCTCGGGCAGCAGCACCGGCTTCAGCTGTATGACGAGTCCGACAAACTACTTGAATGCGGGATTGGGGGGGATTAAGATCCGAAGAAACGCCCACATATTCCCGGAGAGGGCTGCGCAGTTGGCTGGAAGGATGGTGCAGAGGGATGTGAAGGGAGAGCTGGCAGAGGTGAATCCGTATGAGATGTGGATTGTCTGAAGTAATAGACTGAGAGGTTTGGTTAGCAATGATGTTATGTGCAAAATTTGTTGCATTAGCTTCATCATAAGACCTGGGAACTTCGTAATACATGTCTCCAAAGCACTCACTGCAAATTGTAAAGTGTGTATTCGCGGGGCATCGCACTCCGCTCGGAGCTCAGAATTGCTAGAGCCAGGAGGTCTCTTTCGCAGCAGCTTGCTTCTTACGCACAAACGCTTCAACGTAGGTCGGGTAAGGTTTGGAGGGCCTGCTTCAGGCCGAACTCTCTCAGAATGATAAGCCCGTTCGTGAGGCGAGACCAAAAGTACGAATTTCGCGATGGAGGCGAGAGGACTTGTTGTTTGGTGCTGACAAAATTGGTATGATAGGGGCTGTCCAATGACTCCTGAGGTCGCTAAAGCTTCCAAAGGACTCATCCAACGGCACCAATCCCGCGTTGCAAGCTGGTCCCTGCATGCGCGTCTTTTGACAGTTTCGATTATGGAATTATGCAGCCATGTATGTGTGGTGAGCACTGTTCGATTTCTATCACCGGGCATCAGAGATTGTCACGGGCAGTAATGCCTTGGAAACTCGGGCATCGAACTAATTTCCATGGAATTAAGAATAGCTATTATTTGTCAGCAACAGAAAATGAATGGAAAGAGTTACGGCTGAATTGCTCCTTCTGCTCGGAGCAGGTAGAACAATTACGGCAGGGGTTTTGTCAGTCACTTGCTACCTTCTTTTGAACCCGTCAATTCGGAGCCGACTTCAGAAAGAACGGCGCGGCGCTGTCAGTGGCCACGATAGGACCCACTAACATCGGCGACATGAAGAAATGCCATACCTGGTCAGTGAACGACCCTCTTACTGCCGTATATGGGTGAGAAAAGGCTAGACAGCACGAATTAATGACGACTTTCGATTAGTCAATGAAAGACCATGCCGATTCTCCCGGAAAAGCGACCCAAGCAGATGATAAGGATCTACAATATAATGGCTGGACTATCCCACGCGGCGTAAGACATAATGTGAATCAGTGAATGAGGCAAAATAGCATGCTGACAAAGCGGTAGACGGCAGCGATGCAGTCTTTGTCTTTCATGCATAGCAATCCAGATGTGCGGTCGGAGCCCTACAAGTTCGACCCACATAGATGGATCGTGGCTGGAGATCTCTGATGTCAAGGGCTCACGAGACATCCCGCTCCGTTCGATAAAGGGTTCCCGAAAGTGTATTGGACAACAGTATCTACGATCCAGGTTGTTCATTGTTTCACTGATGCTAGCAGCTCTCTCTAGTTTGGCGATGGCAGAGCTGTATATGATGATCGCTCGGCTGTTCCGATGTTGCAATCTTGAACTGCATAACGCTACGGAAGGGCGAGATGTGCTCAGTACGATCCCGTTATCAGCGTGAGCAATAACTCATGCGGCCCGAGTGAAAGTTGTAGGCGGGCAGAAGGATTGGCTCCAATGTACGTTTGTGAAGCGATAGTGATCCTGCTCAAATACGAGTCGTGTCTCGGTCTTACACTCCGTACATTCAGCAGAGAATGTTTAGCCGCACCGCACTTGTCATTTGTAAGCGATGCTCTTTCGTAGTAACAATGATACCAGCATTCCGCTCCACTCTAGTTATGCAGAGGCGTTGAAGCTGGCACTGTCAGAGGCGCCTGCAGCATTTCAGCATATGGTCTGGTGTCCATCGTGGTCGTGACTCGTGAGGAACGTGGAACTCGGCCAGTGGCTTCTGTAAAGACTGAAAACCTTGCCTGAGCTGAGATAATACAGGCTTATCTTTTCCCAGCCGTACTTGTGGAGATTCGAGAGGTGAGTACCTATTACCATGTACGGGTATGAAGACGTGACATGGTGCTTTCTGGCTATTTGCACGTATTTTAGTGCAATCACTCATCCTGTGCAAGGCGAAGTATACAGGCCTCAATGAATCAAAGACTCTAACAAAACTGGACTGAAGCTTTTAAGATATATTCAATAGTGGGAAGGAAAATACAAGACTGAGGTTAGGGTTAAGCAATTTGGCTCGGGGGACTAACCTAAATAGGATAAGCTTCCAGGGTGGGTCTTTTACACACCGTTCCCTCTCTGGCCTCCTGAGGCTCACACGAAGTTGAATAGATTCCCCTGGACCGCAGTTCCATCCAATCATTCTAAAGCAGAAATATTAGGAATCTTCCTTCAGCCAGATTGACGACTATCTTTTCTGGTGAGGCTCCACATCCAAGTATGCGTCCGTTCTCTCGACTCCAGCGGGAGGGTTGGTGGATTCAGCTGAATTCGCCGCCAACCTCGTGCCTGTAGGATGTACAGCTGCGGTGGAGCGTCAGCCAAGGAGCATCGCCCCAAAGTCAGTGCAAGACGTCATTTTCGACCGAACTGCGCCTTCGACGGTCAAGCTTTTCATTCGCGATCTCAGCTTCAAGATCGCTTACATGCCTCACAAGCGGCTTAGCGCGCTATCGTGGCTTACGTAAATTGGCATGTCCTATCGTGACAGCGGTTAGCTTGCAGTTACTAATCGAGCAGCCCAAGCATACGGCCAGCGAGTTTAGCGAGCATTGCATAGGAACAAAATACGAGATCGTGCGACGTTTCGATGCTAGGCGTTTTCAGAATGTATTTCATCAAATACTTCGCCCTCGTTTCAGATAGCAAGCGGGGACGGATAAAATAAAAACAATGAAGGAGCATGTGTTTTCGTTTGCACCGGAGAAGAGAGCTTCAGTTCTTGAGCGTGGCTTGTGCGTGACGAAGACCACGCGAGGAGGTGTCGACATTCTAAGCATGTCTGGTCCAGTTGTGAACCCCATCGTTCGAAGAAGCCATACCAAGTCGAAAAATGGATGCCAAAACTGCAAGAGCCGGCGTGTCAAATGCGACGAGATGCAACCCGATTGGTGAGTGCGTTCCTAAAGTTTCCAAAGACACCAATGGGGAAGGGATGTTGATGTTTAAAAGTCGGAACTGTGTCCGGTCTGGGCGGACCTGCAAGTATGACACGAAACATATAGCAGGCGACGAAATCGCCGGTCCTACAGCGGCTTGGCCAGAAGCTACCATGAAAGCTGTGAAGGAGTGGAGAGAGTCTGGTCAACCGCCGTTCCCACACTTGCGGATACCAGAATCTCCCAATTGGCATGGACTTTCCGAAGAAGAGTTGCGCTATGTGCATTACTTCTCCGTCATTGCATCGATGCTCGAAGTTAGCGGCACAAGATCGTTTTGCCTCTGGTGGAGCGAGTTCCCGATGTGGGTTGCAGCGCACAACGCTCGGATATTTTCTAAACTTGACTGCTAACATGACATTTTAGGTCCCTCCAACTTGCGCTGCATCACAAGTTCGCAGCGTATGCTATGCTCGCACAAAGCGCGGATCGGTATGCCAGTATCACGAAGTCGTCAGAGGCCTTTGCACATGCCGTTAAATATAAAAACCTGGCAATTCAGGGAGCCAATCAGGCATTGTCTGAATTTTCCAGACATAATGCAGACGCAATACTGTTCTCTTCAATTTGCTTCTCAAGTTGTGAGACTGATTGGTAAGGAATTTGTCAAAACGTAAAGTTCCTCGTCTAACATTGTCAGGCGGGCGTGGAAAGCAATCATGGAGGGCATCATCGCTGTACGTCTGATATCAAATGGGTTATGGCAACTAAAACTAATTCGGCTTTAGGTCGTAGGCAGAATGCAGTCCTGGATACCGGATTCGGGGTTTGGCATGCACCTCAAGATGCGGCAGCACTGTACTCGAATCTTGGGCTTCGCAGTTCCCGATGACGATGCCCGTCAACTAATTAGGGCACTTTTCGTCAAGGGCCTTAGCTCCTTGAACGCATTGATTCCTTGTCCGAAAGCTTCCCAAGAACTAGCAGCGCTAGTGAGACAACTTCGCGACGTCCTACGGACCGTACACGATCACTCTTCGAATTGGTCGGCCGACGAACAATATCGGTTAATCCATCCGTTCTCCCAATGGTGCAACAGATGGGACATTCCATACATATCTATTAGCCAGTGCGACGTCATCGTTCTTGCGTCCCTTGCACATTTCTTCTCAGTGGTTGTAACGTTGGAGCTAGCATTTACTCTCATAGACCTACCTCTTTTAAGCCCTATTCGTATGCGCGGGGTCATCGAGATAAACGATACGTTGCAAAAGGTGCCGGGAATTTTCTGCAGTGCTTGCAAGGAGTTCCATTCTTCTACACAATTGATGGCGTACCCCATGCAGACGTTGATGACTTGGAGAAAACTAAGGGGCTGCACACGTTTAGCTTCGAATGCATGATTTCGCTAGACTTGTTTGAATTCCATTAGATTCCTGGAAAGTCTATTCACCTATTTTACTTTTATCTACTCTTACTATATACCAACCACTTTTCCAGAAAACATTTGATTTGGAAGTCAAATTAGACTATCATCATCCACCTGCCCGAAAAATAATAATCAAGCTTTCGCAGCCAGGAATAGATCCAATTGCGCGATTCTACGCCTCACACTCTTCTACGCAGTCAAAACTCTCCGCTGAGTCAACCTTACCGTGGCCACGATACTTTTCGACCAACGGATATCGACAAATTTTCCGTGTGAACTGTTCTCGAGCTGTAGCAGGAGTTACTGCGCTCAAAGCCTCAGGAGCGGTGCCGTTCTCCACCCACGATATCAAAGCTCCAAAGGGGTCGGAAGGAATCGCACCAGGTGTTGTGCCCGCACCACAGTGGTCAACGCCTGGAGCGAGGAACAGTCGCAAGTAATCGTCAACATTCGAGCTTCTGCCACCATACTTGTCGACTTCTTGGTAGTATCGAGCGCTGTCTTGCGGAAAGATCAACTGATCTGAGAGACCATGCCACATGAGGAGCTTGCCATTGGACTTCTGAAACCCAGAGAGGTTGGGGTTATCCGATCCGATGAGAGACTCATACTTTGCTACAGATCTTTGGAAGATGTAATCAAAGTCCTTATAGCCCACTTTGGAGAAATCGAAGTCAGGATCGGCCTCGACGAAGTACCTGATCCAGCCCTCGGGAACAAAGAAGGTGTTACCAACATGCGTTCCGTGGCTTACAGTCGTGTTGGCGAGACTGTCAAGGGGAGCTCCAAGAGTGAGGCCAGACCAGCGCGGCAATCCATAAAGACTTCCGGGGCCTTCCCAGATCTTGCGCACGATCTCAGCGACCTCAGTTGAGACCGTTGTTGTTTTCCCATCGCACTTTATCTTGGATCCTACTGCAGTCGATGGATTGTATTTGCACTTCGAAGGATCGTTGATAATGCCGTCTTTCACACCATCAAGCTCATCGCAAGCATCTATAGCGGTTTGCGTAAACCACTTCAGCTCGCACTGCGAAGGATACACTTGTGCTTCGTTCATCACAGCTTGAGGCCACAGCTCAGCGACGACATATTCCGGCCAATAGATGGCAGGAGCGCCCGCCAGGATGCCGTCAAAGTCATCCGGGTATTTCTGTGCTTCCACGAGCCCTTGTCGGCCACCGGTCGAACACCCGTACCAATACGAGTGGTTAGCCGCATTCTTGTAATACGAAGCCGTCACAGCCTTGCCGACGACAGCCAAATCATGCACCGAACGGGATGCAAAATTTGTCAGGAGTCCAATGTTCACATGCCCGGAAGTATCCAATGCCCAAGCCTGGGGACTCTCGGGGTTGTAGGGCAGACCCGCGTCAGTTGAAGCTACTGCGAATCCTTCGGCGGCGAAAGGGGCGAGAGCAAGGTCGCCGAGACCGGCAGCCCAGCCTTGACCACCTGTCCCAACGAAGCGGCCATTCCAGGTGCCGATAGGGAGCCATACTTGCACCGAAACTTTGTCATTGGCACCTGGATGGGAGAGTGTGACGATGACCTCGCAGATATTTAAGCCGGATACTGTTTCGGGAAGGAAGGGCAGAGTCTCGGGAACGGTGTGGTTTCGTTTCTCGTCATACTGGACGTCGATTACTTTCGCTCCTGGGATGTGTGGGAGCCTGATATCGGCGCAAGAGAGTGCATGATGTGATAGAGGATGAGCGAAGCTCAGGGGAGAGAGTACAAAAGCAGCAACGAAGACCAGAACGGAGAGCATGGTGATAATCAATAAAAGATGCCTCGTGCTCCAATTGAAACGCTGAATATCTGGATTACTGTAACTGCCCTGCAGAATGCCATTCCTATGTTTTATACCCCACGCCCATGAGCAGCTTTTGGTCGGCCTCCTAATGCCACGCCGTTCATTACGCCGGATTTTGTGCGCTATATGTGCCAAGCTGTCGGCCTACTGCTCTTTCATCCTGAATACGACCGTGGCTGGAGAGCCAAGAGGTAACTCTCTCGTACAGCAACATTGAAGAAACTCGCAAGATGCATGTTACGAGCATTTTGAAGCTCGAAGCTCGAATTTCGCGGGTTGGTAAGCCAGCGACGTCGTTAGGGTGGAGCAAGCCACACTCCACTTTTCCCGGCGAGATGCAGGAACGGCGCTAAAAGATGACACGCCTACCAAAACGGGGGATCTTCGACGTCACCTGCAGAGCCTCTACACTGCCTTGCTCAATGCTACTTTTACAACTTTAGCTGGAGTATATCTGACAAAGCAAAAGGAGCAATGTGTGTTCATAGCCCTCAGCTGAAAAGTGTGGTACCGTCAATTTCCTTTGACACATCTTCTCGCGTAAACACAATCACGAAGCTAGATACTACAAGCGCAAATCTTAAGATTATGAGATAATGTATCATTTCCATTCTAACTTGATCCTAACTGAATCTAGAGGACTCCAGAAGAGATGGTTCCCTTCTCACCGTTGTGGAACCAAGGATACTTGATCCGGTTCGAAATATGATCTGAAAATGCCATAGTGCAAAACACTACCAGTGCATCAGCATGCTCAAGTCCCGAGTATACTGTCTGAAATCTCGTCTAACGTGATTCTTCAGTAGGGTGAGAATCATCGTCCTGGTCACCAGGGTGATCACCAAAGCGTAGGAGCTCAAAGGCCCGAGGACGAACAAGGCTTGGAGGAGGTCCATGAAAGCTTGAAGGTCCGCCAGTGCCTCGAGATTCACCAGAGCCAGGAGGTATATGAAAAGTTGGAGGTTGGATGAGGCGTACAGCGTTACGTGGGCCGGGGCGTGGACGGCCGCTCCACTGCTCCTGGCTCAAGCTAAATCCATTATCAGGCATCTCCCGAGAAATGCCGCCAAATGTTGCACCGCCACCCCTAGCGAGAGCACCACCTCCCCAGCCACCAATTCCACGACTAGAACCGCCAGGGCTGGCTCCGAATCCGTATTCATCCACCCCTGGTCCAGATTCGCTCATATGGGCTTCGGGATCTCGTCGGTTAACAGCACGAGCAATCATTTGGTTAACGAGACGTCGATGCACGGCCTCCACCCCCTCTCCAGGAGAATCCAAGTGTGCAGACAATTCAGTTAACCTATGGTTGTACGACTCTTCTTCCCGCCGCATCTGGAAAATCCTGTCCGTGAAATCGATCTCCCCTCGGATATCGCCACGTTCGATTGCCGCTCGAATTTGTTGGACAGCCTCTAGAGGAGGCTCGGGGAACTCGGCCGGAACCCCATCGTGGGTCGAGCCTTCAGCAAGACGCCATTGCGTGAGGCCCTCTCCATTAGGCATGCGCTCTCCACTAGGTATACGCTCACCGCCGGGTATGCGCTGGGGAAGGCCTTCAATGGTCTGCTCATCGATCCAGCGCGTAGTGTCTTTGGGGTCCATGACTCCAACCCCTCGGACATACACGAATCCTCCGTGGCAGCGGTACATGTTTGCCGAGTTCTTTGATCTGTTGCCGGTGACTCCTGATGACAGATGCTCACCAAGGTGTTTGATAATAGGTGTTTCGATAATCAAATTCGGCGCAGCGAATCGTGCTTGGAAGGAAGTGTTGCAGTCTTCCAATACCGAGGTCCTATTTTTTAAATTGGTTGAAGTGCAAGCATATAATGGCACTGAAAGATGAAGAACTTGTTTCTTCTCGAAATGTGAGACTTTTGAGGGTTGAGAGGTGGTGTGAGGTTGAAAGTAGAAAGGTATCTTGGAAGCATTGGAAAGCCTTTTATAGTCGGAATGTGTAGTAGATCAACACTCTCTGGTGTTAAATGTGTCTTCCACGCTGGGTGTCTGAAAGAAATGGAACTGTGTTCAAATTGCCAGACTTCACGCTGAGGCCCGGGTGTGATTTCGACATTCACCTTTTCATTAGCTGGGCAAACTCGAGTGCAAGATAGTCCTCCCATAAAGAGCTCTCTATCAAACTTGGAAATGAAAGGCTAGGGCAAAAACTCTTTATCAATGGAATATGAGGCACACTTTACCGCTACCCACTGCGATGGGTAGAGTACCCTCCCTGGAGGTTCGACGTTATACACCCTCTTATCGTATGAGGCTGCGTGGGATCCATAAGCAAAAGGAACACAATCAGAAAAGGTGTCATTGTGTATTGACAATCAGGCTGATCAGATAAACTGAGGAGATGGCATTGTTGAAGTCGAACGAATACCTGAGGCAGAGAGAATGTCGCGGAGTTAAGCATCGCTAATGTCTCCGTGGTCAAAGGGACGATACCTAGATAGGCTAGCATAGGCTTATCAGTAAGGGTGGCCTCAAGTACGTACTCTGCTAGTTGCGGAGAGCCATTTCCTCTTCACCCCATACAATCCAATCCAACAGTCCATAGTTTCAAAAAGGCCTCCGTTATTAGTCAAGAGTGGGGAAAGCATTTGTGCCGGGACAAACTCCGCCTTCATTTGCTGTGCCTGACGCTCCCGATGATCTCATATTCTCGGAAGGTGAGATCATAGATAAAGTCGTAACCCATTCCAGTCCTTTCTGCCCTTGGGTAGGCAACTCCCTTTTAACGCGTTTGAAGTATTGACGGCCCAGCGCACGAGTTCTTTTCGCAAATTTCTTCCGCCAAACTTCCATTTGTCTAAGACATCTTCTCAACGCAAACCAGACATCTCCAATCCGCTCTCATTTTTGGTACCTCCTTGTTGGACTATGGCTTCAACTCAGCGGTCTTCCGCCGGTTTCGACTTCACCCCAACCATCCACAAGGACACATACCCCTTCATTGATCCCACCAAGCTAGACCTCTCCTCCAAATCTGTTTTAGTAACCGGCGCGTCCAAGGGCATCGGCCGCAGCATTTCTCTCTCGTTTGCACGTGCTGGGGCCTCTCAAATTGCAATATGCGCTCGCAGCGACCTCACATCTGTGGTGAATGACCTCACCGTCGCCGCGAAGCACGCAGGACGCCGAGAGCCCAAGATTCTGCCAATTAAGCTCGATGTCACTGACGAACAAAGCGTCGAGGCCGCAAGGCAGACTGTAGAGAAGGAGTTCGGCCGGCTCGACATCCTCATCAATAACGCCGGCTACCTCGAGAACTTCGTGCCAATCACTGAATCCAAAGCCGACGAGTGGTGGTGGAGCATGACGGTTAATCTGAAAGGACCTTACCTCTGCTCAAAAGCATTCATACCTTTACTCCTCAAGGGTGGCGACAAGACGGTCCTGAATATCTCTTCCGTGGGTGCGCACTTGGTTTCCCCCGGTGCCTCGGCCTACCAGTCGGCAAAGCTCGCGGTTGTTCGTTTTTCGGAGTTCCTGTGCTCCGACTACAAGAACCAGGGTCTGTTATGCTATTCGCTGCATCCAGGCGGTGTGGAGACGGAATTGGCATTGAATATGCCGAAGGCTATGCATGCTGTCCTACAGGACAAGCCCGAATTGGCGGGTGATACCATCGCTTGGCTTACCAGCCGGAGAAGGGAATGGCTCCTTGCTAGGTACATCAGCGTGACTTGGGACATGCCCGAGTTAGAGAAGATGAAAGACGAAATTGAAGAGAAAGATTTGCTGAAAGTTAGAATGGTTGTTCAATAGAAGGCATTGATGGGTGAAAGATATCCACATAGATCTCTTTGCAAGCGAATATGAGAGCCTTCTGAAAGTTTACACTCTAGATGTGGTAAAATAGGGACAAACAGACATTCTTGGTGTGATATCAATGAAAAGGGAAGCCTAACTAGATGAGAAGAAACCAATACCTTATGTATCCAGTTCATGCTGTTCCCTATTCGGTTAGCGCGTCATCTCATCAGGACCCATGCAGATGCTAGTGGCTCACCTTTGGTCCTTTCCATCGCCTGCATCAGGATTGTGGAGACTCACGAACTTACTTATTACTGGAAGTTTTGTGCCCGCCTTATTCGTAATATGGCTGGAGAGTCACTCAAACATCATGCCCAAATGTGGCTATTCAAGACAGCCAAGACCTTGACCGCACGAGAAATATCCGGCGCCCTTACTCCTTTAGAGAACGAGATGACTCCGTGGTACTCGTATCCTACAGACGTGACGCCAACCCTGTGAAACGTCTTTGACGACAGTCATATCTTGTAACATTCGATCAGTATGCTGCTGAGAGATTATTAGCACCTGGTGTGCCCTGAACTTCGACTGGAGCTGCTTCCTATCATGAATTCACCAACTTGGTCGCGTGTCACGACGCGATATGCCAGCCAATTAAGCAAGAACAGAGGCGGCAAAGAAGACCAGACTTTCACACTCCAAGACGGTCGCGTCTTAGGTTATGCGGAATACGGCCATCCAAATGGCTTTCCGCTCCTATACTTCCACGGGTACCCTTCCTCCCGTCTCGAAGCCTCAGCGGTCGACAACCTGACCAAGCGCCTCCGTCTCCGAATCCTCTCCCCCGACCGTCCAGGCTTTGGCCTATCTAGCTTCCAACCCAATCGCCGAATCATTGACTACCCGGCCGATATCAAAGCCTTCGCACAACATCTTCAACTGTCCAAGTTTGCGGTATTAGGTGGGTCAGGTGGAGGGCCGTATGCCCTTGCATGTGCCCATACGTTGCCGCGGGAGATGCTGTCTGCGGTTGGCGTGATGGCTGGTGCGCCGCCATGGGAGGCAGGACCAGAGAAAATGACACTGGGGCGGCGGTGGTTGAGATGGGCAGCAGTGAATACCCCCACTGCGTTGCGTATACTGACAGATGGGCTGGTTGGTTTGCTCAGGTGGATTGTGAGCACTGGGCCAATCACGAAGAGAATTGATAAGTGGCTGGAGTCCACGAGCAAGGGAGAGCAGGAGAAGGAACCGCTTCTGGCTGCCGAAGAGCCTCGCTCCGTAGTAGAGCGAAGAGAGCAACTGCTACGTTTAGCTTTCGAAGGATTTGCACAAGGCTCCGCAGCTTCTGTCCAGGAAGCACGATTATTATCAGAGCAAGACTGGGGATTCAAGTTCGAGGATATCGACTTTCCGGTCAAATTGTGGCATGGAACCAATGATGCAGATGCGCCAGTCGAGATGATACGTTACATGGCAAACCGGTTACCGCACGGTGTGCTTAAGGAGTTCGATGAGACGCACTTCACTCTGGCGAATCATCTAGAGGAGATTTTGGCTGAATTTAACCCCGACACTTCCTCAAACCCTAAAGAAGCGTAGAAAGATACCCCCACCTGCGGATGCAAGTTCACTCACTCAGCTCATTGTGGGAACATAGCAGCACTCTCCCCTTCATGTAATAAAATAATTACCATGGTCTATTTGGACTCCAACATATCATTTTGCCACTGGGCCGACTGAGACGTTTAGCTGCAGCTATTCGATATCACGCTCGTGGTTCTTCAACCTACGTTCAATGGCACTGCTTCACTCAAAGCTCTTTCAAGACAAGGCGACAATATTATATCCGGGCTTTGGCTGGCGTTCCATTTATGAAGAAGTGAGAAGTTCAGACGATTTTGCAGTAAGATTCCCTCATATTTGAATGGTTTCTGTTTCAGGAAATGCGATGAGAGGAATCGAAGAGCGAAAAGAAAACGGTATCTCCAAAGTAGCAATCTCAAGATGCTCTAAATTTCGACTTCCTTCAAGAGAAGATCCGTTTAATTTTCCTTATCTTCATAACCAATACCATTCATCCGATGTCAAGAGCGCGGCAACGGCACCCAAGGCGGTTCCTGGCCGAGCACGGCAGGCTGCTCGGATCCAAATAGGCCCTGATGATATGCCGCATCAAGGTTTGCGCGGAGCTGAAGGTTCTTTCTGCGGAGCTTGCTGTTTGTTTTGATTTCGTGGTCAAGAAATGTGACCAGCAATGTCAGGCGCATCTGTGCCGCAATGGCAGACTTGCACGACGCTCTGGAGTGCTTCATACTTACCCGCTTGGTCTCACACTGCCAGGGCTTGTAGTAGACAGGAACGGGAACCTCAGTGGGGATCTGTTGTCTCTCATGGCGTGTACGGAGAGTAATGCCCATACTCCGATTCTCATCCGAGATCCTTATGTTCTCTTCTAGGATATCATCAAATTCTCGCTTCGCCACTGCGGTTTCGCACTGAGTTAGGTCTATCTGACTGCACGCACCTTCATGTGCTGTCTGATCATGAAAGCAGCAACCGCTCATTGCAGAAAATGAATCGAGCAGGGCCACTGATAGAGATGAACCGGCGTCGAGTGGCTCTGACAATATCTGTACTGAGAAACGAAAATGTCGAGCACTGCTTTGAAACGGGAAGCGTTATTCCGGATTGCCCAATCCAATTCCACCGCAAACTGACGGAACTGTTCTGGCGATTCTTCGTCTTCGTACTCTATAGATCGATCATCTTCCAGAGTAGCCGGCCGCTCCACTCCCGCCATAAGCATCGTATCAAATGCTCGGAGCATGGCTTCTCCTGGCGAACGAATTCCGCGCAATTCATGGCACCAAGCATACTCGTTATTGCGTACGAGATCAAACGCTTTCTGGTCTATAAGCTTTAGAGGCTCCGTGGAGTTAGCGTAGAGGAGGATATCGAACATTGCTGCGCCAGGAACCTGAATTGTGTCGTTAATTTTAAATTGGTATGTTTAGCGAGTGGCAGACTAGAGGGACCATGTGAATACCAAGTTGCGCGGAAGAACGAAGCTGGAGATACAGAATGAAACTGCTGCGCATTTTATGCAGTCCAAGGCAAAGCAGTAGTGTCCGATGTCTTGAATCGTCATGTTTGCCATGTTTGCAATAGATCGATTGTCATTGTTGACAAGATTGGGAGACATCGTCCAAGACATTCAAGGAAGCAAGCTTTTCGGAAGCTTGTGGTAATCCCATCCCCCTGCGGAAGGATGGAGAGTTTGCTGTGAAGCAGAGACCATATGCAACGACGACATTTTGCTGACGATTAAAGACCTGGAATCGGTGAAACAACTCAGACTTCTGAACTGTAAGGTCTTTCAGAGCATGTGAGAATGATCGGTACCAATCATTCCCGATTGAGAGCACGTGAGAGCGCGACGAAATGCAGCTGAGATGAATCGCGGAGCGGGCGCCACTCGTGTCTTTATTGAAGGTAAGCGAAAATGGCGCGTCAGACAGGATGAGCCCATTTAAACCTGTTGGATTGCCTCTCTGAACTCATCAAACCCTCGTTGTTGCCATCCAAGCCATCATTCTAGCAATCTCGAACTGTCTCTTCATGATGTCGGAAACCATCAACGCCGTCTACATCGTCCTTCGCAAGGACTTCGACCACCACACCGATCGCAAAGGCCGCCTCGCCCTCCCAATCGGAGCGTACTCGACAGTCACAGCTGCCAATGACGCTGCCAAAGCACACTGCACCGCCGAAGCGAGGAAAGGGCCAGATTATGGCGACGGTCCCGAGCACGAAATGAAGGACGGCCTGTACAAAGGGAGCTGCACGACGAGGCAAGATAGGCGAGACAATTTTGAAGTGTGGGTCAAGATGATGAAATTGGGTGATGTGAAAAAAACGACGAAGCGGAAGAGTCAAGGAGAAGCGGGAGATGGAGCAGTAGCAAAGAAGGGGAAGGCGGCTGCTCCTTCCACGACGAGTTAGAGGAAGTTAGGATATTGAGCTGCCACAATTTTCGCTTCTCATTTGGATTGTATTCTTCTTTCGTATGAACAGATTTGGGTGGAATTCGTCTAATACAGCAAGGCAAAAAAGAGATCATGGATATTCCAATAATACTGCAATCATAACGGGATCTTATGGATGCACCGAACCCCAGCTACGCGATGATCTCGCGGGGAATGCGCAAGTTTATAAGCGGCACTTTTCGGATATGCAGATGAAAACATCACATTTGGACACCGGAGAACCGGGGCTCAACTCGAAAGCAGAGGCATATTTGTAGCTCTTAAGCGGGTAAGTTTGGTTTAAAGCTTTCCTTGATTCCAATGTGTCTCTTATCGTGGCTCTCCGATCTGCTCTATCTATTTCTTCCGTTTTGACGCGTCGTGACGCGTCTACATCCACGTTAGCACCATGATTTCAGCGCGTGGTGCAAGGTATATTCAATCTGGCTATGCTCGAGGAGACAAGAACTTTTATGACAGATATGACAATCCTGATGGAATTGTCGACTTTGGAAATGCAGAGAATGTTCGTTTTGCGTCTATTATGTGTGATTTCGTTATCTGAATATGGCAGTTTTTGATGCACAATTTGATGACCGAATATATCAACCACCGTGTGAGTAATTTAGTTCTGTTTCAAATGAGAGGCTAATAACGGAAGCAGAGACCTTTTCAATGGAAACTCTGCACTTACAACGAAGGTGCCACTGGGAGCACGCGTCTTTGCAGCGCAATGGCTGGCCTGGTCAACGACTACTTTGCACCACTAACTCCAATATCCGCAGATCATATTACATTTACAGCCGGCGTTACTGCTCTAAACGAAATGATCACTCAAGTTCTCTGCAACGAAGGCGACACCATCATGCTCGGGAGGCCAAGTTACGGCTCGTTCAACAAAGACCTGGTGCTCCGGACAGATGTCCAGCTCGAATACGTTGGCTTCAATGGCGCCGATCAGTTCGCTCCTGAAGTCGTTGATGTCTATGCTGATGCTTTGAAGCAGGCCAGAGAGCGCGGCTCAAAAGTCAGAGCGCTTCTGGTATGCAATCCGCATAACCCACTTGGACGATGTTATCCCCAAGCAACGCTCGAGCGACTTGTCGACTTTTGTGTCTCTGAGGATCTGCATTTGATTAGCGACGAAATCTATGCGCTGTCCATTTTCAATCCCACGGCTCAATTCACCTCCGTTCTTGGCTGCGGCAAAGACACACCCGAGTACCACAACCGTGTGCATGTATTGTACGGAATGTCAAAAGATTTTGCTGGTGCGGGCCTTCGCCTAGGCTGCCTGATCAGTCGTAGCAAAGTCGTCAATGATGCGATCCGGCCAATCTGCCGCTTTGCTTCACCTTCGGAGATCTCTGGGTTTTTGGCCGCGGAGCTCCTCGACGAGAAGGACCTTGTAAAGTCGTTCATAGAGCAAAGCCGAAAGGCACTGTTCCAAAGTCATAGATTTGCAGCTGGCCTTCTCCATGAGGCAGGGATTAAATATTATTGGCCTGTGTATGTCTCCTCATAGTCTTCCACATTTCCTTGGTGCTTCGTTGATTCCTGCTCTGCTAATTGTTCGCAGCGATGCCGGATTCTTCATATTGATGGACCTCTCCTCGTTCCTCCCACTGTTGGAGACCAATGGAGATGCATGGGCTGCAGAAAGATTGCTCTCCAAGTGCTTCATGGACCAAAAGGTCGACATGTCAAGGGGAGAGGTATATCACGATGAACGACCCGGCCAGTTCCGATTAATACATAGCTTTGATCAAAATATGATAATCGAGGGTGTCAGGAGGTAAGAATTTGTCTATAGTAAATGATCTTTGTTAAGACATCACAGGATACGGAAGGTGCTTGGCATCTAACCGAGATGGAAAGAACTGCGAGGTACTCTCGAGCGACTTAACCTGTGTTTCTAAAAACCGCAAATCAATCGTTGCCATACTTCATTGCACGTAGAGAGCAGCACAACAATACATAATTGCGGGTCTTAGCTTTCCAGAAGAGGGGTGAGCGGGCAGTGGGCGCGGATGTTCCCCGCCCGGCTCACTATTGTGGGAGGAAATATCAACAACAACTAATCCTAGAAATGAAGGTATTTCGATTTCCAAAAGCTGTTCATATCATCATATTTGTTTCCCAGTGAAGATTTTCATTTTCATTTCCGTCGAAAATGTCGCAAGATCTATCAGTCTCTTCTGATCGAGACCGTACGCTCGATCTAGCAACATACCTCTCAAAGCTCACTTACGACGATATTCCAAATGATGTTGTGCACATAGCAAAGGCATCTATTCTAAACTCCGTTGGCTGCGGTCTCTCTTCCGCGATGCTTGAGCCAGCCAAGAAATTGTTCGCCGCTCTCGATGTAACTGGAAAAAAACCTCGCCCAGTCACGGTCCTTGCTCGACCAGAACATGCAACTGTTGATGATGCAGCACTTCTCAATGGACTGTCTATGACTGCGCGATTCTTCGACGATACGCATTTGGGCACAGTCATCCACCCATCTGGACCTCCGCTTGCTGCAATCTTGGCGTATGCCGAAGCCCACCACATGAGTGGGAAGGATGTTATAGTGGCATTCTTGGTCGGTGTAGAAACTTTGCTGGCTGTCGGGTACGCTCTTGGGCTGGGACCGTACAGGAAAGGGTGGCATCTTACCAGCATCACCGGTACATTCGGAGCTACAGCTGCTATTGCAAAGCTAATGAACCTTCCTCCTGAGAAGTTTGCTATTGCGTTCGGTCACGCGTCGAGCATGGCGGCGGGCTCCAGAGGTGTCTTCGCGACCGACACATTGATAATGCATGCGGGACGTGCCGCGCAAAATGGGCTCTTAGCTGCCCGCATTGCTCGAGAGGGGTTTGGGAGTACTACGCACGCCCTGGAGAAATGGGTACAGCTCATTTCGGTCGGAGACAGCAATCCATCTCTAGTCAGCGCACCGGCTGATGCGAAGCCGAATGAGCGGAAGTGGGAGATACTTGAAAACGCATTCAAGCCTTATCCGTGTGGCATTGTGATTCATCCCATCATCGATGCGGGAGTGGAAGGGCATCAATACTTTTTCAAGAGCGACGACAGCCCGATTAAGGGAAAGTCGCCGCGGGATGCCTTGGATATCTTTCCGGAGATCGAAGTATTGGTGACGCCTCTGACTTTACGGCTATGCAGTGTCAAGCACCCAGAGAACTTCCCGCAGGTCATGTTCAGTACCTACCATGGGCTTGCTGTTGGATTGGTGTATGGTAACGGCGGGATAAAGGAATTCTCGGGAGAAGTGGCCAATGATCCTGTCATTAAGGCATTAAGGGACCGGACTACTCTCAAGACAGACGATTCGTTGGGAGATGACCAAGCTTCTGTCACCTTCACATACAGCTCTTCCACGGGCCGTGGAGAAAAGAAGGTCTTCATTGAGCATGCGACAGGATCCTTGCTAAATCCGATGACAGACAAACAATTAGACACCAAATTCTTGGACCAAGCGATAGCAGGAAATGTAGACAAAGGAAGTGCCTCGGAAGCATTAAAGGAACTTTGGGATTTAGAAAAGGTGGACGATATTGGCTCTGTAATGAAGAAGCTTGTATCGGCCTCGGTGCCGTAGGCATCGTCGAATCAAAACGTTTCCATCGTTTCCGTCATGTACAAGGCCAGCCGGCCGATTCCAGTGAATGCCTCTTCTGCAATTAGCCTTTGTCAGCCACCAAAATTGGGAAGTTGGCTTAGTACGCAATTCTACATACCATAGGGCTGGTCCAAGCGTGCTTTATGAATCGATCTACTTAAAGCTGGGGAATGTCCATCTCCGTCTCACTTGAGACTGTCTGTGCGTATGGAAGTCAAGCATATGGACTGGTTTGTATAGCTGTATAGTCGGGAAGTCGGTCTTTTCAGTTCTTCTCTCTTTTTCATGTCCTCGTCTTTCACAGTTTGTTTGTTACCTCATCAGATGTGTCAGGCACTCCTTTCTCCTTCCTCTGCCAACCTTTTCTCCCGCCCCCAGCGACTCAATGGCAGTCAATTGCGTCAACACGGGGACTGAGTTCCTGTATTGGCTAGCTATATGAAGCCGTCTCCGATCTACTCGGTCGCTCCGTTCGCGAAATTCGAGGCCCACGACGATTACAATGCCCCCACAGGATGAGTAAGGCCGCAGATCTGCAACACAGCTCGGGCGAGGAAGATGGGCCAATCACGCCGAGATTCGTTGCAGCGGGGTATGCTGTCAAAGCACATGCAGCGATCAACACATTCGACTGATCCAGGCCCCACTCGGGACGTTGCGATGTGGTGAGACAGAGCTGAATTTAAGCATATCGGACACTCCACTTTTGTAGCCGCAGGGTCGGCGGCTTGGGGCCGACGTCAATTTCAGGGCACGCAAAGCTTGAAGCCTTCGTCCCTTCGCTCTCCACCTTCTTTTGACTGCGAGGCATTTCAACCTTCACGATGCTCTCGTCGATCTTCGTTGAGGAATCCTTTTATTCGACAGTCGCCTTCGCCGCCGTCGCGCAATACGTTCCCCAGCTGCATGCTAGGCCTGCTCAGTAAGCCCAGTAAGCCGCAAGCGATGCAAACCCCACCCCGGTCCATGGGCGGCGTCTCTCTTCGCAGAAAGAGAGCCGAATCGCACAACGGTAGATCCATATTCCTTGCACTTGTCATGGCCTAAAGGCTTCTAGTAGACGCGGCAGGGCTGGGCAAGTTACTATTTGGGGTCGTAATCTTGATTTCCGCTTTGCGTTTATGCTTACTTATAGATACTCATTCCGCAATCTGAAATCCTTTGCGAATTCTTCTCCCAAAAAGATTCAAATGTACATCTCACTCCCCTGCCACTTCAAGCCACACCCTCCGCACAGACGTGTTCTTGAGTAATCGTACAGATTCAGGGCCCACTTTTCCTGACTCTCTTTAAGCTTGGCTCTCATCTATACTCCATACACTCTTTGAATATGCTGCTGGAAAGAGCGGCGGTTGGCGGCCCTACATGGTCGACGCCGGCGGCCCATGGGTGAGGTCTTTCAACTTCATAATAGATGCCAAGTCCACTGTAGCTCACTGAACCAAGTGTCTTCATCGCCTTCAGCGCCGTTGCGATATGGTCGAGCGTCCCCTTGACGCTCCGAGTATTCACAACGCTTAAACGCCGCCGAGGACCATACTTCTGGTCTCTTCTCATCACATCTTGGGGCCTCTGCATTCGCCAGATCGGATACACGCTCAGCTTCCTCGCACCATGGGTCTCGTGGATCGCCAGTAACATCCTTGCCCAAGCCGGCTGGGTTGCGATGGTGACGGGTTTCTCGGTCGTGCTCTACTCGCGTCTGAACCTGATCGTGGAAAGTCGAAAAGTGCGCCGATGGGCCCTCGTCATGATCGTCGCTGACGGCCTCATATTCCATCCGGCCATGATCACGCTCTCGATAGGCCAAATCGCACTACGCCATGAGGGAAAATTGCATGCGGTGGCACAGTGGCAGAGCGTATTCAAGCCGCTAGAACGAATCCAGATCTTGGTCTTTTCTGCTCAAGAGACCATCATCTCGTTTTTCTACGTGTGGGCTGCGTACCAATATCTCCGAAGCCGGTTCGAGCAGGGTGGGAAAACTCGGAGCGCCATGATACTCCTCCTGGTCGTCCAGCTTGTAATTGTGGCCGTGGATATTGCCCTCATCGCCATCGACTTCGCTGGCCTTTTGGAGCTCAAGCTCTTCATCCACTCGTTTGTATACGCCGCGAAACTGGAGCTCGAATTCGTTGTGCTGAATCAACTCGTTGAGCTTTCAAAGCTGGGCGTACCTGGCCTTCCATCATCAACCAAAGGTCTAACGCATGGCTCGCAGAAAGTCGACGACGAGGCGAAAGTTGGCGACTCACCTGGGCCAGAATTCATGACAGCGAAAGCTATGGAATGGACACCACCACAGTCGCCGGACTCTCAATCCATAAGCGGAACTCGTTTCGCGGGACCCTCTCAAAAAGAGAAGAGAGATACTATGTTCAAAAACGCATCGCCAATAGGACCAACAGCAGAGATGCATGAAATAGACATTGATGTTTTGGGACTAAAGAAGACCATCACCAATCCAGATGGATGAATATTCACACCGTTTGCTTCACCACTTAATCCGGATTCTATTCAACGAGCCAGAGTGCCGCAGCAGCTACATTGGATCAACAGAAAGAGATTCATGACAGAAGACTCTCAATAGGTATGATTTTCACAAGATCGGCTTCGGATAGAACGTTGGCTGAGTTTTATCATCAGTTACCGAAGCTGCCTTCGTCCGACCCATCCAAATTGCAGGTATTCTGGCAAACCTACTGCGATTGCGACGAGCGAATATTTGCGAGCATGACTTTGGATTGTCCGAGAACAACGGACTGCCTCGAGAAAGAAGCAGTCAGTTCGGCATCACGCGAAAGGGGCAATTCTGCAACCATACGCTACAGCTGCACTTCCAAGCTATCACTTACCAGAAACGGCACCGCGTTGCGACAAGGGCCGATCTAGCATATGCAGAAGCTGGCGCCGTTTCATGCACGCAGGTCAGCATGGTCGGCAACGGAACCACTGTTCCGGGATATCTCCAAAAAGCTTGGTTCACGCCCTGCGTAAAGGGAAAGACATACACTATTGTTAACCAAATAGTTGCCGACATATGGTTCACAGATTAATGTTGAATCCTTCGAAGCCGATCTTCCGTACGTGTCAAGCCCAATCGCATTCCGACATGCCACTTCACACACGTGTCCGGCTCCATCTTCACAGTCTCCCGTGGATTCATGCTCTGCTTGACTGACAGACATGTGCCACCACAAAGCCAATTAGCTAGCAACATTATGGTTCACAAATCGATGTTGAATCCCAGAAGCCGCTTTTCCGTACATGGCAAGCTCATCTGCTTCGTGACGCGTCTCTCACCACATATCCCCATCTATCTTCTCTCCTTTCCATCCTCGGCTCTACTCCATCATCGCCTCCCGCTGCCTCTCCTGCTCCTCCCTAATCCTCGTCCACTGCCACGGCTCGTCAACCTCCCTCTCCCCTCCCTCCCTCCGCCACACTGCAATCGTCCTCATCGGATCAACTTCATTCGCATCCATCCACCCCTTTAGTCCATCCCAGTCTCTGCACACTGCATTATACGTGAAATCTGGCTGCGGGATATCGACGTCCCGCATCCAATTATATGTGATTAGTTCCGTGGGCGCTGCGCACTGCAGCGCTTCTCGCACGACGTCGAGACAGTGCAATAGATGATCTTCGTGTAAAGGTGAGAGCATAGATGCGTCGGGATAGTAGTACTCCCGGAAGAGATTCTTCCTGATGCCGTTGAGGCAGTGGAGTTGGTGCGTTACAAGTGGCATCATGAGATGCGCGTCAGGGTTATCTGGCGCATGGACTGTGAGAGAGGGGTCTTTGCCTATGTGGGTGACGTCGGCGGCGGTGATGTATGTGAGGCCGAGACGTGTGAGTTGTTTCCATGCCTCGTCGACTTGAAGACCAGGTGGTTGGGCGTAGACGGAGCGGTTGTAGAGCGTGTCGTTGATGGATTTGGTTTTGAGCGGAACGGAGACGCGATCGAGGAGCGGTGCTGCGAGCACGGTCAGACGGATTGAACCACCATGAGAAGCCCAATACGTACAGTAGTATGATGTTTGTTTCAGGAGGGGGTTAAGGTCAGTGGCGTAGCCGTCTGTGGAGGGGTTGTTGCTACGAAATGTACGAAAAGCCACATCGGCAAATGTCACGAGAAACATTGTACAATTCAAAACGACAAGAATGAATGTCCACTTGTAATTGAGCTTCCTCGATGCGCCTCCGTCGATAGGTAATTGGACGCCCTGCTCTTCATCTTTCTCAAGCATTGGTAGTCTTTCTTCCGCTGAGTACCCATCTTGCTTGAGATTCGCCATTTTCTTTAGAGCCAGTGAAACATCTGAGAGAACTTTGGAGAATGAATGAGCGACTGAGGAGATAGTGGAGATAGAAAAAGATCATTATTCTAAATTCCAGAAACGGTACCATCGCCGGTATGATTTATCGTTCCCTTGAGTGGTGACATGTAACCTCGAAGCATTTGCAAGACTGCGACGGATTTGGCAGGCGCTTTGCTCAGATAAGCTCGATCGCTACGTTGATTTAAGCTAGATAGTGGAATACGAGCCGACCCGTGGTGCTGACGCCAAGGATCACCAACCACATCCCCCAAGTTTGTGCTAAGGACACAATGGCGTAGTCCTTGCGAAAGAAACCAATGGGCGGTTGATGTTATACAGGAAATATCCAGGTTCCGCGCCGAGTGGTGGGATCATTTGCGGCCGAGGCGACGATCCGTTCGAGCATTAACTAAACGTTGATATCCACAAGGTAACCTTGGTTTCGCCGATGGTGCTCGAAGTCCTAAAAATTCAAGTGCTGTCGGAATTGTTCAAGCATTTCCGCGGGGATTACCGAGCTTCCTGATCTTGCTATTGCCCTTCCTTGACAGATATTCAGAGATTATGCTGAGGGATTAAGCCGTGGAAAGCCGCCAGTGGTGTCTGGCAAAGCTTTGATACCACTTGTTAGTGTTGATTCGCTAATGTTAACTCGCTTGGACGTTCTAGTTAGCGACTGATGTATACGCGACTATGCCACCTTCTGTTTTCTGCCAAGATCGCGATATCTTCCAATGGGAGCCAAACACTAATACAATCTTCGATCTCTCGCACTCCCACCAGAAGCTCTTTGGAGTCATCAACTCCGGGAGCGTCAGCGAGCTCCACAAAGTCGTCATCAGGATGCAGTGTGTAAAGCGGAATGCGACATTTTCAACAGGTGCTGGCAATCGAAGGATTCGATTGTCTTTGATCCCTTGCCCTTCATACCGAAAGATGCTTGGAGGCATGGATTACGAAAGCGACAGTTAGATCCATATTCAAGAGCAAGGACTGCACGGTTACCGAGAATAACCGCCAAGCAGCTAGAAGGTGCAAAGTGAGGTCATACTCCAAGATGTCTGTTGAATGAACCGGAAACAAATACTGCAAATAGCAGGAGATTAAATGTACTCAATCGGAGCACGAGGATAAAGGTGCAGAAGAAAGTCGGCCTACTGGAGGTGTCGACGTAAACTTGCAGATTTGGCTGAAGAGTTAAGGAATTGAGAAAGGATGAATGTAAGCGACAGGTTCTCAGTGGTATAAATGGGAAGGAAATTCGTCGATATTGAAAGTATCAGAACCATCCTGCAGGGCAGATCAGCAGCAGATCAACATCTCTAGAACAAAATCAATATGCGTTTCACCGGCTTCATCTCGGTTGCCGTGCTGGGCCAGTTGGCGATGTCATTGCCAGTTTGTAAGTTGTATGATTCGGCGTATCTTTTCTAAACTGACAAAGTTAGCTCCGTCTGCTGCAAGCCTTCAGCAGAGGAATCCTGCACCACCACCAAAGTATATGCCACTGGTCGACGTTGAAATTGGAAAACGGGCTCCCCCTCCAAAGTATATGCCACTTGTTGACGTCGAGGAAAGGGCACCGCCGCCAAAATACATGCCCCTCGTTGATGTTGAAGTTGGAAAGCGCGCTCCTCCTCCAAAGTATATGCCACTGGTCGATGTCGAAGAGCCTGCTCCTCCACCAAAGTACATGCCCCTCGTTGATGTGGAGGAGAGGGCACCGCCGCCAAAATACATGCCTCTCGTCGATGTCGAGGTGCTTCCAAAATAAGCTACAAACGACTGAGATACACTACGTCATACGGACCAAGGTTGGAAGGGGTCCACTACGGCGTATGGGTCCAAAGGGCGGCACCTAACGTTAGAGTCCCAGAGAATTGTGAAAACGTGGGGAAAAGGTTGAAGTGGAGATCGTTGCGGTGAGAATCAAAAGAAAGCAGCTCAAAATGTACATAGTCATTCTCTCAGAAATGCAATTCAAACGCACTTCAGTTGTCTCTCCTTTGTTTCCGTGCACTGAAGGGTTCTCGTTGCCACTCAAACCCCTGAACTGACACGGGATGGCGGGGAGAAGCACTGGAGGGCCCAGCTTGTGACGGGAACAAGCACAAGACGAGATGAGGACTCGACGAGAAATGAAGTCATTCATGCGAAATCGATGATTCGGCCGGGATCCAGGAGGTCCTTTTGGACAAGCCTATGATGTATTGTGAAACAAAGCCTGTGCGATGCACGGGCTGTGAGATTCCGGATCGCATTCGCCGCTGAACAAGCGAGTGTCACGAGCGGAAAGGCATTGCAATTGGAAGGGTTCAGGCAGTGACGGGCAGCAAGTGAGCAATGCAACAAATCAATTCCGGCGGCAAAATTGCGATGGGTTCATGACAATTCCTTGGATCGAGGGTGTTGGGCGAACGAAACGCGCTCCGACGCGTGGTTTGACGTCGTTTTTCTTCGTTTTTTCTTCGCTCGAGCTGCGCCCCCTGCTGAATCCCGGCGAGCCGTAGCTGCTAGCACCAAGCGGGCAAGGCGCATCGATCATCTCGAGCGCTTGGCCAACCACATGCCGCGACCCCCTGAGCAATAATTTCCACCTTGGGCAGTCATGAGCGAGTGCGCGCTGAGCCGAAACAGTGCGACGGGCGCATCGCGCTTCCCCAGATTCCAATATTATCCCATGTCCCCCAGCGCTGCTCTTTTCTCTTTCTTCTCTTCCCTCCCTTGTCGCTCGCTCACTCACTGCGTCGTCATAGCCCTCTTGCGCTGCTGTTCATAGTTGTGCCCATCGGCTGCCATTCGCTTCTCGCTGCTCATTCCTCACAAGTAAACAAACTTACCCCTTATTCAATTGTAATTCAGCAGCAACAACAGCCAAAATGCGCTTCTCCGTCCTCATCGCATCTGCCTTTGCGGCGATCGCCACCGCGCAATCGACCACTGAATCGGCCTCAGGCACTTCGACCAAGGCTGCCACTTCCACCGCCCCTCTCACGCCTGTCCAGTCTTGCCTAAACACGTGCAAGTCCGGCGACGTCTACTGCCAGGCTGCCTGCGTCGGCGTGCCATACCCCGGCTCTGTGCAGACAAACCAGACGACCGAGTGCGTCGCGAACTGCGACCAAGGCGATGGCACCGCGGCCGCAAACTCTGCGTACGCGGCGTGCCGTAATAAGTGTATCAGTAGCTATATCCTGACCTCTACTCTCGGTACTGCCGATGAAGCAACAGCTACGGCAGGAGGAGGATTCGCGGGAATTACTAGCTCTGGATCTCCAGCTTCGAGCGAGGCGACACCCTCGGGATCTTCTGCCAACTCTCAGGCTTCCGGCTCTGCTTCTGGTACGTAAATTGCTTTTGCGACGCGTCTTGACGCGCCAGGAACATCATTAACAATGTTATAGGCTCTTCCTCTCCAAGCGGCTCATCTGGCTCGTCTTCCGAGTCAGCGTCAGGCTCAGGCTCAGGTTCATCCGGTTCAGCAGCCGCTGCCGCATCGACAGGCGCAGCAGTCAGCAACTTGCAGGCTGCCGGCTCCGTTGGTGGTGTAGCAGGCCTCATCATGGCAATTCTCGCTCTGTAATTTCGTGGATTTAGGGAAAGGGTGATATCTTAATGTGGTGTGTGGAGAGTTGCATATGGTTAGCATTGATACGAGGCCGTTCTAGCATCGAGGAGGGCTGATTGTCCAGAGAGCTTTTCTTAAAAGTATCTGCTCAATTGAGGATTGGAGCGAGCTTGCTCCTCCTGTCTGTCCAAAGGTCATCGTAGCCTACGAACTCTTCTATACAGCGTGCTTGAATATGAATGTTCACATAGCTTTTTGTTCCTCTTCAGACTCCTGCATGTACGCGATATAACCGACGATTGCGTGTCCACACTGAAGAATACGCCATGCAAGATGCTTGTTGAATTCCTTTTCAGCCTCTGTTCGTCATGTTGCTGATCATCTCTCTTTGAGTTTCCCGGTCTCTGTTCGTCTCGCTCAAGGGTTGAAGGCCTAGTAAGAGCATCAGCACACGTTCACACGTAAGTAGACATAACCAGTGTAGGCTCACTCCTCAGATCCCCAACCACATCCTTTGCCTTCCCAAAGTACACCTCCTGCAACTGGTTCCTCATCTTAATCTCCATATCCTCCACCATGCGCCCAATATTCGCAACATGACTCCCATCATGTTCAACAGCCGCATCCTGCTCCACCTGCCTCACCAAATTGCCCGCCAAGTCCATCTTCCCCAATGCGTCCGCCTTCATCCCCAAATTCAATATGATCGTGCTGGTGAGCTTGTAGTGCGCCGCCCGTGGCCGATCCAGTGCCTCAAACACATGAATCGAGTCCCACGCACCACTCCCGCTCTTGACAGACGGCGCCACAGTCTTCTTTAATAAGACGCAGCCCGCGAAACCGTCGTCTACGTCCCATAGGTAGACGCTGCTGATCCCGCCCTCGTAGTACAGCTCGCGGTACGTGTCGAATGCCTCGTTCGCCGCGACCTCGATCTTCCTAACTCTTTCAGACGGTACAACACCTTCGCCGTCCTCAACTGGAGGTTCAAATTGGTTCGACCACGGGGAGCGCCAGCTATCGCCATCACGGTTGTAGTCGCAGCACAGGAACTCGCGGCCAGTTCTACTACACTTCTTCACTGCCAGAGGGACATCGACGGACTCGAGCAAGTCTTCGGTCAGACTGGGATTGAGGGCGCAGATAGCTTCGACGTTCTTCGCGGTGTCGGCGGGGTTGAGGCGGCGGAGAAGGTCGCTGGTGGTTCTGTGTTGGCTTGGAATTCATAATACAGTGTATGTAACTGGAAGAGAATGGAGCTTACAGTGCAGAATCAAAGGGATCTTCTGAGGCCATGGTTCTAGACGGAAGCTCTGGGAGCTACCAGAGCCACCTGAAAGCGGGTGCTGCAGAGCTGTCGAAGCTGGTTGTTGATGTGGGGTCAAAGTCGGCGAACTGGTAGGTTGACGTAGGCTGCCTCAGCCCGTAAATTCCCGACTGTTTAGCGGTGAGGGAAAGTGGTCTATCAAAGAGTTTCAGGTGACTGTATAATTCCCCTCTATTTCTTGCTCGTTTCTGTGCTTGTGTGCTTCCATATCATCCTAGCTCCAGGCGGTGGCCCGCATTTTGAGGTCCGTGCCCGACACGTGATATCGCGACGCCAGCGCGCTCTAGCTTCGTCGCGCCTCTTGATTCAAAGCCCAAGACCTTCAAAACTTCTCTGACATCCGTTCACGATGTCTGATGACTTCGGAGACAGCGATGATGAAGCTCTGATCTTCGCTGCGACCCAAATCGAGCCCACTCAGTCCTTCCAGAGTGCTTTCTCCGGGTCGCCACGACCAGCCAAACGAAGACGAGTTTCACCTATTTCAGAGGCGTCTGACGACGAAGAAGCATTTGCACCTGCTCCTTTACCGACCTCCACCAAACAGAGAGCGCGAGTGAATCACCCTGCAGACATTCCAACGCTCAATTTCTCCAAATCAGTACCCAGGCAGCAACTCGACGGGCCAAGCTCTCCAGCTAACTCCGATGTGGAAAATGACATAATTGAGACTCTCGACGATCAACTGGAACGAGAAGCTGCAGAACGAGAAAAGTCCGGCAGAAAATCACGACATCTCATTCATATTCCTCAGCATGAAGGCGAAATCCAGGACCAGTTCTACACACAACCGCCTCCAGGTCCGACGCAGCCTCACCTTATTCGAGGACCCATTTGGAGGAAGCCTGGCAAAATCATGAATGAGCGATTTGAAGTGGAAGATGATTCTGGGATTGGATTTGACGAACAGGAACTTGCAGCAAAACGTGCACTGCAACGTGCTCAGCTCCGAAATGTACCTTCAGGCAACACATCACTAAAGGATGTGATTGCTCGATCGAATGCAAGGTAAGAAATTATGAGACTGAACTAGATACATTTATTTATGTTATCCAGTTTCACGAGCAATGCCGATATGCAAAAGGAACTCGAAAATCTCCCCTCTGATGCGTTCGATTCGTCATCTCCTGCGAGAGGTCCCGACTCGAATGCTCCACGTCAGGTGCAGCGTCTGGGGGCACCGCTGAATGGACTGCGCCAGACTACACTATTTGGTCGTGACGCAGCGAATGTGCCAGCCTCGCAAGCCAACAAGCGCTTCAATTGGCCTTTAGCGCAGAAAGATGAACCTCCAACGCACCACAAGCTCGACGCAGAAGGCATCAAGACATGGGTCTATCCAACTAATCTAGGTACAATCCGAGACTATCAGTTCAACATCGTAGCTCGAGGCCTATTTCACAATACACTCGTTGCACTACCAACAGGCTTAGGGAAGACATTCATTGCCGCAACAATTATGTTCAACTGGTTCCGCTGGACTAAAGACGCACAAATTGTGTTTGCCGCTCCAACAAGACCGCTCGTTGCGCAACAAATCGAAGCTTGCTTCAACATCGTCGGCATACCGCGTTCGCAGACGTCTATGCTTACAGGAGGGATATCGCAGGGTCTCCGAGCAGAAGAATGGGCGACGAAACGCGTCTTTTTCTGCACACCGCAGACGCTTCTCAACGATCTGAAGCTTGGCACCTGCGATCCAAAACGCATCGTCCTCTTCGTTGCGGATGAGGCCCATCGAGCAACGGGAGCATATGCTTACGTCGAAGTCGTCAAATTCCTGCGGCGCTTCAACGAGAGCGTTCGTGTGCTTGGGTTGACCGCAACGCCTGGCGGAGATGTTGAAGGTGTGCAGAAAGTGATAGACGGCCTGAAAATCTCTCGTGTGGAAATTCGAACGGAGCAATCGCTCGATATTCGTAGCTACGTGCACAAACGAAAGATTGAAAAGGTCGTCTTCGACAACTCTGAGGAGATGGTCATGTTGATGGACCTCTACTCTAAAGCTGTCCAACCAGTTCTCAATGTTCTAACTGGACAGAATGCTTACTGGCAGAAAGACCCCATAGCACTGACTCCCTTTGGACTCACAAAGGCCAAGCAAGCTTGGTTTGCCTCCGATGCAGGAAAACATGCAAACGTGGGTGTGAAGGGAATGGTTTCCTCCATTTTCGCGATTCTTGCTGGATTGGCTCATGGGATGGAATTGCTTAAATATCACGGAATTACACCCTTCTTTCACTCGCTCCAGGCGTTCAGAACCCAGTTGGATGAGGGCAGCAAGTCCAAATACAAAAAGCAGATAAACGAGTCGCCGCACTTTGAGAAAATGATGGTCAGACTTCGAGCCTGGGTCGGAGATCCCGAATTCGTTGGACATCCAAAGCTCTCGCATCTACGCCAAGAGGTGTTGAACCATCTCATGGATGCCGGAGAGGGCACGAGGATCATGGTCTTTGCCCATTTCAGAGATGCTGCTGAAGAGATTGTGAATGTGCTGAACAGAGACAAGCCGATGGTGAAGGCACATGTATTTGTCGGTCAGGCGGGAAGCAAGCATAGTGAGGGAATGACGCAGAAGAAGCAAGAGGAGATCGTTCAGAAGTTTAAGAATGGCGAGTACAACACACTCGTCGCGACATCGATCGGCGAGGAAGGTCTCGACATCGGTGAGGTCGACCTTATTATCTGCTACGACTCGAAGGCTTCTCCGATCCGCATGCTACAGCGCATGGGTCGTACCGGACGCAAGCGCGAGGGAAAGATCGTGCTGTTCCAGATGAGAGGCAAAGAGGAGAACGATGCAGAGAAGGCGAAAGACAGCTATGAGAAGATGCAGGAGATGATTGCGGACGGTGGACGATTCAATTTTCACGATGACCTGTCTCGGAGGATCTTGCCCAAGGAAGTACAGCCAATTGTGGACAAACGGGTCATTGAGATTCCACTTGAGAATTCACAGGCTGGTCTTCCCACGCCGACCAGGAAGAGGAAGGTCAAGAGGCCACAGAAGAAGTTTCATATGCCGGATGGTGTGGCTACTGGATTCGTCACAGTTTCAAGCATGAACGGTGGAGGGGCTGGCGGGGGCACATCTCGGTCCAAACAAAAGAAGCAGAAAGTTGTGGTTGAACAGCCTATTCCAATCCCTGGACTTGGTGAAGTTGTCCTCAACGAAGCCGATGAAAAGGCTTGGGAACGTCAGTATCGATATGTGGTCGACGAGGAGGATGCCTTTGTCTCAGCACCAAGACTAGACGCCTACCCTGAACATCAACGAAATCCATCTAAGACAAGATTTGTCGGACATCAACCAAGGACTGTGGCACTGTGCAAACGCCTTCACGATCCTCAATTCGAACAAAGGCCAACCAGACCGGATTATATGGCATTTTCGCCAACTCCAGACATCTTGGTCGATGACGACGATGGGGCTGAAATATCCGCTGAAGCACCGTCTCCACCTCGTCAAGCAGCTCAGCGCAAACGCAAAGCACCTGCAAACCCTCGAAGACGCGGCTCCGGTGAAGCTATGGAAGCCGGCATCAGCAGTCCGCCTCGCACCGATCCCCGAATGAGACTCCCGTCACAAGGCATTTGGCTCGGTTCCGAAGACACGGTAATCGACGGCACCGCTGTGGCGGAAGATCTACCAGACTCTGAATTAGCAGAGTTTGTAGTTGATGATGACCAACCAATTAGTGAAGTTGATTCCTCGCTGCCTACGCTTTCACAGACGCAGAGAGAGGTTATGCAGAAAAAGACTGCGACGACTAGCGCGCGGCGGAATGTTGTGGAAATTGAAGATGAAAGCGAGGAATATGAAGAGAGCGATGGGGAATTGCCTGACGTGGACGCTCTGATCGCGACAGGGCAAGTCGCGAAGTGGGCAGCTCCTCAGGACAAGGAGAATACGCCAAAAGCCAAAAGGAGGAAGCGCGTTGTTGCAGACAGCAGTGATGAGGAATAATCATAAGCGCCTCATGTTCAGCAAGAACAGCTTCAAATGTATGAATACACTGGAGCTAGCTACATTGTGCCGTTGTGGCTTCTGCTCTTATGCATGATATGTCATATTCGCGTGCATGAAGCAGCTTAAATTGGTTATCGAGGACTGGGGCCCTTGTTTCAGGCGCGCTGAGTGGTCCACGCAATTCAAGCATTTGCTGACATCACGCTCGCTGAAGCTCTGAGCTCCAGTTTCGAACATCCCACCTTGCCCCACATCCGCAGCTTCGCGTTTATATATTTTGTTTGTGCCGCCAATTGAGGTCAACTTTCTTCACTTCTTTCTCTTCTGTTGAAATTGAAGCTTCACTTATCCTCAAAATGTCCGTTGCACCGAAGTTTGTCGGCCAGAAGTTCGCGGGCTTCACGCCCAAAGCTGTGCACACCTTGGAAATCTGTAAGGCCTCCGCTCATATCCTCAAGCATAACAGCTGCTAATGCTTTGAATTCAAAACAGATCTCGACTATGTCTGCCCAGTATGTTCTCCTCTCAATCTTAACTCAGTTCCCTACCAATCCTCAGAACCCTGTCTCTGATAATCCATATAGTACTCCAAGAAGATGTTCAACACCCTCTACACCTCCGTCTTCGACACCATCCGCTCTAAATATTCCGATAACTTGCAAATCATCTTCCGCCAGCAGATCCAACCCTGGCACCCCTCCAGCACACTCACGCACGAAGCCGGCGCCGCCGTCCTGCGCCTCGCACCCGACAAGTTCTACGACTTCAGCCAGGCGCTGTTCGCTGCACAAGACGACTTCTTCGACGTCAACGTCGTCAACGAGACGCGTAACAATACCTACAAGAGGCTCGCCAAGGTTGCTGCAGCAAGCACTGGACTGAAGGAGAGCGAGGTGTATGGGCTGCTGGAGATCCCAGACAAGCCGAGTCCTGAGGGCTGGTTGAACTTGGGTAATAAGGTGACGGATGATGTGAAGGTGATGGTGAAGACGAACCGCATGACGGGCGTCCATGTCACGCCGACGGTGGTGTTCAATGGAGTTGTGGAGAATAGCATTTCGAGCAGCTTCTCGAAGGAGCAGTGGGAGGAGTGGTTGGCTAAGAACATCGTTTGACTCGGTGACGGAGGGGCAGACGACGAGACATCAAAATGTACATCACCTGGGTTAGGGGACAAGAGTAGGCTTTAGAGATTAAATGACAAGCTGTCGATGATCTCCGCCGAAATCTGCGATGACGGCTTTGTTTCGATTAATGATTCCCTCTTGCCTACATTGCCAAGTCGAGCAGGAGACTCCGGTGCAGTTTGAACGCTCGTGCAACGACACCTTTAACATCTTTCGAAGCCTACGTAACTACTTCAAGACTTTCTGATGTTACGGCAATGTACTCCTCGGTGGATCACGCTGCTGCCTTTGAGAAGAATGTACTGCCTTCTTCAGTCGGGTGTCCGCAGGCAAAATATACGTTACCAGATCACTGGTTCTTCGATCCAGTGGCGTCCATATTAGGGTAGGTAGTGTCAATTTCGTCCCTGGCTATTGAAGCGAGCTTACGACAGCTTCCATTTTATACTCTATACGCTCCTTTGGTCACAATGCACCGGTAGGTGCAAGAGGCGACTCGCGAGTTCAGAAGACGGTATACAAGGCTACTCAGCGCAGGGTGGATGTGAGTTCGACACGGCGTACCAGCAGTATTGGCCACGAGAGGAATGCTGTTCCGTTGCTCTGATAGTCATTCCCCGAAGACAGCTCGCGTGAGCTCTGCGACGAACTCTAGTCAAAAAAGTTGAAGTGATGATCGAGAGAGCATTACCGAGCCTTAAAAGAAGAGATACACGGAGTCCCCTGAGTCGAGATATCACCATCGACTAGCTTCTGGGCATAATCGAAATAAAAGCGGACATTAGGTGTCATGCTTGACACCTAAATATAAGTTATCCGCTCCCGCGCTGATCACGAAGAGTACTCTTCAGCCTTGCGACATGTTTCCAGCACCCGCATAAGGTGGAACGCAATCGCATGGTACGTGGAACCCTGCAGACACCGGGACTTCAGTCGTCGCGAAATCCTAGCAGCTCTCCACAACCTTCAATAAGCCAGACGAGGAGGCGACTGCGCTCTTCCACGGAACTAACGGCTTTGCAATCCATCGTCACGTCCTCAATGGTTGGTATTCCGGAATTATCGTATGCAGCCTCTCGTGGCCAAAGATTGGAGTAGACGTTTGGCTGCAACCAGAAGAGGATGAGGATTAGCAAGTTGTACGAGGTGGTGAGAAACGATCATGGCTAAGTCGGTGGGACGGTAGAAGCCAGTGCGCAAAACGTTTAAAAACACTCCATGTCAGGTCAAACGTGTGCTTGGGCAACCGCTCGAAAGAAACAGAAGAAAGAAATGGTGACTTGGGCTTCGGAACAGAGATCTTCGTCCACTACGTCTTATCTTATGTCGGATCTTACAATGTATAGAGAGAGGACTTGAGCAATGATCAATCGCAGAATTCAGTGTCGTAACAAGGGACAAGTTTGGTTTCCATGTCATTATTCGACTTCCCATGAAGAATCATTGCTCATTATTGATAACTTGAGCAGAGTATCAAAACACAACGGTTCGGTCCACTAGGCTCTCTTGCAACAAGTCTACTTCTTGCTCCCGCCGAACCAGCTTCCGATCCAGCTCTGGGTCTTCGCTGAGCCATCCTGTACATTCTTATCAAACTTTTCTACCGCACTTGATAGACTTGCGCCAGTATCCTTTCGGGCCTGCTCCAGCTTCTTCTCAGCGTCAGCGCGGTATTGTTCGAGCTTCGCGTCGGCTTTCTGAGTCTGTGACTTTACGTCCGAAAACTATACATGTCCAAGTTAGCTTAGCACTCATGGTCGGAAGCTATCTGTATGAAGTGTCTACATACAGCCTTGTCGACTTGCTGTCCCGCTTGTTGAGCCCTCTGCTCAAAGTTCTTCTGCAATTCCTTCTCCTTGCCAGGCAGCTGTGCCTTAACTTCGCTGGAAATGCGTGATGCGTCCGCTATAGTGGCATATCAGTTAGCACCACGATATCGTACGATAACAAGCCCCGGAATTGAACTCTAACCTTCAACTTTCTTTTGCGCGACCTTGGGGTCTCCACCAGCTTGATAGAGGTAGTAGCCAACGCCACCCGCAGCAGCTACGCCCGCGAAAGTCCAAATACGGCCAGACATTGTGATCGTGTGCTCTCAAGTAGAGTTGTTGAGATGTGCAGAAGTGAGTTTGAAGGTCGAATCGGCCGGAGTGACTTATTACGAGGCGGGGATACGGGCTTGCGGTGAATTGCCATGGCTGGTTGCGGTCGAGGAAGCTGGTTCGTTCGTCTAGATGACGTCGTTGCATAGAGCTGTCCACAGCGCTGCACGTTCTGCGGGGGAAAGCTCCTGCTGGCTCGCAAGCCGTCTCATGCCACAACGCCCACCCGGCCGAGAAGCTTCTTCCAACCCAGCCTCGACTTCACGCGACTTGGTTTTACGCGTATTCACGACATCATTGCATAGCGTAGCGTTGCGTCTCCATTTTTGGTGCTTCGCCCTTTTGCTGTTCTTCAAATGGTCTCGTTGCTCTCAAGTTGCGTATCGTCATCCCAACCTCATCCCTGAAGCCTACCTTGCTTCCCTGTATCGATCCTCCACATCGAATTTCAATTTCAATCCTACGAATGTCCATCCTCACGCAAAACCTTTCGCTCTTTCACACCGACACCGCAAACCCTGGAGACACGTACGACCATGAGATCCAGCTGGTCGATCACACAAAACCGCGCGTGGAGGAGGGTGGGACCGAGCTGAGCCAGGCTCCCACGGCCCAGCCCGAGCCCGAAACTCCAATATCTCCAACAGAATCTGCTACTAGTCCACTGTCACAAAAATGGACGCGTGGAAGTCTTCATGCGGAGCTCACGAAGCGGAAATACAGGAAGTGGCAGGAGGAGCGAGTCGTGGAAGCGGCATCACCTACGAAGCCATCCACAGTTAACGTCGAAGAAGAACCTTCTGCTTCTCCCGCCGACTCGCAGCCGGAAACACCACAGCACTTACCTTCCAAGCGCGATACCTTCCGTACGACACGCCACGCCGTCAAGGACTCCATCAAAGATGCAATTCGCGGTCCACGATCGAAGCACGTGCATACTCACGCTGCCTCCACCTACGACGTCCTCTATGAGAATCAGCGGGGCATGTTCTGCTTTGGCAATCCTAGGTTCTCCTCCAACTCACTCCTCAATTTCGACCCTCCTGCATGGCAAACCGCCACGTCCCACCCCTCGCCCGTCGATATCACAAATGCACAATTACCGGATCCGAGCTGGGTCTGGGCAGAGGGCTGGAAGAGCTGGTACGTGGACATGAGCGGCGATGTGGATGAGGAGGGATGGAGGTACAGCTTCGCGTTCGGACAGAGAGGGAGATTCTCCTGGCATGGGACACATCCGTGGTTCCACTCCTTTGTGCGGAGGAGACGATGGGTGAGGTTGAGGGTCAGGAAGGGCCACCCTCTAAGCGGAGAGAAGGCACCGAAGACGATGCATGAAGCGCACATGCTGACTGCGGAATACTTCACGATTCACAACGCGGAGAGAGGGCCAAGCCCCGACCGTGATAGCTACACCGTGGACACGAAACGTCAGTCTGTAGCGACAAGTAAGCGGTGGAGCGCGGTGGGCGGAGAAGACGAGCCGCCGATTGAAGAGGTGGAGATTCGAGACATCTCAACGCTCCTGAAAAGACTGCGCAAAGCCCCAATTGATCGCGAGAAGGTCACGGATGTGCGAACATTCTTGGAGCAGGGCGGCGAAGAGTTATTTTATTTGGCGGAGAGCATGCACGAGATGATGTCGCTACTGGTTTTCCAGAGCAGTCGCCAACAGCTGTTGACCATGCTGCTGAAGAAGTATGAGGACGCGACAGAAGAGCAGAAGAAAGAAAATCGGAAAAAGAAGAAGGAAAAGGAAAAGGAAATTTCAGCTGGAGACCAGAGCATGATTGAGAAGAACGTGGAGAACCTTAGGCGGGCCGTTGAAGCGGCTAATGAGGAGTGCAAGCGCCTGGAGTACTGGAGCGACATGCGAGACGTGGTCAGAGATGGCGAAGTGAACGATGCAGCAGATGAACCAGAGGGCTGGGACAAAAGTGGTGCGGACAGCAGAGATGCGATGAGTCCGTGCGATTCTGATGACGAAGGTGATAACAAATCTCCAGTAGGAAAGACTACCATTTTCGCAGACGACGTCGACGATGGCAAAGGAGAAGGGGAGCGGTTCGACGGTTCCTATGTGGACTACATAGCGAGGAAGAATGCGGACACACCGAAAGTGAGCCATGAGGATGAAACGCCATCTGCGGAAGAGGTCAAGTCTCCAGATGAGGAGCATCCATATGATCCAGCAGTCGCAGACGAGCACCATGAACCGGGAGAAGGTTCTGGTGGCCAAGGTATGCCTGACTCTGGGGATGGCGTTGATTGATTCTTCTTCTTTTTGACCTGCGTTCTATTCTAATGTATTACTACAGAGCTCAGAAAGAGTCAATCAAGACCATCTTTGAAATCGGAGTCGCGCACTCTTTCGTGGATTGAACAAGCTTGGGGCTGAAGGGATCGAGATCTTAGCGATATTTATGTACATTGGATGTGACAAGCGTTGATTTTCTTTCCACCTTGCTGCAATATGCTGAAGATACCATCTGGATCGTATTTATCTTGTATTTCTTTCAGACGGCACAAGTTCTCGAGTCCATAGCCGATGAATGGATCCTGCCATTCCGCTGCATAGTTGAGATATACAAAGCGGTGTAACGAGCCTGTATCCTCCGCTTCCTTTTTCATCGTATTGTGCACTTCTTTGGCGAACCTGTGAAAGAACTCGCTCTGTTCATGACGCGTCCAATAAATCTCCAATGACAGAAGCATAAGCGGTCCTGCTGTAGACAATCCTAGAGCATTGTCGTCGTGTGAGATGTGAGATGCAGTAAGCGGCTGGAACGTCAGATATACGCCTGCCGCGTCTTCGAAAGCAATGGAGCCAGTGAGCGACTCGAACGTCTTCAGTATTCTTCTCATCAGTTCTCCAACAGGTTGGAATGTCAGAGTGAATTTGAGTTTGCGGTACTGGAAGTCTGAGGTTTGGTCGGCGAGCAGTACCAAGGTGCTGGTGTTTGCGGTGAGGCGGCTTTCTTGGACAGCTTGCAGGCCATCGAATAGTTTGAATGATGGGGACATCTTCTCTGCAGCTGCATTTACAAGGACTAACGTTGATGAAATCGTGCTAGTGGCTGCCGTATACGCGAAGCTCAGAAAGACGCTCGAATCGGGATCGTGGTGCCCTATGTGGGTGAATTTCTCGAGGGCAGGGAAGATGCGATTTACTACGGTTAATGGCTGCGAGAAGCTCCGGATGACAATGTAGAGCACTCCCTGCTGGAATGTTGCCATTCTCACACCGGTGACGATGCCAAAGTTGTTTCCACCTCCCTTCAGTGCCCAAAATAGGTCTGGATGTTCTGCAGCGGAAGCCATGACGATGCTCCCGTTCGCGAGTAGTATTTCGTATACGAGCGCTGAGTCGCAGCTCCACCCATAACGATTTGAGTGATAAGATGAGCCACCTCCAAGAACGTAACCGCCTACCCCTACAGAGCCAGATCTGCCGCCCACAGCTGATAAATTGTGCCGCTCAAGGACGCGATATACATCGAGCCATGTTGCCCCAGGCTGGAGAAACAGAGCTTTCTTATCCTCTGACAACTCGATCTTATTCAGACCAGAGAGATCAAGCGTGATTCCATCATCAATATTCGATGCTCCAGGAAGGAATGAATGGCCTCCACTTCTGACTGCGAATGATGCGTTGAATTTCTTTACGGTTTCGATGAATACGCTTACGTCCGAAGCGTCTAAAGCTGCTATGCGGCATCGAGGTTGGTAATCATGTGCTTGTTCGTACAACCAATATGAATTCTGTTGCCGGTCATACTCTACGCTGTGCTGGAAGAAGACTCTATCTGGGAGTCTTGATTGAAGTTCAGTGCACTAAGTAAGGCGTTGAGAAATTGTTTTTGGAGCGTAACATTTGAGACTCACTGACAGTGCAACGCCATCCGCCTGTTCTACAGACAGGAAGACTTGAGGGTCATGGCACGAGACGAGAGCAACGATGACTGATATTGAAGATAAAGAAAAGATATTCATTTCTCAATATCAATGGTCAAGCTACTCATAGAAGAATAAGTATTCCAAGGCATGAATCATGTTAATTTCCAACATGACTTAATATTGTACAGTAGAGATTTTGATCAGAATTCGGAGTTCACGAGAGACGACGGATGAACCTTGCAACTCATACGTGGTGAGGTGAGGATACGGTTGTGATCGCCGGACGAAGTCAAGAAGCATATGCTAGGGTTAGGGTTAAGGAAAATGCCCCCTGCAGGCGAGGAATGCCAAGACTTCCGGCCAGTCGCGACGTCAATTAAACACGCGACGCAACCGTAACTTCATCCATCTCTCACCACCCCGCTACTCACCACCAACTTCCTAAATTCGCCGATTCACACAGCTGCAGAATCTGCATCAAGATGCCGACGCTGTCGGAGATGATATATCCCCCGCAGTCGCCAGGGCCGGGATGGCGTCCTGGAGACCTTCCTCGCGGCGACACTCCTGAGCGATGGAGACATGGGAACCGGCCAACACTGGAGGCGGAGTCGAAGACACCAATACGTTCATGGAGGTATGACACTCAATGAATGAGATAACTTGTCGTTGCTGTATTTGAGCTAACGTTTTGGCAGAAAGAAGTTCCGGAAGATGAAGATGCGCTTCGACCGAGCGATGGACGAGAGCAACGCCATGTATCGAGAAGAGCAGAACGCAATGTACCTCGCCAAGCGGTTACAGGAACAGAATGAGTATGTAGCCACTCCAAACTTGATTTCGCGAGAATTTACGACGAGCCAGTCAACTACTCGACCTGCTTCTGGACATCAACGATGAGCCGCGCATGCCTACCAGTCTCCGCTTCAATCTCCATACTCCTCCTCCTCCTCTTGGTGCCTCCGATGAACCCTTGCTCGAACCCGATGACGCTCCTAAGCCTCTCTCCGCTCTCGAGACTACCACTCCGCACAGCAAACTCTCTGAGGAAGCCCTTAAACTTCACCCAGAGCTTACCGTCGACCAACCATTAGGCTACTATGACCCTGCACATGAAGAAGAATACCTCACAGCACTTGACGCAATCCTTGCAGATCCTAGCGGCTATCCGCCCGATGAACACACCGGCCGACCGTTCCGTGCCTACGAACGGGCGATGATAACGGACAAGGAAATCTCTCTGAAGAACCCGATGTCTGTGACAAACTGGCTGCGTCGCAATCAGCCAGACGTGTTCTTGCAAGATAAGTACGAAGAGAGAGCAAGTGCAAAAGCTTCACGACAAGCAGCTGCTGAAGCTGGTGGAAACACAGGTGGCCACCGGGGCAAGAGGGCGAGCTTGGCGAGCGTGCAGACTCCTACGGCCCCGAAGAATGATCACGACACGTTGGATGATGAGATTGGATTCGTACCCGACGCGCCATTTGGGAGTGGAAGGGGCAAGAGGAACAAAGATGATGAGCCTTACAGGCCGAAGGGTGGCAGCAGCCGGCCTACGAAGCGGAAGAGGGAGGATGGCGAAAAAGGTGGCAGGAAGAAGTCGAGGACGAGCGTGGCCATGCAGGAAGATGCGGCTCATGACGAAGCGTAATGAGTACAGGATGTCGGAGAGATTTCAATGAATGCTCTTGATGGCCAAGAGTTGGCCCCCAGGAGCCTCACGATGTTTTGGGCAATGTTTTCTTTAGACTTTCAGGCCTCACCGTAGCATCTCAATTGATTGCTACTTTCCTTTCTCTCATGGCGTACATCAGTCTCCTTGCTCTCTTCAAGTGATTGTGCACTGCAGCGCTAAGCCACATGCCTCCTGGCTCGATTCTACCCGATCAGTGCGCAATTGCGTCGCAGTAGAGAAGCCCAATATCCTATCTTCGTTCCAATTGTTTGCAGTGTCTATCTGCAGCGTTGGTATAAGGCTGCGGGAGTCACCCACACTGGTGGGGGACAGTTTGGGAACCCGCTCATTCCGTTCAACAGTTGAGAGTTTCCAAGATGTCCAGTTTCGGGATACCAACATCAGGCTTCGAGCCAGCCGAATCTTCAGAGAAACTCGAGGAAGAGAGGCTCTGGGGATCTGAGCCAAGTGATTATTATCCGGTGAAACTTGGAGATATCTACAACAACAGATACAAAGTTCGTGGAAAACTTGGCTATGGCGGCTCTTCTACCATCTGGCTTGCCAGCGATATCAAGTATGCCAAAGTTCACAAACCTTTCGGCTCTTGTACTAATTCCGGATAGAGAAAATCGTTTCGTCGTCCTGAAAGTCTTCGCGCTCAGCAGGAGAGGAGCAAAAAGAGAACCGAATTTCTTCAGTACTCTAGACGAAGTGGAGAAGACTTACAAGATCGAAGGCCCTGGGGGAGTATACATTCGAAGACCCCTTGATCAATTTTCGATCACCTGGAACGATCCAGGAAAACCTCCCCAGATCGGCACAAGGAAATGGACGCACCCAGTTCTCGTTTTCAAGCCCTTGGGCCCATCTATTGGCACGCTATTTCGGCAACGTCTGATCACCGATCAGAGAGGTATGACCCCAGAAGACGTCAAACTCATCATTCGACACACACTCTCCGTATTAGATTACCTGCACACGGCCAACTTCATCCATGGAGGTTTGTAATGGATACGGTCCCACGCACACGCGCTGACGAGACGTAGAGGTCCATGAGGATAACCTCCTCCTTCCATTTTCGTACACTGGGATCCCAGGCTTCGTGCTAGACGAAGGTGACAATCCAACCCGCAGCAAGGTGATCGATAAAATTCGAACCGTGTATGAATCCCATTCTACTCAGATAGCAAGCGACGTTCTCCCGCCAACTCTCTGCGGTTTTAGTAACGCATTGTCCGTGTCAAAGAACGCAAAAATCCCAGCCGTACAATTCACTGGCGAGGAGCACTCGTGGTCGCCGCAGGTCATCCTCGGCATACCTTGGGGCAAGAAGAACGATATTTGGCAACTTGGGTGCATGGTGTGCTTTTCCAATTCCCGTTTCAACAGGATGATGCTCACACATTCCAGACGTGGTATCTTTTCGAAGGGCACCGGCTCTTTCATGAGGGTACAGTTATTGGCTGGAAACCTTCAGAGCTTTGTTCAAGACAACTAGCATTGATGATAGCGGTATTGGGGAAGCCCTCGATAGAGTATTTGAAGAAAGGCCAACGCACCAAGGACTACTTTGACAGCGATTGGAAGTGGACTGGCTATCGGGAAAGTGATGATGGAATGCCAGCGTCTGCCACTAATTCGCATAAAATACCGAAGACCAGCTTGAAGGCGCAAGCGCGAAGATTGTCAAAGGGCACAAAGAGGAAGGAAGTTTACCTGGATTTCATACAAAAATGTCTGCAATGGGAGGAGAAGGACAGATGGTCCGCAAAACAGCTTCTTGGCCACCCGTGGCTGGAGTGAGCCGCGTGTATGTGTCAGGTCTCCCCATGATTAAGTTATTGGGGGAGTTAAGACGACTTTCGGGGTCTCACAATGATTTGGGCAATGTTTCCTTAGACCTTGAGACCTTGCTATAGCGTCCCAGCTAATTGCTACTTTACTTTTTCTCATTTGTTATTGTGTACAACTTTCTATGACTCAGTTCAATTGTCTCGTTGCTCTCTTCAAATGATTCGACTTTGTCTGAACAATGCGCATTTGCGTCGGATTGAAGCCCATTGTCCAACATTTCCTTATAAATATCTACGAACTCTCTTCGATATCGATCGTTATGAGGCCTTAGAAGACTCGTTTAACTCTCCGACAGCTACATATTATCACGGATATTCGGCAGCATGGCCGATCTTTGGAAGCCGCCAACATCAGGCTTTGAACACATTACCTCTTCTCGGCTAGTCGATGAGGAGCTAAATGAAGCTTATGATGCAAGCAACTGGTATCCTGTTAAATTTGGCGAAGTTTTTCATGAGAGATATCAAGTTCGCGCAAAGCTCGGGTGGGGTGGTAGTTCCACGGTGTGGCTTGCAAAGGATCTCTCTGCGAAGGATTCCAAGTATGACAATTTAGCAATGTTCATGGCCTTGCAGATTTAATGCTAATCCCTTACAGGCAGGACGGCTGGGTGACGCTCAAAGTCTACGCAGGCGGTATGGAAGCGGATGAAGAAGGCGAAATGGGCAAAAGTCGTGAATTCGCGTTCTACGATGCTGTTAACGAATACAAACAACAAGAACACTTAGATACTGGATCTGATGGAGAACTTTCTATCTGCAATTGCCTTGGTCGATTCGTCATCAGCTGGGACAACCCTGGAGGTCCGCCTGGCTCGAAACCTACGACGCAGACTCATCAAGTGGTTGTACTTGAGCCCTTGGGTTGGACTATTCACACCCTGTTTCTGTCATTTCTGAAGAAAACGGAATTGATACCGGAGAGTTTGTCCAAGGACATTCTCCGAAGCACACTGCTGGCCCTCGACTTTATGCACACGAAAATCAAGCGCATTCATGCAGGTACGTGCTCGGCTGGCGAGGAAAGAAATGTACACTGACAGGGAAAAGACGTTGATGAGCAAAATCTTATGCTCACACTCTCGGACCGAGCAGATCTTGATGAATTCGCAGAGAGAGAAGATGCTCAGCCATGCGCAAGGAAGATCATCGATAGCACTCGGACCGTATATGAAGCTCGCGAGCTCCGGGAACCCAAGGAGTATCTGGCTCCAATGCTTTGCGATTTCGGCCATTCTACACATATAAAGGAGGACCATGCGTGTATGGGTCTCGCCGGGAAGCCGCATGCGCGTTCTCCACAAATGATGTTTGATGTGAAATGGACCGAAAAGCTTGATATCTGGCAATTTGGATGCATGGTGAGAAGCTCCGTGCAATTTGCGAAGGAGGTACTGACACGGCCGCAGGCTTGGTATTTATTTGAAGGAGAACGGCTCTTCAAACTGCCGAATCATCCTTCGAGTGATGCCAGTGTTTATGATGCGCACCTTGAGCAAATGATATCGCTCCTGGGACATCCTTCTGTTGAGCTTCTGCACCACCCCGACGCAGAAGACGCAAAGGTTTGGTTTGAAAATTTTTGCCAGGGCATTTCCCCCAGAACGCTCGAAGACAGAGAGGGAAGACTCCTGTCGGAGCCTGCTAAGAGAGAGATCTTCCTGGATTTTATGCACAAATGTGTGCAATGGAAGGAGCAGGACAGATGGTCTGCAAAGCAGCTTCTCGGGCACCCGTGGTTGCTAGAAAAATGAGTATGGGAGCATTAACACTGCTTCCGTGGTCACAGTATGTATTATCTTTCGGCGTGCTTCTTGTAGAATTGAAGGAATAAACAGAGATATCATTATCACTCACTCATTATGCCCATATACTGTCACAGATGGAAAGCCAGGTAAAGTATTTTTTCTTCCCTCAGCTTTGTGAGTGAAGATTCTGGATACACTGCGGCAGGCCGAGAACGAACTGCCATTGAGGGGGTTATGTGGTTGCAGTCTCCACAAAGCATGCGAGACAATACATACGAAGACGTGCTCAAGGAGACACCGCCGACAGTTGGTGTCGCATTGCGTGTCGTTCTAATTGGTGATCGGAAAACTCAACTCGTCATTTCACTGAGTGAAGGTTGTATGTTTAGTCAGACTATCGTACAGATGAATAAAGAAACGATTACGTCTCTATAAAAAAAAAAGGAGTTATTTCAATAGGTCTTGCAGTATTACTATTGTTGGCAACTCCATAAAAATCTGTACCGGGTCGGAAGAGGAGCCCGCTCGTGTGAGATTCGCCCACAATCCTTCTAGCCTCATCTTATGAGCGAGACCCTCATCACAGACATTGAAGCTCATGCCGTATGGAGCAGTCGAGCGAGGAAGCTCCCGCACCCATTGAACAGTATGTTTAGGAGCAGTTCAATTTCAGAACATACCTCTTTAATGACATCAACCACGACCGTCAAGCTTCAAGACTTGACAGTCTTCTCCTTACTCAACTCAGCCGCGCTGTATCTCAAACTTGTCACTATGAATTCTCCCAGATTCTGTTACGATGGCGGCACTCATCACACATTCTCAACCTCAATGTACCAAAATCGTCCCCTTCCCCCTCTCCCACGCATCCAAACCCTCCTTAATATTAACCCAATACCTCAGCCGCACAGCCTCCCTCCTCGCAGTCTCCATATCATCCTCCTTAAACGCCTGTTCCAAAACCCCTACGCTCTCTTCAATCCTGACATCATTCTCGCCCTTCAACTCGTGAATCACATCCTCGCTATCCGCCTCCTCCATCGCCTCGTTGACCTCCATCACCGTCATCAGCAGCTCGCTGTCCCCACCGGCGTCGCCTCCCAGCTTCGCCGCTTCGTCCTTGTCTGTCTCGATCCCCCGCAGTGCGAGCAGGTACTGTGCGCGTCTCAGCGGGTCTTGCAGCGTCTTGTACGCCTCGTTGATGAGCGCGCTGGTAGCTTGCGCGCGGGCCTTCAGCGGTTCGGGGTGGAGATCTGGATGCGCTCTGGCCTGCAGCTGGAGGAATTCGCGGCGCAGAGTGCGCGGGTCGACGTGGAATGGCCCGGAGGGCGGTGGGCCGGACGGAATGGTCGAGGGGAAGAGATCGTAGTGCGTCTTTGGAGCTTGCGTGGGTAGGGGGGAAGAGTTGGAAGGTTCGTCTGGTTTCGTGCTTTCAGAGGCAGAGGCTGAGGAGGAGTACGCTCGAGTTGGTTGTCTTGAGGAATGCCACAGCTCTCTTCTCGCCGAACAGAGCGGCTTGGTTATGTAGACTTGAGGATGGGTTCGTGGACGCGTCGCTGGACGAGCGCCTTGAATGTCGTGTGCCAGCGCGTTGCGCAGGTATCGCAGCGTGGAAGGAGATGCTGCGCGCATTGCGGGAAGACTGGAGCTTTGAATAGCTTCTCCTCTATATTATTTAGAGAGACGAGAGATAGAATCTATTGAAGTTGAAAGAAAAGGGCGTGAAGAAATCAGAATAGCAATGGCGACTTTTTGAAAGAAATCGTCACGCTCATGCGCGAACGAACGTCATCTGGGCATCCGATGCCGCAGCGCTAACGCCGATGCCGCGGGAGGGCATCGTGCAGGCTTGGCGGTGCGGTACCCAGCTCTCGGTACCTCTGCTCGCATCATGGGTGCGAGTCATTCTGGACTTTTGATATCAGCGCTTGGCGACGAGACAGTCGGAGTCTACAGAATCAATTAAAAGTATCTACGTCTGCAATTTGAATGTGCAGAATGGACGAATGGTTTGTACAGAGGCCTTGCTCGAAGTGACCCCAACCGAACGCAGTCCCTCTCCAGCACGCAGTATCCACCGGGGTATTTTTAACGCATTCCCAAATCCCAGATCCCATTGTCGGCCGAAAACAATCCCAGGATTAAATAATGTACAGTCCTTTTGTTCATCAAGCCTCGATTATGTATCCTCGTCTTTACTCGTCAGTGGCAGGCGTGTCTGCTACAGCGGACTCGGCGTCCTTCATCTCCGCATCGCCGCTCTTGTCCGCGTCCGGTGCGACCGCCTTGACGGCCCCACCGTCTTTGTCGTCCACAGGGCTGGCTTGTGTTTCATCAACTTTCATCTCCGTGCCCGCATTATCATTCGCCTGTCTTCGGTGGACCTCGATCGTTCCTCCCGGGCTCTCATGGCCGTCATCAGAAGACGGAAAGCCATAGACCCTCTTACGGTGGTCATCCACACCGTGTGGGAACATTGACTTCATGACCAACTCATGTCTGCTCTGTTCGTCGTTCCTATCGCCTTGAATCTGCGCTTCGGCAGCATCCGGCGTTTCGGGGCTCTGGCTCTGGGTGTCTCGATCCCTGCTATCTTCCGCAGACACGCTGCGTGAGAGTGTGCTTGTTCCAAGACCACTGTGTTCTCCTATTCCGCCACTCTCCTTCATACGCTCCTCTTCCTTGCGAGCGTGTACCTTCCGGAGATTCGCCGCGCTGCTCTGCGAGCGCATGTCTGGTCTACCATCCTTTCTTATCAAAACACCGTCTGCGTTTCTGATAGGCTTCGTCCGACTCTTCTTTGTGTGCGCGTACGGATCGCCAGGTTGTATCATCATTGTCGTCCCTGGCCTTATGGCTGCTGGTGGAGGAGCCCCACCGGATCCTCGTCGCATTACGTTGCCTCGGCCGCCTCTTGTGCTTGGTGTGATGGGATGGTAGTATCCGTCAGGGCTGATCTGTGAGCCCGTCCATTCATTTCGCTCCCACTCTGGTGTGCCCATGTTAGCATCAAGCTCATGCTGCGCTGACTTTCGGGGACGCCCACGGCCACCACCTCGTCCTCCGCGCTTGGGGCTTGCGCTGGCCGATTGTGGGTGTCCGTGATGAGGACGCTGGGACTCGGGACGCCAGCTGTCATCAGGATTAGCATCGTTCGTAGCTTGATATGAGCCGTAAGGGGGCTGCGACTGTGAAACAACGGATTCGGGATATGATTCTGTTGAATGAGGGCGGAGGTGAGGTGCTTCGAGCGGTTCTCGCTCGTGTTCGTACGAGCCTTGCGGTGTGGCATCATAAGTCTGTCGCGGCTCAAGCGGTGCAAGCTTCGGTCGCTTCGGGGATCCGAGTGGCGTTCCTGAAATGTCGACGCGACCTTCAACACCATTAGGAAGACCACGTTTAGCACTAGTATTTACAGTTGTCCATCCACCCGCACTCGGCTGGGAATCTGGTTCTACCGTACGGCTTGATGGATCCGATGGGTGAGGTGCTGGCGGGATGGGCACAGCCATAGGGCCATGAGGACCTGGGATCACACGATGTTCGACCATTTGGTGTGGTGATGGAAGTGATTGTCGCGGCAAGACTTGGACTGGCTGGCCGGGGTGTTGAGATGGGACAGCCGTTTGAGGAGGTGGATGGACAATGGGCTCGCGTGGAGGAAATTGACCGTTTACGGTTGCGGGACTCGTTACCTGGCTGATTTCTTCGACACGCGATAATCGCCGTTTGATCAATTCCATCGACATCTTCAAGCTATCGACCTCGTTCGCTTTTGTTGCGACCTGAGTCAGATTTTGAGTCAACACTTCGAGTGTTCGATCGTCAATACCGACAGCGGGGGCCGCAGGAGGAGCAGGTGGACGTGCTCCTAGTTCCCGTTTGACAGCCGCAAGTTCCTCGAAGACAAAGCGCATGCTGTTATCCAGGTGCTTAACCGCGTTTTCAAGATGTGAGATATCCCTCATTCGCTCATCCAGCACAACGAGAGCGTGGTTCACCTGGGCCTGCAACCGATCCATGGCGTCCATCTGGACTGGAGGATAACCTGGATGTTGGCTGCCATTCATCGGCGGGTGGCCATTGATTGGACTTGCGATGGGAACGACATGCTCGCGTCTGTTCGGGGGATATTGCAAATTGTCTTTCATCTCGACTTGCGACTTTGGTAAAGGGTCGAGCTGCATCGGACGTGCAACCCCGCCATCGTGGGGTGTTTCCACGATAGGCGTATCCGCGGGCTGAAGCAGCTGCTTCGCTGGAGGAAGTTTCGGCAGCACTGCCGGCGTGATCGAGCGTCCTGCCTCAGTCTCTGTTTCCCGTGCAGACACCATGGCGGTGTCCTGCTGGCTCCCGCGTTCGCCCTCGAAAATGGGATCGACGACGTAGCCAGTGTTCTCAGAGATCAGCTCGATCTTTGGCAATTTAAACAATTCTCGATCCCTAGCGACGGGCGAATTAGCATTACACAATTGGCGGAAGCATTCTCGTTTCTGCGCCTCGTTGCACAAGAAAACAACAGGCAGGCTGTGCGACTTTTGAAAGATGATTTAAGGCAGTCGCGGGCGGGCCATCCAATGGTCGCGTTATAACAGGCGCCGCATTAATGTGCGCATCATAAACGACTTATCAGGTGGCGAACAGCAAACACTCAATTAAATGTAAAATGCAGCCATTAAAATGGACAGGGGAGCACTTACGCGTAAGAAGCCTTGGTCTTTGGCGCGCGGACGCACAGTAGGCCCAGGGTCTCGCGGCATCTGCAGTCCAGAGGCGCGACTTCGCTGCAGCGTGATGGTGCTTAGCCCATGCAACTTCAAATATGCAAAAACCAGCAGAAGCGAAAACGAACAAATGCGGGCAGGGCGTGTAGGGGTAATAAGGGCAAAAGGAACAGAGTCAGGAGAGAGGAGATTTCGGAAAGAGCTGACGGAACGAACTAGCTGGTTCAGGCGAGCGCAGGCAGAGTGCAAATGCGACTATTAGATAACGAAATGGATAAGTAGGCAATCTCATTGGACGAGGATAAGGGGATTACGAAGGCAGCGGAGGCAGAATAGCTGGACGGCATGCTTTGGAAGGCCTGTCTGGCGCCGACGCCGTCGTGCATCTTGCACCAAGATGACTCTGGCTTTCGGCTGGTGCTGCGTTGGGTGCTTCTGCGCACCAGAAACAGACGAGAATTTGAAATTTGTGCTAGCGCGCCCAGTAGCAGCCCTAGCGCCGCTCAATTAAACTCGATTGCCGTTTGCGTGCGATGTACAGAGGCGTAGGGTTGGCGAGGATCCAGGGTGCAGCGTGCGAATGGGAGCGCCCATGAGAGGGGGAATTGGAGGAGGCGAGCGAATAGAGAGAGGCAGAAACGGACGGGGTCCACTCACCAGCCCGCCAGCTCGGAGCGTTCGCTTGCGGCCTTGATCTTTTCGGTTTTAGTGACGCCGTCGATCCGGTAGGATCCAGCCAGCGCCGGGAGTGCGTATCTGGAATTCGTCGGGTTAGAAGGCTCGTCTAACGCGTAAACGAAGCATGCTATATTATACAGTGCACTGCTGAGCTGAGGCGTGCGCGGAGTGGAGACGTACGAGTTTGTCACCTGGCAAGAGAATTGCATCAGCTCTGGCCAATGATGCCTGCGCCATTGTGTGGGCGTTGCATACTTACCTTTACGAAGCTATTGTAGAACTCGCCCACGTCTCGCCCACACTTCCTGCAGCGCGCCGTGACTGCGCGAATGCTGGTGGCGTCGTCGTCTTCTTCTTCCGAATCGCTCACTCTGGGCCGTTCGCGCTCGCGAGCATCGTCGGCAAGAGTGCTCGCCATGTGAATGGCGTGCGCGTCGCGTCGATGGTCTACGGGTCGCTTTGAGAGCTGAGCGATATCGAAGATCCGGGGTACGCTGGCCACTCGTATCTCTCCGTTGGGCACCCTGCGTTGGCGATTTGGATCGTGTTGGGCAATGCCAGACGGAAGATAGGAGAGTGCACAAAGATGGAGATAGAAATTAGCAGTCACTTGACCGACTGAATTGAGGAATGGCGCTGGAATGGGCGAGCTCGCGAGTGGGGCGCGCCGCGTCTGGCAAAAGTCAACGACGGGTGGAGCTGGATGATAGGCGGAGGCGGGCTGGATTTCAATACGGCGGTGTACTCAGTAATCGCTCTACAGAAAGGCTCTTTAATAATAGCTGGGTGGCGCTGGCGAGATAGTATGCGGGAGGTGTTTCCAATTAGGCGTGCGGATGGTGCAGCCGGAGCGTCGATAGCACCTGCCCTGGTCCCGTCCGACAAGCTCGTCTCACACCATAGCGAGAGCAGATTATAGTGCAACTATCGAGTTACGCAAATAGCCCCCTGCCGTCCATTGGGCGCATTAATTTGCTGGACGTCGTATTTTCTGCATCCGTCATCGTGCCACTCGCCGGTACATGCGCGCCTCGCATCTTATTCCCTCTGACTCTTAGCTGCGCGTCGTTTGCGACGCCTCTCCGAACACGCTGAAACATTTGTCTCGTTGCTGTATCCTCCTATTTGTCTCAGTCATGCGCTGCCCCAGGGATTCGCGCAGGAATAGATGGTCGTCTGACACTGACTCATGTCCTGAAAGCCTCCTAAACTCTCGCTGCCGTGCCAGCTAACTCGCTGAGGCCTAGGCCTCCTTATTCAATGCCATATCTTGGACGCTCTTAGCTTCTTGGGGCTTACCATTGCCCAAGAAAGGCTGCTTATGGCCACACGGCCGCGAAGATAACGGTCACGGAAGGGGTACCCTTAAGAGGATCAATTGCCCACTCAAGAAAGTGTATTATGCTTTGCTTATCCATACTACTTCCTATAGCGATTATGGCATCGAACTGGCCTATAGGCTAGTGCGCAAGTCGACCGGGATCCGGCATGTCTCAAATTGCGACATTGATCTGGTCTAGCACTGCCTGCTACCATCATAATCAAATGTATGACGGCTCACTTTCGCACGTTCAGCAACACCTGCTTGCATCCGCGTGTCATTATTTGACAACGACAAATCCTAATCCCGCCCGAGCCTCTCGGACGGCTCTGCGCAACTCCTGCTCCTCCACGTCGGTCCACTTCACGCTGAGTTCATCCCATTTTTTGATTTGATATTCCTTCCGAAATTGCTGCTGCAATGCCTGCAGCCGACTAGTTTCCCGAGGATCGCCTGTTCCGGTATATACCACAAAGGCTGTGCACTTAGGTAGGCCTGCGTAAATCGCCTTGATCCTATCAACCGTTCGCGCGACCGCGCTGGAGAGGTCAGATTTTGACACTTCCTTGGTCGTGTCAACATTCTCATCGTGCGAAGAATTTGCGATGGCATCAGAGCGAAGTTGATCAACGTCTGCGCTCTTGGAAGTGTTCCACCATCCCCGGATTGCTTCGAGCTCGCGCAATCGTGCCCACACAAAGTCAACTTCCGGGACGTATTTCGCAGGGTCGAAAGGAGCGGGAGCAGCACGAGCAGTGAAAATAGCTGACTTGACGCCTTCAACGACTTGATCGTCATTTTCGCATCCAATTGAGACCTCTGCAGTCGATCCATGCCCTCTCTTTGGATCTCCCCAATCAACTACTGCGCCGGTGCGGTATGCTTCAGAAGGGCCTGGTCTCCGCACGCGTCCCAACCTCTTGAATATTGGTTCTCCGCTGGCTTCACTTGTGCCCCATTTCGGTCCCTTCTCGCACTTTTGTTTGACCAAATCCAAAACAGCTCGAGCATCCTCGACACTGTCGTGGCCAGTAGTCCCATGGTGTTTCTGAATCCCGCGCGACAGGTATTTCTGGGCCAAGAACTTCAGGGATGACTTGAGCGGCGGGCCACGGGGATGAGGAAAGATGATGGATGTGTCGACAATGAAAGGATGTGTCATCTTGAGCGCAGTGAGATCGGAGTTTAGAGAGTGGCCCACAAGAATGGTTCGCGGCGTGATGAGCTTCAAAAGTTGCTCTTGAATGTCGCGCAATGTTGTCGTGACAGGTTCGAGCATCTCCTTCGTAATGCCCGAATACTGCGTCAAATAGTCAACGATGGGTCTTTCTGGCTTCACAAGCTCATCCAGAATGACTGATCCGTCCCAGCCAAGAATACTGATTCGCGTGAGCTCCGCCGCTTCGGTATCAGTCTTGCACATCTCGCAGTCCATGGCCAACACCTCTCTACCACCTGTAATGCTTCCATCCTCCTGCTCCGAAAATGGCACCACGCCCTCCTCAAGCTCTTCGATTTTGGTGTCAACCCAGCCATCATCGGTCGATTGCTTGGCCTTTTGCCTCAGTTCCAATTCCTTGGCGCGTGCTGCGCCTGTTGGGAACAAAGCAGGATGTAACACGTATTCGTTCTCTCGTAGCTCATCAGAATTTGCGATGAACTCGGTGATTGAAGTCCTTTGGTTTTGCCATGTTTTCGCTTCCCTCGGCGGTTGAGCACCTTTCATCTTCCTCTCCTCTTTAGACTTGGGCAAAGGCGCCGTCAGCATCGCCTGTAAAGGTGAAAACAGGCGGGAATACTTGTCATCTCCAGGTGCTTTGATGGGCCAGACATGGGAAAACATGTCAGCAAGTGGCTTCAAAACTTCTGGGAGCTTGTCAGCGTCGAGCTTAGTTGGGTAGTAATCGTCCGGAGAAAGCGGAGCCTTCGAAGAGTCATTCTGCTCCCCGGCAGAGATGGTATTGGTTGCGCCATTGTCGAAAGATTGTTTAGGACTAAGATCGGATTCAAGTTCTGAAGATTTTTTGCCATGTGGCTCCTGAGAGTCCAAGGATAGCGTGCCATTGAACATTCCTAGTTCGAGTCCTGGTGCCATAAGCACCACGACCTTCTGGATCGCTGAAGCATGCCGCACAGCAACCCACTGAGGAGACGGTCCTTGTGCGAAAACGTAAAGAACAAGTGCTTGCAGATCACTGATCTTGACATAACTCTGAAGTCGAGCGCTTGACGAATGGGAGATCTCCGGATAGTTGTTATGTCCGTGATCCTTTTTCTTTCGCCTCTTTGTCGCTCTGCTCTCGACTGTTTCCCAGTCATAGTTTGATTCGGAGAAACGCTCGGGTTGCTGAAGACGCGCGAGGGTCTCACCTATACTGAAGTCTGTTCGAACGACAACCGATCCTTCGTCCTCAATATGTCGCTTCCGACGGCCCATTTTGCTGCGCTTTCGAAGCAGGGATGTGTTTGTTGAGTTTTGTATTATTTAGGAATTTCGTGAGGCAGAGGTTTGCATTTGAAGTCGATGCCAAGCCAAAACAAGTTGCAGGGATTCTGGATCAAAGATTTTCCGCTCCGGCCCACAAGCTCGCTTGAACTTCTTTTCGATGTTCGCAACGTCGAGAGCAGACAACAACGCAGATAACATCGAAGACTTGACCTTAAACATCCTATACTCTCATTCGAAGATATGGGGGGCAAGTCGAACACCAAGGCCGCTTACTTTGATAAGCTTAAGAACCTCCTCGAGGAGTACAAGTCGATTTTCATCGTCACCGTCGACAATGTCTCCTCGCAGCAGATGCACGAAATCCGCCAGGCCCTGCGCGGCGAGGGCGTTGTCCTGATGGGCAAGAACACTATGGTATGTGACTCTTAGCGTGCCATGTTTCCAAAATGGAATGGCCAGGGAGCTGATGCAGGCAATTGCAGGTCCGTCGCGCGATCAAGGGGTTCATGAATGAGAACCCCGAGTACGAGCGCCTCCTTCCGCACGTCAAGGGCAACGTCGGCTTCGTCTTCACCAATACCGACCTCAAGGAGACTCGTGAGAAGATCCTCAGCAATCGTGTCGCTGCTCCTGCTCGTGCCGGTGCCGTTGCTCCTCTCGATGTCTTCATTCCCGCCGGAAACACCGGTATGGAACCTGGCAAGACCTCCTTCTTCCAAGCGCTCGGTGTGCCAACGAAGATTGCCCGTGGTACCATTGAAATCACAACGGAGTTGAAGCTCGTCGAGGCTGGCACCAAGGTCGGACCGTCCGAAGCGACGCTGCTGAACATGCTGAACATCTCTCCCTTCACGTACGGCATGGGTATCTCGCAGGTCTACGACCAGGGCCAGACGTTTGCTTCAGAAGTCCTCGATATCGAGGAGTCTCAGCTTCTCAAGGCTTTCACCACCGCTATCAACACCATTGCCACCATCTCTCTCGCCGTCAGCTACCCAACTCTGCCCTCCGTCATGCATTCCATCGTCAACACCTACAAGAAGGTGCTCGCGGTTGCCATCGAGACTGACTACTCCTGGGAGGCTATTGAGGAACTCAAGGATCGCATTGCCAACCCCGACAAGTACGCCGGTTCCGCCCCGGCTGGTGGTGCTGGTGGTGCCGCTGCCGCCGATGAGGCTGCTCCAGCAGCTGAGGAGAAGAAGGAGGAAGAAGAAGAAGAGGCTTCGGACGAGGACATGGGCTTCGGTTTGTTCGACTAGAGGATTGGCGTTTCTCTCATGATACGGACTTCTCTTATGATATCGGACTCGCATTGAATGATAAATTCAGGCCATGGCATTGCATCTAGCGTCACCTCTACTTCTATGTTCACCTTCAGTTGTGACGAAGTAACTTCGCTGCTGACGTTTTTGGTGAGTCAAATCTCTATGGAAAAGCCCATTCTTCAATGATTACACATTTTTAACCCTGAGTATCCAATGAAGATCTCAAACGCAACAACACTCTAATTTTTTAATGATCCCGCTCTATAAACTCGGCCTCATCTATAAATATGTGTGAAAGACATATCACTGACGAAGTCAAGCGCAGATCCCCTCCCAATTAGCCTCTCCGTTCCCACATGCTTCAAATCGACAACGCCGGATATTCTCCTGAACTTCAAGGCAACGCCTTCGCCTTCTCTAAGTTGACCCTCACCCAGTAAACTACCCAGCCCGGTCTCCCACCCAAACTCCTTGCCACGCCCGTACTCTCCAAATTATCTAGCGCAACGTCCGAATTGCAAATCCAGCCTTGTTCACTCTTCCCTTCCTCTTCGTCGAATACCTTCAACTGCTCATTGAGAATCTTGGTTGTGACTTTCTTCGCCAGCCCTCGCCCCCGGTAATTGGGCTCCACATGTAGACTCGCGAGGCTCCCGTCTGGTCCCAAGAAACCCCACGCTACGGGGCTATCACCGCCGGAATTCTCTTCTCGGAAAATTGCGACGCTTGGAAGTAAAGCCAGTGTCTTGTCCTTCCGCGGGATGGCCGTTCTGCTCCTGACGAGCTCGAAGTCCTGCGGTCGCACCTGGCCCCAGCGAAGACCGTCTGGCAATGTCGTATCCACATGTCGTAAGTCGCTAGTGCGGAAGATGAACTTCTGATACGGGATGTCCATGCCAGGTAAGTCTGTGCGGATGAGCCCTTGAGAGTTTAATATTTCTGCGGGAAACTGCGCTATGGTGCCGACGACCATGACATTCGGGTTCGTGATGTGTCGTGAGTAGTCCAGCGTCGAGACCTGCTTCGCTGAAGTTTGTCCTGGTGATGGCTGGTCGGAGCGCGATTGCGTAAGAAGCTTCGTGATGTTGTCTTCGCCGTGAACGGAATCGGGAAGTGGTAGGCTGGGGATGTGCTTGGCGAGTGACAGTATCGCCCTCGTGCAATCCGGACATTGCTGGGGCGTAGATCCTGATCCTGAACTGTTTTCGGTGTTATTTTTGAGCTCAGGACAGCGGCCTTCGATTTCGCCGCTTGAGAAGAGCCAGCCTTCTGTCTCAGGGCGGCGAGAGCGATCCAGGATGCAGACTGCGAAGCATTGGGGGAGAGATTCGACTGCCGTTCCTGGCGAAAAGGTTGCGGTGATGTAGAATGAAGGACTTCGGTGAGGAAATTGAGCTCTTCTGAGGAGTGGAAGTGTACGAGGAAGAAAAGCTTTCAGAACTGGAATGATGGTAAATCCATCGACTGGATGGTGTTGAACTTGAGATGTGCTCATGATTGCTTGAAAAGATCTTTCCGGACAGACTGATGCAATTTTGAGCTGAAGAGTTCATGCAATTAGAATTGACGATGCGACATGGGATAGATATGACTCTTTAGGCTCGTTTGTACTACTCTGAACCTTGACTCATGCAGGTCTACGCCCTATATCTATCGGCAGAGTGCGGCGCCCCGGCATTGGTTCGTTTACTCGCTACAGTTGTACAATGCCGGTTCAGGTGTCATCGAGAAGCTCGAGGCCATGTCACATAGGATTACTAACCCGCGTAAAAACCGCTGTATGCAGCTTCAATTGCATGTAGAGTAAAGCCTTTCCGCACAAACCTTAGCAATTATGCAGGCCTTACGCGATTTAGCGCGATCATTCTGGTGTCTCGAGCAGACGCGATCAGCACGCTTCTTCGGTGTGATGATCAGTAATTCTATGCCGGTTGGTATGTCAAAGCTATTTGATCGTACTCTGAAGCTCTATGCATCAAACACGAGATCCTCAAAACTTGGAAGTCATATATGAGTCTACAAAGAGCGTTCCTTCTCGCCTCGGCCATTGGCTTCCCACGGTGTCGGACGATGTCCCATTGACTCCATATGCTCCTCCGCATCTTTGCATACCGAGCCGTAGAACAAATTAGGCACCTCCATTGATATGGTTCTTTTCCTTTGCCTTTGTACTTTGTCAGGGTGATCTGCTTGCTGCTCTCCCCCAATATGTTTCTCAAACTCTCCTCGTAGCCACAGCCCTTGGGACAGGATATCCCCGCTGGAGTATCTTTGGAGGAATCAGGTCGAGGAACCGCTGCCAGGAGGGCTTTGTAGTCCCGCTCCACATCCATCAGGTCATAGCGCGGTTCCATCGCTCTCAGATGGGGAAACATTGTCCGGATGATAAGCCACATACCCATCTTCAAATCAGTCCATCGAACATTAACCGGATGGTCTTTGTGAGAGGAGGTAGTGTGCCATGACGGTGATCTTGTTAAACTGCTCACACGGATGTTGGATGACGACCAGTTGAGTACATATGCTCTTGCGTTCCTTCACGGATATACCAAGCAGAGGAAGCAACAAAACAGTAAAAGTCCTTGAGGTCGAACGCGTAGAGTAGAGAAGGGATGTGCTCTTCTCTGCTCACGAGAGCACTTCTGAAGGCTGGACTGTATATGTATTAGCCGATATTTATTGAAAGAAGATTGATTTGATAGACACAACCTGTCATTATCATAGTGCCTTTGCACTTCAATAAGTATCTGTAGCACGTGCATCCATAGTGAAGGAAGGAGAGTTTTGTCTGAATTGGCTCCACTGTGCTCTCAGAGAGCCTTCTTTAATATTTAGAAGCTGCTGATTTCCTGGTAGCTTTTAGTTGGATTCTCATTCACTTGCCATGTCATTGCCATGCATCACTTTCTTTCCTTCATTCATGTGTACATCTCATGCCATCGTATAGTTTTCATTTCTCATACTGCATTTGCTGTTGCAGTGAAGGGGTATCATGAACTATCGTGAAGAAGGGAAGTCGAATAGCCGTTCATCCTGCCTTCGCCTTTGCGCTCGCCTGCGCCGCCTCCCTCCTCGCCGCATCCTCCAACAGCGCTGTGTCCACCACCGAACCAGGCAGGTGCACGTAGCGCACTACGCTGCCTCTGATAAAAACGTTCTTGACCGAGCTCTGTTCGTCGACGACAGTTAGCCCCCACACTTCAAACAGTTCTCCCTCCAGTGTGTTCTCCAACGGAATGTTCGTCCACTGCTTCTTGCAGGTGCACGGCACCCGCAAATGGCACCTGTCACACTGCACACATATAACAACTCGTCCCTGGGGTAGGAATGGAAGGCAGGACATACGAGGTGCGGGTACTTCACTTCCTCCACCACCGAGATGTCGTCGAGCTTGATGTTCAGGAACTGGTCGACCGACTTGAGCGTGCCGCGGATGGAGATGTCATTCTTGAGTTCGACGGTGACTGGGTGGTCGACGAGCGTCTTGAAGAAACTGGATTCGTGGAGTCGAAGTTAGCATGTATTTTGACAAGCACCACACCTGCAATAACTGGTCTTCGAGGGAAACGGTGAATCTCTGGTGATGGTTTTTTACCTGAAGAATAGCATTTCGTAAGAGGAGATTTGGCGCGCTGTGCGGTTGGGTGAAGACTTGAATTGTATTTGAGAGGACGAATTGAAGTTGCGCGGCGCAGAGAGCAGTGAAGCGTTCGCGCGTACTATTTATCGTCGTGCGTCTAGCCTTAACCCCAATTTGGTTAGTCACTTTCCAGAGCGTCCGACGTTGACTTGAGGATAAGAAAACCAAAGTAAAAGCTTGAATCTTTTTGAATTTATATTCTTCGAATGCAGTCAATGGCTCGTATAATGTTGGCATTGTCTGTTCAGAAGGCTATTTGTGATTCTGTGTATGGGGATGAATTCATTGGCCTGAGTTTAGCTAAATCTACAGGGAAGTCAGACTAACACACCCGGAGCAGACACGTCTTGTACACCACCATTCTTGATTTTTTGATATCTACACAATGAAATTGTCTGGTTGTAAGGAAAGGTAACCCTGCTGTTCTCAGCTTATCGATATTGGAAGCTTTTGTTCCTTGCTCCAGCCCAGAATCCACGAAAACCTGTGAGATAGGAAATTGGTCTGCGACGTCCGCGAAGAATCCGCCCTCAAAGTAATTAAGAACCATAAGAGATGATGAACGATAGACGCGAAAGGTTGAAGAATCGCAAACAAAGAAATTCCTATTTCCTCTTCAAATCATCACTGCCGCCTTCCCTCCTTCTCTATTCGCACACTTAAGCCTCAATCATCAATCTAAGCCTTCCTCGCCCACCCACTGAGATACCTCCATGCAGCACCACACTCCGCGCCCTCTTCCATCGCGCTCGCTACCTCAGCCAACAACCTCTCCTCATCCTTGCCCATCTCAACCTGCAGCTTAAGCAACCACCTCTCCCACGCCCACGCACCGATCATACCCGTCAAGCAGCTGGCCTCAGCCGTGCTTCCGCTCTCACCCTCCTTCCTTGCCATCGGCAGCGCCAACCAAGCACGCTTCATCTGTCCGAAGCCAGCACGCTTGAGGCGCGGCAAGAAGGACTTGGTGGGCTGGGCGTCGTAGCCGCGCGTCTTGAGATTGAAGCCAAACTCCACGGAGATGGCCTGTGCGTGTGGACCAGCTTTCAGAACGTCAGCGTCGAGAAGAGCGAATTCGAGGAATCCGCCAGGCTTGAGGCAGCGCATGCACTCCTTCAAGCAGAGGTCGTACTCGTCGTCGGCACGGCCGGCCGGCTTGCTGGTCTTGAGCAGGGCAAAAAGGCTGCGGGCGGAAATGATATCGAAATGGTTGGATGGGAATGGCAAAGTCCAGAGATTGGGGACAACAGTGTGCTTGTGGTTGGCTGGGCCGGTGAGCTTGCTCTTTGGTGCCTGGTCGGCGGTGTAGACAGTCTGAACGGTGGTCTTGGGATACTGAAGAGCGACTTCCCAGGCCCAGTCACAAGAGGCATGGCCGCCGAGGTCGAGAACGCGTGCCTCTGAGGCAGAGAAGAGCGTCTTGCCTGCTGGAGAAGTGAGCAGCGTGCCGCCATTCAGCATCTTTGTTGCCTCAAGGTTCCAGCTGATGGGCTTGATCTGCTCGAGTGCCTGACGCTCCTTCTGGACGCGGTCAATCATTTCCTTCTTTTCGTCTGCATCCTCGGTGGCGTAGAACTCTGAGACTGGACGGGAGTTCTTGGGGCGAACGGGGCTCTCGAGTCCAAATTTACCGGCCAGCTGGTCACGGTGAGCGCGGGCGAGGCAGGTGCGGTCGAGGCGAAGAGCTTCGACGCGGGCACGACGCTGGACCATTGCGTCGGACCTGAGGTGGGTTTCGCGGATGTGCTTGAAGCCTTCGACGAAGGTGTTGTCTCTTGGCGATGGTGGAAGCTTCTTCTCTGTGACGCTGATGGGGGAGTCGTCGGCAAAGCGGACGGCCTTAGCTGGTGACTTGATCGAAGATGGTGACTTGATCGAAGACGCCTCGGAGACAATTGAAGGAGAGACGACGGCATCGATGGAGGTGGTCTCGACAATGTTGGAGATGTATGACTCCTGAGCATTAAGCCAGAGGCTAGTGCGGTCGAGGCTAGCAGCAGCCGTATCCTGCAGGCTTTGGACGTAGCTTTCATCGTAGTCATTTGGAGGGGCCGTCTCTGAGAACTCCGAGTCTTGGCGGCTTTGCGGAGAGAAAGGCTCAGGGGTCACGGCCTGGATACGGCGGGCAGTTGGAGGCCCGTCAGTTCTGTTATCAGCAGCATCAAGAACTTGCTCGATGGTCTGAGAGGCCGTGGTGGAAGTAGGTGACTTCCAAGGGACACCATAGAAAGACTCGGCGGTGCTAGTGGTTGGAGCGCTCTCCTCGGGAGTTGAGGACCAGGTGTTGCGAGTGGCGTCGTCGAGTGATGAGAAAAATCCGCCAGGTGATGGGATTGAGATGGCGGAGATGGGCTCATATTCAACATTGTCGACTGGGGTGATGCAGATGTCAATTTTCTGGCGGTTGCCAATGGCTTCGGTCATCTCGGTCTTGACGACATCGACGGCAGACGTGGGCTCAAACTCGGCATTGTCGCAAGAGATGTGGCGGAGGGTCTGCATAGCATCGGCCTTGAGCTGGACACCCCATTGCTGGGTCGTGATCCGCTGACCTTCGATGTCGGGTGTCGACGGGCAGCTCAGGTTGGAAAGCTCCTCGGAGGTGAGGCTGCCATCGAGAGAAGGTGCCGAGCTGGAAGAGGGAACGCTCAGGCGGGTATTGAGCTTAGAGAGTGAGCGTGGGGTGGGAGAAACAATTGGCGGCGAGAGCGGGAAGGTTGGTAGTCTGCCTTCCTTCTGGAGTTTCTCTATTGTGGGCCAGGCGGAGGGCGAGGGGATGATGAGCGAGGGTTCTCGGCTGACGATTGTGCGTTTGACGGAGTTGGAGGCGAAGAGCGGGACATCAGACTCGTCGTCGGTCATGTCGTACAGGTCGTCAAATTCCGGGCGGTCGTCGGCCACCTTGGTGGTGGTGTATTGTTGGTTCGCTCTTGGGGTCGGGAAGTCCTCGTCGTAGGATGGTGACAGAGCACCACGAGCCGGCGGGGAGAGCATGCTGTCAGATCGCAACGAGAGGTACCCGTTTGTCGTATTAAGTTCGGTTCTTCGGACCTGCGAATCGCCTGGAGTGTATGTAGTTGGCTGGAGCATGAGGGTGGTCATTATTACGGATTTATTATACTGAAGCAATGGAAAACCGGCCGCACAGCAGCGAAAAGACAGAAAACACTCCGCACAGCGGTGACTTCAACGACTACGAAACACGTGCGAGGATGAGAGAGTGACAGCGATGAAGGAGAAAGGTACAGCACGGAGCCGCATGATAGTATATAAGAGAGCGGGCATATTCGCGCCCGCCTAGCGACGAGCGGGACACAGGCCATGTGGCTGTATTGGGCACGGGGACTGTCCATGGATTACCAGTTCAAGCTCTTGGGCGCGTGGTAAGGCACAGCGGAAGAGTGGAGCGGCGAGAAGCAGCGCTGGGAAGCATCAGGATGCCACTAAGGCGTACGCAGCTCCCATAGGCCGGTGCGACGACCCGCAGTGAATGTGTGTGGACACAGCGGTGCCTCCACTCATTTCACAGAGCGCGCGCGACCAACAGTGGGAACGAGAACGGTTGAAGATGGATTGGCTCCCGAGATGTGGGCGGTTAGCTGGCGGTTAGGCGGGCGGCCAATCAACGTGGCAGCTGAGAGGGAGGGATGCATGGCCATTCCCAGCGCACATTCAACTGTGCATGAACTCGCAGTGAACATATTCGTGGTGGAAGACTCGAGACCGAGTGCAGCTGGAGATTCTCGTCAAGCAGATCGTTATGCATCGTTCTGGAAGATGACGCGGAGAGGTGCTCGCAGTTATGCCTAGCCTTTGTAGGGAGGTGAGAGGGGACACGAGCCTGTCGTGCACGCCCATCAGCCCGTGTGACGCAGCGCCTGCCGCAGACTCGGAAGATTCGTTTTCCGGCTATCTTCGATGTTTGATCTGGAGTTTTGAAATATTTGCACGGCCCTTGGAGCTGTGTTGCGATGAATAAGAGAACGATAGGATGACTGATGTTGTTTGCAAGAGGATGGCCTGCCAACCACGCGACGCTCCTCTCGCAAAAACTCCCTCCCGCCCGTGGGCAGCCGCCAACTCCAAAGCTGCCCACCAATGCCTCATCTCGACATCATGCTCCCGTGACCAAAGCCATTGAAACATCATGAAACTCTAGATTGTCGCCTCATTCGATTGGAAGCTCGCAAACATGTCGAAAGAGGCGCCTCCTGCCGTCATTGCGCCGTCCATCCTCTCCGCAGATTTCGGGGTGCTGGCAGACGAGTGCTTGAACACGATGAAGCATGGCGCCGACTGGCTTCACATCGACATCATGGACGGCCACTTTGTCCCAAACATGACCTTTGGCCCTCCGGTCGTCGCCAAAATACGGGAGAGAATAGATAAGCCCCAGGATCCGATGGGAAAGGGGACTTTCGATTGCCATATGATGATATCAGAGGTATGAATTCCACTTGCTTCAATGTAATGTCACAAGTCACAAATCGATACAATATGGGCTCTTGCATTCATTGTCCTTAATTGCAATTGTTGAAGCACCTCTATTTTATTGCGGCGATTTTATTCACTGTCCCGAGTCTATTCGACCGCCTGCTGTGCCACCAAGCATCTCTTTTCCCAGTCACGTTATCTCCAGCAACGCCTCCAACATCCTTCTATACCAGCTCAAAATATCCCTGCCACATCCCCACAGCAGCTTCCAAAAGCCATTCAGTGCATACACTAACATCCTACCAGCCGCATAAATGGGTATCCAACTTCCACAAAGCCGGCTGCGACCTGTACTGCTTCCACTACGAAGCGACAATCGCGCCCGGCAGCGACACCAACAGCAGCGGCTACGGCACCGCCTTCTACCCGACCTCGCCCTCCGAGCTGATTCGCTTCATCCATTCGTACGACATGAAGGCCGGCATCGCCATCAAGCCCAAGACGCCCGTCGACGTGCTCTGGGATATCCTGGAGCACCCGAACGTCGACGACAGACCGGATGTGAGCCTCTCCCTCCCTCTCTTCCAACCCTACCCCAACCCTGTCGCTCCATGCGGTTACGATGTTGGTGAATTCTGGCTGGGAACTGTACTGATAGAAATTTTAGATGGTCCTCGTGATGACCGTTGAGCCGGGCTTCGGTGGGCAATCCTTCATGCCGGAGATGATGCCCAAAGTGAAAGCGCTGCGAGAGCGTTATCCCGGGCTGCCCATCGAAGTGGACGGCGGGCTATCCGAGAAGACGATCGATGTCGCCGCCGACGCTGGCGCGAATGTCATCGTCGCTGGCAGTGCAGTGTTCGGGGCAAGCGATCCGGCGGCTGTGATCTCGCATTTGAGGGATGCGGTGGACAAGAGGAGGGCGATGCACAGTCAGTAACTGCGCAGCGAGATTGACAGGGCAGCCTCGCCGTAAGGGAATGGAATGAGAAATGCTCTAGACGAGATATGCCTGTGCCATAAATATGGCACTGAATTCGATTTCACCCAGTTTCTACTAGACGCATCTACAAATATGATGCTCTTAAAATGCTCTTCAAAATACTTTTCACAACTCCTGGACCTTAGAAATACCTTCCAAATCACCTCTCAAGACCCAGCTCTCCACTCCAACCTTCCCGCCTGCCTCCGCTCGCGCCCTTGCACCCAGACTCGCCCAACCCCTGATAAGCAATCCGCCATCAATGACTCCTCGGCTCCCGAAACCCTCGCTCTCAACAGAGCGATATGCGCGTGGATTCAGCCCACATGCGCTGTCTAGCGCAGAGAAGAGGTGTGTTTGCAATGCGGAGAGACGGCGATAGGCTTGTTCGTCTAGTGGCGTGAGGAGCGCGAGGGAGCCAGACATATTTGAGATGAGCACTTGCTGTTGCTGCTGCGATTGTGGGCCAGGGTGAGCCGCATCGGTAGAGGTAGAAGTGTGGGTGGGTGAGATTTGGTGGTCGGGCAGCAATGTCATGGTAGTCGGGAAGTGGCCAGTATGGAACGTCGATTTGTGGAGCAGGCGTTGACCGGAGAGCGATCTGGGATCTAGAATAGAAAGTGCTTTAGTAACTCTTTGGAGGGAGGTGGGATAACGGGAAGAGTGGCTTACGATCGGGGTCGAATTGCATGATGTGAATGTTGCGGTCCGCGTCGGCAATGATGATGTTCAGCTGCTTTTCGTAGGGGAGAAACTCGGCTGTCACGACCTCCATCTTTGATCTGGTCTTGCCGAAGAGGATCATTTTGTATGGCTCTTCCTGTGGGCGTATCAGTAAAGGCACACCCTACTATAAACGGGAGAAGAAAACAAGCTTACGGTATATCCCACAAACCACAACCCCTTCACCAAATCCCCCATGATCGCCATCCCCGTTCCCTTCAACGACTTCGCCACCGAAACATAGCACTGCGTATCTATGAAAGCAGTCGGCAGAATCGTATCATCCTCCTTCAAACCTCTCACCATGGCCTTTTGTCCCTGTGCAGCAAGCATGAAACCCTGTGTCCCAATCTCGCACAAGGCAGTGACCGCCCCTTTCACCTCTTCTCTAACAATGAGTTTCAATTTGCGATTCGTTTCCGGACGCTCGGGTTCCGGTACCACGCTCACGACGTCAAAGATATAGAGTGCGCCTTTGGTGGGCAGGTCTTCGCCGCAAATGACCGCGGTGCCTACGGCGATGAGGGGTTTACGCTTGTGCGTCTCTTCAGAAACTTCCAGGGTGAGAGTTTTGATGGTCATGACAACTTCGGAGGGTTCCAGGGGAAAGGCGTCAATGACCGACCAGTTGCCCGGATGGAGGAGCTTGAGCATGCCCTGGTCGGTCTGCGGGAGAAAAGTCGTGTCTTCTCGACCCCACTCATGGTGGTAATCGTCTTCGGGAAGCTTGTAATTCGCTTTCATGCATGTGCCGATTGCATAGCACTCTTGGGCATCGTGGTAAGCTAGCCCATCAACTTGCTCGCCGAAATCGATCTTGCGAGTGGGCCATCCAGAGTCGCCTAAGCGGTAAGCATCTGGGAGTCGGCATACGCGGAAGTCCCCTTCGGCGTCGACATACGCGAAGCCTCGATCGCACTGGGCGGTATGAAAGCTGCTGAGTCCTTTTACTCGGCCCCCTGCAAGAGGGACGACTTTTGGTGAGTTGCTTGCCTCCTTGAGAATGAAGGAAGGTGATGGGCCAGCTTGGAAAATTGCGCTGTAGCCGCTGATGTTGTGGAGAACTCTTAACGCGCTGTGGTGCTCTGAATGGCCGCTTGCGTCTTCATAGTATGGAGCCAAACGAGGCTGCAACACCTTGCGCCATTGCAAGTTGGTCGTGAAGGAATCGCCTTGTGACCTTGGAGGGTGATGAAACGGTTGGTAGATCGCTAGATCATCACTTCCAGTTCTCACAACCAGATACGGCGTCTTCGATACATGATCTCCAATGTCTGCAACCACTAATTCGGTCAGTGTTTCCCTAGCCGCTGCTCTTCGTGAGACAAAGTCCTTGGTAATCATCGATGGCAACAGGTTCAGCCCCTCTGTTTGCCAGACGGGCTCGTCAAAATTTGAAATATCGAATATAGCCAGGCCACCCTGAGCGCTGAGTAAACAGACCAGGGGTGTATCATTTGTCTCCGGTGATTTGTAAATGCATCCAGAGAGCCATTGCTTGGATATCCACGTTCCTCTGGGAACTTCATCAATGTCTCCGTTCTTATCGGCCTCCAATACTACGACACTTGAATCATCTCTAATTAGTAGGACGTACGGATCACAGAAACTTGCTGCTAAGACCTTGAGCTCTGCGCCTGTTGCTTCATCTTCCATTGGAAGTATCTGGGCCAGCTCCAGCTCCGAGCCAAAGCATTTGATCTCACTTCTGAGTACTTGAACGATCCTAGTGCCTCCTGCGATGGTGCCCACTTCAACGGTTGCACCAGCGTCGGATTCGAAGTCGCCGTTGTCGCATTGTGCTATACCTGTAGGGGTGATCTGATATATGACAGAGTCCTCACTACCATCGTCCTTGGTCCGCGATGCAATGAGATATTTGCCGTACTCCGCATCTGCAGAGAGGGTCGCTTCTGAATCGTCGTTTCCACCCGCGGCAAATCCTCGAGGGGGCTGCTTTTTGGTATGGACACTCCAAACAGCCTGTGCGAATTGGAGAGACGATTGTTGTAAGACGACAGGATTAATCCCCATATTGATAACGGCAATGCCACCTGCTCTACCTCGGCCAGTTGATGCAACGATCTCATGGCCACTCGTTGTACTGCTCGAGCCCTTCTTGATCTGTAGAGTGCGGCCGATAGTGATATCCTTCATAGGGCCGAGGTTAGGTAAACAATCATGCACTCGAAACGTGAGGGCATCCGGACCGGCCGCTGCTGAACTGGTGGCGCTAGTTGTTCTGCTAAGCGTTGCTCCCGTATCGTATAGATCATCATCACCATCATCCATTATGTCGTCCTCATCCAGGTCCAAGTCTACGTCTCCAGCCAACATTTCTGCATGGGATCGTTTTCGGGAAAGTTGAGGCGCCTTTCGAGTCCAGCCCAGGACTACCGAGTCCCCATCTTCACTGCCAATGAACATCCTGTTTCTCCCGAGATTGGCCGCACAGCTTGCCATCGCTTTCACAACAGTACCGCCTTTTCCCGCGCCAATTTTGTGAACGGATACACCAGATATTGAGCGACCATCCATTTTGAATGTAAGCAAGGCAAACTCGCCATTGTCGAGCACTACGAGCATATCTGTGGATTCACCAAGCTGCTGGATTGTAGATCCTTCGAGTCGCAAACGCAGGTCAGACTGGTCCGTCATCGCGAACGCAGAACTACTCTTCGCGAATTCATTGACAGCAACGCCAGTAGTCTTTCCGGCCTGGTCGACATGAACCAATACGTTAGAACCAACGAGGAGTGAGCCACCCACAGGTAGCGGGAGTGCGACCACTTGGTGGAGATCGTAGGGAAGGCCGGAAACGGAGAGAATGGTGGTCGAAGCTTTCTGCTCAATGTCAAGCGTGAAGACATTGTATGTCAAAGTGTCCCTTCGTTCATAGATCAAGGCATTTGAAGGTGCCCTGGAGGCTGAGAGAATACCAAATGTTGGTTCGCGGTACTCGTAGAGAAATGCAATGTGTATCGGGTGAGTGAGTGCCGGATCCATTGCCGTCAAGGGCAGCACGAAGGATGTTCCATACGGGGTTTCATGGCTCGATTCCTCTCCATTAGCCGCTTTCGCTGGAGATTCCTCCCGCGGGCCGTCGAGTTCTGGGTCATAGTCCTCGACAAGGTCATCGCCGGCCTGACGAAAGGGCAGGATCGCAAGATGCCGCACTCCGAACTTCAGAGCAGCACACCGACTGCTCGGATCGACAGCAAGATAGCTGTGACACCTTCCAATATCCGGTGCCCAAGGATTGTTCACGAGCTCTTCCCCCTCGTAGAAGTGTATTGAGATTGTTGAGATACTGTGGCTCTGCGGATCCCATTCGACCAGACTCAGTTTTGCATCCTTGAAAGCAACAAGCAATGCGTCACCACCGCTCTTAGAGTTTAATATCTTGACAGCTTGCAACCCTATAATTGTCCCTGAGAGCGCATATTCGCTAGTTAGGACAAGCTTTGTGGTACTTTCGAGTCGCTGGAGCGAATACTCCCCGTCGAGGAAGCCCCCATCGCCATTGGTGTTTGTGCGCTGCAGAGAAAGGCCAGTGTCTTCATTGGGGGTACCTTCGACTTCGGTAGTTATGGTCTTGAGCTCAAAGATTTGGAGGAGGGAGGTCTTCGCTACGACAAGATTGTTCGCTTTCGGACCAAGGAGAGGGAGGTTAATGGCATGATTGACAGCCGTCGGAGGCGTCAACTCGGTATAGCTCTGCATGTGTAGTGTCGGGGGACATCATTTAGCTCTTGGATGAGCGAGTTAAGGAAGAATTGTTGGGCCCGAGAGCTTGTTTGTAGCTACCATGCTTTCTCTTCACTAGATACGCGAGCTGTCGCGACTCATTTGGCCCAATGTGTGTTGTAGTCGCCCGGAGACGCGGCGCGATGTCGTAATAACCTCCAAAGCTGCCTTGACTTCTGCACTTGTTCATGACGCTTTCATGCTTTCACCCCAAACTCCAACCCAAAGAGTTTGAAATGTCACGAAGCTCAGGTAATTCCATAACCTTCAATTCCAGTCCCCTTATTTCGATCTAACAAAATACAAAGACTAGAGCGAGCCATCCCCTCACGATCGCCTGATACTTCCCCGCTGCACTCGCAAAGCATACAACAACAATGGCTCTCATCCAGACCAGCTTGATCTGGGTCGCGTATGCGGTCGCGATTGCAATCCTCCTCATCATCGCCGCTGTATTCGTCTACATCTACCAGACCCCTCGAGATCGGGCCGCGTCTGTCACGACAGTATGCATCTTCACTGTGAGCGCGCTGCTTGCAACGGTGCTACTCATGCCCGTCGACATCGCGCTCGTTTCCTCTACTTCGCTATCGAGTCAAGGTCGGAAGAAAGACTGGGCTACGCCTGACACCGTCGAGAACATTGTCTTTACCCTGAAGGTCGTTTACTACACGCTATACTCTCTCGACGCGGTGCTCTGCTTGCTGGTGGTGCCATTCACGTATTTTTGGTTCGAGGAATACGATGAAGTTGCGGCAGATGAGGGCACGCAGACATTTGCTGGAAGATTGTGGGGTGCTTTCAAGTACACCATTGCTTTCATTGTCTTCTGTGTCATTCTCTTCTTGGTAGGATTCTTCGTGCCCTTCGCAAAAGCGGCTAGGAAGGAACATCACTACGATCTGGACTTTTTCAAGCGGCTACTGTCTGAGAACCGTAAGTGCTCCGGCTCTGTCCTTGATCTTGGATGAAGTCACTGACTATGAATCTTCAGACGGCGAACGTGCCCTCACTTTCGCACTTGGTCTCTTGATCACACTTGGCACACTCATCTACATACTCTATACCGCGTCCGGCCTTGCACTCCTCCCGGCAGTACTCATCAAGTCTGCTCCCTCTATCTCGGCTCCTCACCTTGCAGAGAATACCGCCTCCCAGCTCGAACAAAACCGCGAACGCCAACGTATTCTCGAGCGGCGCAACGAAGGTCGTCAAGATGGCCTCGATTCCCGCGATAGACGCGAACTAGAAGCTCTCGTACGAGAAGAGCGAACTCTAGTGCGCAGAGAGCGTCTCGCCGCCGAAGCACAAGGTGAAGGCCGCTCGTGGGTCGTCAAGGCATTCAACAAAATCTCCGCGTTCTTCAGACCGATCAAACTGCTCGGTGGACTGCTGCTCATGATCATTGCGTTGCTGATCTGGGTTAGCATGCTCATCACGGGTATCGACAAGGCAAAGAATTCGATCTGTAAAACTGGGTGCGGATACGTCTTGGGGCACATCAACATCTTCCAGCCAATCAACTGGATCTTCGTGGTTTCGTCGAAAGTCTTCCCAGTTGACTATATCCTCTTCCTCTTCCTGATACTGCTTTTCTTTTGTGCGTCCGTCGTTGGCATTGCGACTGTGGGAATTCGCTTCCTCTGGATCACCCTCTTCCGCATTCGCAAAGGGCACACGAGTCCGCAGGCGCTGCTCATGGCCACGGTCATGCTCACATTGATGGTGCTCGCAATCAACTACTCTGTCGCCATGATGGTCGCGCCGCAATATGCAACATTCGGTCCGCAAACGTACTGCGATCGCCCCGCGAAGCATCCTGGAGAACAACCAGACTGCAGCAACCATAAGAATGCGATTAAACCTTGTACGGAGTTGGCAGATAACCCTGTGGCCAAGGACGTATGCACACCGAGTGTAGTGAGCACATTCATCAACCGGGTGACGATCAACTTCCCCTTCTTCGGAGTCGTCGACTTCTGGGCGCAGTTTGTGTTCTTGGGTATGTTCTTCACTCATCTCTACCATGTCTTAAGTCTGCTAACGTGCATAAGCAATTTACCTCATCGTGTTCATCACAACACTCTTCCGCACCCCAAAGCTCGACGAGGAGCAAATGGACGCCGACCTCGAGGAAGAGGAGGAAGAGGGCTTGCTCGCAACCACCGGCAGAAGATTCAATGCGACATGGCAGGACATCATCGGCAGGGGCAAGAAGAGGACCTATGGTACCACTGACGGTGGTCAACAGCAGAATGGGGAGCGCTCGGGATCAGGCGAGAATGAGCGTGATACACAGTGGTAATGTGGCAGAGCGGGTTCATGTAAGATCGGATTCAACTTTCACTTATGATATTGCACAGGTGGGACTGGCAGGAGTTCGTCGTTAGAGGCAAGAGGGGTGGAGAGCGGTCGGGGTCGGGCGGAAAGAAGCGTGTCTCCTTCAGCGATGGGGAGCCTTCTAGGTCGGGCGGGAAGAGGCCTGTTGCTGTCAAAGGCATATTGAAGAAGGGGAATGATGCCGGCATCAGAGGCATCTTGAAGAAAAGGAAGGGTGCCACAACGGGTGGCGAGCCGTCGGGCTCGGGCGGGAAGAAGCATGTTACTCAGGGGTGAGAAGGCAGAGTGGATCCAAAGTATTTCGAACTAAGTTTTCAGTGATGTGTCTGTACAGGTTGATCAGAAAATCCCGATCGTTTGACATCCCCTTCGGCGGCCAACGGGAGCAGGTGTTCGGGAAGGCTCGAGATCGAGTCATGCCTGCAAGTCTATGAATTGGAGGCAACAAAGCACGAGCAGGCGTTTCGGGACCGAAAAATGCACAAATGGGATGATTTTAGTGGTTGTGTATATTTGCTTTACTCCCCAGCAGCTACAAGTTGATACCCCTTTTCGTAAAAAAACACAAGCCTTGGGTTTCTTCCTTCCCTGTCATCCTCAACGCCTTGTCTAAATGCAAATAATACACATCGGAAAAGGGGTGCATTCAGCTGCTTGTGTTTAAACCTCAAGCTTTTCCACAGCCTCCGTCATGCCATTGAAACCGTTAGTTGTAGTTTGATCTATCCTTGCCAACGTCTTTTTCACTTCGGAGACGAGGTCAGCCATATCTATCATGACGCCGTCCTTTTCGGGGTGGCCTTCTTCCAGGCCCATCTGCTTTAACTTGGCTTTGCCGGCGGCGAGTTCGTCTTCTCCTAGGATGATCGCTAGGGGTACACCGCCTTGCTCGGCGGCTTTGAATTGTTGTTGTAACTGGAGAGGGAATTAGCATGAAATCCTCTACATATCTGTGAGAAGCAATCTTATACCTTCGGCTTCACCTTCCACGAAAACTCCGCCTTGATACCAGCATCCCATAACCTCTTCGCTATCTCCATCCTCTCTCTCAGCAGCCCCGTGAAGCCCTTTCCTCCAAATGCCATCACGAAGACATCCACCTCTGTTGATCTTACGGCCGCAGCGTTCTCCTTCTCCATTCTTGCCTTGATGATGCTGAATATCCGGTCCACGCCAAAACTTATTCCCACGCAAGGGATCTGGTTCTTCCCTGAGAACATGCCGACCAGCTCGTCGTACCTTCCACCCGCGGCCACGCTGCCCACGCCAACGGTAGGGTCGTCCGAGCGGTCGTCGTCTTCGCCGGTCTTTTTGGCTTCTTTCTTCGCGTCTCGTTGTATTCTCTGCGATTCCGATGATTTCGATACCGCCGGTGCGGAACCCTCTGTGACGACCTCGTATATCACGCCCGTGTAGTAATCCAGACCTCTAGCTAAGCTCATATCCAGCGATATCCTATCCAGCACACCGAAAACCTCGAGGTAATCAAAGAGCAGCGCCATATCCGCAAGACCCGCTTTCGCAGATTCGTTCGCGACTAAGGTTTCGTTGTTGGATAGTTCGGTGAGCAGGTCACGCGAGCCCTTGTGATTCACATATTCGCCAATCTTATCCGCAACAACTTCGTCAAGACCCTTCTCTTCCGTCATCTCGCGACGCACTTCTTCCCACGGCGACTTATCCAGCTTGTCCACCGCACTGCTTATCGTCCTAAGTTTATCCTTCGGCACACCACAGACCTCGAAAATTCCGTCTAGAATCTTCCTGTGATTCACCTTAATCGTGTATCTTCCCTTCCACCCCAGGGCCTCGAATATCTCGGTTGTAATCCTTAATATTTCGGCATCCGGAAGCATAGGATCATATGTCCCCGCAATGTCAAAGTCACACTGGTAGAACTCCCTCATGCGGCCCTTGCTCATCGCGGGCTGATCGCGGCGGTACACCTTCGCGATGTGGTAGCGTTTGATGTTCTGGACGGAGCTGTTCATGGCGAGCCAGCGCGCGAATGGGACGGTCAGATCGTAGCGCAGGGAGCAGATTTCGCCGCCTTGATCTTTCAGGTCGTAGATGAGTTTGGAGTCTTCGCCGTATTTGCCGGCGAGGATTTCTTTGAGTTCGAAGACGGGGCTAGGGAGTTATTAGTGGGATGTGTAAGATGAGGGTAAGAGGATGACGGACGTATCGATTGTGACGGCGCCGTGGCGCTTGAAGACTTGGGTGATGGTGGAGAATATCTTGTCGCGGATGACCATGTCTTTGCCCTCCCCTGCGTAACTGGGTTAGTTTTGGAGCCCAAGCAAAATGATTTCACACTCATACAGTCTTTCGTCCCCTTGGGAACTTTAAGCTGAAAATTCAGCTTCTCCTTCTTGTCCTTCGCCATGATGTCGGAATCGCAATACTTGTATCGTCTCTGCTGGCTGAACAGTGTTATGTGAGGTCGAATGGAAACTTTTGCAGCGGAAGCGCGCCTGACGGAGGAAAGTACGGCAGGGCGCATGCAATTATCATCTGTACGAGAGTGTTGGGGAAAGGAAAAGCTGTGGGATTGAGTCACGCTGGGCTTAGAATAATTTCGTGGAGATTTCAATTCGTCCCCGGTTGTACGGTCGGCGCGGCGGCCAAAAAGTGTAGAAAGGGCGACTGTAGCTCAATATCGACATATACAGACCTAAAATAGGTGCCGGACCTCGAGGTAGAGATTCAATGCACCCTTTGTGTTTCTACACAACCGTACTCAATCAATCATGAGATGAACACTCGGAAACAGAACGCAGATGGCCCCCATAGTGACGTTAAATACGTCTGATTTTGCGGATCAGGTCCGGAGGGATTTACTTCAACTTCTCGAAGGAGTTCGTCATATCCTAGGCATTAAATAAACCGATACTCACATCCACGTTAGGTTCGAGGAAAGAAGAATCTTGTAATCCAGAAAGACCTCGCGGGCACCGTCAGCCTGTGCGTAAAGTTCTCGACGCTGCAAGAGTATGGAGTGGATCGCGTCTTCTTCCTCGAGAACGACAATGTCGACTTCTCGCAGCGCAATGTCGTCTTCTTGGTTAGGGGAGAGAAAGCGAAGGATGCCGGAATGGTAGCAGGTATGTGTTTGATGTCTTTGTGTATATTCTCAGACCTGTTTGATATCTCCCTTTTCCTTAATTTGCATGCAATAGGATATCGCAGTAGATCGAGTAGACTTCTTTCCACTCTATCCAATCAGTCTTTATTCTCTATATCAAACACTAGCATGACCCTATAGCTTTTACTTTTTTTCTAGCCATGGATGAAGTGCCATCAAGTACACGCTAACGCTCCTTCCCATTTGGAGAACAGGTCAAGCGCCTCCGCAGCGAATCACCACAAGACCACGAGTTCTCCATATTCTGGGTTCCCAGGCGAACATTAATCGCAAATCAAATTCTCGAGGATGCTGGAGTCCTGGGTGAGGCAAACGTCGCCGAGCTGGCGCTACAGTTTGTCCCACTCGGTGATGACTTGTTATCATTGGAATTGGAAGATGCGTTCAGCGACTTGTATCTTGTACGTGCATGAATCACAGTGCCACGGTTCGGAAACTAGCCTAACTATATCACAGCGAAGAGACCCAACCCCCATTTTCGCGTCCGCCTCAGCATTGATGAAGATCCAGCAGCAAATGGGTCTCTTCCCTCGCATCACTGGGAAAGGCGATCACGCAAAGCGCCTTTCCGAATTATTGATCCGTATGCGGTCTGAACTCACAACAGCCGACAGCGTCTCCAACCGGGGTTCAAGCCTCGGTCTGAACCCGAGTACCAGCATTGAAAGTCTGGTCATCATTGACCGCGAGGTCGATCTGCCATCCGTTCTCCTCACACAACTGACCTACGAAGGTCTGATTGATGAGTTCTTCCACATCGAGTCGAATCAAGTGGAGCTGGATACATCGATTACAGGAACTACTGGGCCTGCTGCGTCTCAGTCCTCGACGTCTCAACAAGGATTGAAAAGGAAGGTCCAGCTCGATGGTAACGACACATTATACGGCACTCTTAGAGACTCAAATTTCGCTGTCGTCGGACCTCTACTTAACAGAGTAGCTCGCCGACTCCAATCAACCTACGAGTCGCGCAACACCGCTACCAAAACTACAGCCGAACTACGTGAATTCGTCACGAAGCTGCCCGGCTACCAAGCAGAGCAAGCAAGCCTAAAACTACATACTAATCTCGCTGAAGAGATCATCAAGCACACCCGCTCGGAAACCTTCAGCCGTGTCCTCGAAGTCCAGCAGAACATCGCCGCCGGCGCCGACCCTACCACACAGCACGACAACATCAGTGAACTGATCGCGCGAGACGTGCCACTACCGACAGTGCTCCGTCTCTTATGTCTCGAGTCGGTCATGAACGGCGGACTGCGCGCTCGCGACCTCGAGAACTTCAAGCGAGATATCTTACATGCTTACGGTCATCAACACCTCGTCACTCTTACCTCCCTCGAAAAGCTCGGCTTACTCACCGCGCGCGGCGGCGCCGCTGCTAACCTCGTCGGTTCCCAAGCGGGAAAGCCGGGTACTCAGACAGACTACCCCCGTGTGCGCCGAACATTGCAGCTCATCTTCGACGATGTGAACGAGTCTGAACCTGACGACATTGCGTACGCATATAGCGGATACGCGCCGCTCAGCGTGCGGCTTGTCCAATGCGTGCTGCAGAAGTCATACCTCGCTACTCTTTCAGCTGGAAACCGCGGTGGAGGCGCACAGCAGCTAGTGGCGATGGCGTCGACAGCAGGGACACAGGGATGGCGGCCATTCGAAGACGCGCTGAAGAGCGTCAGAGGTGTGACTGTGGACGAGACGCAGACGGGAGAGGAGAAGGCGGTGCGGGCGAGACAGATATTGAGTGGAGCGAGGGAAGGCGGGCAACTAAAGACTGTGGTGATCTTTTTCTTGGGCGGTGTGTGTAGGGCAGAGATTGCGGCGGTGAGGTGGGTTGGTCGGAGACTGATTGAGGAGGGAAAGAATTTGAGGTTGGTGATATGTACGACGGCCGTAGTAACGGGAGACAGGGTCGTCGGTGCAGCGATTGAGGATAACAGCTTCTCGAGGTGACGAGTATTCATATTCGTCGTCCTAATAATGCGACGTCGTTAGTATCAATACCATTCTGTTTTTGTATATCTTTGAATTGTTTAAGGCGAATAAGTTTCAGAAGCCCATTTTCTAACCAGCGACGACAAAGCATTTGTCGATACTAAGCCATCATCTTCCGGCTCTTCCTATCTTTGAAGTTTTCTTGGGTCGAAAATATCTCATCATTGTAGCGCGTGGAATGGAGTTGGATAGGTAGAGAATAATCTTGCACAACTCACCTTCTGCCGCGTTATATTCTTCTGTTGTTTAATACGCCATAGCAGTTAGCTTACACAGCTGCTCCTGTCTCCATTTCTTCGCCTCGCTCCTTTTCGATTGTAGAGGCAGCACCCGCATCACCTTCGGCTGCTAAGTCGGTTGCATCCACACTTGTTTCAATTGTCCGCTTGGTGGCATCGTTTCCCGGCGCGGACTGCTGCCAATGGCTCGGGTTGTATCCATGCACGAATCGAGTATACGCATCACCGCCAGCCATCCATCCTTTAATGCCGCCTTCAAGGACAAAGACATGGGGTTCTGGTTGGGATCCTGGGACTTGTGGTCCATCATCAGCAGCGCGTTGAGCGACATATTGGGTGAACCAGCCGGCGCATCGAGTGGCACGACCACCGGATGAACCTGGAAGAGAATTATGTTAGCTTCATGATGATTAATTACAATAGGATATTCTAGTAGCTCCACGAACTCAGACGGGCTAATTGATAAGTCGAAGCTGGAAGCTCAATCGGAAATCTCATACCGCAGTAGAACAACACTCTCGTGATGACGTTGACGCCATCACCTTTGCATAATCTGTACAATGTTCCCATGTTCATATAGAAGGATTGAGCGGGAATATTGAGGGAACCTCGGACAGTGCCACCCTCATAGTCATTTCGTCGCAAATCAATCAGGAGCATGCCAGCTTCGAGGACGTCTCCAAGTGTCTGAAAGAGGCGCAACAGGTTCTCTTTCTTGAATATAGGTGCTGTCTCTGTAGGCTCCGGGAAGGCCGCGTACCAGGGCTGCCCTTCTGATGCCATTTTGAGTATATGCACAATTTGTCGTTTGCAATTGGAAATTCTCTTCGTGGAGCCGTTCTGATGAGATGAAGTTAATCTTACGCTAGTCCATTTAGAGCATTATTACGATGCTTGGCGCCAAGCTTTGTCTCTACTTTCTATCGAAATCGCAATTTGCAAGTCCAAAAACTCACTCCCCTTCGAGCATAGGCAAGAACGCCTATGAAACGATTAAATTTATGCTTACAGGTCTGTATAGGTATGTAATTTCTCGTATTGATGTCGATTTCTTATTCTTTATCGTACAGAGGCTGCCATGCTATCACAAAGTGAATCTACCGGAGATCTGTCCCGGGCTACAGCGAGTATGTGATACCCTCCGTTGTCCTCAGACATGGTATCAACCGATCAACGCTCAGTATTGAGAAGCCATCAATGCTACATGAAATCCAATATGTAACTCAAGGAGAATATGTCGAAGAGTCTTCCACTCCATTTATCACGCATTCTGCAAGACAGTGCAGTTTACAGCGAGACCTTTTCGTGCCTACGCCATTGCCGATATCAGTATTGGAAGGAGTTGTTCAATCTTCCAGTTTCATATCCCTGAAAGTAGTCTACAACATAACCTGCCCAAGGGCCTCCGGGAGAAGTATCAGGCCTTCCGATGTACTGGATATTCCATGGTTGACCTTGCGGATGACCTGCTAGATGAACTTGCGGATGGACTGATGGATGAACTTGCGGAAGGCCTGCTGGATGAACTTGCGGAAGGCCTCCTGGGCTTGCGGGATGACTCAAATCCGAAGACAGGGTCTCCAGCTCTAGCCTGTGCCACAAGCTGTTGCGAACGGAAGGAGCGGTGAACGTCATTACATCTTTCATATTTCCGGGTATTCTGATTCCAGGCTTTGTTCGGGTAGAGTCTTCCAAGCTTGTCCACATAAGCAGACCCGAGCGGAGCACCGTTACGGTCGAACCACTGCAACGACAGAACAGTGTCTTGCTCCGGGGTAGTTACTGATTGGTGTGGCTTGCCTTTAAGTTTGACGGACTTTACGTTTCGGTTCTGTCAGAATTAATCAGTTCCCGTTAAGTCGACATCTGCGCCTCTGCATACAATGTGCTTCATATCCACCTTTCTCTTCTCAAGTATTTCTTTCCATGTATCGGGAAGATTGTTGTAAGTCTCTCGACTTTCCTCCAAGATGTCGACAGAGGAGACGGTCGAGCTGTCGGAGCTATAGCCGAGAGAGGAACGGCGACTATCCATTGCAATACTTTCAGGACAACCTCAGTCTTCGGAACTTCTCGATTATCTTCCTTCCTATGAAGCGAGTAATAAATAATCACGCAGAAAGCCATCGCAGCGCACGTCAAGTGCAATTTATATGCGTCAGTTGCACTCGCTCGCTGCCTTGCGCCATGGAGAAAGGTTGTACAGAGAGATGATTCCTCCACGAGTTCTCGTAGCAGACTTCCATTTCATTCTGTATGACAGGGTTTGGGCGAGTAATAGTCGAATTCATACTTTCAAACCGTTAGTCTGTCATGGTAGCAGGTCAGAACCCAAGTCCCACAGCTTACGCCGTCGTCATATGTGTGACGAGCGGTAACTCAGTGCTTCTAATTTGAGAGACCTGTCTCTGATAGCTCATAACCGGCCAAACCAGCACATGGCTATTCTTTCGCAAAAAGTCTTGGGGCGCGTAAGGTCTCGTGTGACATCAGGCTCGCTCGCCGCACCAGCAAACATTCTGGCCGCTTCATAGGTACAACATCACGGGGTTTATTTAAGATCGCGAATATTTCAACTCTTTCCGTAATTTGCAGTCATACAAACTTCCTTCCGCCACTCACGAACCTTTACGACTCCATTTGACGATGACGACCTCTCGCGAGCGCTCCCCGATCAGGTCCCCTCCAACTGTGGAGTTCCCTGTTGTATCGAGCCCCCTGTTCATGGAGGAAGAGGAGTATCCATGGTACGACCCAGATACGTGGTATCCAGTTCATATAGGCGCGGTGTTTAAGAGCAGATATCAGGTACTAGTAAAGCTGGGATATGGATCAGCATCAACAGCTTGGCTTTGTCGCGACTTGGAGGGCCATTGCTACATGACATTGAAAGTGTTTGAGCAGAAGAGCGCTCAGGCGGCAACGGAAAAGGCTGTCTATGCGCACTTGGAGACAGTGCGTAGTCACCATCCTGGGCAACAATACGTTCGGAAACTAAAGGACTCGTTCGAGCTGCCCTGGAAAGAAGGCATGAACCAATGCCTTGTCTTTGACGCGCTTGCGGCCAACGTCAAAGACGTGCGAGAAAGAACTACCAACAATCGACTACCGAAGAGCTTTACTATCGGTGTCATATACGCCGTCCTCCAGGCTCTAGATTTTCTGCACACCAGAGCACACGTCATACATACCGACCTCACGGATGGAAATGTCATGCTCTCGACGCCGGAGGAGTCGTACTTTGATGCCATTGTTGAGGAAGAATGGAGCGACCCGATGCCGCGTAAACTGGAAGGTGATCGCGTCGTCTACCACCACAGAGCAGTCGACATACCATCCAACCCGGGACCGCCAATTCTGTGCGATTTCGGACAGGCAATTGTGGGGAGTGGAGAGCACAGGCGAATTGCCTTGCCAGACTTATATCGGTCACCAGAGATGGTATTGGGCATTCCCTGGAAAGAGAAGATCGACATTTGGGCTGTTGGATGCATGGTAAGGCTCCGTGGGTAGTATGATGGACATGCCTCGGCTAACAGTACGTAGTTCTGGGACTTGTTCGAAGGGAAACACTTGTTCATACACATGCGAGGTGCATTGGATGAAGAGGGATTCGGCGAAAATGACGGGGACCATCTGGCCAGAATCATTGCACTGCTGGGCGTCCCACCGGGGGGTCTTCTTGATCGCGCAGTGGTACCGGACAGGTATTTCGACAATGATCCCGATGGTAATTTCTGGTTCTGCGGCGACATTCCGCACGTATCTCTCGAGGGCGAGGAAGATGTGCTCCAGGGTGAAGAGAAAGCAAGCTTCTTGCGCTTTATCAGTCGATGTCTCCAGTGGCGACCAGAAGACAGAAGCTCTGCAGCAGAGCTGGTGCGCGACCCATTGATCGCTATGGTGTTTGGGAAACCGACGAGCGAGGCGAAGGCGGAGCACTAAAACAGGTTTCTTAAGAACAATTGGCAGCGACCTCTACATCGATCCAAGCAGTGTCGGCAATCCAATCTTTGGAGAATCAATGCATTGTTGGCGTTCGCCCCTCCGTCGATGTAGTTGAGTGGATTCTTCTATGTTGCGGCGAAGTCTAGAGAGGGTTTACATACATTGCAAAGTAGATTGATACCTGATTCTACTCATCCACGGCGGCAAACAACGGAAGGGATTTTATATTGATGAAGAATTCCAAGAACATGTTCATTCAATAAGGACTCCTGGATCGTTAAACGAACCAGAAATACGTATTTGAGAGATAGATGCAACGATTTTCTTCCCCTATGCTCACCACCATGGCACCACCATCCCCTGCCGGGGTGGCGATGGCAACGGCGACGGCGACAGGCAACGTACCTAGACCGCTGTAGGAGCCGCAGCTCACAGCCCCCTAAAATTAGGCAGGTGGCGGCTGGCGCCCTGCAGCGGGGAGATCAATCCAGGGGCCAAACCAATGGGCGAACCGCCATTGTGGTTGGAGAGAGGACACGTTTGTGACGTCCTTGGCTGGTCAGATTTCAAAGCCGCAAACCCTCACGCGATTGAAACTTCCGGCTTATTTGAAGACAACCTACCCACTTTGTTTCTTTTGATTACCTTCACTGTAAATATACCACACCAACACTGCGGGGAAAGAACGCGCGCGACATCAGACTTTGTAATGGTCACCCCAAATTACTGATCCAGAATCCATCCATTCGCCATTCCCTCTTTCAATCTCCGCACCGGCCGCAACGGTGTGTCAATAATCGTCGAGTGGCCTCTTTGAGACGCGAAACGTTTCCATACAAACATAAGGGTAAGGTTTGTTTCCACGTTTCTTTGTACTCTCAGCAATTCCATTATCCACCTTTGCCACCGATAGGGACAATCGGCGCTGACATTTGGTCCCAGTAAACTGTGCACCACAATGCGCAAAGCAGAGAGACTTTTCTATCTCGCGGTCTTCGCGCTGCTAGGCTCAGCCCATGCAGAGTCAAGTGATAGCGCTCCTACCGCTTCAAAGAACAATGGACCAAATGTCTGCGCCGTAAGTTCTTCGTGTCCTCCCGAGCTGTCCATTCGCTATGTGCCTAACCGAACATTTGCGCAGTATGAACCTGGCGCTATCGTCTCCGATGCATGTGCTTCTTATTCGACCCTCGACGACCTGAATGCCGATCTCCGACCTTATATCGATTCCCTCACCCAAAAGACCGACTTCTTCTCATACTACCGTCTCAACCTCTACAACAAGAAATGTCCGTTCTGGTCGGACGATAATGATATGTGCGGAAACATTGCATGTGCTGTGAACACATTAGAGAATGAGGAGGATATACCTCTTGTATGGCGAGCGAAGGAGCTTGGCAAGCTGCAAGGGCCAAAGGCGCAACATCCGGGCAGGAAAATTCAGGCGGAGCGTCCATCAAAACCATTACAGGGAGAATTAGGCGCAGATGTGGGTGAAAGCTGCGTGGTAGAGTACGATGACGAGTGTGACGAGAGAGACTACTGCGTTCCAGAGGATGAGAGCGCATCTGCAAAGGGCGATTATGTGAGCCTCGTGGATAATCCGGAGCGGTACACAGGTTATATGGGTGTTAGTGCACAACAGGTTTGGGAAGCAATTTACCGCGAGAACTGCTTCTCCACCCCACAGGATCCATTCTCAGACACCGCATCTGAGGCAGCAAAGCAAGGCTCTTTCGGCCCATCTTCGCCGTCTGGCTTTAGCAATCCACAGCAGCTCCACGCCGCACAGGATCTACGAGGTGTCATCAAGCAACACGGATTGCAGCAGGGCATGCAACAAGCTATCGCAAGGGGCACGCCTACTCGACCTCTGGACGATGGACTTGAATTTGAGGACTCTTGCATGGAGAAGCGCGTATTTTACCGCGTAGTAAGCGGTATGCATACATCTATCTCCGCCCACATTTGCAACGAGTACCTCAATCGCACCACTGGAGAATGGGTTCCGAATCTCCAATGCTACGTCAACCGCCTGCATACCCATCCCGAGCGCATCTCGAATTTGTACTTCAACTACGCGCTTTTGCTTCGCGCCGCTGGAAAGCTGCGAGATCTTGTCCCAAAGTACACATTTTGCTCAGCAGATCCGAAGCAGGATGCGTATACCAAAGAGCTCGTTGTTCGCCTGGCGCAAGCAATACCCCCAGGGTCCGAGATTTTCGATGAAAGCGTCATGTTCAACGGCAATGGCGCACTTGGCCTGAAGGAGGATTTCCGTAATCGCTTCCGAAACATCAGCCGTATCATGGATTGCGTCGGATGTGACAAGTGCAGGCTATGGGGTAAACTCCAGACAGCTGGCTACGGTACAGCGCTGAAGATCTTGTTTGAATTCGATGAGAAGAACCCATCCAACAACCCGCCGCTCAGGAGGCATGAGCTTGTCGCCTTGGTTAATACGCTGGGTCGTGTTAGCAACTCTCTCAACGCCGTCAAGAACTTCAGAGACATACTTGCGGAGCAGGAGCATGCGAAAACTGTCTCTAGAAAGGAGAACAGCAAGCATGGTACGAGCCAAGCAAAGAATATCCCATCTTCCAACGACTCTGACGAGGCGGAAGTAGATGACATTGAAGAGAACGACGGCCCGCCAAGGAGAAGGCCTGGCAAACCGGCCGAGACTGTGACGGAGATTTTCTGGGAGGAATTCGATCTCGTCTGGAGAACATTCAAATATGTCCTTAGAAGCTGGGTTGAAATGCCCGTTAAACTGTAAGTCACTGATTCTAATAGTGGAGATATGTGTGCTAACAGTGTTGGAACAGCTGGAGGATTTTAATCATCGAACTGAGCAGGCTATGGGAATACTGGTTGGGCTTGCCGGTCAAGCCAAGGAGCTGGAAGATACACATCCCACAGCTAGACGAATTGTAGAAATGACGTATGGAACATTTGGAGATGGCTTGCAAGATTTGCGGTGCATTTTGGCGTTGAGAGGCTACATGGGTGGAGCATCTTGCATATCTCGGCGCAGTTTTGGAGATTTATAGGCTCTCCTCAGAGTCCGACTAGAGTTGACCAATACAATACCCTCTAGCCTATTTGACATAGACCAATCCTCAGTCCACTTTCATAAGTCCATTATCACCAATTTTAAGGAAGCTCGTGTGAAATCCAGGGGCGTAAAGGGGCAGACGGCGGACTCCGGACTCGACGCCAAGACTTCCGCTCCGCACACCACTGAGCTCGAGCCTCAGGCCTGAGGTTTGACTCAAGCGTGAAGAGTCAGATGCCGTGGAACATTTAATTTGACCACTTCGCAGGCACATCCAATCGCTCTTTATCCATTTACTTGAAGCCCGTAAGCTTTCTGCAAATTTGCGCAACCACTGGCAAATCACCAGTGACACATTTTCAAAATTCATGTCCCACGGTGGACAGACACCACGATTCTGCGACGAGCGCTTTTTCTGCGCATTCAAGCTCCTAGAGCTCTCAAATACAAACAGTTTCACAAGATGGCGCTAAATGCAGCTTCGCATAACATCAGTAATTATTTCCAAACCTCAAGTCTCTTTTTTACAGCTACTAACTTCCAGCAGCGGGTGAGAAAACAGGTCCTGTCTCCGGCCAACCTCCTTCCATCTCTTCTGAAGCGAAATCTGCCCTCATAGACTCATCGAACAAGGACGCTATGGGGCAAAGTGCGCCTGGTCAAGACGGCGGCGATAAAGAGGCGCCGAAGAAGGAGAAGACGGCGAAAGAGTTGGAGAGGGAGCGCGCAAAGGCTGAGAAGGCGAAGAAGTTTGCGGAGAAGAAGGCCAAGCAAGAGGCTGCGGCGAAGGCGGCACCCGCACCCAAAAAGGAGAAGAAGAAAGAAGAGGCGAAAGAGGAGTTGCCAGAGTATGTTGAGAAGACGAAGGCGGGAGAGAAGAAGATACTGGACTCGCTCGACGATGTCTTCCATAAGGCGTACATCCCTCGCGTCGTTGAGTCGGCGTGGGGAGAGTGGTGGGAGAAAGAAGGCTTCTTCCAACCTGAATTCGACGAGAATGGCAACGTCAAGGAGCCTGGCAAGTTCGTGATCGTCGTCCCACCTCCGAATGTCACCGGCGCGTTACACTGCGGTCACGCGATCGCGACCTCTCTCCAAGATGCACTCATAAGATGGCACCGAATGCGAGGATTTACTACACTGTACGTTCCTGGATGCGATCATGCTGGTATTGCCACACAGACCGTCGTCGAGAACATGTTGTGGAGAAGAGAGCAGAAGACAAGGCATGACCTCGGCCGACCAGCATTTACCGAGCGCGTTTGGCAATGGAAGGGCGAATATCATGAGAAGATCAACAAGGTCTTGAGAAGGATGGGAGGATCTTACGATTGGACGAGAGAAGCGTTCACGATGGACGACAATCTATCAGCTGCCGTTACAGAGACCTTTGTCCAACTGCACGAGGAAGGTTATATCTACCGCGAGAATCGTCTTGTCAATTGGTGTACGAAGCTTAATACCGCGCTCTCCAACCTCGAGGTCGACAACAAGGAAATTGAGGGTCGCACACTTCTAGACGTCCCCAATTACGATCGGAAGGTCGAGTTCGGTGTGTTGACACACTTTAAATACCCCATTGAAGGCTCGGACGAATCGATTGTCGTTGCAACCACACGTCCAGAGACTATGCTCGGTGATACTGGCATCGCTGTTCACCCGAAGGATGACCGATATAAGCATCTCGTTGGCAGAAACGCAAAACATCCGTTCGTTGATCGATTACTACCCATCATTGCCGATGAATACGTCGAAATGGACTTTGGTACTGGTGCTGTGAAACTCACGCCAGCTCACGATCCCAACGATTTTACGCTTGGCAAGAAACATAACCTCGCATTCATCAACATTCTCAATGACGACGGAACAATGAATGGGAATACTGGCAAGTTCGAAGGGTCAAAGCGGTTCGATGCTAGATACACTGTCGTCGCCGCCCTCACTGAGCTGGGCCTGTTTGTCAAAAAAGAAGACAACCCCATGAAGATTCCGCTGTGTTCAAGGTCCAAAGACGTTATTGAACCTATCATGAAGCCCCAGTGGTGGATGAAGATGGGCGAACTCAACGAAGAGGCCATGCGTGTTGTCAAAGAAGGCCAAATCAAAATACGACCGGAGAGCGCGGAGAAGAATTACTTCCGGTGGCTCGAGAGCGACGTTCCCTGGTGCTTGTCACGACAGCTTTGGTGGGGCCATCAGTGTCCGGCGTATCTCGTCCAAATTGGAGGAGAGAAGACGAATCCAGATCTCAACGAGTCGTGGGTCACAGGCAGGACAGAAGAGGAGGCGCAGCAGAAAGCGGAGAAGAAGTTCCCTGGCAAGAAGTTCACACTCAAGCGAGACCCTGACGTCTTGGATACTTGGTTCTCTTCTGGTCTCTGGCCCTTCTCTACTCTTGGCTGGCCGAAGCAGACCCCTGATTTCGAGAAGCTTTTCCCTACGTCCGTCCTCGAAACTGGATGGGATATTCTCTTCTTCTGGGTCGCACGAATGATCCTTCTCAGTGTTAAGCTGACAGGCAAAGTTCCATTTACCGAAGTCTTCTGCCACAGTCTCATTCGTGATTCTGAGGGAAGGAAGATGTCGAAGTCATTGGGTAATGTCATCGATCCCGTTGATGTCATGGACGGTATCACCCTGCAGGCTCTCCATGACAAGTTGCTTAGCGGCAACTTGGACCCGAAGGAACTAGGTACTGCGACGAAGTATCAGAAGACCAACTTCCCTCAGGGTATTCCAGAGTGTGGTGCTGACGCTCTTCGCTTCTCGCTCATCCAGTACACGACTGGCGGAGGCGACATCAACTTCGACGTCAAAGTCATGCACGGCTATAGGCGATTCTGTAACAAAATCTACCAGGCGACGAAATACGTGCTCGGCAAACTCGGCGAACTCAAAGACTTCACGCCACGACCGAAGGCGGGCAAGACGGGCAAGGAGTCGTTAGCAGAGAGATGGATCCTTCACAAACTCACCATCGCAAGCAGAGATGTCAACAAGGCACTGACAGAGAGAGAATTTTCGAGGTCTACGCAGATAATTTACGATTATTGGTATAAGAATCTTTGCGACGTGTACATTGTAAGTCTATGTGGTGCTGCGGCTGGAATGGCGCTGACTAGTGCAGGAAAACTCAAAAGCGATTATTCAAGAGGGATCTGAAGAGGAACGCCGATCGGCTGTTGACACGCTGTACACTGCTCTCGAGGGCGGCCTGACGATGATGCATCCATTCATGCCATTCTTGACAGAGGAGATGTGGCAGCGATTGCCGAGGAGACCGGGCGACTCGACGCCTTCCATTGTTCTTGCATCATATCCGCAATATGATAAGGAACTGGAAGATCCCGCATCGGATGAAGCGTACGAGCTGCTGTTAGGTTGCTCAAGGGGTATCCGATCGCTAATCTCCGAATACCGAATCATGGATGAAGGAAAAGGTAATGTTCACTCTTGCTGTATGCCACGGCAACTGTACTCACACCCACAAGCCTTCGTCCACTGTCTCACCCCAACCGCATACGACACCGCGAAGACCCAACCTCAATCTATCCGCTCCCTCTCCGGCAAGGGGCTTTCGAATCTATCAATCCTCTCACCCTCCGACCCAACCCCCACCGGCTGCGCCGTCTTCGTCGTCTCCGCCGACGCCGCGATCTTCCTCGATGTTAAGGGCCGTGTCGACGTTAATACTGAGATCTCGAAGCTGCAGGGCAAGCTCAAGAAAGCGAACGATGCGGTCACTAAGCAGAAGAAGATCACTGATTCGGAGGACTTCAAAGCGAATGCGAGCGAGGCGGTCATGGAGGAGGAGCGTAGGAAGGTGGCGGACTTGGAGACGGAGATCAGGAACTTTGAGAGCACGATTGGACAGTTTGAGAGATTGAAGTTGGAAGCTTAGGGGGTTCATCGAGTAGAACCCGAACGATTTCGGTATGTACGCTAGTCTACAGTGGAGGGGCGGGAAGAGTAGACTAACATAGTGGGAGGTTGATGAGCATGGAAGCGCCATGTAGGACTTTATGAAACTTGACGAGCTGGAAGGGACTTTGGCGTGAATGGACTGATGCGCGTTCGGCTTGCGATTCGTGTACCATAGACGGCTGGCTTTAGCTTGGGCTCTGTTTCAGGGGAAGGGGATAGAAGTTGAGAAGAGCGGAGCACTTAGAGCAACGAATGTTTGCTGTTATTTCCAGAACGGGGAAGTATGGTTGAGTGTGGGGATGTACTGCAGCGTCTGTCTTGGAATCCAGAATCTAAAGGATGATGTGAATCTATAATGTGACAAGCCTGACGCTAAAAGCTGTCAAGCTAAGGGACCATAGATACCGATGAAAGCCCGCAAAAGAGGTGCTGATCACCCATGCTTAGCGGGTTGAGTATGAATTGTGAGAATCGCCGCCTCATTGAACCTGACCTTGTGGTTCCTGCTTTTCACACGGCGACAACCTAGACAAATCGCTCTTCGCAAGACTTGTGCTATCGGCCTGCAAGATCAAATGCACTTGCAGAACCGTCGATCCTGTTCCTTTGACTCATAATCGTTTTCGTATTGTAAAGGTTTTCCGCTTCGACGCCGCTGACGCGGGTCACGCGCGTTGTCTCTTTTCATGTTCGAAAATGCCGCATATCCATAGATTTAGATATTCGCTTTTTTCCCTGGCGCGTCCCTTTCTTTTCTTTTTTTTCTTTCCCTTCTACTCGTTAGAGAGGGCTACAGTACACCAATGGCTGCAGTCAGAGAATTCAAACTCACCTCGTCAGGATTGAAGCATAATATCATTCAACTCTACGATCCAGTATTCTCCGAACCTATTTATACCTGCGATGTTCCAAAGTTCAATGGTATGGCTACTTTACACCAAGGCGCCTCGAAGAATGGAGACATTGTTGGAGCATGCAGAAATACTAAACTTGGGGGAGACGTCAAATTCATCGTCTATCACCCAAGCACGACAGGCGTATCATGGATTGATATGAAGAATGAATCACGACTCACCAAAGCAAACCACTTCACATTCGAGCCGGAAAGCCCTTCTGGGGAGCTTAGAAGGTTGCAGTGGAGAGGCACTCACGATGTCCCGGGACCGTCACGTATAGACATTGCTCATCTCAAACTGGTCGATACAGCCACAAATGAAGTCGTTGCGCGATACATTCACAAACCGATATGCTGGTGGGTGATGGAAGGCACTTTCGAGATGCATGAGGATCTTGATGCAGAGTGGGATCTGAAAGTCTTCCTGAGCTGCCTTGCGGTTTTGAAATACATCAGCCTGGTATGGTCTTGTAATGTACTCTGATAATTCGAACTCTCTGCAATTCCCTTCCCTTGACTACATTCAGCATGCAGCCTGGAGCATAGAGCTGCCGCGAAAAGGACAGTCGATATGCGCTGAAAATGTACAAGCGTGTGTCAGTCAGACAGCACTACTTATCATAAGCCGTTCGCTCTCGATCTTCCTATGATTGTATACGAAGGCCCATACACGAAGAACTTGGTCCATATCTTTTAATTTCACTAAGTGGAAGGAGCCTCATTTCCCACTTGATCCGTGATGTATCGACAAGTCGAGTCAGAGCAGAAGCCACCTCAAAGCCACCTCCAACATTGAATTGCTTTGCTGATGTTGGTAGTCAGCTCTACCACCTTAGCGCGATCTTGACATTACAACAGACGCGCTCATCTCGAGCACAAGCCAGAACTCGAGTTTATATTTGGAATCATAAAGAGATCCCTTAAGGGGCATGTTGCGAGCCAGGGAGCCGCTGAGGCTGGATGCTGGCAAAATAGTTCTTCCAGCCGAAATCCACCGTCCGCGGGCTGACGTATCGTAACGGGCCGACGTCGCCCAAACTGGGCAGTGCATGGCACCCACGAAGCGAGCAGCTTGAGAGCTTCTGCTGAACTTCTACCTCGAACGTGGCTGCTAATACACGCCACGTCTTTAAACACTTCATCTTCTCTCCTTGACTCTGGTCAATTTCACTCCGCCTACAGAGACCTCTTCTTGCGAGCACACAGCGATCCTCCGCCAGCTCCGCGTTAGCTATGGCGACCTTGAACCTCTCCACCAACGGTCCCTCGATTACAAACAGCTATCAGAAAATCGTCAATTCACCTCCCCCTTCCGGGCCTCAGACCTCATCTGCAACATATGGGCAATGGGCGGTCTATTCGGTCCAGGCGCCACTTGTCAGCGCATTCCAAAATGATAGTGGGAAGGAGAGCGTCCTGAAGGTGCAGACAACTGGAGAGGGCGAGTTGGCGGATCTTGTCGAGGAGTTTTCCGATGGCCGCATCCAGTTTGGTTTCGTAAAGGTCAAGGACCCCAACACGACGCTGCCAAAGTGTGTGTTGGTTGCATGGTGTGGACAGGGCGTGCCAGAGAGGACGAAAGGCTACTTCACCAGTCACTTGGCTGCGGTGTCAAGGCTCCTCCACGGCTACCATGTTCAAGTCACTGCTCGATCAGACGCGGACCTTACGCCAGAGAACATTGTGCAGAAAGTCGCAGACTCCTCCGGCTCGAAATATTCCGGAGGAGGTTCCGTACCTTCCGCACCTGCCGGTGGACCTCCCCCAGTTGCCTCGAAGCCTGTATTTCAGCCTACACGCGTTGGAGGAGGAGCTGGAGGCTTCAACCCGCTTGGAGCACGATCAAGAGCCCCAGGGCAGAGCCAACCAACCGACGCAGACGGTTGGGGAGCAGATGCGCCTCCAGTTACTCGAAGCCAGCTGGAGAAGGTCACACCTGCTTACCAACCTACCAAAGTGAACATAAACGAGTTAACTTCGAAGCCGCAAGAGCCGTCGCGTTTCAACGCACCATCGGCCCCGAGCAATGGAAACCCTGATGTGGTAAGGGGTGCGTATCAACCGATTGGCAAAGTCGATATCGCAGCGATTAGGCGGCAGGCGAAAGAGTCTGGACAACTGCAAGATGAAAGACCATCAACTGTCAAAGGTGCTTATGAGCCTGTGGGCAAGGTTGATATTGCTGCAATTAAGGCTCGCGCGGCCGGCCCTTCCGGTCAATCACCATCGTCTGGTCTCTCCCCATCCGCGACTGGAGCGAGCAGGGATGACGATCAACCACCACCACCACCATCTCTTGCAGATCGTTCGGCAGCCTTCCAGCAATCTGAACGTCTGACGTCACTACCAAAACCAAAAGTTGCAAACAAGTTTGGTGGTAGCAGTACTTTTACTGGCACCAAGGCGCCTACCCCAGCCGGATTTGGTTCTAAGCCTGTCGCAGCCGCTGCTCCGGTAGGAACTGCGTCAAAGACATTTGCAGACGAAGGCGGTAAGACTCCTGCGCAGATTTGGGCAGAGAAGAAGGCTCGACAGGCTGGAGGGGGTTCAGTCACGTCTCCAGGCTTTGGCGGACCAGCATCCCCAATCGCAGCTCAGACAAGTGGCGAAGGAGGCTGGAAGAGTACATACACAGGAAAGTCTTGGGCGCCGGTGCAGACAACACGCACTGGCCAATCTGCTGCCAGTGCCGGCAGTCAGCCTCACGAAGAACCCCAGGCCGAAGAGCCCAGCTCTCCAGCAGGTGCTGTGAGCTCGATCCGAGACCGCTTTGCAGGCGCTGCTCCAATGGGAGCACCAGCAAGTCGACCGGTTCCAGAGCCAGCAGAACCACCACCAATGGACATGTCCAGCAAGCCAAATGCAGGAACGCGGGGCGTGCCTATTCCTGGCCTCCCGACCCGTCCCAGGGAAGAAGATGTCCCGGAGGAGCAGCATGTCAACGTTCCACCACCTCCCGCTATGGTGCCACGCGAACCTGAGGAGGAAGAGGAGGAAATCGATGTTCGCCCAAGCTCTCCCATTCGCATCGTCCAGCCCGTTGCTCGCAGCGCAGAGCCAGAAATTGAGCCCGTGAATGAGCCGGCGCAGGCCATGCCAACGCAATCAATTGCTGCTGCTGCTGGCGCCGCAAGGGCCATCCCTCCAGAGCCGCACGTCGAAGAAGAAGATCCGGCTCGTGGCGCAGGTCAGGCGGCAGCAGAAACGTCTTTTGGCGCGGGCGCAGCAGCCGCCGACCATGGTGCGGAGGGCGGTCCACGTGCGCTTGTCCAGTACGACTACGAGAAGGCGGAAGACAACGAAATCGAGCTTCGTGAAGGCGCATTCGTCACAAACATTGACATGGTTGACGATGACTGGTGGATGGGCACCAACGAGCATGGCGATCGTGGCTTGTTCCCAAGCAACTATGTCGAGGTCGTCGAAGCAGATGCCCATGGCGGTGAACACGCGCCGGCTCCGGCAGCGCCAGCGCCAGCTCCAGCTCCAGCTGCACCGGCAGCGTCAGAGGTCAAGTCCGGCCACACTGCTGTTGCACAATACGATTATGAGGCGGCGGAGGATAACGAGCTGAGCTTCCCTGATGGCGCGACGATCACGGATGTGGTGAGTAAATATAGCCCCGAGTGCTACATTCATGTCTTACTGATTTTGTTGCAGGAATTCCCTGATGATGACTGGTGGTTCGGTCACTACGGTGGCAAGACCGGCTTGTTCCCGGCCAACTATGTGCAATTGAACGAGTGAGCTATCGACCGCTTAAAATTATGGAGTGCGAGGAGAGGCATTTTTTCTGCTTTTCACGGTGTACAGTTCAAGCGTTATCGTAAAAGTAGGTGTTGAGGCTTTTCAACTAAACAAAAATTCAAACACTATCTTGATTTTTCTGTCATATTACGTCACATCCTCCTTGTGCCTGTAAAGGCTCTCTCTTGTTCGCTCTACAAATAGGCATTTGCGAGGATCAGCATTTCCAATTTGCAGTGTGGGCGTGCAGAGTTGGGCGTACAGTCGACTCCCATGACCGTGGGGTTGATGATACCCTTCGCTTAGGGCTAAAATTGCAGTGCAGAACGCCTCAGCGATCGATCTCCATAGGCATTCACAATCAGCCTCAGGGGAGATTCGCAAGTAAGCAAGCATCGTCGTCGAAGGTAAGCAACTACAGGCGCCCTATTACACACGCGGGTGACAGAATAGTTGAGTCCGATTGACTGAACGACTGCAGTAAGAAGCCGTTTTATTTTTCAGCACGAGCCAGAGCATCTCTGAACGCTCGACGAAATATGCGCCAGAGCGTGTTAATCAAAATCACGCGGCTTTAGTATGTATAACCTATATCAACTACCGAGGATATACTTCTTCGCGGCTCGACATATTGCAGCCACGACTCAACTACTTTGTCACCCACTTGGTGCGAGAACACCAGAGGGGCCGACATAACAGGACCAGGAACGCAGAATTCACCCCAGCGAAGTGCTGATACGCGAGAAGCTCCGTTGGTGAGAAGGGAAGAGTTGTCATTCTATCTAAGCTGACCGTTAAATAGCATCAAAGAATAACACATCCGACTTTGGGCTGCTCTCGAATTCATTAAAGAGTAAAATCGTTACGCTTCTTCATTGAGCTCATCCTGTTCAATGCTCACAGAAGTAGAAAGTGTCCTATATGCCATTAGCAATGTGCCGGTTTCAAGCAAGAATGACAGCTTACATTCGACATTTCGGTATTCAGCGCCTCCTTCATGGCCCCCCTCTCCGCCATCAACTTCTCCCTGACATTCAGCGCCTCGTCCCAACTCATCGGAAAGCCTTCCACCCCCTCAATGATTCTATCGAACAGCTCCTGCGGCAACTCCTCAAACTCAGGTATTTTCCGCACTTCGTCAGCCCACCAATCCTTCCGCTGCGGCGGTACATGCGCCGTAGACAGCACCCGAATGTTCGGATCAACCAAGAACATGACCAAAATCTTCCGATGCCCATCCTTCGTCCGATCCGCAAGACTGAACGGCCGCACGCGATGCTGCATAACGTTTGGGAAGGCCAGGAGGCGGCCCTCCCTCGTAGCAACGGATCCCAGCTCCTGTATTGCTTCGTTCTCGTTCAAGATTCCATAGTATTCTTCCAACGAGTCGTACTCGTACTGCCCCGGCCTCATTGTCATTTCCTCGGCGTTGATGGCTTGCCGGAATTCGAGTCTGCTTTCCGTGATGTTGTAGGAGTCGTAGTAGTAGAGCGCAGTGGCGCAGATATGCTCATTTAGTGCGCCTTCGACGTGCCATGAGCTGCCGTCGTACTCCGGCTTCTCTGGTGTCAGGTGGATGTTCGCAAGTTTGAATATCACCTGGAGGCCTTTTGGGAAGTCTTTTCGCAGGTCGACTGGACAAGCACCGGGCGGCGGCTCCTTTTCCGGTGATGAAGCCACTGATGAAGCGAATGAGATGAATGCGCGAGGTTCGGGCTGCTTCAGGATACGATGCTCTTCTTTCCAATCTCTGTACTCGTCGGTGTACAGGTAATCCGAATCATCGGACTCATGACCGTCATCGTCGCTGTGCGCGCTGCGCTCTGGGCGTTGATACTTGATTCCTTCCGGAATGAAGTAGTCCTCGTCACTGGTCGTATACACAACAATACGCACTCTATCGTGAAACCAGGAGAGGCACTCGTTCCAAAGCGGTATAGCATGCTGCACGGCCTTCTCAAGGACATGGTACAGTTTCTCATTTTGCTGCGGGTGAAGGTTGTTAATATAGCTCGCGATCTTGATGCCGTCCTGTTCAGTGAAATGGACATCTGAGGGCAACCACTGATATTTGCCCCACGCCTTGAGGTTGTAGTCGCCCCAAGACTTGAGTTTCTCGATCGGCTTGAAATCCTCATCAACTGTCTCCTCGATCTCTCCCATGCCAGTAAATGAAGTACAAGCATCAAGTGGGACTGCGCCGAACCGCAGCGCGCGGGACAATCCGTACGTCCAAGGAAATAGCGAAGGGTGCACGAGATCGAGCACCTTATTATCCGAGCCTGGGTGCCAATCTTTGAGACGCTCTGGAACGCCCTCGAGAGGCTTAACACCATCGCGCAAAGCTTGCTTCAGATCTGAAGGTATCGAGTTGTCGGACTTAACGATCGTTGCTTCAGCATCGAGAACCGCAATCGTTCCAGTTTCCTGGAAGCGTTTCGCCTTGTCTTGGAGCTCCGCAATGCACTTTATAGGAAATCAGTTTGCTTCATGGAGATATGATCTCTAAGAGGCGATTGGACGTACATAGTCGAACATCTTCTCTGATAGAATCTTATCCCCAAGGTCTTCGACATGGCGGACCGCCTCTTCTTTCCATTTGGCAATGATATCATCGTCGAAGACCTTGCGATCCCATTCCGGCTTGTCGCTAATTTGGTCAATGAACTTCAGCATGCGACGCTCACGAATCGTAACCCCGGTGCTGGCAACGAAGTCGGAGATTGCGTGTGGAAAGCGCTGCGGCTTCTCGAATTCCTTGTGCTTCCAATGCCTCCATTTGGGAAGCCTACGGACAGGTAATCCAAATCCTGGAAGGAGGTTTGGTTCACGAGAGCTGGAATCCGCCATTTCTGTGGTAAATGCTTAAGCCTCTGATGAGGAAATTGTGGTGTTTTTGTAGAGCCAGTTGCAAGGGGCCGAGGGGTGGAGCTGCCTAGACGCTACTCCAGGCACAAGGCGCCGGTCGCGATGCTAACGACTTCCAGAAAGATTTCGAGGCAGAAAGCTGGAAGTGATTTTTGCCTCGGTGTTTATGAAGCCGGCGAGGATGCTTGGCGTTGAAGAAGAATTGATGCTGTGGCTTTATTTAGCGTCACAGTGATATGTAGAGAGGGGATCCACCGGATAGTCTTTCAGTAAGCAGAGGTCAGACTTTGTTCGTCTACAGATATATGGAAAGAGAATAAGTCTTGGAAACATGTCTACAACGTCTACAGAGAGCCAAATCCAACGTTTTCACGCTCATTATGGTGGCTCCAGAAAAGTGAAGTCGGAATTGGTAAGGTTTCGCTCCGTACAGCCGTTTATGTCGGAAATCACGGACAAGTTGGCTGTAAATTTCAAGGCACTGAACAGGAATGGTATATAGCTTCTACAGCTAACAGGAGTACAAGGATTTTAACGGCGTGTTATCATCATAAACACTCCCGAAAAGGTAAAATATAGCTTTCGCAGAAGTATCAATTACATTGGAGTTCAAAAGCTGCTTGCGCTTAGACGTTGCAGTTTAGCCGAGCCAGCTATTTTGTCACCTTAATGTTACTGATGCGCACTCACTGCGATCGTTGGGTAAGTCTCCATAAAACGCAGGTGCGCATGACGCTCGCTGGTATTGAATTGAGGTATGAATTAGTTAGCTAGGAAGCTCATGCTTAACCTCAGCTGGAAGCTCATACTTAAAATCAGTAGGAAGCTCGTGCCTAATCTCAGTATCAAGCTCGTGTTTAACCTCATTTGATTGCAACTCCCCGGGCATAGATTGACCCGACATCTCCCTCACCGCATGCCTATCTGCGCTAAGTTCCACGCGCTTCTTGTCCATTATCATCGGGGGAAGCGGATTATTGGTCTCTAGTTCAGCAATTGCAGGCTCCCTCTTTCGTCGCCGGAGAAACCAAGCAACGCCCAAGAGAAGAGCGAGGCCTAAGACACCGCCAACAACGCCACCCGCAATAGCTCCAGTATGATTGTGAGAAGTCGAGCTGGAAGTGTTTGATGCTGGCGAGGTGGGGTTGGCCGTGGGGTTGGATGAGGAATTGGATGAGGAGTTGGACGATGAACTTGATGATCCTTCAAACAGTGCCTTTAACCCTGAAGTAGTCCAAGACGAAGGGAATCGGCTCCCTCGCTGTTTGTAGTACGCTTGTATCGCTGCTGGCGTGTCGTAGTCGGGCATGCTGGAATCCCACTGGTCAGCCCATTGTAACGCCGTGAGATCAAAGACCTTCAAGCCCTGTGCAAACTTGTCTGGGTCATTAATCGCCAGGCCGAATGAGCTATTCGGTCCGGGCGGTCCATCATTGTTTATCGCTGCAAGTGTCGGGTTGAAGCCGCCGATGCTGATCATTTGCCGCCCAATCGAATTGCATGTGTGCCGAACGCGCGGGTCGCTCGGGGTGTAATTTGCTTTGAACCAGGTGAAAGCAGGCAGTGAGAGGACATAGACTGAGTCTAGTTTCTGATTTGCGGTGATATCAGCCGGGCTTGGATTTTGACCTAAAATCCCGGGGCCATGTCCGCCGCCATACACGAAGATTTCTGTGTTGTCATGTAAGTTTAAGTGGCACTAGTTAAGGAGAATAATAATTACCGAAAGTACTGTTGTCAGCTGCTGATGCGCTAACGGTACAGAACTTGTCTCGATCACTCGGAATGTCCCCGGATGCAGTTTGGCTGTACCAAGAGTCTGAAGCTAGATCCAACACGGCTATGTTCGCAAGGGATGCGTATGCTTCGCCATCGGTAAAAGTACTTGGATCCGGAGCAACTTGGCCTACAAGGGCGACCGCCAGGCCCTCTTTGCCCCAAGTCGGAACGTAGGCCAAACCTCCGTTTACTGCCGTACCCGTAGAGGAGACTCCTGATGATGAGTAGTTGGACAGCTTCTGGCTTGTAAAATTGAAGAACTGAATGCCCTCTCTCGCAATTGATGCAGTCGAACCCTCCGGCGCTTTCGTGCTCGTAGCGTCGGAAACTACTCCGCCGAGATAAAAGCCTCCGATGCTACCGCTCCCGGCGTCACCTGCTTCTGGTCGGACAAGATTTTGCCATATTGGATCATTGGAGGTGTCCACCTTGCTCCAATTGCCACCTAAGTTGCCTGAGTTCTGAGCAAATTTCCAGAGTGCTTCAGGCGGCGGAGAGTCGCCCGTCGACCCTGGCGCATTACTCATTGCTCCGCCATAAAGATACGCAGTGTGCCGCAAGCTATCTTGCCAGAATGAAAGCTCATTAAAGTTCGGGCAAGACTGTTTGTCGATAAACGTAATTGATATGTTCTTGCTTCCGGCAGATGCATTGGTGGAGAAATTTGAGCCCAGATCGATGGCGATTGTTTGGTTCACTTTAGTACATCAGCATCCGTCAAAGCTGTGGTTTTGCTGTTGTTGGATGATATTATCGACTCACGAATTTGCTGATTGGTGGTATTGCCATCTGAGATCGTGTACTCTCCGCCGTCGATGTAAAGTCCATGCCCAAGAATGAACGCTAGGGATTAAAGTCATCAGTGCAAAAAGCATAAAGCTAATATCTTGCTGAACTTACAGCCATGATAAAACCTCCGAACAAATCCTTTACGGAGTTGTGTTTCAGTAGATTGCGCACGCGAAAACGAAGCGATCACGAGGAGGAAACATAGAGCGGGAAAGGAGAGACTTGGATTTGACATCGTGGACATTCAGAGACAAAGAGACAGAATAACCATCTTGAACGACCGTTAACACTGTCGACGGCTAGGGCACTGACAACGCTGGTGAAGTCAACAACGACAAACGCGACGGTTGTAAACTCTTTTTCAACGTGATAGAAGTCTGACTCTATCTGTGCACGTGTATCTTACGATGACACGGCGACACGGCGACACGGCGCATCGTTACACACACGACGAGGCGCCTTTTTACTTTAAAATTACGGCCCTCGTCTATCGCAGTATATCATAGGTCCGGGAATTCTCATTCGTCAAATTGCCATGGTTTTGAGGCTCTCGTTCAATAACGCCACTGCAGATCTAGGCGAAATATTATTCCTCCGTCTTATTCCAACGCCGGTGGGTAATCTTGTTTATGTCGCGCGAGTTTTCTCCTTTTAGGAACCCTGTGTTGCGTACATATGTATAATTTGAGGAAAGTGGTGCTTTATTTTACAAGGGATATGCCACGGAATGTCTGGCAGCGCTCGAGCTGACAGAAATGCTCAAAGGGTAGACGATAGGGAGTTGATAGGTAGTTGATGAGAAGACCTGGAGGATGATTTGAATTGTCCGTTCTTTGTACCTAGGTTGCCGGTCTCCAGGTTATTAATAGTACTTACTTACCTAATAAAGGGTTAGGGTTTATGGAAAGCCGTAATATTAGACTCGAGCCAAATGGAATAGAGCACTGTTCATATTTGACAAAGACAAATGTAACGAGTTACGTCACGATCGATATCACACTTCGCCTTCTCAGGTTGATTGCTTTCGACCCCTACTTGGAGAAGAAAGTTGAAACTGAAAGAGAGGAGTTACTTACCTTGCCTCGAGGACAACAAACCGGAGCAAATGTAACTACTGAAGGCAAGCGGGACTATCTCTGAAAGCTTAGCTCTACGTTATATAAATCGTTTCATTGCGAGAAATGCGCATACTCTCGACACGGGTGAACTGATCAGCCCCCCGAGTTCAATTTCGGGATATCTCTACTCAAACTTGTGCTAGATCATCAACTAGTTATGCATCGTACTTTTCGACATGTAGGGTCGCCGTTTGGGCCCACCAAAATACAGCAGAAAGTCCGTGCTCAAGAGATGTACTCAATGCCGATCGAAAAGACTCCGATGCAATGGACTCGACGGACTCTTCAACATCGTCTCGAAAGGGAAATGGAGCGTACTACGACGAAGGTAAACAGTGTTACGCAGCATGTAATGAGTCTTTGAAACCAATATCACGGCTCTGTTCTCGCTTCTAAACTTTCAGAATCACAATATCGAGCTCTTCCTCGCCCACTGCATCTCGTATGTCAATGTTGCTTGCCGATGTCGTTGTAGATAGAGCACCGTTTCGATAAACCGCCCACTTATGCCCGTTGGGGAGGTTCTTCACTGTAAAGCTGATTTTATGGACCGCCGCGTCCCAGCTCTTGAGCGTCACGATCATGCCCTGCATATCCTCGTCCCATGATCCTCTTAAGCAATCAACATCTTGAGACAGGTCAAGACCATCAACGTACGGCCTCTTGGCAACATCTTCTCGAGTCCAAGGGTGATCCCACATCTTCTTCTGCCCGTCCTCCACATTGAATCTGCCATATCCAATCGCGGCGTTGCCGGTGAAGGGGTCCATGTGAGTCCAATTCGCATCCTCGTCCACCTGCTGGTCATTCCGTGGGTAGAAGAGGCCACCATTTTCCCAGGTAGGCTTCAGTCTGGCGTCTGCATAGTCAAGCAGAGCGTTCAGTTCCGCCGTTTTCCCCAGCTCCGATAGCCATTTCACAACGTAACCAAAAGTTGGTTGAGTGTATGGAAATTTGATCATGCCTTTATTGCTGAAGAAGAACTCCTTTGCATGCTTCAGTGTCTCTGGCGAGTCGGGTGCGGCGCCTTCTTTGTTTACGAGCTCGCGGAACTTCGTGCCCACCATGGTATGCTGCACTTCGGTTTTGCCGTCGATGTTGGTGATATATCCAAGCGACTGCTTGTCGTAGACAGATCTAACAAAATCCGAGTTCCATGTATTCATAAATGCGTTCGCCCATGCAGTAAAGTCAAGACCGTGGGCGGGCATAACATTCTTCTGGCGCATTCTCCAAGCGTTGACGTAGAGGCTATCGTCCGTCTGGATCATCTTTCTTTCTGCAGTAGCAGCGCGATACTTTGGCAGGATTTCACCGATCGTGTCAGTACCGTCGCGAACGTCATTATATCTCATTGCTATGAGCTGCAGATAATCAAGTCAAAAAATTACCAGCATTAGATATTGGGTGAATACTCACCGGAAACTGATTGCAGACGACAAAGACGAGGTTAGGCTCACAACACACACCTGCCCAACCACTTCGTTCCATCTCATTTAAGATGGCACGTTGTAGACTCCGGTTGTCGTACTTGAAAGCCTCTGGCCCAAATCCCCAGAAAATCGGATCCCAGTTGAACACAATTGAGCCCGGCTTCTCAAATTCGTCGCTATCAAAAAGCCATGCGTACAAAGAGGTCATGAGCAGGAGGTGGCCTGAGTACATGATGTTTTCGGTCACAACCTATGTTAAGTAACTAAATCAGCACAAGTCCCGACTGCTCTTCGCATGACGGAACAACGAACCGGATCAGCCCATGGCTTTCTTAACTCCTTCAAGTCTGGATCGACCCTGATGCCGCTTTGGCTGGTGAGATACCAGTAGCCCCAGACCTCCCTTCGCAACATCTTGAGAATAAGGTTGCGCATGAGCGGTTGGAAGAGCGAGCGCATAGCAGGCATATGGTGATAGTGTGCTAGTCCAGCCGCATATGCCATAGTAGCCAATTGGTAACGGTAGGCATCCAAGAATTCCTGGCCGGGTTCTTGAGCGCCCATGTGAGGCCAATTCCCATCTGTCGCAGATGCTAGGTTGTGAAAGTGGCGAAGATGTCCTGCTTGTTGCCTTGAAAATTTTGGGTATTTGCTGAGGTCAAGGGACAGCTTTGTAGAGACATCATGTTGACTGTCCTCTCCATTCGTCGTAAGGCGAAGAGATTCCACCTGCTGCGTGACTGTGGTGGTGGTGGCCATGACCGTAAGATTAATGGAAACAAGTGCGAGAAAATGTAGGCTTAAGATCGAACAAGAGGAACAAAGCAGAAGTACTTGATCTGTCGTGCGATATTTGGTATTTCGTAGTGGCTATGTTCTGTTCGCTGCAGGTCGGTTCGGCGATATGGCGGTCAGCGCCGGGCGAACTAGCGAACCGTTTGCAACGAAGAGATCAGCAGCGATGAAAGCTCGGTGTGTTAAACAAATACGTCACAGCAGTAAGAGGAAGAACGTGCAATTTGACTGCCGATGCGGGGGTTGGCTTGAAGGAAAGACATTTCAAGGGGTTAATCCACGGAGATTGTCCATTAATAAGGCAGGATCTAATTCCGCACATAATGACCGAAGATGCAGAAAAGTAGGGGACTGCTCTGGGCCCGCAGTCCCAGTCGAGCCGCGGTAGTCTGTAGAAATATCACGGCTTTTGGAAAGACCGCTTTTGCTCCGCGGTTGACCTCGAGTGGACTTTGCATCGGTCGTATCCTAGCCTCTCACGTGATCTCAGTCTGTGCACGCCACAAAGGCTCCAAATTCTTGCTCAAGTCAGTTAGTTAGTTTCCAGATAAGCACCAATAATGATATAATATGCCACCAGCGTGATCCTTTCAGGCTATCATCGGCAACGCAAGGCCGCTAGCTTGATTTGGCCCGTATTTAGAGTGACAGGGATGGCTCTGCGACATCTCGACCTCAACTTCTTTAGGTAATCAGTAGACGCATGCTTGAATTATTGAATACCTTACCAGTCTTTAATGCGTTTCCTCCTGACCTCTAAGCATTTCCAAATTGCCTCCTGTTGGAGAAGGCCACGCTTACACATGGAGATGAGCGCTATTTTCCCTGATTAGCTCTGTATGGCGGCTCTGCGTTGCCACACTGCTAGGATATTCAAAGTGCTGTCAACCATGGACAATATTCGAATCATCCACCAAACTCCAGCTGTGTTTCAAAGAAGTTTCGAGATACATTCGCAGCTCAGATGTCGGCGTCCCTGATGTGGATTCAATACGATTACCAAAACCGCCCCATCAACGGATTGACGGGCCCCCCATGGACGCGGCGTCCGCACAAGAAGTCTCGAGGAGGGTGCCAAGAATGCAAGAGGCGGCGAATCAAAGTAGGTTAATCCCACTATTCACAAGATTTCGATCTAATTCGAACAACAGTGTGACGAGGAACGTCCCCAATGCGGACAGTGCATGGCGAGCTCTGCGGCATGCTGCTACAGCAAATCCACCCGAAATGGCCGTATCGACCACCACGCCGACTTCGATGACATTAGCCGATCCGCCAGCCCGTTAATATTGGAAGGCAAGGTTTCTGAAGTTGATGTCTTTGAGGCGGCCATCGACTCGATTGCAGATATGCAAGGCTGGCCGAAGATAGCGTCAAACCGGACCTACGTTGAGCTTCTTTCACACTTCCGTAATCAGACCGTGACAACGATTAGCTCACCTACTGGCCAGGAGATTATTCTTTCGTATGTCACTCGGTTTTTCGCTCTCTGCCCGGTTCTCCTGCATCCTGTCCTGGCATTGACCTCGGCCCATCTCACCTCTGTTGGAGCTCAATCCCATCATCTCCAAGTAACCTCGCTATACCACACTCAACTGGCCTTAAACCTCTACAACTTCAAGCTCCATAGGATGCGAGCGCGTCAGGAGAGGGATGCAGTGATAGCACCTTGTCTTATCCTCACAGCACTGTTCTTCACCAGTGGGGAGCCCTGGATATTTCCGGATCCAGAGTCTCCTAACAAGCTAGCCTGGCCAACATTGCTCTCTGGCTTATGGTTACTGTTCCAATCTCCGGAGTTCCAACCTAATGAGAGCTCTTGGTTGCCTTTCATCCGCGAATCTCAAATAATCGTTGCTACTGCACCAACAAGAGCGGGGCCTGGGGAGTGTCTCGTTAGGTTGCTGCATGATATCGTGACTGAGAGTCATAACCATTTGGGCGATGAGTTTCTTGAGGGCGAGCGCACGAATTCATACCTGCCGGCCTTGCACGCGTTAGCTCCTGTTCTCAAAGCACATTTCGATCCGGACACCAAAACATTGGGCGGCCCATGCGTGGACGTCGCCGACTTTGTCTCACTCATGCGATTTCCGTCGCATCTATGCAGTGAATTTATCAAACGTCTCTCAGAACATGACAATACTGCGCTACTACTCGTCGGCTTTTGGTTCGCGCTGGTGGCTCAACTTCAGCATTGTCAGTGGTGGTGCTTGCGGCGGGCTCTTACTGAAGGCAGAGCTATTTATTCATGCTTAAGCAAGGCACCGCCCATCAATTGGAAGTTTGATCAGGCTCTTCTCGTCCTTTCAAGTGTATTCGCAGACACACCTTCCATCTGATAATAAAATACACAAACTTTCAGACTTCCATACCTGCCGTAAGCGGCTTTCTTATCTATAAGACACTGGTCATACTCGATGCTGCTGTTTGACCAGATTTAGCTCACTCGTGAATGCACTGGCATCTACTGGTTCACTACCGCAGAAGCGTTGCTATTTGCGCGTCTAGCCGTATAGCTTATGGCTAAAGGCTCTTCATCGTCGTTCATGAAGTCTCCGTTGACTTGAGCCTAGTGTAAGATACATCATACGTGGTATCACTCTTCTACGACGACACGACCATACTCGAAACCAGAACGAGTTTTGCAAATACCATTCTTCCGCCGGCCGCACACACGTTTGAAGTATCCATCAGGTAAACGGGTAGCCTTATTCTATTCCAAATCGCATAGCATTACAACCTTCCTGACTCTGTAGTCAGTTTTTCTTCCGAACTGGGATGCGAAGCTTTGCAGGATGGATTATATATACTGGGGTACTTCTTCCAATCCCGTACGTATGATGCTGAGATCTGACTTAATCCTCCTACCTGCCATTCTTCCAAGCTGTCACGCAAGATATCTGAAACTCAGTCATATTTACGCTTATCCCTCTTCTGCTGTCGTATGCGTGGTGCTGAGACTTTACTTGATCCCGCACTTACCCTTCTTCCGCGCCAGCAAGCAAGCCCTTCGACGGTTAACTATATTCTTGGATATCCTTCGTCCGGTCCCATATACACAAAATTCGCAATTTCCTTCATTCCGTAGCTGTCATTTTTCCCAGCTGGCATACCAGGATCGAAGCGTCAATCTAATCAAGAGAGGTCCTTCTTCTATTCCCGTAGGCCACGGTAGGAAGCGAGGCTCCGGCCAAAGGGTCAATCATGAAAAACATGGTGATTGCTGAGTGTGTTTGTGAAGGATTTTCGCGCCTGCGTTGGTGTCTCTGGAAGAAGAAGGACGGAGAGACAAAGAGCAGAAGAGAGGGAGAGGGCCCTTAAATACTCTGGTGGAAGCAGAGCAAAACCACATATGCACTCACATATGCGATTATTCCATCTGCTTCCCCCCTCCGATGAATCGCCTCTGAGGGGCTTGTGCCGCACAGTATTTCGGCCTCGTTTTACTCTCTATTGTCATTCTTCTGTGCTGGGATGCATGGCCTTGAAGGGTTAGTTATACCTGTACATATACCTCCTCTACTCCCATAACGGCATCTTTAAACTTAGCTTAACTCTAAGCGTGCCCGTCTTTCTGGCAAATGCCCAAGCTATCTGAGCATATACTGGAATCGCTAGTCCCTCTCTTCTAAGCCAGCGTCGATGATGTCAAAACGCATGGAGATTCCACGAGCGTGCTTCTTCTGACGCAAGGCGCATGACGCCGGAGGTTGGATTAGGGATCCAATTCACCCACTTCGAATGATAGCTTACGTGGAGTGAATGCAGTATAGTCAGCAAAGAGAGCACTGTTTCAGCGACGATTCACGATTCACGGCACATCCAAGTGAACAGGAGGAGAAAGTCGCTCAACTCATTGGGTATCTCTGTCAAACCCCTCCATCCCGTCCCATAACGCCACGCAATGCAATGTCGAAAGTCAATGCTGCAAGTCAATGTCGAAAACCGCAGAACCTACTCTGCAGCCGGTCCTCCCTTCCGTCCACGGCCACGGCGACGAGGCGCCGGCCGTCCACCTCTCGTCGGTGGCCCTGCTCCCGGTCGTGGCGGCAGCGGGTGCTTATTCTGCATGTCTTTAGCTATTTGACAAAGCTGATGCGAAGAGGTAGATTCACGCGACGCGCAGGCGGCTCCTTCTTTGGTCGCTTGCTCAGGACCGCCACCAAGTCATCCTCGTCATCGTCCTCGAGGCCCTTGAGCTGCTCCGCACGTGGAGGTGGAGCGCCGGCATGGTGCCTGCGACCATGCGGGTCGAACTTATGGAGTCGGGATGGCGGCGGTGGCATGTCTTCGTACCGCATTGGCGGCTTGATCTGCGCGGCTTCAGTGAGGTACCGGTTTGCTTCCTTCGCCGAGAACGGGGTCCTCTCTCCCTCCTTGGGGTGCGGGCGGTCGGGGCAGTCGTCGCCGAAGTGGGTGTTCGCACCGCAGGCGTAGCAGCTGACGATCATCCTGTCGACCTTTCTGATCTCTTCCTTCCACGGAAGGAAAGAGCGGAAGCGAAAGTAGCATTCTGGTTCGGCGTGGCCGACATCATCGCAGGTGCTGCAGCGTGTGGAAGAGGACATTTTGAGAGCGTGATTTTTGGTTGTATGTTTCTCAAAATGTGAGGTTTGTGTGTTGTTTGTTGTTGAAAAATCCCAGAGGAAAGAGGATATAACATGAAAGAGGTGCACGTGCAACTTAGTAACTAATTACTAAGCTGAGGCTGGCACATTTGGACAACCCCTGCTAGCGCACGGAAATCTTGGCATGCAAGCGTGGGAATTTTTTAGTGGGTCGTCGTTTTGCTCCCACCGACTTCCATTCCATGCGTCGTTCAAAGGCCCAGTGAGCGGTTTCTTTGACGATTCGGTCACCATGGCGTTTGCAAGAGAACACGTTCGCCGGATTAAGCGTGAGAAAAAGGAGGCCGAGAAGCGGGAGAAAAAGGAGGCCGAGAAGCGCAAGGAGCAGAAAGATGAGAAAGCGGCAGCGAAGGAGCTTCGCAAGCGAAAACGCGCCGAAGAGCCAGACGAAGAAATCGAAATCGACGTTAACCTCCCTGAGCCTCCGTCACGAAAAGCCCTCCGCAAAGCGAAGAAGCAGAAGACTGACGTGCCCGAGTCTGACACTAAATCAGCGAAAACGAAGCGCTCGAAAGACTCCAATGATGAATCTCAAGACCCCTCCGAAGCCCAGAACAATGCCTCAAAAGAGCGCGGCAAGTATGGCATTTGGATCGGCAATCTTCCTTGGACGTGCGATTACCTTACGCTCAAATCCTTCTTCATCGTGAACACCAATGGAAGCATCAAGGACAAGCACATCACAAGGATGTATATGCCGAGACCCGCGGACAAGCCGGACCACTTTAACAAAGGCTTTGCATACGTAGATTTCTCGAAGGAGGAGCATGTGGAAGCAGCGCTTGCGTTGAGCGAGAAGCAGATGGGCACCAGGCCTGTGTTGATCAAGAATTCGAAAAATTTCGAAGGTCGGCCAAGTAAAGAGGAGAAGAAGGATGGGCAGGCGAATGGAGCGACACAAACAGTTGGTGAGAAGCCACCGAACGAGCGTATCTTTGTCGGAAATTTGGGGTACGAGGTCACAAAGGATGAGCTGAGAGAACACTTCGCTCAGTGTGGAGAAGTGTCGGATGTGTTTATGGCCACTTTCGAGGATACCGGCAAGTGCAAAGGTTTTGCTTGGGTCACATTTGCGGATGTCGAGAGTGCAAAGGCTGCTGTCAGAGGGTGGATACACAAATCACAGGAAGACAGTGGCAGTGAGGAAGAGCCCGAGGAAGATGCAGAGGAAGAGAAGAAGGGCAAGAAAAAGGCAAAGAAGCCACGCAAATGGTTCGTCAACAAGATGCATGGTCGTGTATTACGTTGCGAATTTGCCGAAGACGCCTCGACAAGATATCAGAAGCGGTTTGGCAAAGGAGCTAAAAGTCGACAAGCAAACGCGGGTGATGATGTAGAAGGAGCAGCTGATGGCACTCTTGAGAATGGGGAGGCCGCTCAAGAAGTCTCCAATGGATCGAGTGCACTAAAAGGGCCATCGAACTTCTCGAGAGACCCGAAGCAGAGGGAATGGAAGCGTGATCCCCGTACCATTAAGCCGGGGGCTGCTCACGCGAACGCACAGCGTGCTTCAGGAGCTATGGTGGCAGCGCAAGGGACGAAGATCGTCTTTGATGACTGAGAACGGGAGTGTTTCTTGTTATTCATGTCGTCTACGCTGAATTGGTAGCTATGACGGCATACGGGAATGGAGTCAACTATCATGATAGCAATGCGTCTCATAACACAAATAAGAAAGCCGCCAGGGCCTCCTTTCTACCCTTGATATGGTACCTAGCTCGGGCGATAAAGTAGCTGCGTGCGATGAAGTCGAAAGCGTGTAGTGCGGATGATTGTTCGTCTTCAGCACATGCGAGAGCATCCGTGAAAGCTTGATTCAATCTGCTTAGGACGGCTTTTGTTGAAAATGCACAACTTCAACAGGCGCAGTCTGTATCAGTTGAAGAGGACATGCCTCGTAGAAACTCGGTAGCCATAGCTGAACCTTTTCTTCATTCTCGAGCTTCAGCAGCGACGTTGGGACAGCTGATGGTTAACAGCTCTCCCGAGAACCCTGCGGCCGGGTTTGTACCGTTGGGCCAATAACGCAGTTCCCTGATAAACGTCGAGAACGTCAGATGGCCGACGAGGATGATGCGAGCCTCCTGCATCGCTTGATATTGCGCGACTATAAGCAGTAGGATAATTGACTCCGCAAACGATGTAAAAGGAGAGGCTGGTGGTGATGGAGATAAGCATTTACCGCATGCGTCTACTTCGTATAGGAGTCGCCAAGAAAGGGCTGGCGATGGGCGTGGGAGCCCCTATCAAATCGCACGCGATCTGCTGCTGTAGCTGTGTAATCGAAACATGCAAACGGGTACAAGACCCTGCTCGCCAAACTTCCCAAACTCCCGGCGACGCACTCAGCCGAACCTTTCATCTTGCGGCTCCAGCTGATCGCCGGACCCAGAGTGCTGGTCGCTGATCTTCCACGGCGTCGAGACATACTCGCACTGCATGCAGAAGGTCACAGAGGTGCATTGATCGCCTCTTTCGAGCACGACACGGAGTGTGCAAGACGATTCTAACGATGCAGTGAGCGCGGTGTGCCTATCGATAGGGCCTGCTAAAGCCCCTGCGCGCGCTGCTAAGATTAGCTCGAGAGACGATCCGAATGGCGGAAAGAAGGGTCTCGGCAGGACCGCCTAGTCAATCAAGATGCTACCGCTCCCTGTCTCCCAACACGCGTGCAATCTGATTATATATGTGTCTTACCAAACAAACATTATGCGCATAGCAGCTGAGTCGGTCGGCGCAGAGGAAGCCTGCTCAAGCATTCCGCTGAGCGGGCAAGCGAGCGTGCCTGCCAGAGAGGCGACGCCGGAAGCAGATTAGTCAGGTGAAATGTTATACTCGTCCCCGGTCGCTGCCAAGGCGAGCGTCTGAGGCAGCACTCGCCTTTCCGCGTCTAGAATTGGGCGGGAGGCGTCGCTGCGCTTCTGCGCCCACCCAATCAAGCCCGCCCACCACGTTAGATTTGCAGCGAAGATCTGTGCAAAGCCTCCCTACCCATCAGCCCCAAAAGTCCCACCGACTCCGCCGCGCCGTGGAACTATCAGGGGCGTACGGGTGCGCTGCGCTCAGACTTAGAAATCTATCGTGTCGTGCTCCCTTTTCCTGTTCCTCAAAACCCACCCGCGGGACCACCTCTCCGTCACTCTCTCCCCCCAAATCTTTTCGTCACACTCCTTCGTTGCATTAATACAGAGTGTGGGACAGCCAACCCTCCGGCTTACCTCACTCCCTTTTCCGCCTTCGCCGAACCTATAAACCTTTGTCCTCCTCCACTAATTTGACCTGCACACAACAACCACAATGTCCGTTTTCCGGTCGCGAGCAGCCCAGCTCGCGGGTACCTTTGGATGCGTCTTAGTTCTTTTCTTTGTCTTCGGCCTTCCTTCCCCTCAGACAGCCACGCAGTGGAGCGAGCAGTTAAGCGCGAGACTCTCGCTCTCAAAGTCTGAGCTGGAGGAGATACCGAAGCACCTGCGCGATGTCTACAACGAGACCCTCGGAGTAAGTTACGAAAGACAGAAACCCATGTTTTGGCGTAAGTGTGATGCTAACATAGAAAAGTTCGAGAAAATCTTCGTAATCAACTTGCCTTCGCGAACCGACTACCACGATGCGCTTACTCTTGCCGCGGCGGGAACTGGCCTCAAGCTGGACTGGATCGATGCTGTTAAGGGCGAAGATGTCGATGAGAGGGTTCTCCCGCCAGGAGGTATCCAAACGAATTTGGTTGCCGGCAAGCGAGGCTGCTGGAGAAGCCATTTGGATGCTCTGACAAGGTGAGCGAAAAATGACATCCCTACGCTCTTTTCCCATCAAAGTGGAAGGTGTGCTCTTAAAGTCAGTGGCTAACATTCTCCAAACAGGATGGTCGAGGAGAATATCCAGTCCGCACTGATCATCGAAGGCGACGCCGACTGGGACGTCCGCATCAAGTCCGAGATGTACAACTTCGCGCAAGCATCGAACATGCTTCTCCAACCGCTCGCCAGCTCCTCCGACTACGCCCCAGAGTTCGCCGACGCCACGTACGCAAACCCATCCAAATCCGCCGACGGCGACGAAATCGACTTCCACAACCCGCCCATGACCAAGGCCCCCACGGGCTCGCCCTACGGCGACGGCTGGGACCTCTTCTGGATCGGCCACTGCGGCACCATGTTCCCCACTCGCGAAGATACGCCCGACACGCCGCGCGGACGTGTCGTCCAGACCGACGACCCCACCGTGCCCGAGTACCGCCACTTCACGTACTACTTCGAGAAGGAGAAGACGGTCAAGACCAACTACGCCAACCACACGCGCTTCTACTTCCATACGCGGCAGAACGTGTGCACGATCGCCTACGCTATCAGCCAGGAGGGCGCGCGCAAGCTGCTGTACGAGCTGGGCCTGCACAAGATGAACGACCCGCAGGATCTCATGCACAGGCAGTTCTGCGACGGCAGGAAGGGCCGCAGGCACCACACCTGCCTCACCACCATCCCCGAGCTGTTCCAGAGCCACAGGCCCGCGGGCAGCAAGAGCGGCTTCAGCGACATTGATGAGAACACGCAGAAGAGCCAGTCGATTAACGAGCGCGCGTGGACGAGTAATATTCGGTGGAGCGTGCGGATGAACATGCTGAAGCTGGTGGAGAACGAGACGGACTTTGACGACCAGTATCCGGATTCGAAGAAGAAGAAGGATGACAAGAAGGAAGGCGAGAAGAAGGAGATGAAGGAGAAGAAAGATTGAGTCGACGCAGATGATTGAAGATGGATGAAGCTCTCTTTATGATTCGTTGGGCACGGAGGAGTATGAAGGACGGCGGATGGACTGGCGCCTTCTTCTACTTTGCCAGCCCACCGCGTTCGAGACGATTGACGCTTGGGGAATGTGTTTCTCGATACCTACGTTTTTTCCGCCTTCTCCGTCGGTCACTTTTACCTCTTCCGCGAACGACGGGAAGCCCTTTTTTCTTCTTCGACCTTTCTTTCCGATGAATATCGGGCGGTCTAGGGCGGCGCTTTGGGTGTTCACGGCTATACCTTGCAGTTTCTCAAGGAACCGGTTTCTCATTGTATATAGCATCCATTAGATGTGCATAGGGGAGTAGGAAAGGGAAATAAGACATGATGCAAAAGCGACTGCACTTCTGAATGGGCGACGAGTCGTTCAAGTAAAGTTTTTTAACCCCTCACAAACCGTTAACTTGTTGAATTGTGGAGGTTCGCCAAAACCCAACGGCCGCGGGGAGCCTACTGCGTAATGCTCATGAACTGCGTTGTTGCGGATATTCAATGACGAGGCCAATTTCGACGCTCAGAGCAATCAGTCGTAATACTGGCACATTGCGTACAACGGGTTGTTTTAAGCTCAATATGCGGTTAACGCCATACTACACACGGAAACATGGTCTATTGACCTCACATGTCGCTGTGCGATGCGGGGGAAGGCGGTCATCATAGACCCCTCTACAGTAGACGCAAAAGATGGGAACTGCTCATCAGGTATCAATTTTGTGAAAGCCCAAGGTTAAACTAAGACACTGGAGCTGGAATTGATACAGTACTCCGTAAGAGGGCATATGATTTCGTTCAGAGACATAGGAAATGGTATCCATTCGCCAGGAGCAACGCCATCATGAACCAAAACCATAGTGCCATATTCAGCGTCCATTCATACTAACCAACCCTTTGCAGCCGCCGGAGCAATATGCTAGGGCGCAGCAACACAATCATTCCCCTCCCCTCAACCTCACGCCCCGGATTACGCGACAGCCGCATGGGCACTCATCCAGGCGGCAAACGCAGTCGGATTCCTCGTCTGAACGAAGACTGAGCCGGGACCTAGTCGCATATTAGCCGCCATAACTAAACGTTAGAAGGTAGGGTAAGCACATACCTGTGAACTTGCACACCAATCCTTCACCCGAAGATATGCCAGAGATGAGGCCGCCGCTGGCGACGCGCTCGAGGACGTACTTGCAGTTCCATGCAACAAGATGGCCGTTGTCTACGAGGTATTTCTCACCTTCATGGAGCTGTACCATTCAATATGCGTCAGTTTTGTTCGGCCTGAAACTTCACGTCAATGGGAGCAAGAGCAGAACTCACATCTTTCCTTACGATCGCCCCGAAACTGGTGATCCACAGCAATCCCACTCCGCTGATCTTGTAGACGAAGAATCCCTCGCCGGAGAACATGGCCTTTGCGAAGCCTTGGTTCTTGTACTCCTTCACGACGCCCTGTGTGCATGCGAGGAACGCGTCCTTGCCCACGTTCCATGCCTCAGAGCCTGTCAGCCTGATGTTTGTGATGTCACCGAGTGCGGGAGGGGCAAGGAGGAGTTCGCCAGGGCCGGTGTAGGTGGAGGTCGCGAGCTCGCCGCCTGCGATGAACTTCTTCATGGAGAATTTGATTGCACCTTTGAGGGTGATGGTAGGGGACATGGCAATCATGACACCTGCATAAGGTCAGCATCCTATTCTTCGTTGACCGCATCTCAATGATGCAACCTCATGACTCTTTAGCCTACGAGGTCACGCTGGGAACTAACCAGGCTTCGCAGTCAGTGGACATCCCACCGCCAACTGTATTGTCAGGATGGTATTGCTGTCCCTGTGTGATACTCTGTAGCTTCCGCCATTGAATGTGCCCACATCGTCCTGTGTCGCGTGTGCGCCTACAAAGTGCTGTGCCGAGGGAGCACCGCCTGGCATAGAAGCGGCGATACTCGTGTTCAACGGTTGCGAAAGTGGAGGTTGGCTCATGGCCCTATCTTCAACGGCTTGGGTCGGAGGAGGAGCAAACTGTTGCTGGGTCGGAGGAGGTGCGAACTGAGGAGGTTGCGCGGCGGCGCCATTTGAAGGCGGTGGAGGATAGTAGTCTTGCTTCTGCTCTGGTTCTGCTGGCTCCATACTATCAGCTTTCGCAGGCTCTTTGCCTTTGCTCCTGCTCAGGAAGGACGGCATGGTGATGAATATCTATTGCAAGGCAGAGGAGCCAAGAGAGCGCAAAGTCGCGCAGCAAGAGAGGTGAAGGGAGTGGAGAGTATATAGAGAGCCAAGACAAAACAACAGCTTACCTTGCGGGTATCCCGACTTCTCCGGAGGCGCTGGAATTTCTGGTCAGCGGGCGGAAACTTGGCGCGCTTCATATGGCGCGAAGGCAGAGCTGATCAGGTGTCGCGAGGGCTTACGAGGGTAGAATTGACCGCCAGGCGGAGGTGGGTAATCGGACATTCTGGCGTGATTGGACAAGTACTTTGTGCAAGGTAGCTGGCTCTAGATGTAGCTGGAGATGAAACGTATGCCCCGTCGCACAGATATTGCGGGCGTGAGGTGCGTTGCTGCAGTCGAGGTAATTGCTAAGTTAAGAGAATTTGGCGATGCGGCACCGTCAGCCCTGCGCCGAGCTTACTTAGCAGTCGCCGGATTTTGAATAGTCGCCCCAAGATAAACGGAGTGAGGAATTGCTGGGCGCGTTAGATGAAACGAAGGAGACAGAAAAGGTCCTTGGAGGAGCAGATCTCAGCAGTTGCGGTGCTTTTGTATATTGTAGATGGGAGCACAGCTGCAGGCATGCCGCCCCTCATTGGCGGGGCTCGGACGCCTGCTCTTCCCTAGGCGCCGGCTATTAATAGCTGACGAGTGCCAAGCTACCACCAGCGTTCCTAGCGCTGGAGCTGGAACTGGGGCTCACGTCTTCGGATAGAAGTCGTCTCATGGTAAATGTACGTTATAGTGCTAGAGTGTCATCAGAAGTCTCCTTTGAATTGCTTTCATGGTGTTGTAGTTCTACATTGAGATGTTCGCCACCCAATGGCCTCCCTCCACGCACACCCTTCCGCTGACAATTGTAACTCCTCCGCTCCGCTGTACCCAGGCTCTGAAGCCTTTATTGGGTGCAAACATCCTGCCTCCGCTTCGGCGGAACTGTAGCGATGATGGTGGCATTGGAGTACCGAGCTCCAAGTCCCGGCTCGTTGCCGTACTATTAAATCGTCAGCGAGAGTTGATTCAGTGCAAGAAGCGAAACTCACTGCCAGGTAGGCATACGCAACTTGTGCGTTGTCTGGCCTCTTGTTGAGCCACAGCACCTTGAGGCGATCTGATAGTCCCCAGTGCTCCTCCCAGTCACGACCGTCGTCCATGGTCATGCCTTCAATGCCACGATTTTCACGAACTCGCAGGGGCCAGAGCTCATCGCCGACGATGGCGTTCTCTAGGTACCTACACTCAGCAGGAACTAGTGGCTCGCCATTCTCGCCATCGGATTCCCATTCGTCGTACTCATCTTCCTCATCTTCTTCAAACTCGTCGTAGAAATGGAAGTTTTCTTTTAACGTCGGGCGAAGCAAAGGTTTGAGGTCGAGGGAGTGCAGCACGTAGAACATGGCCATGTCGATGCCCTTCAGCGACCACTGGCTCATCGGTACGTTTGAGGTGTGCGCATAGGCATGCGTGCAATAGAAACCGAGCGTGCCTCCTGCGATTATTCATTAGCCCGAACACTCGAGACGCTGCAAATTGATAGGGACGTAAGCATCTACCTTTAGTCATGAAGTTCTTGATCTTTACTAGCTTCTCCACTGTCTCGTGCAGAGGAAGCTTGCAGGGTAAGAGCTTGGGAATAACACTTTCCATTTCGACGAACAAGTTGTAGGTCAGCGTGATGCGGTGTCCGGACGACACCTCCAGTACTTCGTGCTCGCAGTCGCTGTAGAACGCAGCCCACTGAATGTGGTTGGAAGCTCTCTTCCACCAGTTGTATATGACAGCTTTACCATCGTGGCGGGCGGCCAGTGAACCGCCTTCGTGCTGAGATGGAAGGCAGACAACAAGGGAACCGAATTGGAGCGAGGAACGAGGCGTGTCAACGTGAGGCCTGAACTTTCCAGAGGGGCCAGAGTAGATCTATCAAAGTCGTCAGTAGTTTTATTAGTATTATCCCATATTATCCCATATTATCCCATGCAACAACGTACGTTCAGGTTGTACAACTCTGCACGAACTGTCCGTTTGTAGGCCTTCTGACCCTCAACATTCGGCAGCAGCATCCTCTCAATGATGCGGACAATTCCCACGCTGTACGGGTCGAATGTCGTGCAGAACTCAGTATTATCCAACTTAATCGCCTTGCGGTATGTCTCGTCATACACGTCCTTGCCGTCGTGGCCGAAGGTAGCGGGACTGCAGCACTTGATAAGTGCGGCGAGAGAATCGGCTTCGTTTTCGACAGGGAGCGTGACTTTGCGAGAGGCGCCGGTAACTGTTAATAGTCAGCGATGATCCGACAGCGTTGCCCTGTGAGGATGTTATTCACCAAGATCGTCCTGAACATCGTAGCGAATAACGATAGGCCCACCGGTCTGCTCTTGAGTGAAAATATCCTCCTTGCCCTTGATGGGCTGCTCATTACCCTTCTCCTTGTCTTTGGGATGCTCCACTTTTGCCTCTCCTTGAACACCACCCTGCGATGGGCGCGTATCCTCGGTCGGAAGGGTGTCGTCAGCTGTACCAATCTTAATCTTGCCTCCGCAGGTGAAGACAGCGTGCCCCTTCGCGTTGTCAACGGCTTGCTGGATCCCCTTCAGAGCGTCTTGGAGGGGTGAGGATGCCACCTGGGTTGGGGGAGGGTTCGACATCTCTGCTCGAGGAGTCGTCGATGCCATGTTAGGATTCCCCAGTTTGTGCTCAATCTTTCCGTGATGCTTAATGTGACAAACGAGACGGCTGGGATGGAATGTCGCTGGGAGAATGCGAAGGGTTTTAAGCGCGTGAGAGCGCGTTTGCAATGAAATCAAGCCCTAAACGTGCGTTGTTAGTGATGCAAATACCCGCACTTCAGCGCCCCAAGGAATGAGATGACCTGCAGGGCGGTTCGCTTTGGCGAGTAAATGAGGTGAGCATATTAGGGCTGTAGAAGCAGGTTGGACTTTTCAAGATAGATAGACCTTCTTTGTGTAAGTACGATAGTTTAGCATACGACAAACGAGCATCAATTCAACCGAATCTCTTGTGCTGAAGCAGTTCTCTCTCAATGCTAGCTACGCTAGCCGTGGGGTTTCCCTGAGCAGAGCGGCCACCGCGCCTCTCTAGGCTCACAAATGTGATCAATGTGAACGGCGGCGTGAGAGTCGTGTATATACCTTGCAAAAAATAATGTATATATAGTACTATATTAATTAAGTGCACATCAGCTTGAACATGTTGTTGTGGCGGCACAATATGTTGAAGGGCAAAAAAACAAAAAAAAGAAATGGCAACTCCCGGATTCGAACAGAATGGCAAAACTATACGGCGAACCGTTATAGAACCCCTTTTACTCCGGAGACGTTTAGGAACCGGTGCCATCGAGATGGGAGGAGTTTTAGCCTTTTGTAGAAATCGTACCGTAGTCCAGACCGCCCCTAGGATGTAACTTGTGCTTACTATAATTCAGCGCTACCACGCTAACCAAATGAGACATTTAGTTATCGTGCAGGGGTAGGTTGGAGACTGCGTTCCGAAATCTGATGGGTTAGAAAAAGTAAGTTGTATATATGTGTACAAAATTTAAGCCCCACCTCCCAAATAACTCTGTCAATCCTGCACGCAGCACGCTGTAAAGCACAGACAAGCCTCAGAAGCCTCTCTAAGTGTCTCTGAAGCTTACTGCGGCATTAAAATATTATATTTTGCTGTTGTCGTCGCGGTCACCCAAGGAGGGGGCCTGGGGCGGGCTGCGCAGCAATATTAAAACTTCTGCAGCGAACCCTCCTCTTAAACTCAACACCACCTTCCGGCCAGGTAAACACTAACAGATACACAGGGAAGCAAAGCAGACTGCTAAGTTGAACAGATTTAAGAGTTTCCAAGACGGTTACAGCGAAAGTGGGCATATGCGCCTGGTGACGCGCCCTGGGAGAACGAAATGCGGCAAATATTGTGACAAGCACTCGCTGGACTAAGAGTTTGAGCGAAGCGAGACGTTGCAAGCTTGAATGCCGAAAAGAGCAAAGAATTATAAAGGTTAAGAAAGGCATATACGACTGGTGGCGGCTGCAGTATTGTGTTGATAAGGGACATATGCGCCGCTGGTGACAGCGATGCCACCATTTGGAGCCGACTCATCCCCCAGCACCACATGCATCTGGTGCTGATGTGTTCGTTATCTGATGAGGTGGTAGGGCCTTGATTCCTTTGTAACACGAGGCGCGCAGTGCGAAGTTCGGTGCGGCCTGAAGCTCGAGATCGCAGACGGTGGTCTTGAGGGCTCGATCGCGTCGAGGGGTGTGCTCGGATGGTACTTCGATGCCTCTTAAGAGCCATCATCTGCTTTGATCTCGTTGAGATGGACGACCTTGAAACGCGCGAGGCTGATTGGGGCCATCATGAGCCCCGAATCCGTCGGCGTCTGGCTACTGTCAGCTCAACCACGAACTGCATGACCACAATAGGTGTCCATACGAACCGCTCGAGGCATCCAGTCAATCTGGGCAGCTTTCTCTGATGGAAAAGGGCCTGGAAATGATCCAGATCGAATCATGGCGGACGTCAAAAGATGAGACGACGTCGGACGGAATCAGCTGCATGGCCCCCTTGCCGAACGCCAAGTGTGGGGATCACTCATCGCAAGCCTTCTCCACCATCGACTTCGCCCAAGCCGCGTATCATCTGCGTAATACGTCATTGCATCGCGATTCGAAGTAATTTTTGACCATCTCAGCTCCATGCGCAATGATGTGCTTACCGTATGACCCCTCAGTTACCTTGTCCATAAGTATAAACGTTCCGCATTCCCCGCCGTTGGAATTTTCGGCTCCAGCAACGGTAGGCTCGCTGTAGCTAGAGTATCTCCTTCTTCTGGCGTTTATACAGTCTGGTCTGTCCATCTCTATATTTTGTCAACTTCGTGTTGGTTGTAGTGACAGCCTACGCTTTCTCTTTACAACGCAGAAATGGAAGCTCCGTCAGCCACCAAAGAGACAAACGGCCCTACCAATGGCCAAGCACACCCTCCTCCAGATATGTATCTGCAGCCCACACAGCGTGCAACCGGGAATTTCACCGAGGAACTGGAAGGCCAGAAGACGTCAGAAAACATATCCGGCATACGTTCCGCTTTAGGACTCCATTCAAACGCTCCGATCGCTGAAGAGCATGACTTAGCGGAACACCAAGATCTAATGTGGAGTCGAGTCAAGCTCGCCCTCAGAGAGCCACTGGCAGAGTTCTTTGGAGTATTCATACTCGTGCTATTTGGAGACGGCAGTGTGGCACAGGTCCTACTAAGCAACAAGGCTGGGACTTCGACCCAGACTACAGCGCCAGGCGGTAGTGGGTTTGGGGCATATCAAAGCATATCTTGGGGGTATGTAATGTCACTGTGTCCGTTTCATGGTTCTCACTGATAGTCCTTATAGATGGGGCCTTGGGGTCATGCTGGGTATCTACGTCGCTGGGGATAGCGGTGCATACGTAAGGAATTCGACTGAGTATAGATTAGAGTGATATGCTTATAGGCACGCTTCAGCTAAACCCTGCAATCACCTTTGCAAATTGTTACTACCGACAACTACCTTGGAGGAGATTCCCAATGTACTTTCTGGCTCAATTCTTGGGGGGATTTGTCGCTGCTGGTAAGCTGTTCCGTTCTACAACATGAAATAGAACTATACTGATTTGCTCCATTAAAGGCGTCATATATGCAAACTATGTAAATGCCATAAACGCCTACGAGGGTGGCCCAGGCCTGAGGACAGTGCCGCCAGCACCAAATGCCACAGCTGGCGTCTTCTGCACGTATCCGCAGCCATTCCTCACGAAAACGAGCCAATTCTTTTCGGAGTTTATTGCTTCTACCATTCTCATGTTTGTTATTTTCGCACTAAAGGATGAGTCGAACAACGGCGCAAGCAAGGTGACACCATGCTGAGACCTTGGAAGCGTATGCTAATTCTTACAGGGTGGCGGTAACTGGTTTCCACTTGGTCTCTTTTTCCTGATTTTTGGCCTCGGTGCTTGCTTCGGCTGGGAAACTGGCTATGCGATTAATTTTGCTCGAGACTTTGGCCCACGCCTTATGTCTTTTGCATTGGGTTACGGCCATGAAGTCTGGTCTGCTGGTGGCTACTACTTTTGGGTAAGATTCGTTGCTCCTATCTATTCTAGGGATGTACTGATCCTAACAAACAGATCCCAATGGTGGCGCCTTTCTGCGGGTGTTGGTTTGGGGGGTTGTTGTACGATGGCTTCATTTATACAGGGGAGTCACCAGTCAATACGCCCTGGCTGGGGCTAAAGTACCTGATACGCCCCGATCTTGCGGTGAAGGCAAGAATAGAACGAAGGAGACGATTGGAGGCGCAAGGGACGCCGGTTTGATCTTTCCTGTAAATGTCCAATTCACACTTCTATACGCTACGGCTGCGACAGGTTCGAATCATGTATTATTACTCTCTATCGCAACAAGCTGAGCTACTTCTTGATCAATCATCCATTTCCTGACACTGTCCATAACCTGCTCCAGACTCGATCCGCCCTCAATTGCATCTTCCAGGCTGTGAATCGAAAATCCGCTCCTATGGTCTGTGACTCTCTGTTGCTGGAAATTGTACGTCCTGATCTTATCACCTCGCCCAACCTTTGCAACGCCTACAACGCTCCTCTTCATATCTCTCATTTCGTCTTCTCTTGCCTCCCGTCGTATCTGGGCTATTCTTGATCGCAGCAACCGCCAAGCCTTGTCTCTGTTCGCGATTTGAGATCTTGAATCTTGAATGGAAACGGTCGTGTTGGTTGGAATATGCGTCAAGCGGACAGCAGACTCCGTCTTGTTCACATGTTGTCCACCTGCGCCTCTGGCACGCATCACTTCTTGCCGGACCTCCTTTAGATCGATGAAGAAATCGCTCTTCGGGTCGTTGAAATCCTCACCGCTAGCATGGTCATCCGGAAATGAGGGCAATACGAGGACGGAAGCGGCACTCGTGTGAACTCGCCCCTTCGCTTCTGTAGCAGGCACTCTCTGTACGCGATGCACACCAGCTTCACAGCGAAGCTTCCCATACGCTCCTGTGCCATTTACTTCCATTATCGCTTCCGTCAACTGGCGATCTGAGCCATTGGGGTCTCCTACTCCGTCGGCGTCCTCGTACTTTAGCAGAGAATAGGGCAGGCCACTGTTCACGCAATAACTCTGATACATGTGCAAGAGGTCACCAGCGAATAAAGCAGCCTCTGAGCCGCCGGCGCCAGGACGAATTTCGATGAGGCAGGGTAGGTCTTCGAATGGATGACGAGGGACGAGGCTGTTAGTCAAAGCCTGTGTCGTCGTTTCCAGCGCAGAGTTTGTGTCGCTCACATCGTCGGAGGCCAGGCTTCGGAGCTCGTTATCGGTGGTGGGATCGCGAATGAGATTGTCCAGCTCGCGCAAGGCCTGGAGGTATTAGCTGAATATAGATGATTTCATATTTGCTTGAGTAATTTACATCTTTCAGCCGTTCGAGTTCTTTGAGGAGGTCCGCTGTCCTCGACAGCTCACCTGCTCGCTTTGCCGTCTGTACATCATAGTCCTTCTCTAGCTGCTTCTTGAGAGTCGCGTGCTCGGATGCAATTGCGCGAGCTCGAGTGAGGAGATTCTCGGAGAGATGCGAGAGCCGAGTTGTGGTGCGGAAGGAGCGCTGCCAGCGTCTGCTGGGGCGCTCAATTGCCCTGAACAAGCATCTGGAGCATATCCAGGCGCTTCTGAGCATGTCCTAGCGGATTAAAGGTGTAAATAGGCCAGCGCAAGGGATCTTGTGGAAGCGTTCGACGCGCATGGAAATTTCGGCCACCACGTGAGCACGTGCCCAGGGATTTTAGGTCCACATCTTCCCGAGTCGCGGGGATTTACCTAATAGAGTCCATATCTCTAATACTCATTTTCCAATCAAGGATGACGAGAGAGAGACATGGGAACATGTTCGGTAGGCAACTGCCGATGCTGGACGCGACGTGCGGACTTCTTCGCTCCATCAAGCATACTGGCAAAGGCGGCTATCGATGGACGCACAGCATTCCGCTGGCAGTGATGCAGAGAAGACGTTTCCGATCCCGGCTCCGAAGTATGGAAATAAATCCATTTCACTTTGACTGTTTTGCTTCTTTCACGCTTTCTTGTTCAGACACGGCTTAATCATCTGAGAACATCTCTCAGCTTGAGCAATTGACTCCATCCGGCAGCGTAGAAGCATCTCCACCTTCCTTATTCGAACAGCACGCGTATATCTCTAGCACCGATTACGGCACTGAGCGCGGTGGTACGATTTCGTGGAACCCAGAGGCTTCTTCAAATCTACAACCACACTATCCGCTCACGCCAATTTCAATCCTTCATAATGAACGGTGCCACTACGGACAACGCGGCTCTCAACGCCAGCAATATTTATCCTGCTTCAGATCCCAAATTTATTTACTTCCCGAGCCGTCGAAGCACTGTGCACAGTACGAAGGGCATAGTCTCTTCTACACAGCCCTTGGCAAGCCAATGCGGAATCGACGTATTGAGGAGAGGAGGAAATGCCGCGGTAAGAAAATGAAATGCTTTCAATCCATGGCATCGACATCCTGACGTAAAGCACACAGGATGCTGCTGTTGCGGTGGCGGCTGGCCTTAACATGACCGAGCCAGGCTCGACAGGTATTGGCGGAGATATGTTTTGTTTGTTCTACGAAGCGAAAACGAACAAGGTGCATGCGCTCAATGGTTCTGGACGATCTGGTGCCAACGTAACGCTAGACCAAGTTCGCAAAGACTTGAAGATTCCCGAGGGCACAGTCGGCGCCATACCGATGACGAGTGTTCATGCTGTGAGTGTTCCAGGTGCGGCAGCAGGATGGGTCGACACGGTTGAGAAGTTTGGAAGCGGCAAGTTGACCATGGAGGAAGTATTGGCTCCGGCCATCGAGCTTGGAGAGAAGGGATTCCCGGTTTCCGAACTCTCAGCAACGTTCTGGGCGAATAGCGAGAAATCGATCAGGAAGGCCTCCCCGAATTTTTCAGAGATGCTAAAGAAAGATGCAAAAGCCAAGGACGGCTGTAGAGCTCCGCAACCGGGAGAGATTATGAAGAATCCGACTTTGGCGAATACATTCCGACAAGTAGCTAAACATGGGAAGAAGGGATTTTACGAAGGCCGTGTTGCTGAAGCTCTCGTCAAGGTTGTTCAAGACTTGGGCGGGCATTTAACACTGGAAGACTTAAAATACCACGCAGAGGTTGGTACTCAAGAAACGGAGGCTATCTCACTACTCTTTAATGCATTTGGGGTTGAGAAGCAAGGCGGCGTCGAAGTCTGGGAACATCCACCAAACGGGCAAGGTATTGTTGCGTTGATGGCCTTGGGCATGCTCGAAATACTGGAGAAGGAAGGCAAGATTAAGAACTTGAAGCCAAAGGATCACAACTCGGCCGAGTATGCCAATTCGCCTTTTTAACATGGCATGGCGCTGACCCTCATAGTCATATTCACGCTGTCGTTGAAACCCTCCGAATCGCATTTGCAGATGCGAATTGGTGGGTGACAGATCCAGACGTCGAAAAGGTGCCTACGAAGGAGCTCATCTCACAGAAATACCTCGCGGAGAGAGCAAAACTTTTCCATCCCGAGCATGCATCAGACCTGCTTGACCATGGTTCTCCAGCTCACAACCACTCTGATACAGTCTATTTCGCAGTAACTGACTCTGAAGGCAACGGCATGTCCTTCATCATCAGCAATTACGGAGGTTTCGGTACCTGTATCATCCCCAAGGACTGCGGATTCACGCTACAGAATCGTGCAGCGAATTTCTCGCTCAAAGAAGGCCACCCGAATGTCTTTGCTCCGAAGAAGCGCCCGTATCACACAATCATTCCCGCAATGATCACAAACCCAAAAGACAACTCGCTACATTCCGTATACGGTGTCATGGGAGGCTTCATGCAGCCGCAAGGCCACGTCCAGGTGCTTCTGAACATGCTGGTGTTCGGCCTCACCCCGCAAGCCGCTCTAGATGCGCCGAGAGTATGCATTGGAGCTGGTATGCCAGATCAGGGCAAAGTGCTTGACCGAACTGTATATCTGGAAGAGGGCATTAAGGACGAGGTTGCACAGGAGCTGGCGAAGCGTGGACATAATGTAAAGCTGATGAGCGGTTACGGCAGGGGCCTGTTTGGGAGAGGTCAGCTCATTCGAAAGCACGAGGAGGATGGCCAGATCGTGTATTCTGCAGGAAGCGATCCTCGTGGAGACGGTGCAGCTTATCCTCTATAAGGAAACTTGATGACCGGTTTGGAAGGTGAGAGCGAAGTCTCATTTGACCTCATGTTTGTGCTGATGAAGGGTGCGACTGCTTAGAGGGCCGCAAATTTACCCATACTTTTAGGATTCCCATTCATCCGAATAATCAGACCGTTTTTACCGTTTAGTGTCTAACTTTCCACTCTCCTCCACCCAAATTCCTGCAGAATGAAAGCATCACCTAAGCTATCACTCATTTATCACGTCCAGAATCCGATAGGCCCTTGATACCTGAAGCTCACAGGTATACCTTGCTTCCTCAAAGTTTCTTTCTCCTCCTCACTATACGTTTCCGCCGTGGGGAACTGATTCGGCTCCAATGGTCCTTCGCTCTCTTTGATAAAACCTAACTCGCATTTCAAAAAGCTGACTTTAGGTTGCCGTTCGTAGAACACGTCGAATCGTGGCCCCAGCGCATCGACGAGGCTGTGAACATCTCCATCTGGATGAAGCTCCTTCCACGGATGAATGCAAGTCTCGCCCTTGCAAGACTTGAGAACGAGGACCAAAGCATCGAGCCGAGGCACGATCTCCCTGAAGGGGCGACCGGCGATGGTGAATGTGGCGGCTATGTGCTCATACTCCGGCGAAAGGAGATTATGCAGTTGACCAGGGTCGCTCTATATTAAGTCAGTAATCGTGCCTATCCGCTGATTTCAGTAATGTGCTAACCTTGACATCGTACAGCTCCGTCTCGTTTGTGCACCAGACCGAGTAATACAGGGAGTAGTCCTCCGATACGACGCGAAGCCCTTTATATGTGTTGTTGCCAACAGTGTGCCTGAGGGAACCAAAGCCGTCACTCCTGTTGAAGTCTCCGTAGTCGCCCCACTTGCCTTCCGGAATTCCCAGGCCCCAAAACTCGATCGTAACGTGGTCATGACGAGCTGTTTGCTCCTCCTCTTCGCTCAATGGAATGGAAGTACCATCGGAATCATCTCGAGGAGCACCGGCGAGTGTCAAGATGGTAGAAGCGAGATCGGTATGTGCACTAACCGCTGTCGAAACTCGCCCAGCCGGAACTCCAGGTCCGCGTACAATAAGTGGAATATTGATGTCAGTATCAAATCCACACTCCTTACCCGGGTGAAGTCGATATTGGCTGATATGGTATCCGTTATCTGTCGTATAAAAGATGTACGTATTATCAAGTTGGCCCGCCTTTTCGACTTTCTGTATCAACTGCTCCACGCTCTCATCCACGGCCTGCAGGGCTCGTAGTCTCGACCGCTGGAACTCGTCATTATAGTCGAGCACAGTCTGGTTTAAACGCGGCAGCTTCTTAATCCAGCTCACGCCACCTTGCTTCTCGGGATTGAAGTTCTCCGTTCGCGGAATCTTGTAGTCCTTGAAAAGATGAGCATGTCTGGCCGCATACTTCGGCGCATCTGATTCCTGGTAGCCATCGTTGCCGAATCCAAAATTGGAGTGTGGCGCAACTGGAGCGTGAACGACAAACCATGGCCGCTCTGGATGCAGTAGAGCTTCGTCTAGGAAAGTGGCTGCTTTCGTTGCGGTCACATCAGGAGAGTACTGCCCCTTATAGCTCGCTGGAGGTGCTCCATTTCGTGTCATGTGTGCATTCAAATAGTCGTACGTATACGGATCTAACAGAAAATCCGATTCATTAAAGCCTGCAACGTACGGCGCATTATAGTTGTCGACATTATGTGCGTTCCAGAGCTTGCCGGTGTAGTACGTATGGTAGCCAGCGTTTTGGAGCCAGATAGGAAGATAATTGTTGTTAATTCCTTGCGACACGACCTTGGGGTAGCCGCCGTAAGGAGGGAAGACGTCTGTTACGTTCGTATTGTGAGCAGCCTTTCCAGTCCAAAGATTGGCCCGTGAAGGGCAGCAGATGGCGACGGTGCAGAAATGCTTGAGGAAAAGAGTGCCCTCTTTGACGAGATGTTTCTGCAGGAGGGGCATGTACTCCAAAGAGTGCATATGCCTAGAACAATTAGTCTCAGTTCTTCGGAATCTAAATGCGGATGCTTAATTGGACTCACAGGTCTTGATCATCGGTTAGGATGAACAAGATATTGGGCTGCTTCGCAGCAATTGCTTGCTGGCCAGCGGCCCAGAGAAGAGCGAAGAGAACTGAGAGCAACTTCATGACATCCGCTCTTCTCGGTTCTTAGAGAAATTGGTTAGTTGAGGAAGGAAATTCATATGTTCAGTAAGTATTTCACGTTTTGCGCTACTCCACAAATATAACCATAAAATCCGCTCGTCCCTCCAACTCTTCCAACCAGGCCGACAACGCCGTGAATCGCACCATGTCATCACAATTCTCCGCAAGTGGACGGCACAAGGAATCAATTGTCCACTGGGGGTGTGAAGGCGCAAATGACGGCCTCTAACGGCGCGAGACGCGCTCAGATCAGCAGAAGACGCGGACCTCCCGACATCGCGAGACGCGTCTTGTTCCTGAGAATACGCAATCTGCACCATGGAACCACGGCACAGGAACCAGTCATAGCCTTCAAAGTTTCACATGCCGTGGAATCTAGAGCACGGAAACTTACCGGCTCAGTACAGGACTCGAAAATTTCAGCGTCGCTGCGCGCCAGGCCCCAGAGGTGCAGATGTTCGACAGCTATCCCCAGAATCACGTCAATTCTGGCGAATCACGCCAGCGGCGCCCAGATCAATTCCAAAGGCGAACTCACGATGTGGAGACCGGTCAATATCAATGATATATGAGCTATGCAAACTATCTGATAGGGAAAATAGGCGGCAGTCTCGGCATGTTCCCAACAAACCAGCCAACTCCGAAGCACCTACCGCAACGAGACATGTCAACTTTGCTGAGGAGTCATTCCGGCGAGATGTCATATCAAAGTTCATTTGACGCTCTCCGTCTTCGCTTGAAAGCCTGGCGGGCACCCACACACATATGGCGGCTTCAGAAAATTCGTTATCGGCATCCCCAGTTGCTATAGTGAATCAAGACACTGCTGTCGAAGATACACCTCTGCTTGGACATGCAGAACCCCAGAAACGCGTTAGACGAAGCTCCTCTCTAGTTGGAAATACACAACATGGATATCACACTATTCCTGCGAGTACCCCCGAGGCACCTGTCGATGTTCCGCAGCATAGCGTTCGCGTTGTGATTGGTATCCTTTCGGTATTGCTCATAGGTAAGAGGTAGCTCAATGCCTCTCCTCTCCAGGCTGTGAGATTAATTCGCCAAGGCGTTTTCATATCGCAGACGGATTTTACATTGTTGCTCGCTACTATTGGTGATATATCGTCTGAATTCAATGATTTGCAAAGCTCAGCTTGGCTCTTCTCCAGTTTTGGGTTGGCTACGTGTGTTGCTCAGCCTCTGGTATGTTCAACTCCTCGCGCCATGAATCCGCTAATATGTCGAAGTACGGGAAGCTGAGCGACATCTTTGGCCGCAAGACGATGCTCCAAGTCGCATATTTCCTCTTTGCTTTGGGCGGTCTGATATGGTATCCACAGACCCTCTTTTCATCCAATACTCAAGTATCTGACTCTTTTCATAGTGGAATCGGGAGATCGATGCCTGAAATCGTCGTCGGCCGAGTCATTCAAGGATCTGGAGGTGCCGGCATGGTTGCACTTGTATCGGTACTCATCACTGGCAAGCTAGTAATACCTCTCGCTCAAAGTAAAGATTCTAATAGTTACAGATCTTGTCCCCCTACGAGAAGTTGCTGCTTACCGAAGCTATGTTAATATCGTCTCAACTGTCGGTCGATCTTCAGGAGGACCCATTGGAGGCGCATTGGCTCAAACAATCGGTTGGAGGTGGGCTTTTCTCATACAAGCGCCCTTGACCGGAATTGCTATGGTTTTAGTTGCTTGGAGGCTCAACATTCAACCTAAAATGAAGAGCACTACCAAGGCCGATGAAGATCAGAGCATCGGAGCCAAACTGAAAAGAATTGATTTCGTTGGGGCAATATTCATGAGCACTACCATTCTCGCCGCCGCAATGATTCTTGACATGGGTGGTGATAAGGTCAGCTGGGCGTCACCGACGATTGGTATCCTCGCTGGGGCGACAGTCTTGAGTGGGATCATGTTCTACGTTACGGAGAAATATTGGGCAAAGGAACCGATATTTCCTCTACACCTTCTTTCCCACAAACATTTGGTTTTGGACTATGTCCTACTGACAGTGCAAGTTTGTTCACAGATCGCGGTCAGTTCCCTCGCGTCTCCGAACACGATATTCGCTAACTCAGTTTTAGCTCATGCTATACATTGCATTGTATTTTCAACTCACGAATAATGCGAGTGAGGCGGTGGCGGGCGCCTATATGGTGCCATCAGTCATGGGCAACACTGTCGGCGGTCTTGTTACTGGATCTTATATTAAACGGTATGTGTTCCTGTAGGCTGCCAACGACCGAACTTTCTAATAAAGAATCCCAGCACCGGTCGATACAAACTTCCGATCATCATCTCTGGCTTTTCTGCCATTCTATGTTTTACGCTCCTTCTCATCACTTGGCACGGCAACACGCCTGTTTGGCAGGCGTTCTTTGTCTTCTTCGGAGGGTTTGCAACAGGAATTGCCAATTCGGCCGTTTTCGTAGATTTGGCCGCAACGGTGGACGAGTCGGAAATTGCAATTGCAAGCTCTGGGCTCTATCTCAGTACAAACATCGGAGCAGTGGGCGGTGTGAGTGTAGCAAGCGCCATCTTCGGAAACTCTCTCAAGACCAGGTTAGCGGATCTGCTCTCCAACTGGCCCGATGGACAAAAGGTAAGCTCCAAGCCCCTCGGATTCAAAAATGGTGTGACGGAGAGTTAACCGCTGTCGTCAGGTTGCCGAGAAGGCGGCTTCAAACATAGAGTATGTCCAAGGCCTCACGGGTCAACTCCACCGGCTTGTAATATCGGCATATGTCTTCGCCTTTCGACAGGCATTTGTATTTTCACTTTGTTGCGCAGTTTGTGCGCTCCTCCTTGGCTTGATACTGAAGGAGAAAAAGCTGCATCGTTGAAATAGAGATCGAGAGAGATATAGAGGATAAGGATTGAAACGAAACATTGGCTATGCAAAGTCATTATGCTGGATAATCGCTTTGTCCAACCAACGACACGCTCAACGGGGAAGCTGTCGTATGAAGGAACTGGTTCTTCCTGAGCGTATGAGATCTACAACGAGGTCTCTTTTCCGCGACAGCGAGGAGAAAAGCAGCTTTGATAAGTTACTTCCTGACAGCCTCAAATGTAAACTCATCAATACGCGGAAGCTTCTTGGCGTTGAAGACAAATGTAATAGAGTGGGCTCTGTGGCAATTTCCGAACTCCAAAATTAAGTCTGATCAAAGTGCTGGGTGACAAAGGAACCTCCCTGATTCTTTACCGGGTCAAGAACTCTCACGTAAATGCCACGTTTGATACTCAAAAGTCGTAGGTATACCTAAACGGGACGTGACTTCCTTGGGGAAAAGACATCTTGATCGACGTCCAAGGTCGGGTCAATGCCGGTCCAACGTCTTCCACCCAAATTGCCTTTCCCCGTTCTGAGCAGCACGCCATCCGTCTCAGAAGTGACGTGTTGCAACTTCGCACATTATGGCTGCTACGTAGAATATATCGCCAAGGTAGGCCGAAGCACTCCTTAGACTCCTCGTGTCTGTTTGAATTTGCTGTTTCAAATTGGATTTCCATTTCGTTGGGCCTGGTTGTACAAGATCTATGGGCCGCTCGCCAATCAGGTCGGTCGCTGTTATTGGCGCTGGAGCAGCTGGTAAGTTCGAATAGCTCTGTGTTATCTTTCACAGTGCTCTCATATTTTGTAGGTGCAGCAGCTGCAACAGCACTGGCCTCCGAGAATGTTTTCGAGGTCATACGTGTGTTTGAACGTCGAGAGGTTCCTGGGGGAACATGGTACCGACTTGTTCATCTAACTTCTCTGAATATTTGGCCGACAAAATATTAGGATATACGATGCGGATCCTGGAACGATTGAGCTCCATCCTGGAAAACTCCCTCCCGAAGTTGATACCCCACTGAAGATTCCGAAGACGGTGCCCCGAACCACTCCTCCGTCTTCACAGTATCGCTATGATAGAACTCCAATCTACGCAGAACTCACGTGCGTTGAGGCAAGAGTAATAGGCCAATCCGAAAGATAGATCGCTTACGTGCCCACAGGACTAATGTTCCTGCTATTGCAATGTCATTTTCAGACGAGCCCTTCCCGTATGGTCCATTCGTACCGCATTGGATACCCAAACAATACATAGAAAGTTACTTTTCATTGCGGCGAACCGATTCCTTTCTTGTCTTAAACACAACAGTTGAGGATGTAACCAGTATCCCTGCAAAAGGCGACCCCCACGATAGATGGAGATTGACTCTGAGACGGCACGACTCGATAAGAGATGTAGACGTTTGGTGGGCCGAAGAGTTTGATGCGGTAATCATCGCTAATGGTCACTATTCGGTGCCAATTGTAAGCGCTTTCCCGATCAATTCTTCCATTGGCCATCCTTTTGCCGTTGGCCGAGTATTCTGTCAGAGCTAACGTGTCGACACGTAAAAGATACCTGCAGTCAAAGGCTTGAATAACTACATTAATAAATTTCCCGGCATAGTCTCGCACTCCAAGTCCTACCGGACTGTTGGCCAATTTGCCAACAAGCGGGTGATTGTAATTGGCAACTCCGCTTCTGGGCACGATATCACAACCCAGCTTGTGGAATCGGGGAAGCCCAAGCTGCCTGTCTATCAATCCCGGCGATCCAAGTCTAGATGGGATGGCGCAGGTCCTCCGCCAGGGATTGAATGGAAGCCAGTGATTGAGGAGTACAACGCCGAGACAGGCGAGATTCTATTCGCTGATAATACTCGTCTAACTAACATCGACGCCGTCATCTACTGCACCGGCTATGGCCCGTCTTTTCCGTTCTGGAACGTCGAAGCTAATGGTGGGCCACTGTACGATTATGCGAAAGGCCATCTGAGGGAGAATTACCAGCACACATTCTCCCGTGTATTCCCTCATAATCTGGGGATAATGGGCTTCCCACGCGTCCTCACATTTCGTTCGTTCGAATACCAAGCAATTGCCCTGGCGCGTCTGTTCGCAGGCCGGCATTCCAAGCCTCTACCGCCACTTTCTGAGCAGGAGGACTGGGAGAAACGAAGAGCTGAGCTTGTCCAAAGGGAGAGACGGAAATTCCATGACATTGAATGGGATGAAGGCGAGACGATGGATTGGTTTCGGTTCCTCTTTGAGCTGAGCGGGTTACCTGTCCTCGAAGATCTGGGCCGGTGTCCACCAGTACTAGGAGATGCCACAAGATGGGCTATTGATCATGTTCGGAAGTATCCAGAGCCTGGTAGAGAGGATGGAGAGGGCGACCTGGAGGAGGAAGGATGGGTCATCCTGGAACAGCGCAAGGATAGCTTGCACTTTATCTAGTAGATTGAACCGGTGCCTTTAGATTCCATGTGATGGCTGAAGTTTTGCTTCAGTCTAACGCGCTCCCAGCTGCGCCATTGCCCAATTTACAGTTGCCCAATTTACAGTTGCCCAATTTATAGACAAAGGAACATCTCCTGTACCTCAGCTAAATTCCTTACCTCTTCTCGCGCCACAAGCACGCACCGCCACCGCTTAGTCAGACACTATTTCAAATTACGATACACGTACAGAGCTCTCACGTTTGAAACTGGAAATGAACATTACTCGAGTCACTCTGAAAATATGATAGAATAGAGGATACCCCTCTATTCTATAGTGATTTTTAGATTATTTTAATTAGTCTTTTGATATATTTTGTGCAGATATTTCAGAAATATCAATCGGCGCAGTTTCTGAGCCTCGACGCCCCCGCTCGGGAGTCTCTGGGGCTGTTCACGCAACGAAAATTCACCGGCAACCAGTAAGCGCTAGCTACATAATCCAATCAGGTTTTTCTCCCATCTGTAAATTGGGGCAATGGCGCAGCTGGGAGCGCGTTAGACTGAAGCAAAACTTCAGCCATCACATGGAATCTAAAGGTCACCGGTTCAATCCCGGTTTGCCCCAATTTTTTGGCGTTTTCTTTTACTACTGCTTTCTTCTGTCTCTCCCCCTTTTTTTTAAACAAAATTTTATAGTCAACATGTAATCTTACAGAGTGCATAGGGAAGGAAGGTGCGACTGTGGGATGACTAATGCGTGATCTTTTGCAACTGCCAAACGTGGATTTCCGTGAAAGGCTCAACATTGAACTAATAAGTTGACATGTAATGCATACCACACATACCACACATGTAATGCATGCCCCAGATTGTACAAGCTTTTAAGGAATGACGATGTGATTCACAACTGAACTATCTATCATACCGCTTGACGCCTCGCCTGATACGACATGCTCTTCACAGATTCATCTCATTTATTTCGCTTCGGGCTAGTTATACATCTCGGCGATCTATTAAAGCCCAATGCCTCTATTGTATTCGCATGGAAGGAGGCATTAAGCGTCATCCTTCTGAAGGCAACTAGCAACCAGTAACGGTTCACACGCTCTCGACCTCCGGATCGAAGATATTTGAAAGTGGTAATGGTAATCGATGAACGCGCTGTCTTTAAATCAAATTATGAAAGTCATATGGCATTGGGTGCTCTCAATTTGTACTTGGCGCCCATGGCGCCAAGTTGCTGGAGAAGTTCTTCGATTATGCATTGGAGCTCTTTCATTAGTTCTCTTCTTCATCAAGACTCTCCATCGCTCACTCGATGGTCCCAGTTCCTGGCTGATACGGATCGTTTAGCTAAAGCCATCAGACTTGAGATCGACCGCGCGAGCAAATGACCAAGGTAGGCGCCATCCACTTTGACTATCCAGCTCGTCGATTTGTTGGCATCTCAAGTATCTGATTATGCTGGTTGCGTCACGCACATGCTTTCAGGGATACGGGATGTTTTGTGTTGCACAGCTGCAAGACATTGGTGAACTGGAAATATTTCCAGATCCATTTCTTCGTTTTGGGATCTTGCCATTCGAGTCTACAGCCGAGTCTGAAGGCGTCTTCCCAGTCAAGGAATGGCCCCGCGTCCAGCAGAGGTGCAATATGCACAGGCTGCCTTTCGCCCTTCGGCGCGATATGGGATCGTGACGAGGGGCCAGGGATGCAAGTTTGCGTAGCACCTGTAAGCGCATAATAACTGACGGATCGAATGGCCAAAATACCAAGCCACAACATGAAGGCCGTTTCCGCACCCACACTTCGAGATTGAGGTGTACGAGGTTGGTAATATGGTTGAGGTCCATGGACGAAAGAGTCTTGTTGTATGAATAAGTTTTCTTCGTGCACACAGACGAGAGCATGAATGAAAGCTTAGTTCGAGATGACTTGGAGTGTGGTTGTTATACATGAACAGATTCAACAAATATACTTCGTATTTAGAGAAGAGCGCGTACATCATAGCGGCGGGATGTGTCGCCGCTACGCAACTATTCCTTTGTGGTCCACCAAGGGGGCTAATCCGATGAGTTGAAGAGGCCAACCTTCCTGCAAGCGCGAAGTAGATTTTCGGATTTTTCTTATTCCTTCGAGGTCACGGAGGACGCACTATGCAGTGGAAGCGCAGCAGGGCCAGTTGGAGCTCGATGCAGCCGCTGGAGAGAATCGAGTTCCAATTCGCTGCAGCAAGCTATTCGCTTGTTCGAGAGCAGATTTCGATGCTACTCCTGGAGGAGACGCTGGAAGAGGTGTGTACTATGTGTTGTCTCAAGACCCAGGCGAAGTGAGCAACCGAGGAAGCGATGAAGTGCCAGGACACCAATCTAGGACAAAAAGTTAAGTTATAATGCTCTTGGCGCGGTCAGAGACCGGTCAGGGATTGGGTTGATTCTCCATGAAAGAATAGAGGTACTCAGATAGAGTGTCTGCTTGTACCTATTTCCGAGGAGGTTTGTTCTCCTTAATATTTCCTGAAACCATATTTTCAGGGCCTGCCGGGTCGCGTATCCTGTGTATCTGGAATCGATATCTCAGACGGAGAGGGATTCGCTCATCATGGAATGGAATGCTGAAAACGATAGCTGCGTGGCATGTTTGTGATCGTTCAGTGTTTCTGCCTCTACAGCGTCCCAAGAGTGAACGCATCGGCATTGAAATGAGGAATATCCGGTCGTGGCGGGCTATGAGAATGGAAAAGGAGGCAGTTAGGCAAGGCTATCATATCATCTGAATATCTGATCCCTTTTGAATCGATGCAGATACCAATTTCAATAAATGACATGGAAGCCCACAGTATCGCCTAACCGTACAAGTCCCAGGAAAGATATGGTACAGCTTATGGTGCGGTGAAAGTTGAAGCAGGTACGAAAGGTCTCGCCGCACCTGCCTCGACGATCACAAAACCACTAGCGCGCCAAGACCAACAACGCCTCCACGCCCGCCCTCCCTCGGCCTCCAATTGATATCAGAACGCCAAAAAGGAATGCAAATTCGAAGCAAAAAGAAATGGACGAATGGGGGATCGAACCCCAGACCTCCCGCAAGTTGGATCACGGTTATGCGAAGCGGGCGCTCTACCACTGAGCTATACGCCCTGAGGGTGAAAATTCAGCTGGTCTAGGGGTCAAGGATTTTGATATACTAAACCGCTTATAGAAGCTGATTGCAACCCTTGCTTCCCCGGATAAATAATAATCCGCTCCGAAAGGACCGTGCTCCTTAAGTTTTCAGAGGCCATCAAAGCTACGAACTTTCACGTAGACAGCACCAGGCTACGATAAACACGGCTTCGTCCTCTTCCTCGCTAGTTCCCAGCGATATCACACCCTCCTCTACCAAAGGCTGCTTTGCTGGGCCTATCTCGATTCTATCTATCCTGAAAAAGTGCGTCGCAGCATTCATTCAAGATGGCGGACGGCAAGAAGGAAAACAACTTGGCCCAGTTCAAGTACTCGGCCATGTCAAACCTGGTTCTCCAGGCAGACAGAAGATTTATCACACGCCGAGGCGACGAGAACACTGGCGATCCGGAATCACTGGCTGGGCGCATCAACATACGCGACATGGGTTCACGCATCACACGCGACGAGGCCCCTGTGCAAAAGAAGAAGCCCAAAGGCCCTTCAGATATCGAGAGGGGGAGCATAAGAGAAGGTGAAGACGTCCTGGAGCGGGAGCAGAAGAAGAGGAAGCGTGGCGAACCTGCCCAGTTGCGCGGAGCGGGCATTCTATCAAATCAGGACCTTCTGATTGAGGACTTGAGATATCGCCCACGGACACCTGCGACACGCGCGACGTATGACCTGATAACTACCATCGTAGGGAGGAATCTTGGTGATGTACCGAATCACGTCACGAGGAGCGCGGCAGATGCAGTTTTGGAGTTCCTCAAGGATGAGTCGCTGAAGGACTTCGATAAGAAGAAGGAAGTGGACGAGATTCTAGGGACAACACTGGGCTCGAAAGAGTTCAACGAGTTGGTCAACCTGGGAAAGAAGATCACAGACTACGATGCGCAAGACGAGGACGAGAACATGGAAGACGGCGATGGTGCCGACGGAGCTGACCTCGATGAGCGACAAGGTGTGGCAGTCGTCTTTGATGAAGAGGATGAGGATGAAGAAGGTGCTGGCCAAACATACGAAGTCCGCGACGAGGATGACACATCAGACGAAGAGGCAGAAGGTGGGGGTGAAGATGGCGAACCCACAGATGCAGCTGCAGAAGCAGGAGCCGAGGAGGATGGAGTGGACAAGGATGAAGAGATGGTCATTGACGGAATGGGCACCGCGGAATCAAGCAAGGAGTCTGCAGAGAAATATATCCCAGCGCATGAAATCGACGCGTACTGGTTACAGCGTCAAATTGGTCAGATTTATGACGATCCACACACGCAACAGGAGAAGACGCGGGAAGCGCTCCAAATTCTGTCGGGCGTTGGAGAAGATGGTGAAAATAAGCCTCTCCGTGAGATTGAGAACGACCTCATGGAGCTTTTCGATTACGAGCAGCACGAGTTGGTCTCCAAATTAGTGCTGAACCGAGACAAGGTTGTTTGGGTCACCCGATGGCGCCAGGCTGCTGAAGATCGCGATGCTAGAAAAGCGATCGAGGGCGAAATGATAACCGAAGGGCATCGAAACATTCTCACCGAACTCCGATCACGAGAAGATCCAAGCACCATTGAAGACAGTGCTGGACCGAAAAAGATGAAGCTCGACCTCATGGACATTGATATGTCATCGCGCGCTAATGGTAATGGGCAGCCTGCGGACGGTGCAAGAGACGGTGGCCTTGTGGGTGGTTTGCAACCAAAGCGATTGATCAATTTGGAGAATCTGGTATTCGATCAGGGCAATCACCTCATGACGAATCCCAACGTGAAACTCCCTCAAGGATCAATTAAGCGAACGTTCAAAGGGTACGAAGAGATTCATGTACCTGCTCCAAAGTCGAAGCGTGGACCAAACGAACAACCAGACATGCCTACTAGTGCTTTGCCGGAATGGGCTCGCATCGGGTTTGGCTCATCTGCAAAGCTGAACCGTATTCAGACTCGATGCTATCCTTCTGCTTTTGGAGACGATGGCAACATGCTTATCTGTGCGCCCACTGGCTCTGGTAAGACCAACGTCGCAATGCTTACCATGCTCCGCGAAATCGGAAAACACCGAAATCCCGAGACTGGCGAAATCGCCTTGGATGACTTTAAAATCATTTATATCGCTCCTCTCAAGGCTTTGGTACAAGAGCAGGTGGGCAATTTTGGCAAGAGATTGAAACCATACGGAATTACCGTGTCAGAACTCACTGGAGACCGGCAACTCACAAAGCAGCAAATCGCGGATACTCAGATCATCGTCACAACACCCGAGAAATGGGATGTTATCACACGGAAAGCCACGGACACAAGCTATACCAACCTCGTGCGGCTTATTTGTATCGATGAAATCCATCTTCTTCACGACGACCGTGGACCAGTACTCGAGAGTATTGTGAGCAGGACAATTCGACGAATGGAGCAGACGGGAGATCCAGTTCGTCTGATCGGACTGAGTGCTACGCTACCAAACTACCGCGACGTGGCGAGCTTCCTCCGTGTTGATCCAATCAAAGGCTTATTCCATTTTGATGGTTCCTTCAGGCCGTGCCCGTTGAAGCAAGAATTCATCGGCGTAACGGATAAAAAGGCGATCAAGCAGCTCAAGACGATGAACGACGTGTGCTACACGAAAGTGCTTGAACAGGTTGGACAAAACCGTAATCAGATGCTCATCTTCGTCCACTCAAGAAAAGAGACTGCAAAGACTGCAAAGTACATTCGAGACAAGGCGCTTGAATTGGAGACTATCGGCCAGATTCTGCGCAGTGATGCAGCAAGTCGGGAGATTCTTCGACAAGAAGCGGAAACAGTGACAAACACTGATCTCAAAGATCTCATGCCGTACGGCTTTGGCATCCATCACGCTGGAATGAGTCGTGCTGATCGAACTTCGGTCGAAGACTTGTTTGCCGATGGGCAGCTCCAGGTGCTTGTCTGTACAGCTACCCTTGCTTGGGGTGTAAACCTTCCCGCGCATACCGTGATCATCAAGGGGACGCAGATCTACTCTCCCGAAAAAGGTAGCTGGGTAGAGCTAAGCCCACAAGACGTGTTGCAGATGCTTGGCCGAGCAGGTCGACCACAGTATGACACCTTCGGAGAGGGTATCATCATCACAACACAGACTGAGATGCAGTATTATCTCTCTCTACTAAATCAGCAGCTCCCGATCGAGAGTCAGTTCATGAGCAAACTCGCCGACAACCTCAATGCCGAAATTGTGCTTGGTAGCATACGCAACCGAGACGAAGGTGTCGAATGGCTCGGCTATACCTACCTCTTTGTTCGCATGCTTCGTTCACCCGGACTTTATAGCGTCGGTGCTGATTATGAAGATGACGATGCTTTGGAGCAGAAACGTGTAGACCTCATTCACTCGGCTGCTTCTGTCTTGGAAAAGTGCAATCTGATCAAATACGACAAACGAACAGGACGGCTGCAATCCACTGAGCTTGGCAGAATCGCCTCCCACTACTACATCTCCCACAACTCGATGCTGACATACAATTTGCACATTTCGCCTTCGATCACCACCATTGAACTCTTCCGCGTCTTCTCATTGAGCGAAGAGTTCAAATATATCCCAGTCCGACAAGACGAGAAGTTGGAGCTCGCAAAGCTTCTAGGACGCGTACCTGTACCGGTTAAGGAGAGCATCGAAGAACCTCACGCAAAGATCAACGTCCTGCTCCAGGCATACATTTCTCGCCTCAAACTCGACGGCTTGGCTTTGATGGCAGACCTGGTATACGTAACTCAATCCGCCGGCAGAATCTTACGCGCGATTTTTGAGATTGCGCTGAAGAAGGGCTGGGCTTCTGTTGCCAAACTTGCCCTCGACTTGTGTAAGATGGCAGAGAAGAGGATGTGGCCAACAATGTCACCACTTCGCCAATTCCCAAGTTGCCCTCGAGACATCGTGCAAAAGTGCGAGCGTATCGATGTGGCATGGTCGAGCTATTTTGACCTCGATCCTCCTCGCATGGGCGAACTGCTAGGCATGCCAAAACAAGGCAAAACTGTGTGTGCATTGGTCGAGAAATTCCCAAGACTCTCCATCGAAGCTCAAGTACTCCCAATGACACGAACAACTCTTCGTGTCGAGCTCACGATCACGCCTAGCTTTGAATGGGACGATTCGATCCACGGCGCTGCAGAGATGTTTTGGATTATGGTTGAAGACACCGATGGCGAGGAGATCCTCTACCATGACCAGTTCCTTCTCCGGAAGCACTACGCACAAAGCGAGATGAATGAACATCTTGTCGAGTTCACAGTCCCGATCTCTGAGCCAATGCCGCCCAACTACTTCCTTTCTCTAATTTCGGACAGGTGGATGCACTCTGAGGCCAGGATACCTCTGTCCTTCCGAAAGATCGTTCTGCCAAGCAAATTCCCGGCGTATACTCCGGTACTGGACCTCCAACCTCTTCCTGTCTCTTCTCTGAAGCGACCCGATTTCCGGGCACTATATGAGGACTTTGATCAATTTAACAAGGTACAAACGCAGGTCTTCAATTCCTTGTTCACGACCAATGACAACGTCTTCGTTGGCGCTGCTACGGGCATGGGCAAGACGGTGTGCGCCGAATTTGCCATTCTTCATGCATGGTCTAGCAGTGACGCCAAGAAAATTGTCTACATCGCACCATTCCAAGAACTCGTTGATATTCGACTTAAAGATTGGCAAAAACGACTGGCTCGAGTAGCTGGTGGCAAGAACATTGTGAAACTCACCGAAGATATGAATATAGACTTGAAGCTGCTCGGGGAAAACGACCTGATCTTAGCCACTCCAACGCAATGGGATGTGCTATCTCGAAAGTGGCGAACAAGAAGAAACGTTCAAGCGGTAGAGCTCTTTATTGCGGACGATCTTCACATGCTTGGAGGGCAGGGGGGCTACATCTACGAGGCCATCGTCACACGCATGCAACTTATGGCAAAGCAACTGGAGTTAAACTTGCGCATTGTGGGCCTGGGCGTGTCCGTGAGCAACCCTCGAGATCTTGGCGAATGGATTGGAGCGACAAGACACAACATCTTCAACTTCAGCCCTCACATACGCTCAGTCCCGCTCGAATTACACATCCAATCTTTCTCGATCCCGCATTTCCCTTCACTCATGCTGGCAATGGCCAAGCCGACATACCAGGCTATTTTGCAGCACTCTCCTGACAAACCCGCAATGGTCTTCGTTCCAAACAGAAAGCAAGTCCGTGCAACGGCTGCAGATCTTCTGGCTGCTTGTGTCGCGGACGATGATGAGGATCGCTTCTTGAACGCGCCAGTTGACGATATTTCTGCCATTCTGGAGAAGATTGGTGAACGTTCGCTTGCAGAGTCGCTCTCTCACGGCATCGGCTATTTCCATGAAGGCTTGAGCAGCTTTGACAAGCGCGCAGTCGAGCATCTCTTCAAGGTTGGCGCCATCCAGGTTATGCTCGTGTCACGGGACTGCTGCTGGCAGATCGATAGTACAGCATACCTAGTCATTGTCATGGGTACACAGTTCTTCGACGGTCGCGAGCATCGATACATTGATTATCCTATCAGCGAAATGTTGCAGATGTTCGGTAAAGCTGGCAGAGTTGGAGAAGACAAGACCTGCAAAGCTGTCCTCATGGTTCCGGCCGTCAAGCGCGACTACTACCAGAAGTTCTTGAAGGAAGCCTTGCCCATGGAAAGCCAGCTGCAATCGTTCTTGCACGATGCCTTTGTTACAGAGATCAGTTCGAAACAGATTGAATCCATGCAGGAAGCTATGGACTGGGTCACTTACACTTACTTCTACCGACGAGTACTAGCGAACCCGAGTTACTACATGTTCCCAGATGCCTCGCATGAAGGTCTCAGCACGCACCTCTCGGAGATAGTCGAGTCAACCTTGACCGATTTGGCGGAAGCAAAAATAATTGAGCAGGACGAAGAGGAAGACGCCGTACTGCCTACGAATCCAGGCATGGTTGCGTCTTACTACAACATCAGCTTCGTCACGATGCAGACGTTTCTCCTCTCTCTGAACGACAAAACAAGGCTGAGGGCCTTCCTGGAGATTGTCACATCTGCTGCCGAGTTCGAGAGCCTCCCAATACGACGACACGAAGATCATGTTCTCCGACGGGTATACGATCGTCTGCCGATCAAGATGTCTTCCGATCCCGTCTTCGAGTCTCCGCATTTCAAGGCCTTTGTGCTTCTGCAAGCGCATTTCTCAAGGATGCAGCTACCGGTGGATCTGGCCAAGGACCAAGAGATCGTTCTGAAAAAGATCTTGAATCTACTGGGCGCATGCGTCGACGTCCTCTCTTCTGAAGGTCACCTCAACGTTATGAAGGTGATGGAGATGTCGCAAATGGTCGTACAAGCCATGTGGGATACCGAGAGTCCCCTCAAGCAGATACCGCACTTCGACGATCAGCTGGTCAGGATTGCGAGAAAGGCCGGAATCCATGACGTTCTCGAATTCATGGAGGCCATGGACCCCGATGAGAATCCCGACAAAGACAAGCTCGTCGAGAAACTTGGCCTGAACGACGCGCAACTCCGAGATGGCGCGAGGTTCATTAACAAGTACTACCCGAGCGTCGAGTTGGCTATGGAAGTCGAAGAGCCCGACAACGTCGTCACTGGCATTCCAAATATACTCAACGTGACCATCGAGCGGAACCTGGATGAGGACGAAGAGCTAGTGACTGAAGTGCATGCGCCGTTCTTCCCGGCTGAGAAGACGGAAGGCTGGTGGCTTGTTGTGGGAGATGAAGAGACGCATACATTGTACGCAATCAAGAAGGTCACTGTGGGCAGGACTACAAAGGTGAAGCTTGAATATACGTTGCACAGGCCTGGCGAGCATGAGTTGACGCTTTATTTCGTGAGCGATTGCTATTTCGGGCTTGATCAGGCACCGACATTCAAGGTTACTGCGGCGGAGGCTATGGAGCAGGATGAGGGTGAGGAAGAAGAAGAAAGCGATGAGGAGTAGATCGCAACTGGAATGGAGAGGGAGAGAATATATCCACGTTTGCACGAGGAACGGCGCAAAAGTTCACTTCTGAAGATAAATGGGTATATTCGTGCTTGATACTGTACTCTAGGCCTCGCGACGCTTGATCGCGAGCAAATGCCCAAATATGATGCTTCACACTTGCAATCAACTCCTGATGCACTTAGTGACATGCCACTGTCTTCGCCGCAGATCCGCCCCCAAATGCTAGATATCCGATGAACGCACCAACCGCAACCGCGAGCATAACCCAGCCGTTGTATGTCATAAACAGGAGCCTGTTCCCGCATCAGTTGCCACCTCTAACACCGGATTGTGGTAACTTACATGATGAAGAACGAGTAGAAGACCTGCACGGCATACAGCACCGCCTTGATGATCTTGCTCCGTTGCTCCACTTCCGTTGCACTCCTCCCTGGCCATAGTAATGAGCTCGATTCGCCATCTGGATCTCCTTTGGAGAGTAATTGACTCAGCATGCGTGACTTGTGCATAAAACCAATACATGTGAAATCCCAAGCGCCTGGCACCCCTCTGCACAGTTGTTCTAGGACCCATTCCCTCGGTGGCCTCCTAACGGCCCTCCGCACCCTCCTGAAAGAAATTGTTTGTGAGACTTACTCGGCAATGTCTCGATCCTCCGCGCCGTCGACGCTTCGTATCGTCTTGAGATCTCGCGGACGAGCTCGTACCCTGCGGTGAGGAGGATGACGCCGATGAGGGCACCGATAAGGGAGCCGGTGCCGGAGACGTGCCAGCTGCGGAAGACGATACAGAGGTCTTGCGTGTCCCAGGTGAAGAGCATCTACAGAAAGACTAGCTGTTAGCCTCCAGAAGGAGCGGAGGGGCCAGAGGGGACCTATCGTACATTCATGTTGCACCGGTGACCCATGTTGCCGTGGTCCATGCCGCCATGATCCATATCGCCGTGATCCATTGCGTGTGAGAGTGAAGCGAGTGTAAGGTCAGGGCAATTCTGTGCAAAGAAAGGTGTGAGAGACTGAAGGAGTGAACGGTATCTTATGGTTGTCGTGGGGGTCTCTGGTGATACACTTTGAGTCGCGTGTCCCTCAGCCAATCAGAGGAAAGCAGCAGGGGTTATCAACGCGTTGATATGAGCAAGTATGATCACGCAGGACAAAGACTTTACAAATAATGCAAGATGCTGAAGGCATGGTTTTCATTGTATTAAAGCTATGTACGAAGGACAAGTGCGATGCTTTTCCGTAACCTATTAGCTGTGGAGCGCTGAATATCCCGCCATTGCCAAGCTGCGAGCGCCAGTAGCATCAGATGAGCCAGACCAATAGAAAAGACCCGCTAATCCATTCTCCCTCACGTACTTCGCCTTCATTAGCACCGTCTCTGGATTGTCGTATGACACGAACCCTCCGTCTCCTCCAACGCAGTATGCTGCCACGGCCTTACTATCCACTTGCTCTTTCGTGCCGGGGCGTGGAAGGTCTTTGTAATCAAATGTTCCTTCATTTCCACCACTACCTGTGTACTTATCTCCAGCTTTCGTTGCGCCGAGAAATGACCGACCGTAGATTGGAACACCGAGAAGCAGCTTGTTTGCCGCAACACCTTTTGAACGGAAGTAGGTGACGGCTGTCTGGCACGACAGGCCCTGCGTAGGGTCATTGAGGTGTGCAGGATCGTAGAGCTGAGACTGATAACCAGCCGTTGGAGTCCATGAACCGGAGAAGTCGTAAGTCATGATGTTCATTAGGTCCAGACTCTGTGCTGCCGCTGCCAGGTTGATGTTCTGGAGCGCCCAAGCGCCGTTTGAGAACGCCGCAGACATGATGTAGAGTTTTGCAGGGAGTACGCTTCGCAGAGCTTGTAAGAGTAACACGAAGTTGGCACCCTCTTGTGGAGTGGAGGGATACTCCCAGTCAACTAGAGGAATTTAGTACAATATTGAAAATGCGCCCATGTGGTGTGAACTCACGATCAATGCCGTTGAACTTGTGACTATCAATGAGGTGCTTAGCTGTGTTCACAAAAGTCTGCCTCGATGCTGGTGTGCTTGCAGCTGCAGCGAAGTTTGCGCTTCCAGAGCCTCCTCCAAAGGAGAGGATGATTTTCAGGTGGAAATGCTTTGAATCGCGAAGATTGGTGAGTGTGGAAAGGCAAGTTTTGTTAGCTGGGACTGCTTTGCCATTGGCATCGAGTTCTGGGTCGAGCTGGACAGTACCGTTCGAATTGACACTTCAATCGGTCAGAGACACCCATCACGCGTTGAAGAGCATTTTGGACTTACATTGCGAAGGCGTAGAAGACGTGAGAGATGACATCACAATTGACATTGGTAGGAAATTGGCCGTTGCAGTTTGGATAGAAGAGATACATGCCATTAGCGAACATTGAGATTGGCTTCAAAGCTGGCTGTGCTGCAGCTTTCTTGCCCCCATGGAGAAGACTTTGGAAGCCATGGAGGAGCGCACTTGGACGGTGGGGTCCGTAAGGTACGCCTGTCATAGGATTGTGCTATATGAATTTTGGCTTGCTGAAATTTGGAATTGTGCTTTTGTATAGCCTTGATCTTGAGAGTCGCTTAGGAGAAGAGGAACTGACAAATGGAATCAAGGAGAAAAACGGTTCGAAACGAGGAGAAGAGAGGAATTACCAAGTTCTGAAAGGGAAATGACTTCAACGAGTGGAATGTGGAAAGAAGGAGATGGCTGTGTCTGTATCATGAGACTTCGGGTAACCCGATGGGAGCTTCCTGATATATGGCCCTCCTTCAAGCCTGCCTTCCGTCCCGCTCATCGGTTGGGCCGGGCAGTCAAGCGAGAGGAGCTGGGTTCGACATGCCCTTTGGGTGCAGAACAACACGATAAGTGGAAGACGGCGGAGTGATGATCAGAGGGGAGGTGCTGTCGGTTAGTTCCGTATGAATGCGCCTTCGATGGCGATCGCTGGATGATATGCAGGCCGAGCATGATTTGGTAGGCCTTGACTCGCTCGTGCATGTCGTTTCCCCTCCTTGGGGTCCAAAACACGTGCATAATGAGAGATATATTCGATGGCTGAGACATCCTGACACCCTGACTTTGTCGCTCGACGCCAGGCGTGGAAGGGATCAGAGCACAACCCTAACCCTGGCTGCCCGTGACCAAAACGGTGTTATGTAGCGTGACGGAGCTTCCATCGGAATCTTCTCGCAGCATCTGCGACGCATCTCTGAAATCAAAAGGCACACATTCAACCTTCCAAGCCCTGCATCCGATAAGCTACACACGCCCGACATTTCAGAGATCGGCAACGCGCAGCAGTTCTGCCCCCCGCCAAGCTTCATCTTGACTCGAATCGCAACTCAAATCGCGACTCAAAAGTGAGGCGCGAGGGATCGAGGTCGATCGGGAACGGCGCCATGGCTGCAGAGCTTCAGAATCCCACTCCAGTACCGGAGGCGCCCCGAGAAACGCCAGCTTCTGGCTACAGTTTCAGTTTCGATGAATTCCTGAAGAGAGAGTACCGATATGGCTTGGATCCAAACCGCCCAGTCTGCAAAGCATACCTTCAAGGCCATTGTCCGTTGGGCAATTCTTGTCCAGACAAGCACAATGCGGCGGGCAATACGTTCCAAAGGTCCGATTACTATCAGTCCCGTTACAAGATGAAGAGTGACTTACATCCCTCTAGTACCTTGGTATGCAAGCATTGGCTGAGAGGCCTGTGCAAGAAAGGCGAAGCCTGCGAGTTTCTCCACGAATACAATCTACGACGAATGCCAGAATGCAACTACTGGTCACGATTCGGCACATGTTCAAACGGCGACGACTGCCTCTACCTTCACCCAGATCCAGAGTCGAAGCGCGCTCCGTGCCCACACTACGAGCGCGGCTTCTGCCCTCTCGGCCCACATTGCGCGAACAGACACGTCAAGAGGGACAACATCTGCCCGTTCTACATGGCTGGCTTCTGTCCGGATGGCAAGGCGTGCAAGGCTGGCGCGCATCCTCGATTCCCAGAGGACCTGAAAAAGCCGGAGGTCAAGATCATCAAGTCCAAGGAGCAGTTGGAGCAAGAGCGGCTGGAGAAGGAGGCAGCGAGAGAACGAGAGGAGGAGCAAGAGCGCGAGAGAGGCGACAGCATGGGAGGACAGCAGAGATTCGGAAAGGGTGGCTGGCAGAAGCAGAGAGGCGGTCGACAGAAGAGACAGCGGAGAGGTAACTTCTAAAGGCACTTGCATTTTTGGTGATAATACATTCTTCAGCAGGGCGTCGGTTCGGTATACCCAAAGAGCGCGTTAAGACCTCCAACGATCTCACGTCATAACAGTTTCGATTCGTCAGTGCCCTTTTGCAGGCATACATTACAAGATTTCGGGAGAGGAGTTTAAAAGTCCGGGATTATGTATAACGGGAATGCATTTGAGGACGAGCCGAACGAAGATGGAAACAATTTGCGGACTGCCGATTGTGCTTTCCACCAACAACAAAGTTTGTGCTCCAACATTGAGCAATGTTTCGAGACCCAGCGAGGGTGAAGACGACGGGATGCGGTATCCGCTAAACAGCTCAAAATGCATGTGGTCAGGGTGTCAACATTTGCTTTCTTCGAGCGCCTTTCTTTCATATGTCGTCCATGACAACGATTGTACTATACCGCTCAGATTAGCTACAGTTGCGCAACGGCTCGCCTAGACCTGTGGTTCCCCGCTTCAACGATGTGAGCAAACCCGGGACCTAGCGTCGAGCCGTTTCGCGCCTGTAATATAAAATGCAAGGCAAAGTCAGCCAAAGCTGAGCATCACCAAGGAAGTTTTCATCATTGTCCGAAGACTCAGAGTGCACACGTACGTCGTCCCCCGAAGGGAACGACTGGATCACTTGCTATCTAGAACAAAGACCGATGATGAGACCCTCGACGCTGGCAAGCACCTGGCATCTGGGGCTGATCGATGAATGCTTTGAAGAATGCGAAGCACCCTATCACCAAGCGATGAGGCTGCCTTTGAACAATGGAGGCTGGATCAGCCGGTCGATGAAATCTAACAAGGCATCAGGGGTATAGGACATGATGGAGCAAATATCGAATGGTTATTGACGTATCACCGCATATTGCGAGCAGACACACGAAAGAGGGCAGGTTTTAGGATGAACAACGAACGGGGAGTGAGCATCATGCTGTATTTAAGCAGACTCATGAGCAGCAATGAATCAAATTCGTTGAATGGGCAACGAGCTCTTGGGAATTAGAAGGATTGGTTCAAGTCTACCGTTGATCATGTCCGCGAAGGAGTCGTGATTGCTATCATTTCGACCCCGCCGCGTACAACAGTTTGATAAAAGAAGCAAGAGAGATATTGCTAGTGGTGAAGGAGCTCTTCATATTGCCATACCCTTTAACAAGGCCACATAAGTGCTCTGTAGAGGTGTGCAGTACAGAGCTGCAGTGCAATCTATCTCATCACATGGAAACGACTGAGCTAGAAAAGCAAACGTTGAGATGAGGCTGAAGTCTTTGGGAAAGGGTGTACTATTGAGGAGGTTGATTAAAAATCGCTGCGGTGTAATGAGACATGCAAGGAAATTCACTAGAGAATGTAGTGTCGTCTCAATGTGAAGATGTTGTGATTACGAGGCGTCATCTCAGCTGGAATGTACGAGCGCCATGAAGAAGAAACCATGAAGATCGCAGCTTTTAATCTCTCGTAGGTCAAACGGATGCTCGAACTGCTCCTCAATGACTAGGTAATTACAAGTTTGGTCTCCGTTCAATGGCCTGTCATCTATCAATGGCTGTAATCGATATGGACGGAGTTGGCATCTAAGTAGCTTATTACAAGCGCCATAAGTAATTGCGCCATCACCTCAGCGAGTGATGATCACGGGCAGCCGCTTATCGTTGCATTGCATAGAATTTTCGTGGAGATACCAAAGACAGTAATATTCCATGCTCTTCTGCCTCTAGTCGCATACCGCCAGCCGCCGCTGTAGAAGAAATTGTGCCGTGTATCCATCAGGGCGACAACGGAGCGATGCCGTTTGTCGCTGCGCCTCCCCGCAAAAAAGCCTTTGTAATCGCGCCAAAAGCCGGCGGCGCAGGTGGCGCTCGCGTCATGGGGACGTGCAGAGCTGACTTTTAACGTCTTCCTTCCCGCCGCACCAGCTTAAGAGCGCCTTTCGTCATTCTCGACACGCTGAGAATGGTTGATACAACTTGATACTTGCGAGTTGTCGCTATAAGCAATTAATCCAGTGCCCTCGTCGTATTCCTTCATAGACATTGGGGCGCTTTGCGCGCTTATCAATTCGCCATCATGGGCCTTTCAAAGTCAACAAGAATACAGATCCTTCTAGGAATCGACGCAGTCTTCTTCCTCCTCGAACTGGTCGTCGGCTATGCAGTCCACTCCCTCGCCCTCGTCGCAGACTCCTTCCACATGCTCAACGATGTCCTCTCACTATGCGTCGGACTGTGGGCTGTCAAGGTCGCGGGCCAAAAGACGAATTCAAAGATGTACACATACGGCTGGCAGCGAGCGGAGACACTGGGAGCGCTCATCAATGGCGTGTTCCTGGTAGCTCTGTGTCTATCAATCTTTCTCGAGGCCATTCAGAGGTTTGTCGAGCCCCAGGAGGTCTCGTACCCGAAACTGGTCCTCATCGTTGGTTGCTTTGGTCTGTTATCGAATATCCTGGGACTCTTCCTATTTCACGATCACGGCCACGATCATGGACATTCTCATGAACATGCGGACGAGCTAGGTTCAGCGGAAGAAGGTCATACACACTTCAGCTACGACGATAGCGAACATGCGACTGTCGCGGACGAGACAGGAAACATTGAAGACGTACTACCTCAGAATCGGATAGCAAACTTTGCAACGACCAAACCCAGAGCTGTTGAATGGGATGAAAGTGCTAATGGCCGCACCAGCGAAGAAGCAAGAGAGGCAAGAACAACGAGCCCCCACACCCCTCGGAGAAATCGACGTAAACATAGCCAGAGTGGCTCGAGGTCTCGCGGATACTCTGGTCTGGAAGATATTTATGTGCACCCTGCATCATTCCGCAAGGATATCATTGCAGCGAGCAGGCTGGATGACGTTCACTCTGTGTCAGGCACAGATACCGACCCTGACGAGGCTGTGGCGGATGAGGATAATGGTCCAACCGAAGAATCGCCTCTGCTAAAGAAGTCGAAGAGCAGAGAGTCGGGTGGCCGTAAACACCATAGACATTCCTCGCAAGCCAATGGCAGCGCTTCGCTGCATAAAGACCACCATCATGCCCAACCGCAAGACGCTGAAGCCAAGGGTGCCCATTCGCACGGCGACCTCAATATGCGCGGCGTATTCCTCCATGTCATGGGTGATGCGCTGGGCAATATTGGTGTCATCGCATCTGCTCTGTTCATCTGGCTTACACCCTTCCCGTGGCGCTTCTACACCGACCCTGGTATCTCATTGATCATTACCGTCATTATACTCTGCTCTGCGATTCCTCTTTGCAAAGCAGCTTCTCGGATTCTTCTTCAAGCTGTTCCAGCTGGTATCAGCATAGACGATATCAAAGACGATATCAACGAGTTACCTGGTATCATCAGCTGCCATCATTTGCACGTGTGGCAGCTCAGCGACACCAAGCTTGTTGCGAGCCTCCACGTGCAGGTCGGCTTCGACTTTAAAGGCGAGGGCTCTGCGAGATACATGAAGCTCGCCAGATCGATCCGCCGATGCCTACACGAGTATGGCATTCATTCATCCACCATTCAACCCGAATTTTGCCTAGATCCAGAGCATCCTTATCCACCAGCGTCCGATGTCGACAGCTGTAGCGATCATGGTCCAAATTGCGATGGAAACCACCCTGGAGGTAGCAAAGATGGCAGCAAAGGTGGTAGCAAGACTGGAAGTTTAAGACATGAGCCAGACGCCTGTCTGCTGGAATGTGGGGATGAGTGTGGCGCTGAGAGGCAATGTTGTCCAGTTAGAGGCGACGGAGCCGGCGAATGAAGACTTTTTATTTGTGTTTCCTTTTCTTCTTCTCTTTACACCTCTTTGTCGCAGAAATGCTTTAATAGTGCTTCTTCTGCATCGCTTGGCGTTATAGGCTCGCAAGATGGCCACAATGAGCTCGATGGAGGAGCTCTCATGTATAGTACCCTTTCAGCAAATGCATGCCTTTCGAAGTAAATGCGGATCCTCGCTCGTCAAAGCTTAGACGAAGTAAATCCTGTTTTGACGAATCATGCGAAGCTTACGTACTTGTACTATGTCTTTGCTCAACGTACTATATCATTAGGTTAGTAACAAACTCTTCGGCTCAAACGACCTCTCCATCGATTAGGAATTTCCTGTTCTTGAAATACGGCCCTCTTTGAGATAAGTTAGCGATGTGTAGTAATACTCGTTCTGAACACTTTCTCCCTTAAAGGGTATGTATGACCTTAAGCATTGACCAGATCCTCCGCCTACCCTCCGCCCTGGTGGTGTCTTTCCTCCGCTGACGCCCTTCAATCTTCACCGGAGCCAGCAAGAACAACCTGTTTCTACAAGAGTAGCCACTAGGAAGATTCTGTTTAGACTCCCTTATCTGTCAGCCTTCACTCCGGACGTAATCTTCACTCGGAGACCCCAAGACCACGGTGTCTCCGGCAAGGCGTCTGTCGCACTTTCGTGCGTATTCCGTTGGCTATCGCTATCTTCCTTGTCTGGGCAGTGTTGCGAAACTGGCATGCCTGATATCACGTAAATGGAGATAATATCTCCATAGTGCTTACCCGCCGTCGCAACAGTTCAGCCGCTTCCAGTGGGCCTGAATCCTAAGCCGAAGAGCTGTAGGACGTGCAAAGAGCGGAGGTCGATCAACGCGTACGATGTCTCGCAGTGCGCCTTAGTAATCACGGTGTTTCTCATATATTTTCCCTTTCTCTGCATTTAAACAGCTAGAAACCGCGTTCATTTACTTGTCTATTCTCACATCTCCCGGTTGTTGCGCGTCGAATTTCATCTCGCCATGGCAGAAGCATCGAACAAAGAGCATCTGCTCATGGTGAGCCCCGTCCCACTGGGCCCGCCAGTAATGGGAATGTTCGCAAAGAGATTCCCAGATATGAAGGTCGACGTCTACGTTCCAGAGGGGAGATCACCAATACCACCGGAGAAGTACAAAGACGCAACCATCGTAGCGACGTACGGAGACTACATCCCGAAGCCAAGCGACGCGCCGCATTTAGAGCTCCTCCACCTCTTCTCAGCGGGATCAGATCAGATGAAAGACCATGCGGTGTACACGGAGTCAGAGATCCCAATTACGTGCACGTAGGTTTCCGGCCCTTGGTGTGGCGAGGAATGAGGGACTACCGGGGCTTGGAAGATAACGGGTTCCAGGTCTGGAGTACATGGACCGCAGATCTCAGAGCTTGTTTTCATGACTGCTTTGACGCTGAACCATGGGTTTGGCGAGCACTACGACAATCAGAAGAAGAAGCTCTGGCCGGACAGGCACTTTTCGGAGCAGCCTTTCAGGACGCGAGATCTGTGTGGGCAGAGGTTGGGTATATTGGGTTATGGTAGCATCGGCAGGCAGGGTTCGTTGATTATGCAATGGGCCGCAATAATTGGAACATACTGAAACTGACTCTCTGCAGTTGCAAGAGTTGGAAAGGCCATGGGAATGGACGTGATAGCATACACTCATTCTGCAAAAGACACGCCCGAGAAGCGAAAAGACCAAGGCTACTGGGTCCCTGGAACTGGAGATCCAGATGGCTCTTTTCCGTCTGCGTGGTATCATGGAGCGGACAAAGCCAGTCTGCACGAGTTCCTCAAGCAAGACATCGACTTCCTGGTCATCTCTGTTCCCCTCACAAACGACACGAATGCCCTCCTCGGCGCCGAGGAGTTCGACATCCTCTCCAGGAAACAAGCGCTCATCTCCAACATCGCGCGCGGTAGCGTCATCGACCAGCCCGCCTTAGCAGACGCTCTAAAGGCAGGCAAGCTGCGCGGCGCCTGCCTCGACGTGACGGAGCCAGAGCCGCTGCCGGCGGACGATCCGCTGTGGGATGCGCCAAATCTGGTGGTCACACCGCATGTCGCGGGTAACTCGACGAATTATATCCGGAGAGCATTTGAGCTGTTCATGGCGATTGTTGAGCGGAAGATGAAGGGGGAGAGGATGTACAATGTTGTGGATCGGAAGAGGGGGTATTGATGTGGTGGAGCTGCGAATTTGTGTCTTGCTCCAGGTTGAGCAACGTTGGAAGGCGTTTTGAGTAACGTTATACCATGTGTAGCGCACAGACGTCTAGGCTTAGAGTATTCAACCAGCGTCGATAGATAGAAAGGACGTGTGTTACCGCGTGTCGGCCCGCCTCCTGCTGTACCACTGCAGCTTCGACTTCGACCTCTTGTCGTGAAAGCTCCACCTCGCTTGATGCACATCAATGCTGCATCACGAACAATGCTTCATCACTGTACTAACTAGTCCCCAAAGCCAATATCGTATACTCCCTTGCATATATTTACACGAGATAGATTGAGCAAGGCTGCCATTACTCGTGCGCGTTGTGGGGTGCATGCAAGATCCGCTGTGGCGGGTCACTAGGTTCAAAAGAATAGACAAGCCTCGTGGCACATGCATGTAATCGCCCAAATCTAATCTCGATGTCTGATGGGGCCGAGATCTCTAGAGGGCCGAGATGGAGGCTATTGTGTCCCGAAGAAATCGCTTACTGGGCGTTGACAATGACGAGAGCAGAGTCATGGCTTGAAGAGTACATTTGACTGGAAGTTTCCCTTTGCAATATACAACCCTGGGCTTCTGTCCTCCGTTACTCTACAGCTCGGCTTTATGTACAATACATTGACTGCATAATGCATGGGACACACACAGTATGGTACAGCCCTTGCGGGCGCGCCCTTGTATAGATCTCCCTTGTATGTACCTCCCCACCCTTCCCCAACTCAAAGGAGGGTCTGTAGTAGGCAACTCAAATCATAAGCCGACTGTCAAAGGAGCGACATAGAAGCCGCCAAACCGTCAGGCCACCACCACTTGGTGTGACCATCATCACTTTTCCGCGCCCGGCCGCACCGTGGCATGCCGTGGAAAAGGATAAAACTCCGTCGCTATGATCGCAGAAGAAATAGGCGCATAGCGTACAAATTCCGTCCCGTTAGCAAATGTTTCGCAAATTCTCCTCGACCGGCGTGAGTAAAGCGAGTGGCGATGAATCGAAGTGTTGGGTATAAGTAAGATTTTTAAATCCGTAAATGTTACGTCGTTACTCGTCGCGCCGACCGAGTCTCCTCATTATGAAATTCGTTCCGCATCCATTACATCCGTCTCTTTCATATCCGATTCCGGTCTGATGTCTCGAACTCGTCGTCGCTTTCCTCGTTTGGCGGGTGTAAGCCCAATCCACCACGAGCATATGTGGACGTTGGATCCCATTCTCGTATTCTGGACTGCCGACTCTCTCGTGTAGATCGACTGTCCCGTATCATCTGCGATGGGGTTCGAGGGCTGGAAAAGCTCATGGTTGGGCTCACATAGTCTCTGTCTCTTTCCATGGATGCAGTCGTCCCGCTTCTCGATAACGGTGGAGTTGAATAGTCTCTGTGGGTGTTGGTGACCGACACACTTCTTGATAAGGAAATGTCCTTGCCGAAGTCGGGGCTCTTGCCGAAGTAGTCAATGCTCTTGCCGGTGTATGAGGCAGATGTGACGGCCGTCTCTGTTGGACTGATGACCGCTGTTTCGGGGGTGTTGATAGTCAGAGGGTCACGAGATCCGACGCGCATCAGCTCGAATGTGCGCTGATCGCCTGAGAATCGTTTTGCATCGAGCGAGACGAACTCGCGGTTGGGGAAGAACTTTGCGCGGAACCACTCCACCCATCCAGTAAACATGGTCCAGCGAGCGAGTAGGACGAAAACTTGAACTCCCGCAAGCTAAAGAAGTCAGCACAAAGCTTCTCCGATGTAAGAACCAGAGATCGACTTACACCAAGGAGGAAGAGAATGGCAACGACAGTGGCTTGATTCACCAGCGCATCTTGGCCCAGATTAAGACACTTCTCTGTCGCCTTGCCGTCCTCAAACAAGCAGAGTATCCATGGCATGACATGGGTAATGTCATGCCTTTGAGTGACCTCGACAATGACGCTGTCCATGTAAATGAAGACAATGGCGAAGAAGACGACGTCCGCAAGAATGAAGACGACAATCAACATGCTACGCCATTGCAACCAGACGACTTTGCGAACGCGGCGATAGACAGCCTTGGCAGAGTGCGTCCGCAGACTCGAAGTATACGATGGGAGGGCAGAGCTGCCGTTCGTTTCCGTCTTCTCATCGCTCCACATGTTCTTCAGGTACACATTGATGCAATAAATGAAGCTATGAGATGTAAGCAGTCGTCGACTGGAGGCGGTTAAGAAGGCTTACGTTGCGCCCTGAATCATCGCTGACAGACCAGCAATTGCTAGCAGTGGAGCCCAGAAGACCCTGATTGAATTCTTCGAGTTTACGTGGCATGTGTCGCCGAATCGGAAGGAGAAGCCGGTGAAGATGACCGTGAGGGTGAAAAGGAGTGCGACAACGCCCCAGCCACCGGCTTGAGCGAAGTAGAAGAACTTTTGCCCAGGAATAATGTCCCAGCAGATTTGAAGATGCATTGAAAGCGCGCGGACGAAGACTGTCGCAATTAGCTGCGCGCTCGGAAGTATGTGCAATGTTGTTCCTTACTCCACACCGTAATAGCAAGGCCACCAGAAATTAGGAGCGCTCCCGACCAAGCGCATGTCAGGTTGGAGTACATGTCATTCGGTGTGATTTCATTGAAACACTGAGGCGGCTGTACCCCAAGTGGGACGATAAAGCCCAGCTGTCTTGCGTTAGCATATGCTGTGAATCACGTAGCGTCCAGGAGACTTACCCCTTCGACAATGATGGCAAGAATCAAACATATACTGAGATAGTGTCTGCGTGTCTTGTCCGCAGGAAGTACAGCGAATGTTATAAGAAGAAATAGACAAAAGAAAAGGCCCAGGGCGTTGAGAGATTCTCCGACACGATACCATGTCTTGAAGCCTACGCAGAATGTCAATTGATTTTTTCCTTCAACGAAACTGTTGATTCCCTTACTCTTAGGGTAGATGAAATCCGTGGATGGACATGGCAGACAGCAGATGAGATCTTGTTCTATCTGAGGTAATGGTGCGCATAGACGGCCAACAACGACTAGAGTCAAGTTAGCGTTTCCCTTCCATTAGATATATTGGTCTGACATACGTCCGCCAGTCGTAGGAAATCTAGCATTGTCGAGAAATGGTGCTGGACAAGCACCCGAGAGAGAAGAATTTGCCATGATAGTCGAAGACTGTCGTCTTCACAGGGTCGCTGTCGTCCAAAGGTTACGTTCTTGATATCACCACATGGATGAGCGGCAGTAAGGCCTTCAGGCCTCGGTGAATCGTGACTGTATGTTATACAGCGCAAAGAGTAACCCTATTCCAGGAGAAGGATCGTCCGGATGGTCGCGTAGGCCGAATTGAGAACCAATTGGAAAGCAAACGTCGATATTTGGTAAAGACTGGCGACAGGTATGCGACTCCTTAATGCAAGCAATGAAACTCGGATCGAGTAACGTGGAAACGTGAGTTCGGCAGCTGCACGAGATGCTTTGAAACCGTTATGAGGCGTACGGTGGATCGTCGAGCGGTCGATAGACGATTGCGGGTGTGGCGCGGTGACAGATGGTCGGAAAAAGAGAGACTGCGCAACGATGTTATGTTCGTCGATATGTATACGGATGACGTCCAGAGAATTGGAGGCGGAGAGGAATGGCAAATGTCGAGACGAATCGAAAATCTGGAGAACGCGAACAGGAGAAAAAGGGAAATAGGTGCCAGCAAGTAGTTTAAAGGTACCTACAGCGGGTGAGGAAAGCTCGGCCGCAGGGGAGCAGCGGCGTACGCGATGGGAGATGTGGTTGGGTAGAGAGCATTTGGGATGAGTGCGCGCGCGACTGAGCATCAAGCCAGTACATCCCTGCATCCGCCTTCTGCATCCCTGCGCCTCTCGACGAGAGACTCCACACACTCAGGAGAGGCACGAGAGCTAACGCTGATTGCTCCGTACCTCCTCAGTAGTCGAGTGACGAGGGTCCATGGCCGGGTCATCCATACAGCTTCTTATGTGCTCTCGGTCCAGGCTCTGAGCCCAGCGTTTTGAATACGTACTGCCATGCCGTGACGCCTATTGCAACTTGCCAAATGGAGATCCCAGAAGAGCTTCTACCACTCAAAGGCGGTTGCGAGGAGTACGGCTGTACCTACTGCGCTGCTCCAGCATCAGTTCAGCTGGATCGACGGTCACGCTGTAGGCATGCGGCCGCATCGTCGGTAGCGAGTGTGGCACAGTGAAGCACCAGATCTCGTGCGACTATGAGCGCATGAAAAAAGGTGCGAATTCTGCAAGGACGCTTCGGAGAAGACGCAGAGAAAAGGGCGCTAAATATCGGGCTGATCCGCGAGTGGGCGATGGAAGGATGGAAGACGCCCAGATCGGGCATATCCAGTCGATTTTTCCACAGTACAGCTCACTGGGCATGTGGCTGAGCGAGGCAGTGCAGTCAACAACATGTAGTTGAAAAATGCCCCTGTGGCTAGTGAGCTCATTGTGCGTGATGAATTGCCGTGGAGATCCGGTGCTCTGCATGCTGTACTATTTTCAAAGCGAGCTGCGAATTGCGCTGAACTCGCGTGGTGGAGAGAATGATGGTGGGCAAGGGCTGTCTTGGCCGTCCGAAGCGCCGCACTGTCATATTGCGATCCACTTTTCAGCCAATCATAGTGGAGAACGCGCTTGGGACCTCTCCAGCTCCTAAACCCAGCATCTCTGTCTGCATCCGGCTCGTCATCGTGATGCTAGTGCCATGGCTCATGGCGCGTAGGTGTCCCTACGAGCAATGAAACTTCCAGTCTCCATCTGGACTTTCAACCCCAGCAGCCATCACTGCTTCACGATATGTGCGTGGAAGAGTTTGCAGTTCGCATCACCTAATCGCCGTTCAATGGGCCCACATCCACCTCTTGCCGAGAACACACCTCCTAGCGGCCGAGGGAGACGTTTCAGCGCTGGTTAAAAATCGCTATGACAGGCCGTCAAAGGGCATGGGGGCCAGGTAGCCCGTCCCAGCCAACGTCCACTCGCTTCCCCACAGTTGCTGGGGTGGCCTAGCCTGAGGCATGAATCCAAAAGCCCGTTTGCTTGTCATTGCTGATGCATGAAGAGCTCTGACATGGCTTGTTCAGGTGGAAGCTTCTATCCGTCGGATTCCTAGGACGTCTAGATCGGCAGAGAGGAGCTCGCTTAGAGAGAGCAAAGACGCCGAAGATTGCCCATCAAAAGCATATCAAGGTTGTAAGTGTTTCACCATGACGGATTGAGGCTTCACGAGAGGTTGGCGTATGCGTTCGGATGCAACTCCACCCCTTCGCTCACGCACTGCGGGTCGGTTGAGGAGCTTACCTACCTCTGAAGCATGTGAGGTGATAACTCTCGTCGTTTCGTCATAGCAGGCGAGGACACAAGCATCACGAGGTCCAGAGGAGAGTTTCACCATTCTAGCTCGCTGTTTGGCCAGCGCGTTGCCGCCGCCTCCACGAGTCCACGCGTTGCAATCGCACACCTTCCATTCTGGATGGCAGTGGAAGACAGCAGCCCACCAGCGGCAAACCGTTGCTTTTCGCAAAATTCGCAATCTCAAACTCGAGCCGCTTTCAATAGTTTCTCTCGTACAGTCAGAATTGGCAAAATGAAGAACTGTCCAGTGATATATCGCTAGCTCCCGCGCCGTCCAAGTCCGTTTTCCGTCATCTCGAGCTCAATTTCCTTTCTCTTCTCAGCAGACAGGGGCTGCGCTTCAACGAATACCACATGGTGATTTACCGCCTATCGCATTTTTTTCCTTGATTGCCGCAGTTGACGTCAAGCATAACTTCCAAATATTGCGCACTTTCTTTTGAAGCATCAAATTATGGTTGTTGCAATGCGCGGAGCTCGCCACCTCCTTGCGACCCACCTTTCCACACTGTTGATGCAACCGTCAACGGCACGAGCACACCGCACGGCATGCAACAGCACTAGCTGGGTAAATACCCACCGAAGCACGCCAGCGCTTCTTCTAGAAGTCCTCCCCGCCATCGCACTGCACTCTCTGGAGTCTCTGCTCCGCGCTATCGCAAAGGGACGGGGGGCACAGAGATAGCGTGCTTTTATGGGACGCCTCTTTTCGGGATGTGCCAGGATATGCTTTGACCTCGAACCGCGCCCCCATGTCCATCAACCTTCACGTACGGACCAGCGGCACGGTAGGGAAGATGTAGCGGAGTGGATACTCAGGTACCACGTTGTCCTTCCCTGTAAGCTGGCCCGGCAAAGCTGTCAACGGCACTTAGTGCTTACGTTGGGAGCGGGTGGGAACGGTGCGCGTGGAAAGTCCCCTCTTCGTCTCTCTTCTTACAACTTCACGCGCCTCCTCACCATGTCGTGCATGACTGGGGATAGCGAAGCGAGCACGGACAGCCTCTGCGCTGCTGCAGGTACCGTACAAAGTTCCGGTCTCCCCAAAGTGTGACGGTTTGATCTTCGTCTCTTTTTCCTTGAAGTCATCACCACGCCGTACTTATCAATGCACTGGCGTTCCCAATGTGGCTTTCCTTCCCACCTTCTTGTTTCATGACGCCGGGAATGGACTCAATGTCATTGCGCAAGAACATCTTCACTGCCGCGTGCGGCAGTGACGCATCGGAGTAGAGTCCAGAAGCAGCAATGTGCTCGCGATATCACCATTCAATGACGATACCTCATACCGGGCATTGCTAATGATCCTCTTAAAGCCACTTCCTCGAATGTCAAATCTTAATGCAGATTGTAAAGCATGGTCAATATGTATCAACCTTGATTCCTTGCTTTTCTGCGAGAGCGCCATTCGTCTTTGCACAGTATGACTGCATTATATGGGAATGCTCACCGCCATCTCACTTCGAATGCTTCCCGCCCATATTACAGCCCTATCTATGCCCTTGTTACAACATGATGTGAAGTCGAAGGGATCAGATACGGTAAATGAAAGCTTATGTTCGAGCGCCGACGGCTACTCTCCAGCCGAGAAGGGTTTTCGCACATCTGAAACTACCGCAGCCCATACTGTGCAAGCCCTCTCTATCACTTCGACTAAAGAGGTGGTCACGAATATCAACCACGTCCGGCAGTGACCGACTTCGTCCGTGCCCACTATCTCCCGCCTTGCCAGAGGACTCCACGAGCATCAAACGTCGACTCCCCACTCTCCCCGAACCGACCGAGGCGAGTGGCGACTCTACCCATCACACTATCATTGTGAAGCGGGAAGGCCCTCCATCACGGAGTCTAGTCGCGCGCAGACCACATCGACTTGCCCTGTACCCACGCCTCCCACCTCGCCAAAAGACCATCACGAACATCAAACACTTATCCCCACTCCTCCTGCCCAAGCCGAGGCGACCTGGGACTCCAGCCACCTCTTTTTGCCATGTGTCGGAAAGCTGAGACCCTGAAGGCTTCACGGACGTTGACTAAGAGGACGTCTTTCCCACTCTTCATGCCACTGACTCGTTCCCGCGCGACTGTCTTTTGAGAAAAAAGAAATGCTCGACGTCCAGATCGACGCCCACCTTCCTTGGGCAGTAGTAGAGCCGCTGGATGTAGTACATACTGGATACAGCCAGCGCGCCGTAACGCGGAGGACTGACTCGGTGCCAAATATACACACTACGGGTAGTGGTCCCTGGAAGGGGCACGAGAGCCGAGAACTGGGAGGTCATGTAGGAGCGCTTGACTCGATCGCTCATCATCATTACAGATCGACCTGAATGGTGCTGCCATGGGAACAGCAAGAGAGTTTACTGTGACGATCGACACAGATTGATGAGAGGACATAGTAGCATAGCACAAAACTCTTCTTATGTATTTCGTGAGGGATATGCCGCACTCATTCAACCATCTCGAGCTTCGATCAGTCCCATCTTTTGCCTCAATAGCGACTCTGTCCAGTAGGAGCATCTCTGTCCAATCTTTCTCAGGGCTTCATTTAATGCCAATCAAGAAACATGGCCATACCACTATCGAGCAATTCATCCATCACCTATTCGGGGTCTATCACTAGTACCTTCAGAGCGCAGTCACAAACGTGCGGATAGAATCGCATTCAAGATTTAGCTTTAGTGCGAAGTGATATCCACTCGCATCATTGAGTAAGGTAGGTGTTGTATGTAAACATTACCTCTAATCGCTTTATCAAACAATCACCACAGCATGCCTCTCGGGCAGCTCCGCCTTCCTCCTCCATTCAAGTTTGTACACCCGGTACAAGAATCCCCCCCAATTATCCACAACCGAAATGCAAGTAGTCCCATCCGGAAAGACAAACGAAAAGCAAAAAAAACCACGCTCAACAAATTGACCCGACCGAGCAGTATGCGGAAAAGCAAAATCCCGAGACTCCCAGATGTGCAGCACTGCAGCAAAAACATGAAGGTATCTGGTACAAACAAAGCAAAGCAAAACAAATGAAAGTCGTCGTTCGTCTGAAAAGACCCCGCCCGCGCTTAACCATGTGACCTGCGGGAAATGCGAATTAGAAAACAACTCCTCGACGATGCTTGGTATTTCCTGGTTTTCGAAAAATGCATAAGGAAAGGTTCGTTGCGTGTTTTGTAGAAAAGGTTTGTACGGTCTGTACAGGGTTGATATGGAACTCTCACGGAGAGGTTGATAGAGGTGTATGTAGTTCGACGTCGATTGTTGTTCGAGAAGCATATATCGACGATGGGCCTGCCGTTCTGGGACATGGTATGTCTCTTGTCCGCATCGGCGTAGCGATGGCTAGTCGAGCTAGTACGAGCTGGAGACTGTGGATATTGTTGGACTCCCTGCTCGTGGACGTCCAGAGAACTGGCAGAGAGATGTATGAAGACGAAGACCGGGTCTGCAAGATCAAGCTGCACTATGGAGTACAGCCGATCAAGGCGGCGGCCCATTAGCGAAGCTCTTCTTCCTCCCAAACACTTTCCTCGTCCTGCTCTTGTCTCTCTTTCCCTTCCCCTTCTCCCTTCCGTCTTTCGTCGACGGCCTCGACCTCCTCCCCTCATTCGAGCTCGCATCGTCCATGTACTTGTCCTTGTAAATCCTGATTCCCAGTTAGCACTTCAACCCTACACTCCAAACAAAAGCAGAAAGGTGCAAGCATACCAACTATTCCCCGCCATACTCATCCCCCTCCTCTCCGCCTCCCTATACAAGCCCGCTGCGCGCTTCAAATCCTTCCGACACCCCACTCCTTCCGCATAGCAAAACGCCGCCTCGGTCAGCGCATCCGCATCGCCCCAATTGCCCGCGACCTCGAAGCAGCGCAGTCCCAGCGCGCGGTCCTGCCGCACCCCCCATCCGTTCATGTAGCTCATGCCCAGCTCGTACACGCTCAGCGCGAACTGCGCCTTGTGCGTCTTGCGGTCTGATAGCACGGTGGGGTTTGCTTGGCCTCCGCTGCGCTTGATCAAGTCTTCGTCGTCCGCGCATTCGAGCTGCGCCGAGTCGACGGCGCGCTGGAGCCAGCGCACGCCTTCGGCTTGTGAGGCGCGCATGCCCCAGCCGTGACGGCAGGCGAGCGCGTACAGCAACATGGCAGTAGCGTGGCCGGCTTTCGCGGCGATACGGAGATGGTAGGTGGATTCTTGGAGGGAGCCGGCTTCGTGGAGTTCGATGCCTTTTTGGAGGTGCTGCTCGGGCGTTAGTTCTTGGGCGGTGGGCTCCAGCTGGGTAGGTCTGAGTTGCGCTTTGATGGTACTGGCGTCGGAAGAGGTCGTGATTGATGCGTTGCTGGGTGCGATGGAGCGGATCGTTTTGGTCTTGTCGGGGGTGGCGGAGGGAGTTGTGGAGGGAGTGGAGTGGGTTTGCTTGTGGAGAACGCGGCGCTGGCGGGGGGAGCCGGTGCTGTCGGATGCTTGGTGGATTTGGCGAGGCTCTTCGAAGGAGACGCTTGTCTGGATGGGGAGGAATGGCGGCGAGTCTTCTACGTTAGGAGTGTGAAGACGGCGGTTATCTGGTGAAGGCGAGCGGCTGAGGGAGATGCGACTATTCTCGAACGAGTCGGACCATTCGAACTGCTTGAGAATGAAGTCTCCAGGCGCAATCGATTCCCTATTCATAGCTCTTCCGCGAGGCAACGCATATTTAGTGTATGTATATGCTTCCACTTGGGCAGGGTTTACATCCGAGTCGCCTGTGAAAGAATCCTCGCTGGCTATGGTGAGGGGAGTCTTGGGCATCTCGTTTGACATGGGAGTCAATGGGCTGTCACCGGTATTTTGCCTTGAAGGCACGTCCAATGACGGGCGCGTGCTAGTGCTGTCCATGGTACCTTGGCGGTACGAAATGCTGGTTTCGTTGGTGCCTCTATGATCCAGAGAAGGCCGGCTCGTTGAACTCATTGGTCGTGAGAAGTTGAAAGACGGTCGCGGCGCACTGGTCCAGGAGCTTGCTGAAGCAGCGGATGGTGATCGAGGTAAGGGTACTGCGTAAGGGATGGCCGGAGAATGCGATCTCGAATAACTAGAGTTTGTCGATGGTTTTCGGGGAGGCAGAGAGTCTAATGATCCGGCCATGGAGAAAGGCTCGACGTCATCTGAGCTGTCGTAGACTGATCGGATGCTGGGAGAATGCTTGAGAGCATTCATCTGCATGGGTGACCTGGGAGGCCTAAGACTCTGGTTTGGAGACGTCACAGAGTCAATTGACAATGAGTCGAAATTTGCAGGTGGCGATATTGCCATTCCTTCCAGGCGCGAACTGGGTGTCGTTGGAGTCGGGTTGACGATGCGAGTCTCGATTGGCTCTGGCGACACAGCTCTTGGAATATCAAAGTAACTCATAGGCTGCCTCGTCAACTGTGGCGGCTCGGTCTCCTCTTCTCCAATGCCAGATAAGACAGGCTTGTGGTTCTGCTTGGGAAATGAACCATCATCATTATTGCCTTCGATAGTCGGATACTGTGACCTTGGGCGAATATCAAGTGGCGACTCATTCAGCTTTCCAGTATTTGGCGTATCATCGGCAGGCGACTCAACCGCGCTGGACGTTTCAGACGATGTCGACCTGAAGTACCCAGGCCTCTTCGCAAACTCATTTTGGATAGTGAGGGGAGGCAGCCTGCTTATCCTTCGTCCATTCTGCTGCTCTTCCTCAAACTTCCTCGCCAGCAGGCGACTCTGAAGAGCAAAGGCATCAAGGGGCGACAGCGCAGGCGGAATGTCGCCAGTCTTTGGCGGTGCGAGGTCGCCAGGTGATTGCGTGGGTATTCGATGCTCGTTGAAGGATGTGCCGGTGAGGTCGAGGTTTCTCGGTCGCTCGAGGACCATTGTGACGTCGATGGTGGTGAGATCGTGAAGAAGGGTAATTAGGGCAAAGAGTGTGGTTCAGCGACCGACGGCGTTCTCGAGACGTCGCTGCTTCCGCGGTCGTACTCGTTAGGCGTCGGTCGCGGGTCGGTCGAGTGCGCTGAGTGTATGGCGTGGTTGTGGTGAAGGAGAGTGCTGGAGGTGAAGAGGTGCTTCTTCGCGGACCCTGCAGGACGCTGACATGGACGCTTGCAGCGCGTGGGAGAGGCTGAGCTTGTCTTCGTCCAGTGGCGAGAGCGGGTCGTTGGGCTGTCAGACGTTTAAGCTGCGAAGACGGGGAAGGGAGTGGGCAGACGACAGGGGCGTGTTTCGACTGCTGCGCTGAAGATAGATGCTGGCAGCGGCGCAGCGCGAGCGATTGACAGGCGGCGGATTAAGGATGTCGGTGAGTGGAAGATTTGAGAGCGTCCGCTGTCGTCGCGGTGGAGGCTCGGGGAAGTGCAGTGTCTTTCGTCAGTCAGTTGGCAGGACTCAGGAGGTGCTTGCTTGTTGCGTGCTGCCTTTCGCCTTCCTCGTCACGGGCAGCGCAGCGCGGCCCCTGTTCCTTCCAGAACAAAGCGTCGCCCAGTTTCACAGCAGGGAAATTGGCCGGCCGCCCAATCACCGCATTCACGCAAGCAGAGCCAGCTCGCATTTGACGGGCGAGATGAGGAAATGGGCCATGTGAGCGACTTCATCTGCGCTGCTCGCCCTCTCTGCCACTCTCTGCGCGCTCTTTCCCTCGGTGCCTCGCCCTAACTTCTTTCGGCTCGGGGGCGATTTTAGCGCGGCTGCCCCAGACCGAGTGGTGCCTTCCACGCGCAGATAAAAATATGCGCCACTGTCGTCGCCGGGAAGGTGCTGCAGGCGCTGTTCCTGCATCCAGACCCCGACGATCACCCTCGCCGCTCTGCACTTCGTGAGATCCACCACGCTCACGTCAAAGGCCCGCCGGAAATGCGGATGCGGAGCGTGGAACATACTGCATTACAGTATCTGAGTGAAGAGCATTCCTTCGCCGCCCAATCCCACGTTCTAGGCCAGCTCTAAACATAGCCACCAACAGAAGTCGTCACTGTGCTTTGCTACCCGCCGCCGCTCACGCATAAGCATGAAGCGATACATGAGATGGTCCTCGCCGATCTGCAGATGCAGAGATAAACCTACATAACCGCCAGGATCTACTATCAGAAAATCTTCCGGCCCCTCCCGCCGCTTCCGCTCCGCCCTTCTCGGACGATGCGCTCAGAAGTCTTGCCAATTGATCGCTCAACTGATCGTCGTGCTCCGCTCAACCTTCTCCCAAGCCGCCACACTGTCCTCCATCCGCGCCTGCGCCACCTCATCCAGGGACACTCGCCGCATCCCGAGAATCCATCCGACCAGGCCACCCGGAACGAAGCGCCCAACCAAATCGTAGATAAGGCTGCCCCGGCCCACTCGTACCACCTGTTGTGGATACCGCTGCGTCAAGTTGTCGAACACGGCGTGATGCAACTCGCGCAGTGAGCTTCCTTTCGGCGAGCTGCCACTCTCGGTGAAAATGCCATTGTTCATGCCGATGCGTCCTTGCGAGAGGAAGTTCTGCGCGTAGAGGTTGCGCGCGGAGAGTGGCCACATTAGAGTTGCGCTGCTGGATAGAGGCAGCATGTGTGTTCTTTCGCCGATGGTGCTGCAGTCGAATGAGCCGAGACGGAGCTGCGTTACTGGTATGCCGAGTGTTCCAAGCTCCCGTTGTAATGTGTGTGTGAACCCTTCCAATGCTCCAACGACGGCGGTCTCCACGCCATGGAATGCAGGCCTGAGTGATGGGACGATACTCGGTGTGAGGACGAGGACGCGAGCCTTGTGCGCACAGACTGTAGGGAGAAAGGCTTGCGTCGTCGCCACAGTGCCTACCACCTTCGCGGTCAGTGCATCGGACCAGAGCTCTGCTGATACCGTCTCAATCGGTCCTGACGGGTAAACGAGATCCGGGACGAGTACAAGTCCCGTGAATTGTAAATGACGACTCGTGCCGTCGCCGTGCGGTGTGGCCAACAGCTGATTGAACCGCTCAATCGCAAGCTGCGACGTCAAAGGCTGCATATAACCAGTTAGCACGATTTGGTGCTCTCTTGCCTTCAAATCATTCTCCTTACCTCAACGAGTTCCAAATTCAACGGCCTGACATCCCCTCGCGCCAACTCATCCACCTCCTGCTCCTCCTCTACACTGTGCACCACCACGTACACAATGAACCCGCGCTTCTCCAAATCCATCGCCAAAGACTTCGTGACTGCTGCACTCGCCGGCCCCGCTACAACCACAACCTCCTTCCGCGCTCCATTCCCCGCCCTCTTCGCCCGCCTACTCCTCCTCCTAACATTCCTCTGGTAATACACCAGCACCGCGCCCGTGCCAAAGAACGCGACAATAGCAGCTGTGAGGGCGCGATTACGCGATATCCATACTCCTAAACGCTCGAAAAGCGTGGTAGGCACGGGGAGAGGTGGTGCTTGGGGCTTGGGACGCGCGGACTCGGGCAGCCAGGGCGAGTTGGAGAGGGTGGAGCGGATTTTCGAGGCGAGGAGGTCGATTTGGCGGTCTGTTGCTTCGGCTGCCTCAGTGGAGAATTTGCGGATGTCTTTGGAGACGGAAGAGAGCTGTGGAAGGTGAGCTTAGACTCGTACGAGAGTTGGAGGGGGGAAAGCTACTGACGAGGTCGAGGAAGTGCTGGTCGTCGCTGGTCATTGTGATGGTTACTGTGTATGATTAAAGTAATGGAATTGGCAAGAAAAGGGGAATATGAAGAAGAAACGGAGAAAAGGGTCGCCAATATGTTATTGATATACAGGCCCAGTCCCGATCACGATAATGATAAAGAATGGGATGATGCTGAGTGATGGGGCAGCCCTGTGTCCAAAAAAACGTGGCGTGACGCGCTAGGATCAAGCCGTTCCTTTTCGGGAGCTTGCATTTCCTTTCCAACGCGCCGTCATCTCCACACTACGCCCTTTTCGAGCAAATCTCCAAGATGGACCACGAAAAATGCTTCGTCTTCGAGCCAGAAGACGAACATCCAACGAAGAAGCGGAGAATTGGATCTGATGATTGGATAAATACGTGGAAGCTGAGAAAAGAGCTCTACGAACAGTTTTGGGCGCATCAACGCTCGAAAATTGAGGTACATAGGTTTTGTCCTTGTATGTTTATAGCCACTGACATGTGCGTAGAGCGTTCTTAACAGAGCAAATGAAGAAACTGTCACCAAAGTCTTGGGTTTCATCACGAGCTCCAAGGCTCCAGAATCATCGAAACTCCCAGCTGGCCTAATCTCAGCTGGACCCAACATTGCTTCTCATGGCGCATTATTCCGCCAGATAGCGACCAAATTGGGAGCTGCTGATGCCACTATCTTTGTGGCTTTGACCTCGAGCGAGTGTTCGAATCTCAAGTCTCTCTTGAAGAGCTTGATTGTTAAAGGGACGACTCTGGGCGACGACGAAGAAGATGACGCTCAAACACCCCATCGAAAAGGACCAAAGCTACTCAACTATGACTTGCAACTCCTTCATGACCATGTCAAGCAGAACGCAATCGAGACTGTTGTGATAACTTTCCAGGACACAGAAGCCTTCGACGGTCATGTACTGTCCGAGACTATCGAGCTCTTCGGACTGTGGCGTAACAGAATCCCATTCGTGATACTTTTCGGCATCGCTACATCTACAGACGCTTTTCAAGACCGGCTTTCACGCTCGGCACTGCGGTGTCTCCAGGGAAAAGAGTTCGATGTCGTCCAGACGGACGATCTGTTCGAACAAGTCTTTCTAACCACCATTGACGGCAACGAGAGGCACTTGTGGATTGGACCAGAACTCATGAGTACGTTTCTAAATCGGCAAAAGGATCACGCCCAGAACGTCACCGAGTTCATCGATGCCTTGAAAGTATGTTAACCTCACCGAACATCTCCACATTGCGCTGATCATGGCAGTATGCACACATGTGCCATTTCTTCGCCAATTCTGTAAGCATATTGATGTCCACCGAGGCACATGGCAAAGTGGAGATTTCTCGCCATCTCTGCTACACCTTGCGACACCTGCCCTCTTTCGAAGTGTGCGTATCTTCCTCTTTAAATGCGAACAATACTTTCAGAGAATCTAGGGGCTTTTTGGTACCTCGACCCGACAGACCTCCCCTCAGTATGCGGCATTATTTGTTTGATGATGTTGCGCTCGAACGGCTGCTCAACGACACCATGGTCTACAGAGACACCCATTCATTTCCCGACATGGTACGCGCGTTGCGAATGATACGTGTCATACTCTCGAAGATGCCGAGATACGCTCACCACAAACTGTCGGCCCTGTACACAATGATGATTGGCGGAAATCTCTTGGACTCCCCCATGGTCAAAGAGATGATTGCGTTCCTGAAGCGAGCACCGTCGAACGTGCTTCTCGAAATACTAAACGATACCATCGGTTTGCTTGTGCTGCATCAAGTCGAAGATGCCTACTATTTCGAGACCCGTGACGAGCTTCAAAAGCTCATCAACGACGCTAAAGCCACCGATGCTCCTTTACGCAGCGCGTTTGATGAGCGGAACGAAACTCTAAGGACTACCGTTATAGCGAAGAAAGTGGAGCTCAGCAAGCAGAAAGCCACGCTATCGAAGAACGACGAGGCATACTCTCAGATTCTGCAACGCTTTACTGCACGCTTGGACGAGTGGTTGGTTATGACCCTATTCTATCCCGACGAGCTCATGTTCGCAGAGGTCTTCATCTACGACATCAAGTCTCCGTATCGAGCTGCGTTCTCTCCCAAGACGCGCTTCGCTGTCGAACGCGCCTTGAGCTCACCGCGTGACTACCTCGAGTATGAGTATGACTGCTACGACCTTTCGGAAGAAGAATGCGAGAAACGTGAGGTATACCTTTCTACCTCTCTGCAGAATAGCTCATAGCTTATCACCCGCTTACTAAACTGCAAAACAGGCTGCAAAAGAGGCTGCAGAAGAGGCTCGAGACGCTGCGCTATCAGCTGCAGCGCCCGCAACGGCGATTATGTACCAGCTCTATCTCGAGTCGGGCGCTTTGATGAACGCGAGCGATCTGTACTCTGCGTATCATGCGATCCTGGAGGAGAAGACGGATGATGAGGAGCTGATCAAGTAGGTCTTTCACAAGTGGGTACAATTTGGAGCGATGGACTGACATGGTTTTAGGGCTTTGTTCCAGCGCTCACTGGCAGAGCTGAAGTACATGGGATTCATCAAGGACACGAAGAAGAAGGTGGATCATGTTGCTAAAGCTGCGTGGAGTGGTCTTTGAGTTGCTAGGTGGGTAAGATGGCCACCTCTTCTGCCTGAGGGCCAAAAAGGTGAATGACGAAATGAAAGACTGTGAGAAACCTCTAGGAGGAGGTATTGAGTGGAGCAATTTGGTGTCGAAACGGAAATGGCCGCCGTACAAGGAGCACTGGTATACGAAGTGACGTTGAAAGCCTCGGCGAATACTGCCTGCTCCACAAAGACTCAAGCTCTAATGAGAGCGCGGAGTATACATACTTTGTTTATGACGATAGCAAACTTATCCAGTATACATAATTAGCTCATATCTCCCCTGTTGCTTGTGCCTTCCACTCTGTTTCCGTCTCTCGCTTGACCTCCAGATCTGGAACCTGAACGGCCTGATCTCGCATAGCTCTCTGGGACTCTCTCGTTCGCTGCTCTTGGCCCTGGAGAACCCAATATGAAGCCTACGACCAGATCTATGTAGATGACAATACATGCGACGGGGAGCAGGATGCGCAAAAGAGAGCCAAGAGGTACAAGAGATACAAGGCATTCAAGGCACCAAAGGCATTCAAACATTGTCAAAACTAAATCGAGCTCTGATTATCAGTGGAGCTATGATACCAGAAGCTGAACCTAAGTTTATATCTTTGTCGCAAGCTGACGCGATCCGCTTCAGTCTGCATTTGGTGATTTGCCTTGGCTGGGCAGCGTTTTGGAGAATCGGAGAGCACTGGGCAAGCATCAGCATGGCAAACATCATGGCTCGCATAGAGGGCGGTAGAAAGGCAAATAAATGCTCAATTGTCAAACGGCCACAATTTCAGCAAATGAGGATATCCTTCAACTCTCTGCTCCCTGTGCGGAGAGGAAATTACACCTTGCATCCCCATGAATTCTGAGCCTTGGCATCATTGATATAATTGCAGTATAGAAGATTACCCATTATAGGGGTTGAATTTAATAGATAAGGTATACTTCTATCAAATACAGAAATTCTAGGTAGGTGATATTCACCAAAGAAATATCACTTGCCATCTCCTTTGCGCAAGACGATTTGACATGCTGCGTCCGTCTCTGAGAGTGATTTGATCGATCATCGCGGCCATCAGTCTACGGGTCCAGACTCATCAATGTTACTTATTCAACGTCCAGTATCGATTTAAAATGGCAGATACCGCGATCATGGTTATGAAAATCGTACATGTTTGGTAGCATCCGCAATCTGAGGACCTTGACCTTGTCCATCGTTCGGAAGGCGAGCCAATCAGGAGCATTTCTTTGACGACACTCCACTTCACTTCACTTCACTTTACTTCACTTCAATTCACTTCACTTCACTTCACACATAGAATGGACTTTGAGCCCCCTTACTATCTACAAATGATATTCCCATATAACAGCTCAACTAACCGCTATATCCTTGACTATATTAAAAATCAAGTCGCTCAACTGTGGCTCCTTTAGTGATGGTGGTAATGAACTTTAGCAGCTTCACGCACGCACCACTTCACGATATCAAGGTTGACTTCAGGCCGTCCAAGTGCTCGAAACGCCATCCTAAACATGATCATGATGAAAGAATTTGTATAGATTACCTTTCGCCCAGGTGATAGTGCACGTGGTTCGCAAATATGCCCTGGTCCCCGTGGCCACTCCGATCACCGGCGACTCGGGAGCCATTCACATACTCCAAACTCGTATCATAGTTCCCAAAGCGGCATGTGTCCCTTGCATTTAGCGCCGGATCGCTCCGAGATCGACGCTAACTGTGCCTCCAGTTTCCAGTTTAAGGTTGCAGCAGCCCAACGCACGGGCCATATCGTGATATCAACATTCGATTTTTACTTCGAGTATCATCCCCCCAAGCCAAAAGATGCTGAGAGAAGTTGAATTGAATATCTCCTATGTCTCCTCTTTACCGGTCGATAGGAATCAGCGCTCGTTGATTGCAGTTCGTGTGCTGATGACTCCTCTTTGCCCGTTGATTTCCGAGACATTTAGTGTCAACCACTAGGGTAACACCTCGACAGGTGGCAGAAGACACTCATTGGCCCAGCCACCCGAATATCAAAGCATGTCATCCTGGTGCCATTGACGCCACCGCTTTGTAATCAGCCGCTAGGACCAGGTCCTCAAGGTATAAATATTTCTCAACTTCCTTCGCTCTTCCTCTTCTTTTTCTTCAGCACCCTCACATCAGCTGTTTGGTCAACGTCGCCGTTTGGGCGTTAATGAACAAGCCGCCCAAGGTACCTTTCCCTCAGGGTCTGTGTGAGAACCTCGATGTGAGCGAGTCCTCTTATCGAGGCCATTTCCTGGCTCGTGATGCAATGGGACGCTGTTGCATCGCGGTTCGGGGATGGCTCTCGAGCTCCCTTGAGCGCAGCCAGTATGTGCTACTGCTTCCGGCCATGGTTGGCATGGGCCAACATGGAGTCGCAGTTTCCTAAACGGCTGGCTTGCGACTCATTGGAGTTAGTTTAGTTGCATGTCTTCTCTTCGCTGTCCAATGTGGTCTTCTCCCACGTTGTGATGGAACACTTTGCCCCCGACGGGGGGCAGGTCAATCTTTGGAAACCCCCTTTTGAAAAATTCAAATTTTTCACCCTTTTTTTTCATTGCTTCTTTCGCCTTGCGCGGGAGGATGAGGAAGAAAAATGGGACTTGATCAGGACAGTCTTCGACTTGCGCCAAATTTCACTTACTCTGAAATGATATGTACTCTATGGCTTACTTACTCGAGCAGAGTTGCTGATGATGGTTGTTCTGTGAGGCAAGTTGAGCGACGTTCCTTGGCTGGACGTTTTGCCTTCCGTCCTAACCGGATTTGGAGAATGCGACATCTTGAACTACTCGGCATGGTGCAAGTAAGCCTTTTCACAAAGGAGATAAATCTTCTCAGTATTCTGCAATATATGTATAATCGAGAATTAGGTCCTGGTTGCGAGAAACGCTGTTGGCTGCTGCGCCGAATTTCACAAGTGTCCCGGGGTCGTCTCTGCAAGTTGCGGCAGCCTTCTCATTCGGGTCTAGCTACAGCGTGCCAACGCCAACATTGCCTTAGTGGCAGGAGAAGTGCATAATATATTCAGTAAATGCATGTTTCCAATGTACAAGGATGCTTTTGTTTCCCTCTATGCATACATATCCTCATCGTCACCAGCCGCATCGCCAAATGCCCCCGAACCATGGCCATCTACACTCTTCCCTTTCCCTTTCCCCTTGACAGCACTGCCATTACTCTTCAAGTAGTCCGTCTTGATAACGTACTCGTCCTCCTCATCGTCCTTCTCCTCGTCCACGACGCCATCGGTGCCCGTCGACCCAGTACTGGGCACGCGATACACGCGCTCCGGACTCTCGCTCGCCTGTGAGCCCGGGCCAAATCGGCCTTTGCCTTTCCCAGCTACATGTGCGACACCGCTTCCTCCACCGCTTCCCCCACCGCCGCGACCTCGGCTGATACTGCGCGCCTTGATGCGATCCTTCGCTTGTTTCATCCATGACCCTCTTCTCTCCTTGTCAGCGGCCTGAAGACTGGGGACCACCAGATTCTCCTTCCCACCCGAGCCTGCATTCAGCACTAACGCTTCATTGTTCGCGCTGTCACCAGCAACCTCATCCTTCTTATCCTTCGCACCAACCGTCGCGCCCTCAAACGCGCGCCTCACGCGCTCGTAGTGCCACAGCTCATCCTTGCTAACGCTCGGCACGAGCTCTCTCTTCGCGTTCTCGAAGTCCTCTTCCACAACTACAACCTCCGTGTCCTCGTCGCCTGCTAGGTGGTCGAAGAAATACGCTATTGAAATCGGGTCGGAGTCGGGAGGTAGTGTTTTGTTGTGCTCTGCGACTTTGGCGTCGACGTTTCTTGCTTGCCGTGTGATGGCTTTGAGCATGGCGTCTGAGCAGAGAGCGTAGAGGTCGGCGCCGGTGTAGGTGAACGGTAGTGTTGATGCCACTCGGTTGAGGGAGAGCGAGGGGTGGAGGGTGAATCTGGTTTAAGTTGTCAGTTCCCGTTCCCAAACGCCTGAATGAAAGGTGCACATACTTCCTAGTCAGCGCCTCCAAAACCTTCAACTGCCCCTCATGCGTATCGTTAACTCCCAGGTAAAGCATCTTATCGAACCTACCCGGTCGCAGCAACGCCTGGTCAAGCAAGTCCGGCCGATTCGTTGCACCAATGACAAAGACGCCTTGCCCACCACCCGCACCACCATCTTCTCCTCCGCCGCTCATGCCGTCCAACTCGGCGAGCAGTTGCGACACAATGCGGTCCATCACGCCGCCACTGTCACCCTGGTTGCCACGTTTCGGCGCAACAGAGTCAAGTTCGTCAAAGAAGACTACACAAGGACGTGCATCGCGTGCGCGCTGGAAGACTCGTCTGACGTTGGCTTCAGATTCACCGATGTACATATTCAGCAGTTCTGGTCCTTTGACGGAGAAGAAATTGAGGCTGAACTCGGTCGCGATGGCTTTCGCGAGCAACGTCTTGCCAGTACCGGGTGGACCGTAGAACAGTATGCCAGAGCGCTTCTTCATGCCCTTCGCGAAGAGCTCAGGCCGTGAGAGAGGCAGCTGAATGGTCTCGATGACGGCGGATTTAACGTGTGACAGACCGCCCACATCGCTCCATTGCACATTCGGGATCTTCGGTGCGCCAATTGAATCCGCGAAGTTCTTGCGTGCGGCGTCGACTGCGGTCGTAAGGTCGGCAGATGTGAGTGTGAGGTTTGTTGAGTGTCCGGCTAGAGTAAGGTCTTTCAGCGTTACTTCCGCCAATGGCAGTCCGGTATCGATATCAGACTTCCCAGATGTGAGCGCCTTGTTGGCACTCGCAGTGATCTTGTCGAGCCTACTTTGTCTAGCAATCAAGGCGCGATCAACAACATCAACCAGATCCCCGGCCACTAGCGCAGCTGTCTTGACGGCAACCGATGACAGTGCAACGTCTGGCGCAAGACGGATACCAGCATCTTCGACAACGCCACGAAGTATGCCTTCTCGCTCACTCTCGTCTGGCGCTGTCATTTCCAACTCATGCGTAAAGAGACTACGAATGCCCTCAGGCACCTTCTCAATCTCCGTGGTAGTTGCGATCAGGACTCTCGAGTCGCCCAGTATTTCCCTGAGTGCGGTAACCATCCTCTCAGCGTCCAACTTCTCAACATGCTTAATCAACAGCGCAGTAAACTCTTTCCCACAACTCAAAGCGCGTTCCGCTCGAGCTTTTAGGAATGCTTCCGTTTTAGTGTCGCCTCCTTCTGTCAGGATATCAAAAGCGTCAATAGAGAAGGTATGTAATCCAAGGTCTTCACACGCTTGCATCGCTGTGGTTGCTTTGCCAATATTACGTTGAGTTGAGGTGAGTAATATAGCAACTGGCGGTAGGCCAAGATGAATGGCACGAGGAGACATCGCAGCAGAGATGAGCTCTCTCAAACGGCGTCGAAGGCTAGAGATATATGGTGTCGGCAGATCTGTAGAGACAATCCCACCCCCAGGTCCTCTGGCTTGCGATCCAGCAGGCTTTCGTAAGCCAAGATAATATTGCCAAGTATTGCTGACGGTGGGAGGGATCTTTGCCTTTTCGCCTCCGGCCTGAACCATTTTCGTGTTCGAAGCATCAACAAAAGTGACGCCACCCCAGATGTCTTCCTCTTCCGCCTCAATCTTGTTGGACGATACGATGTCTCCCACTTTGAACCAACCCACTCCACTAGCCGCAACGGTCTTCCCAGAGTCGGCTCCACACTGCGCGTTGCTTTTCACTTTTGAGATCAGTTCCTCATTGGTCATGTCGTCCGCATTACCTCCTTCGAAGACCGCTTTGCCAAGTGACTCGTCAACCGCAATACCCACGAGATCTCCTTTCTTCACAACACGTCGTTTCCGCTCGAAGAAATCTTTCAAGCCGGCGAAGAGACTAGGTTGGACCAAACGGTCAGACGACAGTGGAGTTGCTATTTTTACTAAGGTAACCTCTTTCGCTAATGGTGGTAAGGTTGAGGACGGGACTTTGCCTTTTGAGCCTGCATGTGGAACGGAGCCGTCTTTGGTATTTGTCAGTGCCGAAATCTTAAGATGCGTAGGTGAACCAAGGTTTGCCAAAAGCAGAGGTGGAAGATGGACCAAGGAAGTAGGTGGAAGCAGATTGCTACCACCTAAAAATGACAGAGGTCTTTCGTCGGTCTTGTGCACGATATATTTGTTGTCCTTCTTTGACATGAACTCTGGCAGACCAAATATCTTCGCTACGCGCCATTCTTGCAGTTCATCTTCTTCGTTTGTGAAGGAGGCAAGGTGCCAATGGCCAAAGCCATCTCGCGATGACTCTGTAGTGGATTCAATTCTGACCCAGTCGCCCGAGAAGCATCCCAACTTGACGAGTGCAGCTGTGTCAACGAAAATTCGCGCTTCGTCGTCATCGTCTGTTCCAGGTTTCGGATATAGAAGTTCATCTGGGATATGGTCAAGCAGGCCATATGCTTTGAAAGTCTTACTCTTCACTCCGCCTCCTCGAACTGTGGATGTTGAGAATGTCGAGTAGATTGAGCCTGGAGTAGCTATACCGTTTGGAAATGGCTGGCCAGGCCTGGGTGTGGCGGATGCTTGCGACATCATCCCAGAAGTGTGAGAAGGTAACGATGGCGCTGATAACGATATAATGTCCTCTGAATCGTCTGAGAGATCATCCGCATCGGTCTCAGATGCCTCTGTTTCACTGAAGGTCGAGGCTTCATCAAGCGGTGTAGATGACTGCGTCTGTATTTCCTCGGTTGCAGAGTAGAACTGCTCATTCGAAGTATCTTCATCCTCCTCCGCAATGCCGTTGGTCAGTGATGGCCCTCGTTTATGCCCAACGGGCTTTGTGATAATCTCTGCATCTTTGCTCTTTCCTTGCAAGATCACAACTCGCGTGCTGGGGAGAACTATGCCTTGCGAAACGGGTTCACAGATTGTAATCTTTGCCGGAGGTGGAGGCACATGTGTGATGGGGTGAGCTGGAAGTGGAAGAGGTAGCAAATCTCCTGAGTGGACGAGACGAGGAGCGCTGAGAGCACCACGAACAGCGTCGCGCCACTTCCGCTGCCTCAGAATATTTTGGCTCGCATCGCTCAGTTCCGTAGCATTAGCCTTTTTGTCATTCTTGATACCAAATCCACCACCAAATTTGTTGTGCACGTCCTCTAGCTTCCTCAAAGCTTCTGTGTCCAGCTTCACATATATCGTCTCGAGGCCAAGTGGTACAACTTCAGATATGCGGATCTCAATTGGCGTGTCTTTCTTCTGCAAGGGTTTGTTTGGAGATAGGTTCCGCAACGTGGTTGCGAAGGACTGGAGGGCGAGCGAATTCGCAGAGAATTGGAGGGACGAATGCGGCCGTTGGATCAGGGTATCGTTTTTGGTAGCGGATCGCACCGGTAGGATCGTCCACTGCGTGGAGTCGACGGACATGGCAGTGAGAGGCATCCATGGTGTAATAGCGACATAGTAGACGCGATTCGCGCTGTCATCCGATGGTGCTATAAAATATCAGCATCTTCAACGAACTTCCATGCTACGAGTGCTTACTCCTGAGTCCCGGGAACAGGTCTGCGAAAAGGTCTTCAGACAGTATCCCAACGTCCTGCTTCATCCGCTCATCAAGCAGCAAGTGAGCAGATATCGAGGGCCTATTCAAACGTCTCCGTCTGCGTCGCTTCCGGTGCATGGGAACTGCGCTTCGATTCTCCATCGCGCTTCCGCAACTTGTGACGGGCTAACAAAGCACGACAGACATAGAGCAAGGACGATAATTATGCTGCGAGGGCCGTCTACAGATATCTCGAAGGCTGGTGTCGGCGATTTCTCAAAGCTTGCGAAAAATAGCCGACAGGAGCCTGACTCGACGGGCCGAGGTTCAGATGAAGGAGTGGGTTTGCAGGGCGACGAAGACAACTAATCGCGAACCTCATATTCCGAAGCGAACTCTCCAGCATACAACACCAGGAACGAACGCAGTGGCAAAGCGGGAGTCGTTCAGACACCGCCCGTCGCCGGGGCTTGGGGTTGAATTGAGCGGATGCGGAGAAGCTCAAGGCACGCGCGCACGATTCAGGGACCAGTTCCACGTGAAAGGGCCTTATCCGAACGTCACGTCTGTATTTCGCCGACAATTGCACAGATTCGGCGCATTTAATGGACTTTTAGTCCCTTACGCATCTCGTCCAATCGCTGCATGCACGCCACCACCTCGACGGTTCGATATGTACAAAGAGAGAGGAGCGCTCCCGTCCCACCCAACTCTGTCACGGCCGAGCCGCTTGTCAAGCCTTACTTAGACCGGCAGGGGAAACCCGGGTTGACGCAATGCCGCAGATCCGCAGGTTTGGACCTTCAACACTGTGGCTGATGGCGATGGTGTATGAAGGGGCAAATTCCATCTTCCCATCTTCCCATCTCCCTTCTCACTTGTCTCCATGGAAAACATCCACTAAGTTATGCATATCTTGCATCACTCCATGATAATCCTTAGCAATCACAGACCGCCGCTCTCTCAGTCCTCTCCGCGTTTCTTATCGTCGTATTTCCTCGCTACTTGGCACCGGAGCTTACAATGACAGCAATTGAGACTGTCAAGAGCACTACCAAAGACATTAAAGCGAAGATCAAGTCGAAGGCCGAACCTGCGATCGAATTCGCACATCAAGCTGAGAAACTGGCACAATACACACCCTCACAAGAAACCGAAGCCACTGGATCCACACAAGCGGTCGAGGCAAAGTTCATAACGGGCCAGGATCCGGTCGTCGTTACCGCGAATGGCGGTCGATTACCGGCTGTGCCTCTCGAGGAGGCTGTGAAGCTGAATCAGTTGAAGGATATTTTGGAGGATAGGGACCCGAACGAGAGCCTTCCGACTCAGAATGGCACAAGAGAAGCGAAGGATGGCACAATACACGGAACAACGATACACGGTGCCAGGCCAAGTGTGGGTTCAGGAGATGATGGCCGGTCTGGCCAGAGCACTGAGCCAGAAGCGCCTCTGAGAGAAGCATTACCTCCAAGCAGGACGAATCCACTCTTCCCTCCCTTACCAATGTACGGACCTCCTACTTCGTTGAGAGATCTGCAATCTTGGACGTTCCGGTTATCATCGTCGATATTGTCCCTCTGCTTTCTGGGTGTCATTGTTCTTGGAGCAATGTTCACGTGCGTTCCACAAATGATCAAGATACTCTTCGCGTATGTTAGGTTGCAGGACCCGGATTCTGGAAGATCGTTCTACGACGAGGAAGTGCGGAGAGCAAAATTGCGAAAAGAAGCTGAGACGGAATGGAAGCGACGGAAAGACAGTCAGGAGCCAATACGTCGCAGTTCCGGCCAATCTCAAGAAGGAGATGAGGAGAGCAGTGTACATGGCACTACGACACCCCAAGGTACTTCCATCAAGGAGCGCTACGTTCCCACCGAAGGCGGACCAGATCCGCTTGTCTGCGACGTGGGATACTATGCTCGCGTTGAGGGGCTCGACTCAGAGACGTTCCTTGTTCAGACTGAAGACGGCTTCATTATCGAATTATGGCATCTCTACAATCCACTCACATATACTCCAAAACCCGAGTCCGATCGCCAGCCTCATGAACCTGACCTCTTTCCTGCCCATTTAGATGAGACGATCAGGGAGAGAGGTGAAGGCTACGCTCAGCATTATCCACAAGGCAAGAAGAAATATCCCGTCTTACTTCTCCATGGTCTTCTGCAGAGCTCGGGGGCGTTTTGTTGCACTGGCTCTAATAGCTTGGCATTCTACCTCGCGAAGTCAGGTTACGATGTCTGGCTCGGCAACAACCGCTGTGGCTTCCATCCTCGACACAACCTGCTGAAATACAGCGACCCGCGCATGTGGGCATGGAACATTCGTCAGATGGGCGTGATGGATCTCCCAGCTCTAGTCTCGAGAGTCTTGACAGAAACAGGCTTCAGCAGATGCGCGCTTGTTGCGCATAGTCAAGGAACGACGCAGACAATGGTCGCGCTTGCGAAAGAGCAGAGACCTGAATTTGGCAGAAGACTAAGCTGTGTCTGTTTGCTTGCACCTGCAGCATACGCAGGGCCATTAATCGGCAAGATGTATTTCAAGTTCATGCGCGTAATTTCTCCGGCGCTGTTTCGCTTGATATTCGGCATTCACGCATTCATACCCTTTATGATGACGATGCATTCTCTGCTACCACCAAGGTTGTACGGTTTCATGGGCTACCGTGTGTTCAGTTTCCTATTCAATTGGTCTGACGATCGGTGGGAGCGCAAGCTGCGCAATCGCAGCTTCATGTTCGCTCCTGTGTACGTGAGTGCGGAGAGCATGCGATGGTGGCTCGGACGAGAATGCTTTGCAAGGCAAAAGTGTATATTGGCTACGAAGAGGGAGGTGCGAATGGAGGATGAAGAGGATATGAAAGAGGATAGCGAAGAGGATAGGGAGGATAAGAAGGAGGATGAGAAGGATCAGCAGAGGCAGGCTAGTGATGCGTCACAGCATAGATACTATGAGGAAGGAAGAAGTCATCCAAGCGAACGGAGCGATCCGACAGAGGAAAGGGCAGATACACCTGAAAGCAGCGGTGCTAATGCCAACGGAGAAGCTCCAGCGACCAATGGTGACAATACATCATCAAAGCCAACTGAGGAGCAACAGAAAAAACTCGAGTCCGACCGTGGTCGATTCGCATGGTACGACTCGAACGCGCCGCCGATGGCTTTTTGGGTTGCCGGATCCGATGATCTTGTCGATGGTCGCCGGCTGTTGAAGAGGTTTGAAAGAGGAAGAGAACCGTATGTCAATGTTGTGCATTCCAAGATAATAGAGGGATACGAACACCTGGACGTTATTTGGGCTATAGACATGATAGACACTGTTGGACGAGAGGTTGCAGAGGTCATTTGGAAAACCGCTGCAGAGGATGCCAAGGCGGTTTGTCGGACGCCGATATTGGATAGAGCGGAATACACAGCACTTTGAGGCTCGTCAATGTCTAGAACTGAATCAGATTACTGCGTCTTCTAGATCGATGCTTACTTATCTAGAGTCACGCCGCGTTTAGCCGCCCTATTTACGCGCGGATCATTGTACGTAACGACTTTGCGCGAATACTTTCAACCCAAGTCATTATCGAGCGTTATTATTCGACCAACTATCCTTGCCATCTAGGCGAAGGATTCCAACCACTGGGCGGTTGCGTAGTTGTTCTATTGGACAATTTTCAACTGAGAGCTGTATCTTGCATATGCTATCATGCAACTCTACGTAGACCGAAGACGCCAGTCTCTGGCCAAGCACGTAGCTTAGGTTTCCGTTCTCATACAAGTATACGAGCTGCCGGTTTGAGTGCAACGAGGCTGCACCTTCAATCCAAATTTTACTTGTGCATGATTGCATTGGCTTGAACAGACTACAGGACGGCATTTCGATTCGCAACTTCAGCGCGCATACTTCGGAATGGCAGGAACTACTGAGAAGATTCAGCCTTGGAAGGCGTTCCCTCCATCAACGAAATCAGAGGGCAATGGCTACAAGTACCCCGAAGTAAAGAAAGGCGACATGATGATCTCCGACAGTCGCAGCGCTGGTGAGCCCATCCCGGAGGATAAGCCGGCTCGTGTTCTGAGTGCAACAAATAGAGCAGAGGTGAGTAATTCAGAACTGATGGTCGCAGGTAAAGGCTAAACAATGGCATACAGACTCAGTTCCGGCCTGCTTGGGAGCCTGAGCAATGATAAATTTCAAGAGACGTTCCGAAACTGAACACAATCCTTACCATATATTTCTACGATTGATTACCATGCTACAACGGCACGCATCTCGATGCTTTCTCGATGGAAGTCGTTACAAGAGGGTGGCTTTGTCATGAGGTCAAATGCCGCGTGCGGAGTACCTGCACTCGTTTAGTTCACTGTTGATATTAGAAGTCTGTAACAGAATTATAATACCGGGTGTTGCGCCTTGAGAAGAACGGCTGTCCACGTTTTTAAAGATGAGCATTTCCGAGGGCAGCTGCCCAGGTAAATAATACCATTCCTGGCTTCGGTTGAAGAACACCTGAAGAATCTCGAGACTGTCGCCGGTTTCTTCTACAACGTCTGCAGCCATGGTGTCCGTATCGAAATCTACAGATGATGCATCACATACAGCTAAAGGCCAGTCGTACAGAGGGCCTCGGATCGGATGCCATACACTGTACTCCAAAGTCAGTCTGCGTCAAAGGGAGAATGGGAAACAACGTACTTGACATATTGCCATCTACGGCCCATTATTATCTCCGCGCGGCTTCCCAGTTCTCCTCGAATGATATCCTGTGCGGACTCGAGGCTATAATCTAATTCAATCCTTTAGTTTCGAGGATATAATACTGTACGTCGTAGAGACAGCATACCTAAATGCGCACGAATCGTAGGTTGTACATACTCATAAGCCTCTCCAGTTGCAATCGGAAACGAGTTATGCCTCTTACGTTGTTGCACATTGATGATCTGAACGAAAGATGCTCTTAGGACTTTTTTCAAACAAGCCTCAACTTCTGGAAAATGTATGGCTTTGACGAGGCCTGGGTCTCCATAGTCCTCGTACTTCATGGCACTGGACATATTACAAAACTGGAATCCGCATTTTTCATAGGACAAATTGTGACACCGCATATTCCGGATCTTGACATGGTGATGTTCATTTTCAACATTCGTCGCTGGAAAGTCACCTCCGGTGTCATATCGTATGGTGTAAGGCTTTACGGAATCGTATAATGGGAGGCGCGCGAGGAAGTGAATAGTTGCGTCGACATTCTCTTCAGCCTTATCGAGGCTGAATGCCACTTCGTCCATGCTGGGGAAAATTATTTCGTGTTAATGAGAAGGCGAGGCTGTAGTCCTCCCTGCATTTTGACAGCTCATGCATGTAAAGGTAGACCTTCAGCGAGCTACAGCGCCTCCGCTTAGGAATCCAATCCTGAACGATCTCCTTATCGGTTTAAGAGCGAGGCTGATTTCCATCACGCGATTCTGCAATCCTGGGATGATTCGATCAACATATTGCAGTCGGGCGTAAATGTCGTGGGGGGCTCAATGGCCACGTAGCTCCTGAGCTACGGCAAGCTACCACTCACACTTGCAGCTGTCACCTCTTCGCGGACGAACAATTCAAGGGTGTGCTTCTGCAGAGTTAACCACCTGACGCAACTATGCACCCCGCCGAAAGCTCTATATGCATGTCAAGAGAGTGTTTCGGGCTGGGAGGATGATGCCCGCCGCGGAAATCCCTTACGCTAGCGTGTGCTGTAAGGGCACTTCTGTTGCGAAACAAGACAACATTACCAGTTATCTGGATACCCGCAAGTATGGTCTTTTCTCGAAAGTCAACCTAGATCTTGTTTCGCTATGATTTGCTTGGAAGAGCATGTCTTGGTCACTACCAACTCCGCCGACATCACCCACGTCACAATCGAAAGGCTGGGCCGGGCCCGCGTGCTCAAGGCTTCGGAGGGACCTCGAGGCAGAACTTGTTCCAGATGACCCAGACGTGCCTGAACATAAGAGGTTCTTTCCAAAGAGTAGAGTAAAAGCACTCTTCACTCAAGACAGCATCGAGGCTGTTTTGCGTTGCGCTTGTCCCGACTGCCAGGAACAGCAGCATCTTGTTGGGCGCAGGCATGCTTCAAGTACTACCGATACCATCCTGGGATACCCAAATCGGAGCAGTTATGGGAATACTGGGGCGGTAAATATATTCGCCGCGCTGGTCTACATCGAGTATCCAGCTCTGATCAATTGCTTCCTCGAACGCCAGATTGGCGATTGGCAATTGGCCGAAGCCCCTGATGAATTCAGCACTGAGAGAGTTCAAAATATCTTTGGCCCTGCGGTAGTTGCTAGGTTCCCTCGACTGGCAAGAAAGTTCAACTGGGCAAAGCATAAATTTGCCGTTCCCCACCTCCGCGATGGCGAATACAGAGTCTTCTCGAGTGGCACCATCCTCCCGTTTGTGAACGAGACTTTGCTCGGGCGACGCATCGAAACTGGCGAGATCGTAAGCGAAGGCAGCTACGGCAAAGTCTATGCCTTCGAGGTGCAAGAAGAATATGGGAGTTTCGCGGTAAGCGCGGTTAAGAGAGATATCTTGGTTCTTGTACTGACTGTGACAGGACTTCCCCGGAATTAGACGCTTTGCAAGGAAAGAACTTCATGCAAACACTCCATATAAGCGCTTCAAAGCGGAGCGCGATAATTTAGTTGCGGTCAAGAAGCTGCAAGATGATCACCTGGTTAAGATTGTGATGGCTTACAGGCACGGAGATGTCTTCAATTTCATCTTTCCCTTGGCAAAGACAAACCTCCACCGCTACCTGCGAGATCCAGAATATCGTCCATATCTGGGTGCGAGATCCTTTATAGATCATCCGCTGTGGCAGCAGCTACTTGGCCTTGCGCAGGGTCTATACAAAGTGCAGCACTTCGAGGAGGACTCCTCAGCACATGAACATTCTAGGTTCGGATACCATTTCGATTTGAAGCCGTCAAATATCTTAGTGGAAGAATCAGAGCGTCTTGTCATCACCGACTTTGGCCAGGCAGTGTTCAAGCTGGCAAAGGATTCGACGACTTCAAGAGTGGTAGGGATGGGTGGCACAGAAGCATATGCCCCCCCTGAGCTCGACGACATTGAAAAGGGGCTGAACAGAAAATATGACATCTGGTCTCTGGGTTGCATCTTCATCGAAGTTTTAACATTCGTAACAAGAGGCAGGATTGGTCTACTCGAACTTGATCGAAATCGGATTTCCATCGCTCCAGGGACCAACAACACCGATGATGGCTTTTTTCAGCGTAATGTTTTCTCGCACTCCTATGAACTCAAACCAACGATCATCGAACACATCAAATCGCTTGCATCGGTGCTTCGTAGCGAATCAGAACGTGCGTTCTTTGCCAAGATCCAAGAGTTGATCCTACAAATGCTGGAAGTGGACCGTAACTCGCGTTTGAGTTCCAAGGATGCCTGCATTCGTCTGCTCGATATTCTCAATGACTCTCGGTCAAGAGAGGGCGTTGTTATGTCAGATACACCTCAAGTGCGTTCGGTGTCCGACTGTCCAGGCATAGAGGTCGGCAGAGAGCTGGTGGAGCGGCTTCAATCAGTCTCGTTCAAAGTTGATCGGTGCTGGGAGTCAGGCCCTGTGAGAATTACCCAAGACGATTTCCAACTGCGGATACAGAACCTCAAAGGCGACAACAAGGAAGGCACGCCTCTTGGTAGCCGCGATTGCCTGAGGCTGGTGCCTGACTATGCGCTGCGGAGGCCCGATTTTACTTCCTCTTCAGACACTTCTTTGTCTCTCGTGCCGAAGGACCCGAAAAGCGGAGATCACAAGAAGTGCAAGTTTGATTTTGGTCACAATTTCACTGCTTCCGCAGCGCTCCAGGAAGTTTTCTTGGGCCAAGAAGTAATGCAAATGGCAAAGATTAAAGCCGCGGTACTCGTCATCCGTCAGAAGAAATCCGTTGTGAAAGGGTTCAACCGATGGCGCAGTTCCAGTAAGAGTAGCATCGAGCTGAATGACCTTGGGAAAGCATCATCAGTTCAGTTGTGGAGGGAAAGCCATCACAGAGACGTGACAATTCCGATGCAGTCACGCAGGAGACAGTCGCCACGATCGATTAGGCCAGGGCCGCCAACCAGGAGAATTGTCGTCTTCTTCGATAATTCCATCCTTATTCTCCGAGTCGCGAAGAACGTTCGAATTGACAAGACACCACTATTTTCCAGCCCCACCGACTCTCAATGCACGCTTGTTCTGGTTCCAACTGACACGACTGCGGATCCCTCATTTTCAGCTTCGCTTCTACGGAAGCCCTCGGGAGAGCCCGCGCCTTCCTTTACGCTGATGAAGGACGACTTTGAATCAGAGGAAGCAGAAAATGAAGTGGAGTGTAGCTCATTAACCTTACATTTCGACTCGCCAGTAGAAGCACAGTCGTTTTTCGGAAGGTATATGGCAGTCAAGCAGGAATGGGTGCAAGAGTCGAAGAAGATCAAAGCGCTCCAGAGCCGTGTTGCTTCTGATTTCGATTTCGTACGTAAATAATCGCAAATATCGTATTACGAATGACTAGATCCGTACGAGTATCTTCCTTTGAGCGTGAATCTATCTTCGGTATCACCACCTCCCCGCCCTCCGTTACGCCTGATGTACCAGAAGTATATAAGCAATGTGGCAAGCAGGAGAGTGCCAGTCAAAAAGAAGAAGACCCAAAACTCTCCTGCGAAGTGAATCGAGAAACCTTTGCCCTCTGAGTGAACGGAGATGTAGTCCATACCCATCAAAGACTGCGGTAGTTGTTAGCTCATGAGAGAAACTCTGCCGTTAAAGCACGGGGGAGGCAACTGACTGCCGCAAATGATGCCGGCAAGTAGACCAAGGTGAGGAAAGTGATCCATTTCATTATGTCCGTATCGCGGGCAGCTTTACGTGTAAGATCTAGCATTATCACATTCTCATCCCTCGACAAAGTTGATATATCTGTCATAACGTGGCTGTTGTGTTGGAGACTAGCAAGGCACCGGAAGTCCAATATGGTTCGTGTCTTGATCTCAAGTCAGTACGGTGATGTGCCAGATCTCGACGGGGACATACAAGAGCAATTGTGCCATCGAGCCTCTTCAGTAGGCGGTCTACTCTCTTGACTTGTACACCTGCTTCTCCAGACAAAGAGAGCAGATAGTTCAAATCTGCCGGACCATCGGAACCATCACCTGTCGGTAGATGCGTAAATTGTCTTTGAAGTTCCTGAAGAACTTGACAATCTAACTCGAGCGCATGCGCAAGCTGCTCACATTTATCCTGGAGCACTTGGATACCTTGAGTGTCTGCAATCCCAATATTGGCGGCGGGAAGGATGGGGTCTCCTTTCTCGTCCATTTGCGTGAGTTGCGCCTTTGCTTTCTGGCGGAGGTTAACTAAACGCAAAGACACCAGAGCTTCGTCTACTTGCCATTTTGAAATATCTCTTCTCGAGGTCGCTAATGTACCATCGCCAGTTTTCCATGCTACATGAAAGAATCATCTCGTGCAATGCTTGAGGGGATATCTGGCCTCCATGTTCACGCATGCACGTGAGTCGCCGTCGAAATGTCACAGAAGGATTCAAGATAATGAATGTATCTCCGGAGGAACTGCTGCTCTTGTGGTACACGCCCATTTTCCTGATGGACCATGGGTCGACGTCGACGCCATCCTCTTCCTTCCGGCCATGTTCCTCAACCTGTTTCGCAAGATAACATGCTTCTAGCAGCTGTCAGAACCTGTTCGATTCGGTAGCATCGGGGATGACAGTTGAACTGGTATACCATGGACGGAATGCTTGCCATCATTCCTAAGATAGATTCCGCCCGCAGAATCATCCTCAAAACCTGTTCGCTGTCCGAAACTCCGGAGAATCTCAACAAATGGAGGAAATACATTGAACGCTGTCAGTAATTTCCTGGTACTGCTTTCATTAATAACCAAGCGGCCCCACGAGCTTTGCTGTGGAATAAGACTGAAAGTGCGTCAGTCATCATTCGATTCAGTCCCCGACGGTACTTGCATCAAACGAAGACACTTGTTGTCAACATCCAAGCTCTACAGTAGCATGCTCTTAGCAGGTTTATCATAGCATCTGGAAGAGGGTTCATTACACGGAGATGGTCTTCCAGCGTCGACTCTCTTTCTATTATCCTTTCAGATACTATTTTATATTAGTCGATTGAGAGAAGTTATGCCAGCGAAGATGATGGTTTACCTGACGACGCAAAATCGATGATTTTGATATTGATCTTCTCGGACTGGGGCACAAAAAGCCTCTTCGAGTCATGACTCAACTGCTGACGGTACGACGAGAAGTTGTACTCATGGCCATTGAAGCCCGACTCGCTGAGATTCTCCGGATAACGCTCCCATCCCTCGAGACTCGACTTGCTAAGCATTTCAAATGCCAAACATGTCGTATGGGGCCTGTATTGGGCTTGACATTGATATCAGCAGGTAGTGTGGCGCTTCACGATCGCTTAAGGAAGCGTCTTTAGGGCTCTTCTTCCGTTTCGCACGGCGCAGCATTCAGGTGATCCTCAGGCATTCCGGAGTACGGCAAAGGTGGACGTTTCGCCCAGAGGTGTGCTGGTTGGCCCCGCTCGAGATGTCCAATAGGAGGTCTTTGGGATGCATCTTCTGACTTGTTTACAGCCTCGTCGTGCATTGTTCTTTCATGGAATGCCCTCTGGCAAGCCCCAAGATTCTCCGGCGATCCTTTCCGTAGAGGTAATCAGCCAACAGCCTCGTCGCTGTCACCACGCCCGACTACCTGCATCTCTAGCTGCAAGAACCCCACACTCGCCGACCAGGATAATGGCCAACGAAGACCTTCAGTGGAATACTCGCGAGGCAGATTTTCGAGGCAAGGCTGGATGTCTTTGCCTCGTTGCCTAAGTGTCTGCGGGCTCACCATGGAAGGGCACGAATACTTGGACTTGATCGTTTGACTGGTAACACAAAATGCGGGCCAGTGCCGGCTCTCTGGGCCAGCCGCCAGCGGTCACTTGAAGTTTGTTGGATCCGTATTTTCTCACGATGGAGGTGCCCCAAAACAATACCGGAACGGGCCGCTCCACGAACCCACCCTTTACCGATGTCAGTGGCGGCGCTGGCAGCCAGAGCTGGAATACAGCCATCTCCGGTCCCGGTACTCAGGGGTCAAAATCGTCTTCTCAGAAACCATTACGACCTTACGTTGAACCACTGACCGGTAGTACTCCTACTCAGTCAGGAGACGATGACTTCTCCAAAGAGCTTTTTCCGCCAGACCATGTCACCGAAGTCACAGCGTTCACCGAGAGCACCGTCGTTCCTCGAAGAAATCTCGGATTTCTTCAAACGACCTCGTTGATGCTGAATGGATCCCTCGGCGGCGGCTTCTTTTTCACTACGCCAGGCTTTGTCCTTGCACTAGTCCCGAGCAAGAGGATTTGCATAGTGCTTTGGATTGTTGGTGGGATTTACACATATTTGGGGTACTTATTTGCCAGAGTTCCTGGAAAAGCCGAAGCTGATTCTATTCAGAGCAACAATCTTTGCGGAATATGGAACGGCACTTCCATACAATGGAGGTGCTTTGGTATATGTAGGCTTACCCCCAGCTTCTGAACTCACGACCCTGACAACTTTCAGTTTGACGAAGTATTCCACCGGCCGAGAATGCTAGCGACAGTCATCTTTTCAGTTTGGTGGATATTGTTTGCGACCACCGAAGGCAACTGCAAGGGCATTGCGCAGACGATCTTATCGTTGGCCAACGGCCAGTCCTCTTTCGAACCTTCACTCGGACTGCTCAATTTCACGGCAGTTGTGATTCAAACTGTTGTATGCCTAATACTGTTCTTTGCGCGCCGCCTGGTTTTCGCATTCAACACTATCATTGCGTTGTTCAAGATCATATTAATGGTCTTTATTTTCGTAGCGGGAATGGTGCATGCGAGTCGCGGCTCGAATTCCGGGTTTAAAGACTTCAACAAGGAGTATCCGGGATACAGCAATTCGCAAGCACTCACTGCTATGGTCTATATCATTCTGTGTTACCAGGGCTGGGATAACGCGAACTATGTAAGAGAGCATCCGATCAGCCAATGTGCGATTACGCTAAGATTACCAAGGTCACCGGCGAGGTTCACAGGACCAAGCAGACATTGAAATGGGCTAGAATCACAAGTATATCTATCATCGGTGTCTTGAACACGCTAGCGACCTTAGCTTTTGTAAGATTTCTCATTAAAAGCAATTTGCTAGGGGAGTCGGCTGACATCATATGCAGTATAGCGTTGCGGACTTTGCAACGGTCACAAATGCGGACGGACAAGCTAATTCTGCACTCCAGTGGGCACAGATCGTATGTATCCTTCTGTTTGAGCTCACGATCAGGGTGCTTAATGTTCAGTCAGGTCTTCGGGTCTTCCAGGGGAATGAATATAGCGACAGGCATAGCTAGTTTTGGTACACTGGTATTTATCACGTACACAACAGCAAAAGGTATGATACTACATATACAACCATTTCAGCCGCTAACCGGGATCTAGTCAAACAAGCTATTGCCTGGCAACGCATCATCCCATTCTCCAACTTCTTCGGCCGACAGGATCCATATTTCGACAGTCCTGGCGGTGGCCTCTTTCTCCATTGGATCATTAGCGTGATTGCCATTTTGGCCCTTGGTGACATGGGTTCAGAGTCGAGACTCTTCTTTAGCGGTATCTACTCATGGGGCTATCAAGTTATGTTTGGTGAGTTTTAATGCATCCCGAGAATAATTGCTGGTGGCATAATTGACTGGTGCAGTGTTCTTGGGTATTGGTCTCCTGCGATTGGAATACCGCATGCGCCTGTACGACGACAACTGGAGGCCGTCATATCTGAAGAACAAATTCGTACTGATATTTGTTGCGGCCATATTCGTCGGCATCAACATAGTGATTTTGGTAATCACAGCACTTCCGAATGACCCAGGACAAGTTGCCTGCTTCTATTGGCCGGTCGCTATTGCGGGTACCGTAGTTTTCAGCGTCATGTATTGGGGCATTCTTCGCGTGTTTCAGCCAGACAATTCCAAGCACAGGAAGGCTCTGGCGTCCCGAGTCGGCTTCGAGGTTAATGTGTACGAGTTGGGAGATGAAGTGCCAGACGACATGAGGTTCGCAATGTATGAGGCCGGACTAGATGGTTCCAAACGCAGAGTACAGTACAAGGTATGATATTACAGATCTCAGAGCATCCTCGAAGTTCTACAGCTAAGCACCTTTCTAGGTCTCTGGTCCGATTTCGCGGTGCCTTTCTATCATTCAAAGCGTCAAGAACTCTCTCCTCAGGTTCTTGGCTTATTAATAGCGTTCTGCCTTTAGTGTTAGCTGCAGAGTACATCAGGAATAAGGCTGAGTACATACTCAAAAATCTGAATATATTGCTGATCGCGGGATAATATTTGAACTGGTTTCTTGTTCCTCTTTACTGCACAAGTACCTGTTGGCCTTGTTGGCACAGTGTACTCGGCTTAAATCGGTCTATCTCTCCAAGCCAGCGAGGGGATGCCTCTCCACAAGGACAATCTGACTGAAGCACCGTTCTAAAGGTGCCAGCATTGCACCTCTGTTGATGTATGGTCAAAACAAAGCCGTGCACTTGTAGCCGAAGCCGCAGCATTTTTCAGCGCAGTGCCCACGATATAAGGCAAACAAGTACGGTATTCGGGGGTGAATTGGATGCTTCAAAGGGCATCGCCCAACATTTCTGCTCTGGAAAACCTTCATTCCAGGCCACGGATAGATGCTTCCGCATTCATTAGATGCTGCCACAGTCAGAATGTTGTCGTATATCAATTCTAATGATTGACTTCACTTACATATGTCGAGAATCGAGATCGAGACTATCTTACTTCTGCTCGCCGATGTGTCATTCTTGCCAGTAATCCCTCTGCGAGAAATAGCCTGGATAACTCTGCTCTTGCAGGGAGGTAATTTCTTCCTGTCGTTGAAGCACCAAATCAGTCTTGCAGAGACATCGAACACCATACAAGAGGACGTACAGCAGTGAGATATCGTAGTATATAGATGACATGATGGTCGTGAAGTGTCTGTTTCACAGCAGGTCAGTGTCCCGAACCGATGGTACAACACGTGGGACGTGTGGCGCGCACCGTTCTCCTCCATTGCGCCCCGAACTCGTGGATATTGGCTCTGATGTATTCATCCAATATCCGGGTCCTGATATACCGCTGATCCAGCGTCTGAACCAAGTATTGCTGGGTCGTTGGAGCCGCCGACGCGTCGTTCGATGTGGTACCGTGCTGGCTGCTCATTTTGACGTGAAGACATGGCGGACGTGCAATGCGGATGAGAGACATGAATGTGATCAAGCGCCACGCCTGTGATGGTGGGCGGGCCAAGTTATGGGAGCGCCCATGTTGATGACTTATGCTAGTTACTGGACAGAATCCCGATGCCTCGTTGCCTGTCAGTCGGTCCGCATTGCCTTGACGCCAGTTGATGCCCTGCCCCGCTCCTTGAGACTGGGCTTCCAGCACCCCTGCCCACTGCAGCCTTGAAAGGCATCGTGGGGGTTCGAAAGTGAGGCTCCGCGACACTTTTCTCCCTTCGAGTCCCAACTTCCACCATGTAGTGCCGACGAGGATTCTTCACAGCCTCAAGCCGCGACATGGAGCTGAATTGATGCTACATATGCCCCTGACGACGACATCTTTGCTTGCAGTGCCAGCTGCGTCTCTTCAAAGCATAGTTTCCTCGTCATCCCTTGACCTGACGGTGAACAACACCAACTGACACGTTATACGACGCGTGCGAACTCAACATAGCCTCCACACGTCATCGCGGGCCGGACCGCTCAGTGGAGCGCTAGCTTGCGCTACCATGTCGTCCGACTATCCAGATGACGGCCAGCATGATTCGCCGAGTCACGGCGCGAATGAGAGCGACGACGACAGACATGCTGTTCACGATACAAGACAGGTCACTGACATGAGCCGACATTTTACGCTTCGAGCGCTAGGTGTTGGCCTCCTGATCGGCATTCTTATTTGCATTTGCAATACCTATTTCGCCCTTCAAACTGGATGGGGCAGTGGCATGGTCATGCCCTCTGCCCTCCTCGGGTTTGCAATCTTCAGGGTCGCATCGCCATATCTGCGCCTACCGTTCACACCAGAGGAAAATGTACTCGTTCAGACAGTTGCGGGCGCAGCTGGAACGATATCCATGGCGTGTGGGTTTGCTGGTGTCATGCCTGCACTCGACTTCCTATTGAAACCGAGCGAAGGCGCTCCAGTAGACCTCAATCTCGGAAAACTTATCATATGGAGTATTGGGACTTGCATTGTCGGCTCGGTCTTCTCTCCAACCTTGAGAAAGCACATCGTCTTGCAAGAGAACCTGAAGTTTCCCAGCGCTACGGCTGTGGCCTTCTTGATATCAGTCCTTCATGGAACTGAATACAAAGCCGAGCGGCATGAGTCAGATGCTGTTAGGTCAGGGGAAGACGAGATGGAAGGTTTGCTGCGCGATCACCAGGATGAATCCGAGGAATCCATGGCTCGAGAGCTTTCTGGTACCGGTGCTGACACGAGCGACTCTTTCCACAGAGGAATAGGGTCTAATGCTTTTGACGACAAGAAGGAGAATGGAACTTACATCCACGCGCTGGTCTGGGCATTCGTAATATCTGCCTCTTTTGTAAGAACTCACTGTGGATTTCAGCTTTGGTGATTGCTTATGTATGCAATAGACTTTGGCATCATACTTCATTCCCCAGCTCCGCAGTTTGCCCATCTTTGGTGGGGATCTAGCAAGACACTGGCTGTGGACGCTCGACCCATCTCCTGCTTATGTTGGTCAAGGCATTATCATGGGCCCAAGTACTACTCTACACATACTCCTTGGTGCAATCATCGCATGGGGAATCCTCTCCCCGCTGGCTGTTCACAAAGGATGGGCCACAGCGCCGGCCGGCGACCTGCAAGGTGGAAGCAGAGGCTGGGTGATGTGGATCGCCCTCGCCGTCCTCCTTGCAGACTCGTTGCTAAACCTCGCCTGGGTACTACTGAGAATTATCGCAAGCATTAGTCTCGCGACTAAGCGACGCCTGGAGAATAGCAAAAGGACCGGTAAACCGTGGTGTGATACCCTCGGGATACATAAACTTCGCTATTCTCTATGGAGTGTTCTGCAGCCAAACAAATCCGCGGTAAACGGCTCAAGAGATCAAGATACTGCTTCCAACGGCTTAAAAGCAACGCAAGATTCGTTTCTATCTCCTGGAATAATGGCAATCCAGCTAGGGTTTGCGCTTCTCTTCTGTCTCGCTTGTGTCAAAATTACCTTTGGCGCGTATCTGACTTTCCCCGCAACAATTGCATCTGTCCTGTTCATGCTCCTGGCTGGTGTCATGGCCGTGAGGTCTCTCGGCGAGACCGACGTCCTTCCAAACTCCGGCATTGCCAAACTAACTCAACTGGTCTTTGGACTCATCACTCCAGCCTCTTATCCTAACGCCATTATCATCAATCTCCTCGTCGGCTCAATGTCAGAGAACGGATCCGAACAAACAGCGGATCTAATGTCCGACTTCAAAACAGCGCACCTCCTGAACGCTTCCCCGACAGCACAGTTCTACGGTCACGTCATAGCCAGTATTTTCGGCGCCATCATCGCTCCAGTCGTCTACCGGCTTTACGCATCGGTGTACGATCTCCCAACCGGACTGTTCCAAATACCCAGCTCCTATCTTTGGCTCCTCAGCGCTCGACTGCTTACGGGGCAGGGTCTGCCGAGCATGGTCCCGCAGGTAGGAGCTCTCTTTGGCTGCGTATTTCTGCTCATCACCGCCTTGAGAATATTTGTTGCTCGACATCCTTCTACGCATGTTCAGCGTTGGCACAGCTTTCTGCCTAGCGGGATTGGTGTGGCGATAGGAATGTACACTACACCATCATTCACCTTGTCGAGGGTCGTTGGAGGCGTGCTGGGATGGTATATTATGCGACGGAATCCAAAAGCGAAGACCACACTCATCGTGATGGCATCAGGGTTGATATTAGGCGAAGGGATCATGAGTATAGTCAACTTGTCCTTGGCCAGTTTAGGGATACCCCATTTGTAATGAGTTATGAACGTTCAGGAAAAATTCAAATTGTATCTCTTCAATGTCAACGCAGGCGGTTTTACCAGAGGTCGCTGTTGGGTAAACACCATATCTTGAACGGCTTCACCAGTGACACATGATATATTTCGGCCAGACTACTTTTATTAAGATGCTGCTCCGCGGATCCAGTCACTCTATCGGATAGACATCAAACCATTAACGGGCTGGCTTCCTCAATTTAACCCGCAAGGACCCTCCTCAACATCCCCACAAACTCATCCTCCATCCCATAAATCTCCTTAACCTCAGGCTTCTTCGGCTCGCCCGCGCTGCGCTTCAACCGCTCTGCATGCCTCTTCCTCCTATTCCTCTCCGCCTTAATCGGATCAATCTCCTCCTCCTCGTCCGTCTCACTCCCCTCATCATCATCATCCAGCCCATCCTCATCACTATACTCCATCTCCTCCAGATCAAGACTATTCATCCCGAAATCGCTCGCCGTGAAGCCCGCCTTCCCGAGACCGGGTATGTCGTCGTGCGCCTCGGGCCCGATTCCGCCGTCCGCAGCCATCTTCTGCCGCGTCTTGTCCTGGTGCCAGCGCTTGCGCGCCGCCTGCCACTTGATCAGGCTGTTGATTTCGCGCATCGACTTGCGCCCGTCGATTTGCCCGGCCGTATACGAGTCTGTGAACAGCTTGTTCATGTCGAGCTTCTCGCCGCTGCGGGGCCCGTTGCGTAGGAAGTCGAGGATGCCCTCGACCCAGCTCATCAGCTGGTCGAACAGGCCGTTGTCGTGGATGTGCACCTCGTGCACGAACTTGTAGAAGTTGTGCTCGTGTCTTGCGCATAGGTCGATGAATGCCTGGACGGTCTGGTTGGGGTCAGCGGAGAGGGACTGGTGCTGTGCCGCGGAGATGACTTTGATGGCGTCGTCGACGAAGACGGCGAAGTCGGTGATGGAGTTGTAGACGTTGGCGGATTTGTAGACGCGGACGAGGGGTTCGTAGAAGATGGTGAAGAGGGAGCGGAAGAGTTTGAGGGTGTTTGGCTGGAACATCTTAGTTAGGATCGAAATTGCGGCACTTTACTTGGGTTGTATCTGGACCGGGGCTTACCTCTTCGATCAGCTGCAGCATCATCTCCTTGTCTCTCTGCCGCATATGCAGCTTTAGCAACTGCTTGAGATGTGCAAATAGCACCGCGCCCTGCTTCATCTCCTCGTCGATATTTTCGACTGCATTATTCCACGCCACGTAAGCGTTGAATACCTTGGCCACTTGCTCTTCATCTAGGTCCGGTTGAATGAGCTCGCATCGCAACAGCGCCACGACAATATCGACCTGGTCATCCTCGGCTTCCACTCGGATTACCTCCTTTACGGTCCCGTCTGCTTGTGTATAATTCTTGATCTTCTCGCTCAGTACCTGATCGTCTATCTTGACCTCCACGGCCTCTATCTGCCTTTGCATCTGACGGATGCCATCGTGAATGGCCATACCAAAGACACGCTGGAGCAAACTCTTAGTTCCGAATGGTTGGGCGAGAAAGAGGTCCAGTACGCCGCTCATGACGGCAGCGGGATTTGCAAGTCTAATGACGTTCTTGAGAACAGTGTAGGGTATCATAGAATGTATGCGCCTGGCTTGCGCAAAGAGGTCAGGAGAATTGTCTTCGGCGAGGAATAAATGGTACAATGTCGCAGCGACTTCTATTCGGAGCCATTCCGCGAATTTTTGGTACTCTGGCCGTAGCTCTTGTATTGTGTTCTTTTCTCTGACTTCCTGGAAAAGTTTTCGGAGGCCATCTTGTGCCTCTCGTTAGCGGTGGCCACGTATCTCAATACCGAAGAACTTACTGCTCTCGACAATCTCCCGTCTAAACTTCTCCATATGTTCATCCAATTCCGCTGCTCTTTGTCTCGCTATCTCATAGAACTGCCTCTGCTCGATAATCCTCTTCTCATCCATCTCCTTGCGCCTCTCGCAGTCGCCCACCTCGTCGTCGGTCAACGTGATCGGATCATGCGTCAAGAACTCGTGCATAGAATTACTCGATGCGATATTCGGGTTCTGTAGCAGAGTGCGCAGAAATGCTCGGAGAGATATTCGCTGCTCTTCGCGATACAGCATTGTCGAGGTAAGAGGAGTACGTGGGACATCTCCAGAAGGGCGTGGCGAAGCTGTGCCAGGTGACTTTAAAGATGTTGCGGACGCATTGCGCCTATGACCGCCACCGAAAGGGAGATAACTTCTCAGACTCGAGCCATACGATGCCGCAGCTGCTGGTTCGAGAGAATCCGTGTTCGCAGGATCGAAGGGAGCTGGTGCGAGCTCTGTTGTGGTGTCCATGGTCGAAAGCGATGAGACTGAATCGGAGTCGTCTGCATCGGTGGAATGGAACGCGGAATCCCTTCTATTTTTGCGAGGGACTGGAGGGAGGACCTTGCCAGGCATCTCCAAGCGTAGACGCTTGTTCAGTTGTTGGAAATCTGAGTAGCGTCGACCGACGTATATGTCGTCTTTCCCAGCCTGCTTTACTCGCAGGAGGTATTCCTGTATGGAAATATCAGTTCACCAGTCTTGAGAATGTTCTCAATCGGAGGGGTAATAATATACCGCGTGTACATGTGTCCTGACGTGCCTCTTCACGTTCTTCTTCCTCACGCCCGCGACATTGATATCCCAACCGTTGATCATCCTGCCTTCAGGCCTATTCGCAACGAGTCCATTCTCGTCCGCGCCTCTATCCACGACTTCAATTTCACTGAATCTGATCCTCTCTTCATATCCACTGGCGGTCGGGAGCCCACTGACCATCATCAGTTCCATGAGCTTCTCCGCCTTGTTTGCCAACTTCTTGCGCTTCGTCATCTCTAGGCGGTCTTCTGACGAAGAGATGTTCTTGTTGGCGAACGACTCGAGAAAGACCTGCAGCTTGTCCTGCCAGAACTCCTTCTCTCGCGCTTGATCGAGGAATGGGAAATTGCGGACGTGATTGACGAAGACATAGCGCAGGATAGGAAGATCAGAGTCTTCGGGCTTTACTTCGCCTTTGTCTGAGCGGAAGGGGGCGCCGAAACGTTGGAGAGCGGTAGGAGAGGCGAGATCGTTGATTTCGCGCTTTACTTGCTGGGAGAGGAGTTCGCGTTTGAGGTCTGTCAAGTGTATAGTCAGCATCTGCTCTATCCCATAGCAATAAAATACACCAAATTGTTGTAATTCGGCCGAGTCTACCTACAGTGCTCTTGCTTCCCCGTCAAGACCGACCCTGGCGGTGGTAATGACATTGTTGAATTCGTAGTCATGTATGAGGGGAACGACCGCTCTATTCTCATCCTCCTCTGAGCATCCGGGCTGCTGTCTGTGCCTGCGGTTGAAGGCGTGGCTCCCGTAGCGTCGCCATTAGCTTTCGCCGTTGAAGAATCCATATCAGTGCTTATTTTTGGGGGTTGAGGGGTAGTCGCGCTCTCCGCCATGGCGAAGGAATATGCAGCAAGAAAGCTCGAAACGCGGTGGATTTAAAGTGAGGGAGGAAGTGTTCGAGAGCAGATGGAGTGGGAAACGTGGACGGTCTAGTGGACGTGATCCAGGCGCGTGGTCGTGTAGTGGAGGGTGCTCGGTCGGAATGGCGTGCAGGCGTGGATCCCCGCGCTTCGAGAGCAGTCGCAGCTCAGAAGTGCCTGGTGAACGACTCAACGAGTGACGGCGCGGTTAAAGGAGCGGAAGGAGGACTGAACAGGCTACATAGAGCGCTCCAGGCTCGGCCGAGCGCATTCAAATGAAGTTGCGGTCCCTTGGATGCCTCCTCACTCAGCTGGGAAGCTTGGACGGTGCCCAGATTTGGTGCACTCCGTGTGACGAACGCCCAGCCAACGTCGTGCGCAAGCCTCGAGCGCTCCTCAAGAAGTGGCTGGTTGGCCACTTGGAACTTACGCGTCCTTCAGCACCCTCACACCGTTGCCGCTGTCTCTTTGTTCCCGATATCACGTGTAACTTGCGAAGTTCGGTCAAAGGAACGGTACCGCCGTACCGGGCATGCTAAAGCTGTAGCATACCGCACACCCGGCGTGTGGGGAGGGGTTCACGATGCTTAGATAATTTGCACCTCTATGAGGAAGGATCGTTCGAGTGCGTTTAATGAATTGTATCGAGTATACTGCTTCAACTTCTCACTGTCACGAATTTTGTATAAAGGCCTTCATTTTGTCTAGTGTTGGGCACGTCTTCCAACGTCCATGATTCAGGACAATTACAAATTTAGGCTAGTTCTCTTGATAAAACAGTCTTTCTTATCTCTTCTGTCTCTGGAAGAGCTTTTCGTCCAGATATCACTGGTTTCATGCCCTGACTAAATATCTCGTACTGGCCTCTCTCTCCGTCAATCATAACCCTCAAAGACTTACCTGGACACGAGCCCCAATTGCGCCTTAGTCACTCTCGACGCGAAAGAGACATCATGAGCAAGCGCGCCTACGTCGTGTATTGCATTGACGTCGACGCCTGTTCGCCGTGGATCAACACCGGCGACGGCTCGCTGGCAGACTCGACGTCCCTCTCTCGCGGTGTGTTTGGTGCTACCATTGGCCTCGATCGGCTGTTGGCGTTCTTCAAGCGCAACGGGAATATACCGGGTACCTTTAACATCCCCTCGCACACCATTGAATCATTCCCAGAACAGGTGGCCAAGATCCTGGAGGATGGACATGAAATTGGCTTACATGGCTACACGCACGAGTCCCCAGCCTCACTCACCGAAGAGCAGGAGCGGGACGTCCTAGCCAAATCGATAGAAGTCTACAAGCGCTTCACCGGCGGCCGTCACCCAGCCGGCTACATCGCCCCAAGCTGGAAGGCGAGCTCGCGCACGATCCGGCTGCTCGAAGAGTTTGGAATCCGCTATGACCATAGTTATATGGCGCACGACAGTCAGCCGCATTGGGCTGCGGACCTGGGCGACAACACTACCGCCACGGATTTCGCGAAGCCAGCTAGCACGTGGATGGCGCCGATGGGGAAGATCCAGACCAGGGATGTGGTTGAGATCCCGGGCAATTGGGATGTCACTGACTTCGGTGAGTGTTTTTAATATTCTCGAGAGTGACAAATCCGTTGGCCGCCGCGGGAAGTTGTAACGCCTAAGGGCAGACAGCTCTCACACGTCATTGCTAGCGAGACTGGTTCTGGAAGCTCGATCCTGTGTGCTGTGGAGTGTACTAAACATCAACATCCCGTTGAAAATCATGTACACTGTACTACTCGAAGAGGCTTCACACCAAAGCCCGTCGGGCAAACTGTAATGCCTGAAGGTGGGAGCAGATCTGTCTGAGAGGAAACGATGAAAGAGAGAAGGAGATCTGCGCCGACGTGAGGAGAAATGCCACTCATGAAGAAGCTAATCACGTCTTATAGCCGCGTTCAACTTCATACCCGGTGCACCGAGCTCGCACGGCTTCGTCAGCCCCCACGTGATCGAGCAGAACTGGAAGGACATGTTCACGGGCTTGTACCACGAGTACAATGATAGTTCGGAGCAGCCGCCGCAGGGCTTCGTCTTCCCCATGACGATCCATCCGCAGTCGAGCGGAAAGCCGCACATTCTTGCGATGCATCAGCGTTTCGTGGATTGGTTACGCTCCGAGTGGGAAGGAGTCGAGTTCGTGACGTGCGAGCACGTTGCGAATGAATTCAGGGCTGGGAACATAAAGGGGTGGGAGTTGAAGGGAGGCGTGTAAATAGTCGCACTCGCCGGCGGATGACTCGGCCCTGAAGCCACAGCCTCGTGATATCAATCATCTGGAGGTTGCTGTTAATACCCTTAAAGGCTCGAATCTGAAAAACACTGCCATCTCCCATACAAATTTGAGCAGTGTGTAAACTCGTAGAGATGCTCTTCTGATTATACACGGGTTGAGCCTTTATTGCCAGATATCTCTGGGTTGAAGCAGGGAAAAGTTGATGTACGCGCTCTGATCTATGCTGGATTGAGCAGGCGTTTATTGCTGCATATTTTCAAGTTGAAAGAGCGTTACTTCGCATTCGAACTGTTCAAAGGAACGTATTTCAATATGACTGGAGGTTCCTTTGCTTCTCACTTAGCATTGGATGAATTTAATGGATCTTAATAGCAGGCATACCCAGATCCGACTCAACTCTATTGCGGAGGTTTTACCAAAGACCTGAAGGCCTATCCACTTCGGAAGTGAAAGCATTGTGTGAAGGCTATGGTACAGCTCCCATATCCTTTTTCGGGCTAGGGATCAACATCTCTGAAGATCCATATATCCATGCTCTGAACTGTATTCGAACAAGAAACACTTAGGTAGTGAGTACATTCCATCAATACAGAAGAGCCTTAGCCCGCGACCAGCACGGTCCTACTAAGATTCAGTAGGGTACAGGGAACCCGGAGAGTGAGTGAAGAGTTCCCAAACCTGGGTGCAGAGGTATCTAACATTAGGTGCCTGGGTGCCTAAGAGTGGGTACTGAGGTACCCGTCATCGTTGGAGGCTAGTTATTCAACACCTGAATCCTCGTCCTCATCCCATGTGTACAGCTTGAACACCATCAAGGCAGAAGTGTTCAAGCCCAATTACCCTGTGTTTGTAGAGCATCACCTTACTTATTCATCGGATCTCCTCACGTGCCTGGCGACGACTTGGGCAAATACCATGTGGCGTTTCGTCGCTTTCCATTCACTCTCTATGCTGCATGGACGGTAACCCTGTTCAGATATGTCGTGATATAGCACAAAGCACAGGCACGCCACCCTCGATACTCATGTGTTCACCGTTTGATCGCTTCCATTTTAATTCGGGGATCAGGGAGACAAGTCTCCCTGCCTATCTAGAAGCCTAGTCGTCGTATTTTTACTACTACCGCACCGCCATCATGAGAAATTAGTAGTTCAACTCGCCGGTACCGGAACCACCAGCCGCATCCAGGTCCTCGTAGCTCTTCAAGCTCCTTCCCTGCACCGCCTCCCGCGGTCCCATCGCACCCGCCGCAGCACCAGCAGCACCATCCGCAAACCTCATGCTGCCCAGACCGGGCACTCCCATCCCCATCATCCCCATCGGGCCACCGCGGCCCATACCCATCATGGGCATGCCGCCCATTGCACCAGCCTGTCCCCAGCGCATGTTACGCTGGTCACGACCACCTTGCCGATCGTACGGGCCTGCACTGCGGTTACCGAAGTTGCGACCACCACGGCGATTCGGGCCAGCCTGGTGACCGCCATCGCCCTCAGTACCAGGAAGAGCGTTGGGGTTGACCCAGCTTCCAGGAAGAGGCTGTCCATTAGGGAACATGTTCTGGAAGCCAGGGTTCGGCATTCCAGTTGGCGACATGTTCATCGGGAAGCCAGGATTGAATGGCATATTTGCCAGGTTGAAGCCCCGGGGAGTGCCAGTCGGATGGCCGTGCGCATTGCTGAGGGGGAAGTGACCGTTGGAACTCGCGTCGCTTCTGGACGGTGCGATATGGGCTGGATCAAGCACGTAGGCCGTGATCATCTCGACCTTCAACTAGTCAGCATATGACAATGATTAGGTAGAGAAGTAAAGAAGATCAACTTACATCTTTCTTGATCTTGAGGAAGAAATCCTCATGCCTCTTTTCGACATGCTTCCTCCAGAATCCTTCTCCCTTGAACAACTTTGTGCACTCTGGCACCTTGCATCGGAACTTGGCCTCGTCCTCTTGCTTCACAAACTTGTTCAGTTCATCCTCAAGCGCCTCATCAAAGGATTTGCCGCCCAACTTCTGAATGTCGACTGTCTCGGGCTCTAGGATCTGCATGAGCTTCTCCTCGTATGTCTTGACCCAATTGAAAGCACGCTGAAGCTGCTGTTGAGATTTGCCCTTGGGTCCCTGGAACTTCTTCTCCTGAACTGGGGACGCGATTGGATCGTCACCAGCGTCGTCACTTTGCTTGTCCTCTTGCTTCTTCGCCGGGAATGGCTCTCCATTTGCGCTTGCACGAGCAGCTGCTTTTGCGGCGGAAGTGAGACTCGATCGAGGACGACGGAGGTGGCCACCGGGGCACTTGCGCATGAGCTCGTGGACAGAGTCGCTCTCAAAGACGCAGAAAAAGCAGAAGTTGAAGACACGACGCATGTACTCCACCAACAGGTCAAGCTTCTTCTTCTTGGCGAGAAGCTCCTCGTCGTCAACTTCTTCATCATATTCGCCCTCGTCTTCTTCCTCTTCAACCATGCCTTCGTCGTCGGTGTCATCAAACGCACCCACATCTTTCTTGGGCTTCGACGGAGCGGTGTTGGCGGGTGGTTGGAGCCAGCCCTTGCTACGAAGATCGTCGACGCGTTCAGTGATCCTTGCCATTCCAGCGCAGTCGCTGCCTAGCTCTTCTTCAAGCTTCTCGGCTAATCGAACCGCTAGTTCAAGGTCACGGTCGATCCTCTCGGGTGCAGAGAAGAGATCCCAGAGTGCCTTCCTGCGCGGCATTGCTGGTGGCTCGTGGATGCCAACATGGCAGGTGAAGTCACCACGCTCCTCGTCATGGATCGTCTTTCCGTTGATCTCTTCAAGTGCTCTCGCAGATGCACTCTTCTTGGTATCTTCGACACCCGCATCACTCCTGACAGCGCCTTCCTCATCAACTTCCTCATCACGACCATCACCTCGCTCGTCTTCCTTCGATTCGATCATTTCGATATCTGGTGCAGGGTTCAAGATGACCCATCCAATGCGGTGGCACTTCTTTTGAGTGTTCGGATCCGACAAACTTAGCCACTTGAAGCCACCGTCACCCTCACCCAGATGCTCCTTGCAAAATTCTTCCATCTTATCGCGGCTGACAGTCGGTGCAATGGTCTTGATGAGTAGGGTTGGCTGGAATGCGGCTTCATCACGAATCTCGCCGCCACGAGTTGGAAGCAGGTCTCCAACACCGAGAACCTCATTTGCTGCCGTCGCCTCTCCTTCTTCTTTCTCAGCCAAACCACCAGCTCCATTGCTGTCGTTCTTGTAGATGCCCTCGAGCGTGAACTCGTCGAAAGTGCCTGCCTCGAGGTCACCTTCCCACTGAGCATATGCTCCACGTCGGAATTCGCTTAAGCGCAATCGGAAGCTCGCACGTGCTTCTGGGTCATATCGCTCCTTGAACCACTCTTCACCCTTGTGTTGCTGCACGAACGCCCTGGACATCTGCACTTGAAGTTTCTCCTTGTACGAATCGTAAGCTTCTTGAATTCGCTCCCGCTCTCTACCACGCTCCTCGCGCTCGTCCTTGACAGTCGGGCGGCGTCCACCGTTCTTGGCTCGTTCTTTCTCTTCCTTGATCCGTTGATCTACACGCCACCATTCGGCAAAGAAGTTGAAACCAACTTGGTAATCGAGTGTCAATGGGTTTGCTAGAGGATTCACAGTGATTGGAGGAGGGTTGCTCTCTTGACCAGGCACATAGCGATCGATGTCGTTGGGAGGACGAGGTGAAGAGCGTCGACGGTGGTGGAGCTCATGGCGAAATCGGTAGTCGTCATCTCGCGAGGCACGTCCTGGCTGGTAGCGGTCGATGTTTGGAGGAGATCGCGAACGGTTACGATTGCCACGTCCGCGGCGTTCGTACGGACCTGTAGTGAGAGAAAATGAGCGAGTCCCCGAAGAACGCAAGAAAGATGAACGTTTGTTATCACGGTTTGGCGTAGAGATCTCTCGACGATCTTCAACTGGAGATGGGGGACGAGGACTTGGGCGGGGTGAGGGGGAAAGGTCTCGAGCACGGGAGGGGAAATCCTCTCTAGGACGAAAGGGGAGATCAAGGAGCATGCCCTGTTGCTTGGAATTGCTCGGCGTTTTACGAGGACGAGGATCCATCATCTTCTCGACCCTTCGCCATTCCGTACACTCGCCCCAGGCCGGGGGTGTTGAGCCTCGGCGAGGAGAACGGCGATTCTCTCGGGGATCAGAAGGGGGATTGTCTCCAGTACCGACATGGAGATTGCCTCCAGGCCGAAAAGGAATATTGTGGAGATAAAGATGGGGGGCATCCATGGCAAGGAAGTGCCTTTCGGGAATCTTAGAGCGTTCATGGGCCGATAAGAGAACCCTAGGCAACACAGGATCCTTGGTTTCTGGCTTGGGAGTCTTGTCTGTGTAGAGGTAATATCCGAACTGCAAGGGCATTGCACGAAAGCAGAAAAAAAGTGCTTACCGGGTGAGCGTTGCCTGTAGCTGTCGGTAGACGCGCGACCACCACTGTCGTCACGGCTGCATAAAGTTAGCTTGGTCCGAGCAACAAGTCCTCCAGTCCACTCACGTATAGGCGTCCATCCTGCACAGCTCTCCAGGAGCTATCCGATTTCGTGCAGTCAGATGTGTTTATGTTTGGGGGTAAAGTTTACGCGTTGATTGCGCGTTTTGAGGTTGCGGAGGTGCCTGGCGGCTGGAATCGAGATAGAGTGTCAAGTGATTGGGGGAGAGCAAAAGTAGGGGACAGAAGTCCCAGAAAGTCTGTTTGCCAACATGGCAATCGTTAGAGTAGGCTTCAAAAGTGATATGAGAACGGTATGGGCTGAGGCGGCGAGTGAAGCGAGAAACACGAGCACGCTAAGGTAGATGGTAATTATATGGTAGTATATCGCAAAGAACAGGCAACATGTCGCATATCAAGCTAGCAGCTGCAACAGAAGGCAGCGATTGCGTAGCTCAGCGCAGGCCATGTTCTAAAGGTTGAAGTGAAGTGAAAAGAGCAGTGAAACGCGTCGGCTGAAACGCCACAGAAGAGTGATTGGGGGCCGGAGAGAGAAGCGATTTGGGATATCCCTAGTCGTAAAGGTGTGGATATTGTACTCACGAGTTTGGCCTGCGAGGAGGATGGCGAGATTGATTTGCCCTCTCACAGGTGTGGGTGTTGTAGGAGAGGTCGTGGTGAGTGAACGTTCGCCTTAAATGTTGCCGAGCCGCGCTAGCGCCTGTTTGGGAAAGGTGGCTATGACAGGGTTCCCGCAGCTTGGAGCTTGGGTGACGTCGCATGAGAACGCGGGCGCGCGATGTGGGGAGACCGGCACTGACAGCGCCCTGCTTTATGTGAAAAGGGGACGTTTGCTCGATATTTATTTGTGAGCTCGTCTTGTTTGACTGGAAACATTCACACTCCATTTCATACCCTCTACTCAATCTCTGTAGCAAGGCAAGATCGCGGAACGCTTCCGAGCCGCAAGCAGCTTCACTAACAGCATTCACTATAGAGACTATTTCACCACATCGCCGAAATGACAACCTACATCCCCTCCCTCACGCTTCCCGCATTCGTATTCGAGAAGCCAGCCGCTGCAGTGCTTCTGCCCATCGTCCTTGGCCAAGCAGTCGGCCTCTCGGCCCGCCCAGACGGGTCCAAGAAGACATACAATGCGCTGAAGCAACCTCCATATGCTCCGCCTGCGCACATCTTTGCGCCAGTCTGGACAGTGCTCTATGGGTCTATGGGCTATGCTGCCTACCGCGCCTGGACAGCGGGAATGAATTCCTTCGATGCGAACAAGGTTCTCTTGGCAAAGCAAGGTGCCACGCTCTATACCATCCAGCTTGGTCTCAACCTCCTCTGGATGCCGCTGTTCTTCAGCTTGGGCAGGCCCATTGAGGCAACTGTTGACATTGTTGCTCTCACTGGTCTGACGGGCTATTTGACTTATACGTGGAGCAAGGTTGACAAGGTCGCTGGGTGGGCGTTGGCGCCATACCTGGGCTGGCTCGGATTCGCGACGTACCTCTGCGTAAGTGGATATTCTTCATTCATGAATTCAAACACTCATACAGAGCATAGGCTGGTGCTGGTTATTTGAACAACTGGGACTTCCATGGTAAGCAGAAGGTGCAAAAGGAGGAGTAATGGCGGAAGATGTCAAGACAGAAGCAAGGTAGTTGCTTGTGACAAAGCAGTCAACAGTCATGATCTCCACTTCCATCCTGGAAAGATTACAATACATCTTCGAGCAATCGACTCTCAATCCACCAAGCAAGACTGGAGCTTATAGTGTCCAGCATGATCGTAATCGCATTCGTTCACTCTGTAAAGGTGCTTGAAACGTAGAGAGATGCACGAAAGTTCCATACATGCAGTCGTTAGGGTGGGGGAGCCTTTTTCCCTACTTAGGTTGTTCCCAAGTGACCATCTGAAGACTGTGGCATTACTTTGCAGCAGGATTGACCAACGTGCTTCCGCCATCTGGGTACAGGAACTGCTCGTTATAAAACAGCCCTCCGGGCCCGGCAAGAAACAGCACAGTGGCCGCCATGTCACTATCTGCTCCAGTTCGCCCTACAACATTGTTAGTTGTTATCCTCATTTTGTATCTCAGTACGCACCTGCTGGGTTTGCTGGGGGCTTATCGATTTCCGACTTGTTCGTTTCATCGGATTCGCCCGTAGTCATCTCACTTGGAAAGAGTCCTGGCGCAATACAATTGACTCTCACACCAACATCCTTGAAGGTCGTTGCCAGCATCCTCGTCATGTGACTAAACGCAGCCTTGCTGGTCGCATAGGCGAATTGACCGCCCGAACTACCCTTCATCTGGCCGCTCACGCTGCTCACGTTGATGATGCTGCTACTGTATCCGTTGATCTTGTTCCTACCTTTCGCCAGAAGGGGCAAGAAGGCCATGGAAGTGAAGAACTGACCGGTCACATTCGTACGGAACGTGTCCTCCCAGGCCTGAGGGTCTGATTTAATAAAGTGATTGTGAATGGAGTCGGCATCCTTCATATCAGGCTGTCCAGCGGTAGAGAACTTTGTCGCATCATCTCTGGCGATACCGGCATTGTTGACAAGAAGCTGAATGCCATCTGGTTCCATTTGGTCCATCTGCGACGCAAGATCTAGTATCTCGCTTTTCTTGCTCACATCACCGGGGAGGCTAGCATACCATTAGTTGCTTCTGGGGTACAACTTGCGAGTAAGGGAAGTCTGTACGAATGCAGTGATCCCGGACCAGTGTTGTAGACCTTCGTCGTCTGCTCGAGGGCTTCCTCTCTCCTTCCGGTAATATACACCTTGGCACCGTTCGCAACCAGAGCCTGAGTTATCATCAAGCCGATGCCTGTGCCTCCGCCTGTGACAAGTGCCGTGATGTGTGATACGTCAAAGAGGTTTGCGCGATCCAATGGAGCATTCTCTCCCTTCGCTGTTGTTGCAGCCATTGTCTTGATGCTTGATGTGATTGAAAGAGGAATAAAATGATTTCGAATGGAAGTCGTTCGAAGCAGAGCAGATGATCTTTGAAAAGTTCGAAGCATCTTAGGTTCTCTAAAAATTTCCTGAGTGGCTTTGAATATATACGAATAAGCTTGACCCTTCACCTACCAACGAGATGATGACGTCGATATTATCTACAGATCGCAATGCTCGTATGACGCATTGTCCGCGTGTTTGTAATGGATCTTACCAAAAAATAAACTGTCCACGAGAAAGTCGACGCGAATCTGATGAAGCTCACAGAGTTGACGAGTTCCCTACGACTGTGTGCGCAGTGGATGTAGAGTGGCATGAGGCAGGACCGACGAACTCCGCACCTTCGTCTCCCAAAGGCGCAACCAGGACAACAAAATTGCTATGTCTAAGCCTTCGCACGTTGCAATTGCAAGATTTCCGATATCGATCTGTCCTTCGGCCAACGAACCGATCTCGACGCGAGAAAAGGTTGTCGAGATGCATGCGCCTTGGCAAGACGCGTTGCTCCTGGCAACAAACAACTCAACACGAACATCGTCCGTCTTGCGCGCATCCTCTCATCCGAACTGCTCCGCGACGCGACAGATAACGCCCTTCGAGAAATCCCTTTTCTTTGCTATGTCCGCATGCATATGGAGAAAGCAGTAGCAAAATACAGCAGCACACGGAAGATTGATCGACATTCGCTAAGATATCAACGACGAAACGACTCTTGCGCGACCGCATCGAATCCCCAAAGCACACGATCAAAGACGCCTTTCGACGACCTCGCGTACATGAATAGGTAGCAAATACAGACGTTCAATGGCAACGGCTTCGCCAACACCAATCTCATACGGCGCCGGCCGACTATCTCGCGCTCCTTCGACGCGACTAGGCTTGCGACATGCTTCTCCATTATCAGTCCTTAGCCAGTCGCAAGGCTTCACCTCCAACGTCGAGCCACTACAACACATCGGCGTCGGTGACAGCAGTGATGATGACATGCCGCAGATGCCGAAGCTGAGTGGTCTTACACAAGCAATGCTGGACCAAAACCAGAGTCAACACGAGCGGGAAAGAAGGTCGGAAGACAATGCACAATCACCTCGACGACAGTCCCCAAGGAGACAGCCGGGCAACCACTCACGCATACGTATATCGAGGAACAACACCCCGAAGCACGACAGCACCACCCCGGCGCCATCAATCCGCGTGAAGAGAACAGCGTTACAAGGCGCGCCAATGCGGCGGAACAGGCGCACGCCGCAGGGCGATGAGGAGCAGCGGCCGCCTAGTCAGGATCAGGAGAACATCCCCGTGTCTATTGTCAAGCCCGACAACGGGGGAAGGAGCGTGCTCGTGCACAGGGACGACTCCGTCATGAAGCCGGAGAACCCAGGCCGCCAGATTCTCGTTCATCGCGATGAGAAGCCAATCCCTCTTGCACAAGTGAGTGCGAATACACCGATGAGACCTGCGCCGCCTCCACCGCCGCCGCCGAAGATGTCAATACTAGAGACCGCGACTGCGGTAGCTGGGGCTGGGGCTACGAAACAGAAGAGGCGGAGAGGACATATGACTGTCAACGGCAAGACATATACTCAATTGGACAAGATTGGCAAAGGTGGCAGCGGACAAGTTTACAGAGTGATGGCGGAGAATGGCAAGCTTCTGGCACTTAAGAGGGTCAAGCTCGACGAGGCAGATGAAGCAGCGATATTAGGGTACAAGGGCGAGATTGAGCTCCTAAAGAAGCTACAAAGCGAAGCAAGAGTAATCGACCTCTACGATTGGCAAGTTGATGAAGAGAAGCAATGTCTCAGCGTCGTAAGTTTCTCATAAAGTACGTTCTTCAATCAAATTTTATGCTCACGCAGATAACAGCTCCTCGAAATGGGCGACACCGACCTCTCACGCGTCATCCGGTCCAAAAATGATGCCGACACCGCCACGCTCGACCTCCCCTTCACGCGGTACTACTGGCGCGAGATGCTTTCTTGCGTCGCCGCCGTGCACGCGCACGAAATCGTACACTCGGACCTCAAGCCCGCGAATTTCCTCTTGGTGCAAGGGCAGCTCAAACTTATCGACTTTGGCATCGCGGGCGCCATCGACACGGAGCATACCGTGAACGTGCATAGGGACAATCATGTTGGTACGCCGAATTACATGAGCCCCGAATCATTACAAGACTCGAACGCAAAAGAACGGCAAGAATCACTTTCGGCGAGTCAGAGCGGAAATGGGGGGAAAGTGGATGTGCCACTGGCGAAGTTAATGCGCGTCGGCAAGCCTAGCGACGTGTGGAGTCTCGGCTGCATCCTCTACCAGATGACATACGGCCGCCCGCCCTTCGCGCACATCCCCAATCCCATACAGCGCGTCATGGCCATCATAAATCCAAACATCATCATCGAATATCCCGCGACTGGTATCGGTGGCATCAAGGTGCCCCCCGCACTCAAACGAACTCTTAGGGCGTGTCTGAATCGCGACCCCACGACACGCCCGACCATCGCGGCCTTGTTAGACGAGCGGGACGAGTGGCTATACCCGGACAGCGGAGATGATCTGAGGATCAGTGAGGAGCTGTTAGGCAGGGTGATTCAGCGGCTCGCGGAAAGGTTCTGGGAGAGCGATGAGAAGGGTGTGCCGACAAGGGAGGATATTGAGAAGTATCCCGCGATGTTTTATTCCAAGTTGCGGATGATTTTAGAGGAGGGGCATGGGTAGAAGAAGAAGAAGAAGAAGAAGAAGAAGAAGAAGAAAAAGAAAAGATGATGATTGAGTTTGTGGAGAACTGGGGGAGACTGTAGAGTGCTGAAATAGCGCTAAAGGCTCGTGGCGAACGCCCAGCATGAGGCTTCAAAGGAAGCCATTTCTTTTCGCTCGTTCGGATACCCTCAAATTCGAAGCCTATGGGCTGTCTTGGAATCATGCTCTTCTTTTCGTATTCTTCAAAAGCGGATTCCATATATTAAGAGCATGCACTAGCAGTCATCAGATCCCTTAAGCAAGATGCCACATTACATGGTATTCAGGAGCTCGTTTCCAGCAAGGAACTAGTATACAGAGCCACTCTATTACAGTTGCCTTCAGCACTTCCAAGCATCTCCGTGTATGCGTGAGTTCGACATTTGACGTTCTCGGAGAGTAGCTTGCCATTTGTGCCTTACGAAGATTTACTTCTCATCATCGAAATTGTAGAAGTGATTTGACGTGACGTTGCCACCATGAGAAGCCACGCCATAGATTCGCTGCAGGAAAGAGCAGAGCAGATCGAGCTTCAACGGCATATAAAAAAGCCACTATTGCAAGTCTAATGCGCTCACGAGAAACTACCTCGGGAACGACTTCAACAGATGCTCCCGCAGTTTCTTGATGTCCCTTTTAGCCTCGCGATCCATGCTGTCTCATTCGGCTTTAGCATCGTCCACCAAATGACGCTTTCAGGATCAACAACTCCTATTTTTTACTTGTCAGATCCCTCGAGGCCTTTCAAGCTCCGCACGGACTTAGCAACGCCATCTCATTACCCAGACTCAGTGTATTGAACTGACTAAATCTTACAGACGTGTAAAAGACATAGTTTAAATAAGTTTCGCAGCTCTCCTTAGGAGACAGTACCTTTGAAGTCTTAGTATGATATACATCAGCGTGCCAAAATAGTTAAACTATTCTGTCTGTCTAAAGGGCACAGTCTAAATGAGTTTCGCTCCTCTCCTACAGGTCGAACATTTCCGAAAGCTCGATATGACGTACCACAGCCAGTGTTTGTTCACTTTCCACCACTTCGATGAACAAAACTCGTATTTACTCGGCTGACTACGCCCTTTCATAGATCGAGGCCATTGTACGCAGTCCGCGTCAACTCGTTGGTCACACTCAAGGCAAGACACAACACCGCACGATACTTGGTAGTCACGCAGGGGTAATAAGACATCACAAGCACAAGGCAATCCGAGACACAATATTACAGGGTACAATAACTCTCACATTTTGAAACGTCAAAAAAGCTATCCTATCGAGAAAAGTGCCGTGTCGTCCCCATTCACGCCGTCCAAGAAGAAAGGGGCTCGTTCAGCACTTCGGGGTAATCGCAAGAAGAAAAAGGCAGAAGCACAAAAGACAACAAAAAGGGGGAAAGCGAAAAGGCAAAAGAGAAAAAGTCCAGAGCCAGTTGCAAAATGCAAGCCGCAAGCAGGGAGACACACGTCGAGTCCTGCCGTCCGATCCGGTACGCCGCCAACCAGTTCCCAAAGAAGAAGCAAAAGAGAAAAAGCTTCGTACCCTATTCGTATGGACCTAGACAGGCCACTCACACCGCAGGGAAGAAGCCGAGAAAGAAGGGGCACGCGGGGCCCTGAATAACACAATTGCCAGAAGGAGTCAAAAAGCAGCAACGAACAAACAACAAAGGGAATTCTAGAAAGTTCAAGAGCAAGGGGGTGTGTGTGAACGAGAATCGGACTGCCAAGTGCAAGGTGCAAAAAACTGCAAACGCCACTCAAATGCAAAAGCAACCGCCAAATTGAAACCTATGCTCTTGTCCAAGTGCCTAAACAGCACCAGTAACACCCATCGGACCTTGCTTCGGCAACCCACTGGCCCTCATGCTACTCCTATTCGGACTCCCATTAACGCTTTCCTGACTCCCTCCCTGCTGCGCATACGGGGCCGCCGGGCCAGGCAGATCGTACGGATGGTGTTGGCTCGTCGGTGTGTGCTGGTTGCTGCCGTTGCTCGGGCCGTACGTCATACCGGCGCCGGGTCCGCCGACGTGCCTGACCGATGACTCGGTTTGCCAGAGGCTGGGATCGGTCTCGATTCGCTGGACCTGTGGCGCCGACGACCTACTGCCACGTGAAAAGGACTGAGCGGGGGTGTTAGGAGATACTCCACCGGCTGTAGCAGTGGGAGCTCTAGCGTGGTCGTGGTAGCGCTTCAGGATCTCCTTTGTTGTGAGTTCGGCGGAGCCGGAGAAGAGGCTTGAGTCGCCGAGCATCATTTGGAGGTCCTCTGGAACCTGTATGTAGCGTGAGGTAACTGATCATGGGCATGTAGCGAAAGAAGGATGGTCTTACCTGGCACAGCTCTGAATTGCATTCAATCATCGTACTGACTGCCTCGATTGCCAAGAAACTAGCATCAGTGTCGGGCCTGGCACTACTCGAGTAGAGAAGGTTGGGTGCCATGACGGTTGCGAGGTTGTGAACGTCCATCTTGCTCCCAGATTCCTCATCCACTGTGTGGAACGATGCAGCCCACTTGAGAAACTCGAAGAGAACCTCCATGGTGTCGCGATGTACCTTTGGAAGGAGACAGCACGTCAAATGCAGGATCCGCCTTCTCTTCTCGTCGTCATTTGCGCCTATAGTTGTATCAGTATCAATCCCGCGATAACCATGTTCGAAATACTTACGAGCTCCAGCGATGAAAAGCTTCTGGAGCTTGAAGGTCATCACCGGGTCTGGGAGTTCTCTGAGGAACTTCTTCAATAGCGCGGCAACCTGCACGGGGTTGTCCTGGGTAAGATCCACGGCGTCGCAACCATTGTTGTTGATCTTCTCCGTCGACTCGTTCAGTCGCCTGATGTTGCCATTCTTGCGGAAGACGCCTTCGACAGACATGTCCATGTTGCGCATTGCCGAAATGCAGTCTTGAACCAGTTGGGGAACGCGTAGAGTTCCCGGACCAACGCCATCCGTTGACTCGGCACCGTCTTGGTTGACAACATCCTCAAGCGGCCGGCCAAAGTAGCCTATACTCTTCGCTCTCTTGTTGCCCCCCTTTGACTTGTCGGGCTTGAAAGCTCTTCCAAACTTGTCCCAGATGCTCGGACGCTTCGTCTCGATGAGCTCAAGCAGCTCTTCCTGATTGAACTGTCCCTCGAGAAGCGGCGCCATTTGCAAGACAGCAATGTGGCGGACGTTGAAGTATTCGAGTGCTGAGAGCTCGGAGAAGAACTTTCTGCCCCTTGGCATACCTCCATCAGCAAGCTTGTCAGCGTCTCGATCTCCGGAGTATTCTCGTCGATGACCGTTCACGAGCCTAGGCTTAGGCTCCGAGCCGATAAGGTGACCACGCGCATACTTGGAGGCGTTCGGCCTCTGATCCTTGGCTTGCTCGGCAGCAACAATTCGAGGAATGTCGTCCAAGGCAAGAGAATTCGCTCCGAAGGTTAGAGAATTGAACTCTTCGTTCTTCATGTCGCGATCGTGCACGATCTGGAGGTTTGTTGTCGCTTGCGTATCTTCCGATCCAGGCTCTGCGTTGCCGCCCTCTGGACGATCGATGATCCGTGACGATCTCGCACGTTGCATCGTCTGGGACAGATGCTTGTCTAGGCGTGTCGAGCGGAGTCTCCGGATATCTCCAAGAGTCTGCTCGTAAGAAGACTGACCTTGAGGATCAGTGGTCGGTGATCCACCATACGATCGTGATCTTGTATCTGACCGTAGCAGAGGTGGTTCAGCAACTTCTCCTTGTGGGGTCAACTGATGACCTTGGGTGGAATCGTAGTCACGCAGATTCGGGTCATCTAAATGTATCAGGTCTCAGGCGAAGATGGCATGGAGTGGACACTCACCTGAAGTATGTGGCAGGGTACCGTTATTCTGCAGATTGGCCATCAATCGGGCATGTGCAACTTTAAGGAGATGAATGTACTGTTGTAGCCTTGTTACTTCAAAAACGCCGCCTCGGGCGTCAGGGAACTGAACAGCACAGTCATTGCAAAGCAGCTTCTGGCTCGAAGGTGACCAGCGGATCGTGGATGGACTCTGTTCCAATTGTATGCCGCAATTCTGGCAGACCATGCAATGGTAATGAAAAACTCGCTCGCCAGCCCTGACGCATTTGTCCTCGACAGGCTTCTCGCAGATGGGACATGTGTCGGCGCTTCGATGTATGAGCAGCATGGATGCGTTGACCTGGTCGGTCTGGTCCTCGTCCTCGAGACGTTGATCGAGACTGTTGATCCTGTCCAAGAAACGCTGTAACCCTTCCGTGCTGCCGGTCTCTCGCTCCAGCTTGAGTGCACCCTGCAGGCAGATCCGAATCAAAAGCTTGAGGTAGTGTGCGAGACCAGTAACGAGAGACAACAACTCTTGAGTAACACCGAGCCTCCTCATGCCACTGACGTGTGACTCGGAAAGAAGCTGGAAGAAAGCTACCACCTTCTTACACAGCAGCTTTGCTTCGCGAGAATATGAGAGACTCTTTGGTGTTTTGGCCGTCAGTAACCGGTCGAGGTCATCTGCAGCGCCGAACAGCAGCTCCACGTGAATGATAAACTTCTTCGCGGCTAGTACGCCCTCAACGTAGGCGCCGTTGCTGACGTGCAAAAGCATGTCTGAGATGCAGGTAGCGGACTTCTCTTCGAATGTCGAAAGCGTCCTCCAGATCCAGAGGACCTTCTCTTCAACTCGCTCCTCATCTTTCCTTACGGCGTGGCGAACTTCGTCTGTTGCGTCGGCCTCGGACATGGGCTGGTCCAGCGGCTTTTCACCGGCAAACAAGCGCACATTCCAGTACTTGTGAATCATGTAGCACTCCGGATGCCAGTGCTGGTTCTGTCCGTTGCGGTAGATTTCGACAAACTGCTTGAGAATGGAGTTTTGACAGCCGTTGCATCGCTGCGCGAACTTTGTCGAGTAGTGATAGTGGCAGTAAACATTGCCCTCGTGTTCATAATAGCTGTCCTGGGCGCCGAAAACGGTGGGACAGACGGAGCATGTGAAGTGTTCGATGTGATATTTACGGTCCAGCGCGGTTATGTACGAGCCCCGCAGCGCGCCACCGCACTGGAAGCATAGCAGGTCGAGTCGACGGAAGTAATCGGTTTCGCAGAGAGGATATTGACCGGGTGGTTGGTCGGGAACGGGAAAGAATTTCGAGGCGACGATCTTGTCACAGTCCTAATGGCACGTAAGCTGGATGAACGAGTGAATTAATTTTGGAACAACACACATGGCAAGTGAAACACTCGAGATGGAACGTGTCTCCAAGCGCCCTCACGAACTGTCCGGTGAGGTTCTCACCGCATTTGCCACAAATTCGAGAGCCGCTTGGCTTCCTTGACGGGCCAGGTGGAGTGTCTATAGGGAAAGCTCCAGGGACTCCAGGAGTCTGATTGGTGTTTGGCGCTGGACCTGGAGCGACAAGCTCTCTTGACGTATTCGTGTTGTTGTCTGGCGACGGCAAGCCTTGTTGATAGCCCCAACGCCCTCCGTCGGTGGGCGACGGCGTACTGTTGTAACTTGTATTCGGATTCATGGTCGATCTCGGTGGCTCGTGACCTTGGTAGGTATTCGACGGGCCGGCCATGCCATTTGCGCGGACGCTGCTCAAGCCTTGTTCAGCGCTACCGCCGCTGGCGGCCATCGCATCGCTACGCTCCGCGAGCGTGGGCGTCCAGCGTGGAGTTGAGCGTGTACAGCGCGGTGCCGAAGGATGCGGTGTATGGGGGCCGCTCTACGCGTGCGAGAGGGCGGTCGAGGTATGTGGCGCGCGGCGACGTTGGTGAATACGCGGCTTGAGGGGCGTGAGAGAGCGATCTCCGGGCGTGCTGTCGCGTGCGTGAGGTTGGAGTATATTGCGGCGACGAGCAGGCGGAGAATAGATCGGCGATGTCACGATGCACAGGGAGACGTTGCGGCGGGCGCTCTCGTGGCTCTGCAGGCGTGGCGGCGCGGTGGTTTGGCGTAGACAGCGGGAACACAAAGAAGCGTGGTGCCGCAGGTGTTTTGAGGAACGGTTGCGCAGGGTGAGGCAGAGCGTGGTTGTTGTGGGTGGGATGTTGGAGGTCACGCTTTCGCAGCAGTTTGCTGGCAGCGTTCAAGGTGCTGGGGCGCCAAGCCCGCCAATTTGGCGTCGTGAAGAGGCTAAGCGCACGAGCAGCAATATCTCTCTCTCACCTCGTCCACGCCGTCGTCAGAGTCACATGCAGAACGGCAGATTGTCTGATTGTGAAACGCTATCGCTCGAGTCGCTGGGTTCGTGCTGCGAAAAACCTGCTGGAGGCATTGCGGAGCTCAGCACATGGCGATCGGCGTGCTGCCACTCCTTGTTTATGTAGCACGCCTATATATATCCCCACAGCTTGACAGCAGGGCCAATGCTCCCACATGCAGCAAACCTCTCTCACACACGCGGTTGGCGTAGCCGCACCGTCGACGCAAGCCGCAAATCCTTCTGCCTATTTTTTCTTTCTAGAACGCCGGCCGTGGTAATAAATTCGCCGGCCGGGAAGGGTGCGTCGAGGCTCCGCTTTGAGGCGCAAATTCAATGCACAATGCAGCGCCCTCTGCAGGGACGCCAGCACGACAGCACAGCGGCCAGTCCACACACGCGAGCCCATCTGTCATGTCGCGGTGGATGTATAGCGCTTCCAAAACAACAATTAGTAATACAAAACAACGCGCCCACCGTAATTGCTGCTCGTCTCCGATCACGGCCACCTCATGTAATTAGCCGCACGTGACACCGTGACAGATTGCCCTGCAAGGCCTCGCGCGAAAAGCTTGATGCGCCCTGTGTCCATCACGAACTTCCCCACAACCCTCTCCACAACCGCCCCCCACAACATCCCTTCGCTTCTCTTCTGATCCGATCATACTTCTGCTCAACATCACGACCAGAGGAGCGCCATGGCAAACTACACCCACCCCTCGACCTCCCGCCCGCCCATCAAGATCATCACCTCCGAGCAAGAAGAAGCCGGCACCGAGCTCAAACTCGGCCAGTTCCAGTCCACGCCCACCCTCTCCCTCTCCGAAGCCCGGCTAATCATCAACGCCGTCATCGACCGGCGGCATGCTGAGAAGAAGCGCTTCACGGAGACGGAGTGCGTGCCCCCCCTCCCTGCACCTCCCTTTGTCGCCCTTCCGCTAACGTAGGAGAAAAGGGTGCTCACGAAAATGACCGAATACCTCGACACCTTCGCGCGCTTCCGCCGCAAGGAGACGATCGAGGAGATCGACGAGCTGCTGCGCGCGCACGCCGTCTTCGACCCGTTCGAGAAGTCGCAGCTTGCCACGCTGTGCTGCGAGAGCTACGAGGAGGCCAAGACGCTGATCCCGAGCATTGCGAACAAGATCACCGATGGGGACCTGCAGGAGCTGCTGGATGAGATTTCGAAGAGGCGCAACTTTGTGGAGTAGGTGGGTGTTTTGATGGGATGGATTGGGACTGGGATTGGCACTAGATTTCGTCATTAGCGAGGCGTTTGGTTAGAAAAGCTCATTCAGATTGTTCACAAAAGCGTGAGCGAGCATAGGCGAGAGTTCATACCGGTCAGGCGTCTGGCCTTTATGTCACGATACTTCACTCGAAGTCGAAGGGGGAAAAAATAATCAAGCACTTTATCAAACTCCATTTAGTCTTCGTCAGAGGACAATAGACTCACGGGTGGCACCAAGTGTATACACAGCATCAAAGTTTGTCCAAGTGGGCTCTTGTAATTCCTACTACGTACACACCGAAGAACAACTTTTTCCTAGTGTGACAATCTCGCTACGGAGTACTTTCCCAAAAGCCACCAGACGCGGAAGAGCGCAAGAAAACATGCAAAATGATCTTTTTTCGCAATCTGCCAAGAAAAAAAAGCATGTCGACGATAGAGCGGATACAGTTTGTGAAAGGAAAAGGGTCGGTCTTCCAAGCGAGCGTAAAACCAGTCTGAGAGTTGGAGTTGGTACACAAAGGAGCAGAGCAGTAAAAGAGAGAGCAGACTATGACTCAGAATAGAAAATGCTGTTTGAGTCGACAATCGTAAAATCGAGTTGAGGCAAATTCAGAAAACACAATATCAGAAAACCGCATGCTGTTTCGTGTAATCAGACTACGCCCCCGCCGCCATTAAAGTTCCAAGAATGATTTCGTGCTGTGCTGCCACCAACGCCTTGCTAAACATGTACAAAGAAGACAAATTGATTTGAAAGGCGAAATTTCCAGTCGCGCGTCCTGAGAAGTGAAAAGCTCGAGTCCAGTTCAAGCTTCTAGGTTTGCTCTGCTTCTGGCAGCTTCAGTGAATTGTCATCAGAGATGACATCGATGGTCGGGGTCCGGGGAGGAGAATGGGCAAGCTCGATTTCTGCTCTCGGTGCATCCGCGCCAGCTGACTGTTCAGGGGATGCCGAAGGCCTCGGAGTTGGGCCATCGTCAATGTGAGAGCTGACACTACCCTTGCGTTCCGCATGTGCTCGAGGTGTAGCTTCCATATCAATCTCCTGCACCCCATCGCCAGGCAGTTTGGGGAACACCTCAGGAGGCGTCAATGACCGTTGGTCTCCCTTCGCAGCAAGGTGCTCCTCTGTGGGAGCTTCCGCAATCACTGGTGGTGGTGGATTTGGGAGCACATCTGCAGCAGCTATGTCTTCAACAGAAACAACGCTTCCATGGCTGTTCGTTCGCATCATCTCAACTCCCAGCTTGGAAGACCCTCGCGGCCTGCCCTTTGGACTCTTTGCGCGAAGTTTCGTATCGCCAAGCTCTTCGTCCTCATCGTCGCCAGAATCGGCCCATTCATGTGCAACTCGAAGATCTACCGAGCGGCGCTTAGCAGCCAGTGGCTCTGCAGAGCGACGATTCCTTGGCATTGGGTGTGGAGGGTGCTCCAGCGCAGCAGGAGCAGATGATTGGTGTGGAAACTCTGGAGGAGGCAGCGACTTGGTTTCAAGATCATGCATGCCCGATTCTTCTGAGATGCCAAGGCCGCCCATCGCTCGGGCGATTTGTAGGTCTCGCCAGTCCTCTGTCGCCTGCCGGCTGATAACAAGGGGAATGTCATCGCTGCGGCTATCCACGTCTCCAAAGAAGCTTGAGCTAATTGAATCTTCCCTGCTGGATCCACGCCAGCTGCTTGAAGGTATAGTTGGGAAGCTGGAGGAGTTAGAGATGGGGCTATCCTCAGAGCGAAGCGACTCTTGTCGGAGGCCAGACGGTACCAGTGCAGGAAGCTGAGCTGGTGTCCAATCTGGTGGTGGCGGCTTCCATTGGCATAACCGGCTCAGGACATCGGTAAGTTTCTGCAGTGTGGGGGGCTTCTCGATCATGGCATCGAAGTGATGCGGTGCCTGGAGCTCTTTCAGATAGCCCGTCACAGCCACTATAGGCGTGCGCGAATTTGAGTTCTTAGTATCGCGAATCATCCTTGCAACATCAGCGCCATTGATTTGAGGCAGCTTGATCTCCATCATGATAATGTCAAACTTGACGTCGCCCATTGCAACACGAACGGCCTCTGAGCCAGTACAGACGGTGATTGTCCTGCAACGAAGCTTCTCCAGTAGCTTTTCCATTACGATCCGGGAGACTGGGTGGTCTTCGCAGATGAGGACATCCAGTGGTCGGAAGAATGGCCCATCCGCTATAAAGATCTGAGACAGCCGTCGCGAGCTTTGACGGCGCCTCTGAACTCGCAAGAGTGCCTTCTGACGTGTGTCTTCATTATCTGACGAAGAAGGAGACAAGTCAAGAGCTTGGCTGCGGCGTTTGTGGTGTGAAGCCACTAGTTCCGTCACTACATCATCTTCCTGGGAGCTGATCGTCTGACTTCTTGGTCTAGCAGACACTGGTCCTTGGCTTGGCGGAGCACTATGCTGCTTCTGAAGAGCAAGTGTTCGATCTTGCGCCATTTGAACGGGTACCCCAGGTGATTTCGCCAGCTTAATTGGCGACGATGCAGTCGATGTTGTCTTGAAACTCGTGGCCAGCTTCGGAGCGTCAAAGAAGCTTCCCGGTTGAAGTGTACTACTAGTTTGTTGTGCCGCAGTTGATGAGCTGCTTGATGTTTTGCGTCGTTCCTGACCAGCTGAAAAGGACACGAGCAGAGGCGAAGAAGGCCCCGACTGTTTGCTTGGAGAAGAGCTCGCCTGAGTGCTGGTCAAAAGTGGAGATACGGGTCTGTTGCCACCGCTCTTTGTAGATAGTGTTCTCTTCAGTGGCATCGGCAACACCGGGGATGATTCCAAAGATGGTGTTGGAGAACTGATAGCCGGAGACGACAATCCAGAGTTCGACTTGCTCTGAGCCTGCATTGCCTCCGCACGCAACTTTTGAATAACGTCTTTGTTTGCCTTTTCCAGAACCGGTAAATTTTTGAATGAGAAACTACCAAAGTCGTCTGCGGGCACTGGTTCGCTCAACCTCCTGCTGCGGCCATCTCGAACGTGTGGCGGTATGTGAAGGGGTATCAAGCCTCTCTTGATCGAGTTGACTTGTGTTCGAATTTTCGACAGAGCATCGTGGGGTCGATCTTGATAATCCGCGCCTGGGGTACTTGCGGAAGACGTCCCTTGATCCTCAAACTCAGCCGAGAAACTTTGCAGCGTGGCTCCGCGAGCATCAAAGTACTCTGTATCTTCAGGGTCCTCAAGATTTGGAACGAATGAAGCCTCGTCCTCTCGAATAGTTGCCCAGTTGATATCAGCGAACCAAGGGTGGTTTCGAATCTCCTCTCCGCCGCTTAGAAATTTGTCGTCCGCATTGGCTCCAAGTCGCTTTGTCGGATCAGTACAAATGAGACGGTTGATCAGATCTTTCGCATCTTCGGAGACTTCAACCGCATCGTCTGCTGGCCAATCTATCTTTCGAGCCAGAATGTTTTCGAAGACTTGTTCAGGAGTGTCCGCATGGAATGGTGGGTAGCCATAGAGGAATTCGAAGATCATACACCCTACAGACCACCAATCACTGATCTCATCTTGGCCGATACCGTTGACGGTTTCTGGTGCGAGGTAATCGGGTGTTCCGACAAACTTGCGGCTGGTATCCTGAGGATCGAAGAGAGCCATTGGAGGTGGTGGCATACTTGATGTTGCGGGAGGTGTACTGCCATGTCCGCCCGAGCTTGCGTTGCTGAAGGTATGCTGCAACACGTATGGGTCCGGCGAGTGATTGTCGCCACTGTTCTCTTCTTCGATCGGAGATCGTGCTGCAGCTTGTTGCGGCATATCATCGACTATTGAGAATCTTCGAAACATTGCCTGCAGTGCGTCGCTGCTCTCACTGTCACTGCGATGACCGGAACTCTTGCGAGTTTGAGAGCTTTCGCGATACAGATTGAAATAGGACGGTTGTCCTAATTCTCCACTAATAGCTGGCGTAAGGCTTGGAGTCTGGGAAGGAGAGTGGTTGGTACCGTGAACATCGAATGACGTTGACCGTGAAGACGACACGGAAACAGCCCGTTTGAATGGACCTTGTTTTAGAAGATCGGGGATGGGTTCACTGGACTTGTTTAGAGCGCGCTTTTGCCGACCGATAAGACCCATTCGCGAAAGGCCGAAATCAGTCAATTTCAGGTGGCCCTTCTGGTCGATGAGGAGATTGTCTGGCTTTAGGTCGCGGTGAACGATGCCCCTGCTATGGAGGTGCTCCACACCTAGAACAACTTCTCCGATGTACTTCTTTGCCCACTCCTCAGGCAGCCCGCCAAGGACTTTGATAAGCGATGCACAATCGCCGCCATTCAAATACTCCATGACCAGATAGAGGAAGTCTTTGCTCGAAAATGTCCAGTACAGCTTGGCAACAAAGTCGCTCTCTCCTTGCCACATCATTATTGCACGCTCCGCTTTGACATTAGTGACTTGGTTCTTTGCCACCATGTCAGCCTTCTTCAAGACTTTTATTGCAAAGTAATCACCGGTAGACTTCTTCTTGGAAAGGTACACGCTACCGAATGCGCCTTTGCTGATTGGCTTGATGATCTCAAAGTCTTTGATAGAAGGTGGAACTGCTCGCGGCTGAGGATTTGTTGCAGTCAAGCGCGGTGAAACCGGTCGCTGCAAGACATCCGAGGAGGCTGCAGATGATTGCCGACGATGGTGATGATGGTGATGCAGGTGCAATGCGGATGGTCCTGGGGAGGAGAATTCGCTTGTCGACAGGACCGGAGAGGTGATTGGGGAGTGCATGCTCTCCTGCCCACTTGGCACTCTTCCCTTTGCCAGGCGCAGGGGAGATGAAGGCGGAGGTATACCTCGTGCAGGTGATTGTCCTCTGCTTGATCCTGTCGGTGGAAGAATCAGGCTTCTGCGTTTGCTTTCGCGAGAGCTGGAAACCCTTGTGAGTGCGACTTCGGCACCTGGAGACTCGGCGCGGCGGGCGCCAGCGGAGAAAACGGAAGACCGCACACTACTGTCGCTCTCTGCGCCTGTGTCACTTTCGAGGCAGATAGAGGCTCGTTTGCTCTGCGGCATGACGCTGACAATGCCTCCATGCGATTTTGGGGTTTGCGCACCACGCGGGCTACTTGATCGTGTTGACGCTGGCGTTGAAGATTTCCTCCGACCGTGTTCAAGTTGTTCGAGTCTCCGAGCCTGTTCAGCGGCGGATAAATCCGGGTTGGAAGCGGTTCTAAGGGCTGAAGCCATCGCAGATAACCCCTCGGACGAGCCCTTAAGTGGAGCTGCAGCGGGCGCCAGCAGCGGTTGTTCTGGTATTCCGCTTTCTTCCTCATTGTCAGCTTCGTCTGTTTGATCATCCAGTTGGCTCTCCGTGTCACTGCTGGAGTCTGTCAAATCTCCAGCAGCAATACGTGCAGCTTTGCGCATTGCAGCATCGATACATTCATGAACAAGAACATCGAATTCAATCCGAATACGTTCAGAATATTCCAAGATTCGGCGGTGGCGGAAGACAGCCTCTACCTTCTGCCGTGCGAAGCGAGCAGTGTCGTCACAGAGCAATGTAAGCCCGGGATCAGATTCGACAGTCCCAGAGGTTGGTGATTGCCATTGCAAGACTTGCGTAATCCTGTTCTCAGATTGCGGAGACTGTGTCCTGAACTCTCCATCGCCCATTCCGGGCATTTCTTTCAGTGCTGGGGTGTTAATCTCAATCGCTGTGTCGCAGAGATCAAGGACAAGCTCGACTATTCGGGCGACTGGCCTTCTGATTGCGAAGGACTTCGCACGGTGATGGCCAAATCCGGACGAACGTTCCCGGGATCGAGACGGCGGTGATGCTGGCGATGCTCGTCCTGAAGAGGGGCCAGATGAAGGATTTGATATTGGCCCAACTGGGATGCCTTTGTACTCAGGGAGGGGAGTTGGCGAAGGAATCGTGTCACCAGAGGTTGGCCGAGGTTGTCGAGCTCTGGCTTCATAGGCATCCAATACTTTGACGATGGCATTTCGATGATCGCTGAGGTGCTCGTGAGCGATCTGGACCTCCATTTCTGCCTTGTGTTCTTGCAGGCAGAGCTCTGTGTGCTTTTCGAACCACCATGGCGTAATCTGACGCTCGCAGATGCGGCAAAGGACGGGTAGCGGAGGAGGATGATTAGCAGGATCGTTTGCCCCCACCTCCGCAAGCCCAGTGAGATAGTGTGCAAGCATCTCCGCACCAACCCCAAGTGATTCAACGAGGAGCTCGGGAAGATCAATTCGAACCTCTCGGACGACGGCGGGTCGGATCATCCACATTGTCTAGCAGTTGTCAGAAAGTTGCTAATACGGCCCACTATTTCTATCACCAGAGGAACACTTACATGGCTAACATCACCCGATGTACGGTCGTACACCACAATACCCTGTGCCTCCAGTGCAATGGTGTGTTTGGGCGCCGCATCCTCGAAGTCTTTCTCTTCTACCTCTGCCTTGTCCTCTTGCGGTTCCGGTTCCTGGTGTGAGGTCCTGGGAGATAGTGAAGATAGTTTTCCAATATGAGCTGAAAAGCGAACAATATGACTTCTTGAGTCGTCCTTCTGCAGCTTTCCAACGGCATCGTTGAACGCATCTTTGTCATCGATGACGATATCTGCGATTGGCTTCCCAATGACTGCCGCGGTGGGAGTGCCAATGACGTCTTCCCATGATGGACTGACCCACTTGACAGTCCCATCCAAGTTGAGATCCAATATAACGTTCAAGCTGTGTTCGGCAGCTTCTTTGAGGTCCTGTCGTTCCTCTCGAATATCTTGACTCAGGCTCCTCTCCATGTGATGTCTGGGGGAGGCTTCTTTCGTAGCTTCATCCTTTAGCGCAGTGACTGCTAGGTGCAGTGCACGCTCTTGCTTCTCAGGTTCGTCCATTGTGGTTCTTCGACGCCCGCAGCGTCCTTCCTCTGGAGCTCATCCGCGTGCGGGAGCAGAACCTGCCCTTGCGGGGCGGTGACCAAAGCCCAGCCTATATAGCAGACACTACCCGGCTCATCGTGATGTGCAGAGGAGAATTTTTGGGCGTAGCGTGGACGATTGCAGCGGGTCGACGGTTTTGTTGTGGCAGCGGTGCGGCGGCGCCTTGAGGACTGCGGTGCCCGAACGGCAGAAGGCGCCGAAGGAGCGCGTCCAATGCTAGAGGAGAAGCATGTCGGGCAAGCCCCAAGCGAGTGAAGAAGCAAAGGAGCGTGTGTAGGGCGTGGAGTGTTGGAGTGGTGAGGTGGATGAGAGTCGTCGGAGCTGCAGCGCTGGTGAAAGGCCCCTCTCTGCCTCTCTTTTCGCTCGCGCTCTAGCGGGAAGGGTGTATCTAAAAACGGAGTAACATTAGCCGAGCGCTCACATGACTCGTTCTTTCTTTCAACGCGTGAGCTGGACGGCGCGTGGGTGGAGGGACGGCTTCCTCACGCCTTTCCCTCCTGCTTGCTCACTTGCGCGGTTTTGGTCGTGCTAACAGCAGCCAAAAGCACCTAAACGCTCCTCACACCACTCGACCCCGGATCTGCATGCATACGAGCAGCACGTTTTCGCCTTCCCGCTCCGCTGCTTCAGCAACGGCGACGAACAATGCCTCTGCCCAACTTCGGCCAGCTGTCCCTTCCGTCACCATGCTTTATCACACCTTTGTTGCCCATAGACGCACCCTTCCCCAAGCACGCGGGTCCGTGCCCGGCCATTATCTTCAATCATCAATGAGCAGAATCACCTCGAGCAGCTCCCGTGCCCTCGACCGGGGCTTACAGGTAGCCATTACACATGCCCTCCAACTGCCGTCCCGAAGGCATCCTACCACCCTCTATCCTACCTACTTGCTCGACGCACCTATTCCTAGCACAGCCCCGCATCCGCTGTGCTGGGAGGCCTGCTTCGTTTTCTGATGTGTGATGAAAGAGCTCGTCATGACCCATCTCCACTAAATTTTCTGGAAGGCTTACATACGTCGTTTCAACCACCTTGAGCGCCTGCTGTTGCTGCATTGCTGTCAATGGGCGGGAGGAAGGGTCCGTCAGCCAGAAACGCCGAACGCCCATCCCACGCCTGCCGCATGATGGATATTCCAAAGCAGAAACATGTGTCGCACGCGACCTGTGGGCGGCTTCCATCGAACGACTCCGTTTACGAAGCCTCCCGTAGAGCCGATCCCGCAGCCTTGCCAAGGACGTGAATGCTCGTTTATGCTCATCTGGGCCTCGTTGCTGGGGTGCGAGTTCAGTTCGTGCACACATTGGCTGAAGCCATCTCATCCTCCGACAGCTCTCGGTTCTGCTTATCATACTCCTGCAGAGACCCTCCAACGAATTGTGGGGCCAGCCAGGTGCGTCATGCAGGACCTTGGGATTTTATATTTGGCCAAGGCGAATCTCGCCAGTCGTCTCACGCATTTTCGTCCGTCTCGCTTTCTTTGAAAGTCAGTTGCTGCTTGCTCTATACGAAGCTCAGCCATTGAGGTCTGGGCCAAGGTGCAACGTCCCTTGCATTCAAGAAATGGTTCCGCGGATGCACAGAGTCCTCTCATACTGCGAGTCGGAATCTGCGAACATCTAAGACTTTGCAATTCCCTTTTTGCGATCAGGCTCGCACTCTATCCGAAGCCATTACAAGTGGAATGCTTGATTTCGGATTGACATATTTGCATGCCTGAGAGGTATGCGTTTAATAAGAATAAGAGTCGACTTTTGTCTTTTCCGCGGATGCGAAAATTCACGAGTCTATCCTATTTTCTCTCTTCCTTGCTTCCAGTAGAGGCGTGCCATATTCGAAGAACGGATGCAGGGGTCAAAAACTATTCTATAGATAAAAACAACCTAATTGAGTCTATGTAGTTGGAATAAGAAATCATACATACACCCATTATTTCGTAGCTGAGGGGGGCGGTTAGGTGCCGTGGCACCCCATGGGCGTATCAGCCCTACGATAATTCCATAAGCCTTCCCAGCTACGCATGGTATATCTGAACGTCATGTCCATGATTAAGGAGTAAGGTCGAAGAATCACCTCTTCAGACCCTCCGGAGGAGGCGAGAATGAACGCATGCCGACATGGCCGAGGGGCCAGTCCACTTTGCTTTTTCACGAGCGGCATTCTCGTTTTGGCACTCTGCTGACACCGATTGAATTCAGGTTCAGAGAGCTGAAGTCGACATCCGAATCCTTTGCGATGAAAGCGCCAAAAAACCAAATGACTAAGTCCAAGTAGTCAATACTAATGATATTGTTAGGGTTAAGTAGAGGGGATCTTTGCTCCCCGATGGCTGACTAACTAGGGATGTGGTTCGAAATATCGTAACATGATACCTTTCTCGGCTTCGTCTACACTCCGTCTTTGACGGCGAAGTATGACTCCGTTAATGTAGGATCTCATTGTCAAAGCTCTCTTTTGCCTCACTTCATTTCTCAATTTCACACGACACCATTCAAACTCGAACCATATGTGAACATTGAATGTGCCAACCTCCAGGCAAACTGTTTCATCGAATTCCCATCATGTTGCTTCAATCACCTGATATTGAGGGCATCATTCCATAGCGACTCTTATTACGATATCTACATATTCATTCACGTCTAAAATTGCAATTGAATATGGTCTACTGCGGAAAGCCAAGCAAGTCATGCGAAGCATGTCGAACAACTAAAACCAAGGTGTGTTTTATTCTCGTTCTTCTATTCGGCTCCAGCTGTTCAACTGCTTGCCCATTTGGTAATATGACGAGAACAGTGTGACAAGGGCCTCCCATCGTGCGGTCAATGCATCAGACTAGGCCGCTTATGTCCTGGCTACAGAGATGTGGAGGCTCTACTCTTCCGCAACGAGACGAATAAGACAGTTCGAAGGGCTCGATATGGAAAGCGATCGGATACGGTTTCTGAGCTGGTTTCTCCGTATACAAATAGCTACGCAGAATATGGTGTAATACCAGGCCCGGGACCTCCTCCGAGTTCAGCGAGGGTACTGGACCTTCCACCCTCTCTGCGTGATCAAGCAATCGGACTTTTTTTCCATCAGCTCTCAGCAGAACCCGGGTGCATCAACTACATCAAGCCTGTGTACAGAACCTTCGAAAATGGATTCCTAGAGGACCTCTTCGAGTCAATCGGCTTGGCTTTTATGTCTGCTTCCACTTCTGGTAATAATTTAATGTCCGAGGCATGGAAAAAATACGCCAGCGTGTTGCGGTCGGTAAATACAGCTCTGGGAGACATGGGCAGTGCGACAAGTGACGAGACACTCATTGCGGTCTTGCTGCTTGCCTTGTTCGAGGTATTCAATTTGATTCTACTGTATTATTTCTTGCTAATATCCACCGCAGAGCATTACATGCGATACTCCGAGATCTCTGCGATCATGGGATCGACACTGTGACGGAGCAACAGCGATAGTCAATGCCCGCGGTACAGAACAATTTCAGAGCGAACTGGGCCTCAAAGTCTTTTACCATGTCCGCGATTACCTTGTAAGACGTCCCAAGTCTTTTCGAAACATTCGTTTCGCTGATGAACAAGGCAATAGATGATTCAAGCTTATCAAAAAAGAGTTTGCATCCCCAGAACGATTCTCGAATTAGCATGCGCGGCTGATGCTGTGGACCCTACGATTGATATCGCAGAGAAAAGCCTTTTCCATATCAATGCATCCGTCTGCTCTCTTCGGCACCAAGAAACCTCTACCAATGCCGATCCGTCAGGCCTCCTTTCCTTCGCCAAGTGCATCGACGAGGAATTCGAGAACTGGGTTGACACGATCCCAGATCACTACAAATTTACCATCGTCCCCGATAATTCGCCAGACACCCTCAACGGCCTCTATCACACCTACCCTAGTTTTGCAGCTTCAAGGATATGGAACATCTACCGCTGCGGTCGGATCCTCACACAAGAAGTCGTCGTCCGTCAACTGCTCTCCGGCCAAACGGGCTTGGATCCGTGGTCAACGAGTTCGCAGCTCCAAAGCTCTCGTGCCACGACTGCACAATTGTGCGCCGATATATGTGCCAGCGTACCATCGTTCCTTAAATCGGGCTCTCTACGGGCCGCCACTGGACATGCTCTGCTCTGGCCGTTGTATGTTGTTGCCACGACTACGAATGTGGAACCGAGCACGAGGAGCTGGGTCGTTACTGAGCTGAGGGAGATATCGCGGCGGACGGCAGTGCTTCAGGGGATGGGATTGGCCGATGCGTTGAGCATGAAGTGGGAGATCACTTTGTGGAGTAAGAATGCCAGGATTGAAACAGTAGAGGATGACAATATGGAGTGGTGAGTGTGCATGCTAGCAGTCATACGTATCGTCAGCAACAAGTCGAATACAATTTGGACAATTTAAGGATCAGGCATTCAGAGCATCGAACCTGGAGCTGTTCGAGTCGAAAGAGAATAGCATTTGAGCATCGATGACACACTAACACGAACGAAGGTCTCGAAGATCTTGCGATGGCCCAGCACCAGTGACACGCTGAGTAGAATCTCGATAGCAAAACGTATCATTGTTGCTGACTATCTAATGTTTGATCCATGAAGTCTATTTTATCACAGATACATATCTTAGTATCGATTTTGCTCTAAATAGAGCCTCGACACTTTTAATCGCATCCAAATTAAGCGTCATTTGGAACCAAAGAAGAATATCTATGACCATAAAGATCGCATCGGCTGGGTATCTCGTACATGAGCTGTGCATGGAACTGGGCGAGTCTCAATAACATCGTCGACTGGGATAAATGAGATGCCGATCAAAATTACTTAGAAGCGCGTCGCTTAGGCAATTGTGGAGTAGCAGAAGAAGAGCGTTTGCCAGATGCCGTTGTCACATTTGTACATTTACGATTACGCAGCTACCTGCTGCGTACGTTTGATGCCTTCATTAGCCATCTTAACACCCTCATCCCAGCCCACGCCCTCTGCTACGTCTCTTGCCTTCTCGTACTGCCGAGCCGCTTCATCGTTCTTCTTGCTTCGTTCTGCGAGCTCGCCGAGGTTATACAAGGCAGCACATCTGGCCTGATCGCACTCTTCGGTTCTGTCCTCTGCCGGTACTCGCTCGGCAGTGGCAATGGCCATGTTGGCCCACTGAATGGCCTGAGTTACGGGGTCCACCATTGGAAGTGATGGTTCAGCTGGGCGATCTGGGCGTTTTAATGATGAGTCTGATGACCCTGGTTGTGGATTAAGCTTATTAAGTGGTTTCATAAAGCCACCGCTTGGTCTCTGTACCGGTTTAGTTGGTGCTGGATCTGATTGCGTCCTGGTAGTTGTTTGATTTGGTTGTTGAGAAAGGGATGTGGCAAGATTATTCACTACCGAACTAGTTAGACATATTTCTTCATGATGAACGGAGGGGATGGACATACTGAGAATGGCTGCGTGACACGTGTTGGTCGGACACACAGTTAAGGCTTGAAGAAATAGCGGAGCAGCATATGCATGCTGGCCTTTCTCTTCGTACTCGTGAGCTAGCCCTGTATCTCGATTCAGTATTTGCGGGCTCAAATTAGATGAGAGTTCATCCATACGCTCCATTGTTCCCCCAAATTCCTCACCAGCAATCCACTCGCCTTCTCCTTGCTTTTCACCTTCAACTTCCCTCCGTCTCTTCTCCTTCAACAGTGTCTCGACCGCCCATGAAAAAGCATCTTCTGCTTTCTCGGACTCGTCAATCCACGGCAGACCGTACAGCTCTCCGACTTTGGTACTACACCTCACCGCCCATGCCAATATCCTCGTTCTCTTCCCATCCTCAACGTGCTTATCTCCAAATAATTGCACCCACTTCACGCAGTCTCCTCTTATGCTCTCCAGCACGTCGATAGCTTGTTGATAATGGTAAAACTTCTCGAAGAACTCTGCATACCGGATCTTTATCCCAATGGTCATGTCTGAGAAGGGATCCATGCCAATCTCTTGGGCCATCATGAGCGCCCTCTTATGATATTTTAGCGCCTGTTTTGGATCTGGTTGTACGTATTCGTAGTGAAAGGCTTTCCGCAGTTCTTTCACGACAGGTTCTGGCATGCCGATGTATGGCTTTACGATGTATTGGTCATAGTAAAAGGGAAGGTAGAGGAGGAGGCCGGAAGAGAAGCTGAAGCTATTGGAGACAGTTAGTGGAGGTATAGACCACTCAATCTATGCAGAAGCGTACAGTACTACAAATACGGTCATTGAAACGGGATTCTGCCTCCATAATTGCCTGAATCTCTGTCTCGTCGACATTCCCCTGCTCTGCACGCGGTGCTGTATGTGCGGTCGCGTTCGCGCTCGAAGCTCTGCAAAGGGCGTTGACAGTGGATGGCTCTGGCGGAAAAGGCATTGCGCACTTCTGGGAGCAGCAGCTCGTGGTATTATTCTGGAGAACATATTGCACTTGTCGCAGCAAATGCGAAAGAAAAATGTCGAATGCAGCAGTTCGCTGCGATCATGACTTTCGACGAGAACAGACGGAACATGGAAGCTCTGACCAATCACATTGCAGCATGCTGGACTACAAGTAACAACTTTCGCGTTCTTCCTCCTGGTTGACTTCTTCCTAAATACTCACTCTTCAACAATTTCTTATAGTCCTGTGAATTTGCGTCTAATCTTGGTAATTCTATCCTTCTCAATTTAAGGTCGAGCAATATTGCTGATGGCCGACTATGCATGGAACTCTCGGCGTTCGTTCAATGGCTCGAAAGCAGGCTCATGCAGCTTCGCAGCTCCGAGGCTCCTGGCCTGAATTACGGTCTCTAGCGATCGAGCAACCAACTATGCGATTCTATTTTGCCCTTCCAGGGTATCTCTCCAAGCAGAGATCGAGGCGTGTCACCGATTGGTATTTGATGCTGTGGTTGGTTGCTCAAGCCACACTTCCTGCGGAATGACGTCGGCATTTACCTATCTGCAACTTCCCCGATGATGGGAACCTTGACTTTGCCATGAAGAATTGCGTAAAAGTCACAGTTTCTCTGCACCGTTTCTTCTTCTGCATCTTGATACATCGCGCAGTTTCATTCGGCGTCGCTATAGTTTCCTCTGTGATACCCATTGAGTTCACTTCCATTCCATTGATTTTCTCCATTCTATACGTAAGCTTCTCGTACACCCAGCAAAGTCCCAAAGTACGGCGACGAAAATGTCCTCTTCTCTCCCAGAGATCCAGCAGATCCCTGCGAGGCATGGGACTGCGACCTTCGTGCCGAAAGGTCACATCATCAAAATCATCAATACCTATGGACGACAAGTCGTAGATACATGGGCTTTTGCCTTGCCCAATCCACCAACTCAGGAGGAGATGGATGAAGACGATGAGAGGGAAGAAGAGGCAAGGAGAGTGCAGGAAGAGGTTGAGAATATGCAGGGGGAGGAAGAAGGTGGAGATAACGACGAGGCTGCCGGACAAGAGGAAGAAGCGCTGCAGGAGGGTGAAGCGAGTGCTGGGGCGGAGCAACAAGAGAAGGGTCCAGGCGAAGAACAAACCGGCAAAGGAAATGAAGAAGAGGTCTCAGGCGAAATTTCGCCTGAGAAGCACGAGGCAGACGAAGGTGCGCAAAAAGTTCCAGGCTCAGAAACAGAGACGGACGGCGAGAAAGCGAAGGATGCCGCTGCACAGGCGGAGAAAGCTACACCTTCAAAGGCGGCCGGATGGGGTGCGTACATCCCTTCGATATCACGCTCCAGAGGTAGTACTGCTGGAGCAGAAGCAAAGACGGCGCAAAAGAGCGAGCAAGAGAACAAGACACCAACCAAAACCGGTGAAAAGAAGACTTGGGCTTCATACATTACTAGGCAAGGTGGACCGTCGAAAGCAGAGGAGAAGAGCAAGGCAAAGGCGAAGGAAGGTGAACAGCGAACTTGGGGATCGTATATCCCCTCTGGCCAAGGTTTCTCGAACTATGTTCCGTCAAGCAGGAGTGTATCTGCGTTTACACGTAGTCACTATCGAGATCCGACAAAGTCAATTGCAGAGCAGATGTATGATTTCTCAAAGACTCCTGTTGGTGCCGGAGCTATATCAGGTACGATCCAAGCTACACTTACGTATAGATCAAGCTAAGCTAACTCGATCTCTTAACACAGCTGCCTCCGGCTCAGGCTACGCCGGCTCCGCCTACGCCGCCTACCAAGCATGGAGCAGTAAACAAGCAGCTCTTCAGACCGGCCCTCCGATGGAATACCTCAGCATGCCACACACCCATACCGCGACATTCCACCTCATTCCGAAACTCAACGACACTCTCGTCTCCAACCTGCGCAAGCCCATGCTCACAGTCATCGAAGACACCTCCGCCGTCCACGACACTCTCATCGCAGCCTGCGACCCGCAGCGCTACCGCGAGCTCGGCGTGCAGAACTGGGAAGAGCACGGCAGCTGCGCGGAGAACCTCGTCCTCGCCTTGAAAGAACTCAACCAGAAAGCCGGACTGAAGGGGAGCAAAGCTGTTGGAACAGACGTCACGGTGAACACAGTGCCCGCTCCCTTGAATCTGTTTATGAATATTCCTTGGAAAGACGACGGCGTGGTGACGTTCGAGCCGCCGCGGGGGAAGAAGGGCGAGTTCATTAGGCTGAAGGCGGAGAGGGACGTGGTGGTCGTGATGAGCGCGTGCCCCATGGACGTCACGCCTGTGAATGGGGGCAAGTGCATGGCGGCGCATTTTATTGTGCAGGAACCGGAGAAGAAGACGCCGTTGAAGAAACCAGTCAAGAAGGCGGCATCAGCGGCGAAGAAGGCACCGGCACCACAAACTGCGACACCGCAGAAGCCGGCAATAGCGACGCCGACGAAGAAGACAGGCGGGCCTGTGAAGAGGCCGAGCCAGACAAACACGACAAATAGCCAAGCTGCGGCAGCTAGGAAGCCGAGCCAGCCGAGGAGAGCACCAGCGACGAACGGTGCTACGACTGGGGCGGCGGAGAGGAGAGAAAGTTCACCACAGGTCAATCAACCAAAGCCTGGGAGGCCAAAGCCGAAGAAGCTGGAGAAGAGAACACCGAGTCACACGAGCGCTGCGCAGTAGGCGTTTCGTACAACGGGACCGTATTTTGAGGTATGTGGTGCGGGGTGACCATGGTATTCTTCTATATGAAAGGAAATGAGCGCGTGTGAGGAAAGGGAAGCGGCGCTATTCGGGAATTTTGCAGGACGAATTCTCTCTTCTGGAAACTGACTTGGCGGCTTGCAGTTTGGATTAATGTAGTCAGGCGAGCAGGCGGCGGCTGAAAGCTTGAGATATCACAGTTCATCATTTTGGAGCCATCATTCTGATGAAAGGAAATATGTCATGTACTATGATTTACAGTAGTCACTATTACGCCGTTTCAATTTCAAAATCAGAAATCAGCAGGAGCCCATTAAACACCACCGAGATTCCTGATGTCCCCATGCCGCCGCTCTGAATGCAAATCGCTCGTGCACGGTATCTGCGCGCCTCGAGCGTCATGAAGATTTGAAATGAGGTTCTGACTGAACATTCGGGATATTGGGGGAGGAAAGAACGATCAGGCCTGCCCAATCCGACATTTCTTTGTACGAGTTCGATCGATGAGGGTTTTTCTAGTTATACACAGTCGTTGAATCTGTGAGGGGGAAGACAAACGAGATGCAGGATTTTGAGGTAAGAGGGAGTAGGTGACGCGGAGTAGACTATCTGCGAGCCATGCAGCACAGAATACCAGTCTTGCCCAAGAACCAGAGACAGCCGGCGAAACGTACGATGGAGAGGAAGGCGGTGGCGTAAAGCAGGGCCTGGAAGTACTGCTGTGTACGCTGTTGAGCCGGAACCTTGTTTGTGTTAGTAAAAGTAGTTCATAGCAGAATGAGTTTAGTCTCGGACTTACCCTGAAGATGAAGTCAAAGACCTCGGAAGTGATGATGAGAGAGAGAATGAGATTGGAGAAGATCCACGAAGCGACAAGTTTCGTTCGGAAAGACTTGTACGAGTCCTCGAGGGTCTTCTTGGTGTCCTCCTTCGGCGCAATGAACGGTGAGAGCGCCCGCTTCACCGTCTGCTCAAACTGGCTGTCGATATCGGCTTGTGGCAGATCAGGCTCCTCGATGACAGTGTGCTTGCCGTCTTTGCCCTTCTCCGTCTTGGCAGAGGGAAGAGCATCGGCCTTGTCCGAACCCTTGGTACCCCACGAGACATCGTGCCAGTTGCAGAAGGCGTAGACGTTGAGAATGTTGACATAAGAGGGCATGAGCAGGAGGTACTGTGGGAATGAGGTGAACATGTGCCAAGGGTCGAGGTAGAGGAAGGAGGCGACGTAGTAGAGACCGAAAGTCGCCGCGACAGCAATCAGGATAATACCGCCACCGCCTGGTCCGAAGAACTTCTCTAGATCCTTGGTGAAGGTCTCCGGATTGCTCAGGGCGCGGACGATGAGATATACGGAGAGAATGACAATGTAGAGCTGAACGATCGCGAAGACGACGAAGGAGGTAATGTAGGTCCATCGTGAGCCCTTGGGTCTGTTACCGAGCGCAAGCACGAATTGCAGGATGATGAAGGCGATGTAGAAGTATTTGATGAAGCTGTTGAAGTGAGGGGTGACGTTGATGCCAAATGGCCATCCAGCGTTTTGCGACTCGTTGGACGGGGGATCTGTGCCACCGACGAGATCCATGATGATGGAGGTAGTAAGCCAGAAGGAAGCTGCCAAGCCATTAGTTTGCGGTTTCGTGCGAAGAGCTAAACAATGAATGCTTACCAAGCATAAACCAGGAGAGGATGACAGTACAGACGTTGTAGAACATCTGCACGTGGAAGAAGAACATGCGGATGATGTTGTGACCGCTCTTGTAGAGACGGCCGAAGTGCATCAGCGAGTAGATGGTGGCTGCGAAAGAACCGTTCAACCAACGACGACGCTGGCCAATAAACTCGGCAGCACCTTCGGGCACATCGGTCTCGCCCTTGGACGCCTTGACATACGTAAGATGCCACTTGGATCCGGCCTTTGCGACCAACTCAAAGCAAAGAATACGATCCTCGGCCAAGAACATGTTCTTCTTGAAGATACCCATGCCCTCGATACCCTTCTTGCCAAGCTTGGCAGAGAGAGTATGGTCTCCGTGGAAGTACTGATCCAAGGGTCTGCCCATGATCGCACGATATCTGTATGCAGAAAAGGCACCTGGAAGCACAGACACGTAGCCAAAGGATGATTCCAGCGGCTTGTCGAGAATATTGGAGATCTTATACTCGAAGTTCTGGCCTGCAACAAGCGGATTGACGAGGTTCCTCCAGCCCTTTCTGATAGTTAGCTTGACCGTCAGAGGGGTGGCGTTGAGAGGTACTCACTTTGCCCAACATAGCGTGGATCTCACCACAAGCACCGCCGAGATCCTTGTCGTTGTAGAAAGCCTCCCAAAGAGCGAGCAGAGACTTAGGACCAGGCTTGGTACCAGCATCAATGAGAATGCAGACTTCGGGGTTCAAGATGCGGCCGAAACCGGTGAAGAGCCATCTGTGAGAGTTGATCTTCTTGCTGTTGCGCTGCTTCAGGCAGAATATCATCTGCACTGGCGGGAGCGTGCTAGAGCCCTCATCGTGTGGACGAATGAGCTGCTGGTTTGCGGTTACGGAGAGCTGTGTCGTGTACTCGAAGATATGGGCAACGGTCTCCTTGCCATCAATATCCTTCTTCATGATACCATCCTGGAAAATACCAATCGTCGCCAAGACATCCAAAGTACCCTTGTCGCAAGGGTCGATACCATCGAAAACAAGGCAGACAACAATCTTCTGCCATGCTGGGCCACCTTTGTTCCAGAATTCCGACTTCTTCAAGTTCACAATGTCCCTGATGTTCTGCATGACACCATGGAGAGTACGCGCAGTAAGGACCTTGTCCTCGTTGTAGGCAGTGACGGCAATCAGCAATTCAGTGTGTCGGTTGTACATTGCAGGCCGCAAATTGTAGCCATTCTTGAGGGTAAAGTCATATGGATCACAGGTGGCAGCGGTATCTGCAAACAGTCAGCCATGGAGTGCTCCAATCAAAACACGAAGACAAAGCAAACTGACATCGCAAGTGTGTGAACTCCTCGCTGCCAATCTCGAGGTCAGTCCTGTACTTGGACTGAATGGCATTTTGAATAGCGCTTGGAACCGGGTAGTCTGCGCTCAACACAGCGTTTTGGCCAAGCCTGATCTTACGAGTCTGGTTGCGCTGCAGGCCAGATTTCGCTGCGGGGCCACCTGGAGCTTGTCTTTGTCTCCACGCCTCTGTTGAGCTCGTCTCGCTCCTGTCGAATGGTGACGCTACTCGAGGTGGCGCGCCGTACTGAGCAGCAGGGTCAGCGTTGTAGGGTGGCACCTCTGAGTAGCTGCCATTGTTGTAGTTTGTGTTGTAGCCAGTGTGCATGTTCATGTTCGGGTCGGCATACGTCTCGGTCAAGCTGTACGACGACATTGGTCGCGGGTCTGGAGTGGTCAGGCGATCTGGACCGTAGCTTCTCGCGCCGGTTGGGTCTTCATGAAGTAACGACTGTTCGTCCTCGCCGTGTTCAGAGCCGTCGGAGTGGTTAGCGGGATGGGAGTATTGCTGCATGTGTGTCAGTAGGGCCAGTGGTAGAATGAAAAGGCAGGAAATGAGAGAGGGAGATCTACCTGGCCCGGGGGCATATTATGGAGCTCGTCGCCATAGGAGCCGGCGTGCCCCTGGTAAGCCATGGCGGGCGAAGCTTAAAGCTGGCTGAGACTGGAGGTGAAAGAATGGAGCGAAAGGTCGCGGTATCCTGCTGCCCGAGCGAAGGTGACGAGAGCAGCAGAAGAGGGTGAAGGAACGATGAAAGTTTCAGTAGGTCGAGTTGGATCAGGGCTGAGGAGGATGACTTGCTCTAATCCCGGGCGGGCGTCGACGTAACTTGTAGAGGAAAAGGCAGGCCGGGGGCGAGCAGGCAGGCTTGGCGGCGTGTGGAGGTGCCGTGCGTGCTTGAGATGTGTCGCTAGCGCCCCAAGATCGGCCTGAGCGCCGCAGCGAGCCAACCCAGACGCGCGCGCCGTTTGCTCCCCTGTTTCAGGTGCCGTCGACAGTGATGCGATGCGAATTTGCCGTGAAAGGGGCGTGCCAGTGCGGTTGCTTAAAGGAATAGGGTGCTCCGCGTTTCTTTCTTGCTGCCAACTTCCACCCCTCGCCCAGCGCGTCGTTGAAAACAGGCCCTTCAGGGTGCGAAACATCACACGCCTGCACCGCATCCAGCAGCGCGCATGCAACGCACCGCCAGATTGCAAATTTTTGCTGCTGCTTCCAGAAGGCCAAAAATAGGGCGCATGAACAGGCCGAGTGGCTACCGGCCAGGCGATTCGCGCGTGCAACGTCGCGACTGGCCACCAGCCAATTTCGCCGCAATAAGTGCACAGCCTCACCCGGCTTCCCTGCATACGCGTCCGCTCCTCAACATCTCGCACTTCTGTGCTAGTGCGAGTGCATTCCCTATTCGAGCACTGCGCTCTGCTGTATCAAGTGGAATCAATTGTCGTTGACTCTCGGCGACTTCTGGCTTCAAGTCTCGCGTCCGTTCTGTGCTGTTGTCCGCGTCTTTGCTGCGAACGGTCAAATTCTTATCTGCAATCCGTATTGACCACCGCCTCCATCAGCAGCTGAGCACCTGGCCACCGTCTCATGCACTGCAACTGCGCAGCGGAGTGGCGCAGGTGCCTTTGAATTGAAGCCAACTGGTATGTTCGTCTGTTGTACCTTATACATAGAAGATTTGCTTTAAGACTTTCCCTATGGCGGAAGTCACCTGCTTCCGAGTCTTGATAATCCCATAAATCGCCCCTCGAATGGCAGCGCGAGCCTCATAACAGCTTTAAGTCTGATCTGAGCCACTCGATTAATTCCAATTTCATACGTCTGATCAAAGTAGCTTGACTTCCATGCCTACTTTTGGCATTATGAATACAATTCTGTGAAGAAATGCGCCATGCTCCGCTCAAAATATCAAATCAATCACTATGACAGCCTCAGTGCTTTGCCTGTTTCACGAGAATGTCTCATCTTCGCAGTTTCTTCGCCTTGCTGCATGTTTATCTCGCATCGCTAACTAACAAGGCTTCCTGGTGCAGGGTTTCCAGAATCGATGGCTCCCAGGCGGCCTCTGACCATTCTCTGCTGCCATGCAGTATACACTGGGACTGCCAATGACGACCCTTTCGACGAGAAGAACTGGGTCTTAAAGTCTTTTCAAAAAGCGGACGCATCCAAGGGCAAAGCAGGCGAGCATACGACCTTCATCCAGCATCTCCAACTCGCAGTTCGCTGCTGGCAACAGTGTTCTAACGGTGTTCTCATATTCTCCGGAACCGCAACTGAAAAGTCGAAATGGGAAGGCACCGAGGCGAGAGGGTATCTGAATGTTTTAGACCATATCGTGCTAGATATCAAGAACAAGGGTAGAATTCTGCTAGAAGAACATGCTACAGACAGCTACCAAAATATCCTGTTCTCAATTCTCTTGTACAACAAGAAGTATAGAGAATGGCCAGATTCCGTTACAGTAGTTACGCATGCGTTCAAAAGACATCGCATCATCGACCTTCACGCACGAGCAATCAAGTGGCCGCCAGCGTTGATCGACTTCCAGGGAATCGATCCGCCATTCTCGGAGGAGGAGAGGGCAGCGGTGGAGAAGGCCGAGGCGAGATGCTGTGAGGATTGGGAGAAAGACATGTACGGCGTGCGTCCACCTCTGCGTCAGAAACGGATCGAGCGTGGCCTGGACGAGGCGGCGACTATGCAGCTTCATGACGATGGAGATGTTAGAGGGCTTTTGGGCTGGGATGGCGGATGTCAGCCAGCTGAACTGTATCCTGATGAACTGCCGTGGGAGAAGCTGTAAACATCGAAATCGGTCTGATGCGGTCGACTATGATCAGATATCGCTTAGATGGTAGAAGACACTTCTTCCGCACAAGAACGCGGCCCTGCGAGCATGGCCTGATCGCAGATGGACATTCTTCCGTTGAGTGGGGATTGTCAGTTACGCATCACTTGTACTGGAGGCAACCGTTCTTCCATTGAGTCTACCCAATCGATGGAGCGTTACTTAGATTTAAGACAGTCTTCTCCCACCAAGTCGACGCGGCCAGCCAAGAGTCGCTAACAACGGAAATGATCATTCTTTTGTTGAACTCCCACAGCTACTCATGCATCACTTGGATTCTAGAAGACCACTCTCCGATCCAGCCCGCGCCATTGCTTAAGCTTATTGTTGATTGTGCTTGCCCCTTCTTTTGTCAGGTCTACTCAGTGATCGTAGCGTCATGTCTAACCTGCACGGAGTCTGCGCGTATCTCACGGACGCACAATAGAAAGATTCAATTTTGACTTGGGTAACTCTTCCTTTTGCCACTTGGAACTACTTCGTACACAAGAAATCCCACGTAACCTCGGCTCGCTCCTCCACGTTTGATAGACGCGCAATTGAGGAATGTCAAGCAACCACAACAATAACAACAATGACGTTTGCAGAGCGGAGGAGTAAATTGGCCCATATTTTCTCCGCTTCGTATAGATCTAAATGACTAGCATTCTTCATCGCGCCCGGTTCCGAAGCATTCAAACTACTTTCCATATTGCGTACTCTACCCACCTTTCATCTCCATAATTTATGGTCTCCGCGCCCTCGCGTATACTTTCCCCTCGCACAGCAATATCCAGAGTATTTCCGCAGCTTCCGCTGGAACAAGAAGCAGAACCCGCGCAATTACTCCAAGGAGCGGCATACATATAAGCGAACTGAGAACGGCTTTCTGACACCCTCCCTCGTCGAGTCTCGACGTTCTGCGGACTGCATGAGCGGCCGGTGGTTCGGCCGTGAAACATATTGAAGGACTGCCTCAGGTTCTCAGGGGTGCATTCCATAGAGTGTCAGAGAGCTGTCGTCAGCGTCAGCCACACCGATACGGACCGCTCTCTGCAGGCCGTTCCTTGCAGAGCTGTTGCTCGGCGTCTCTCCCGCCCGGCATCCGCTTGATGAAAGCTTGACGGGACCGGCGCACACGAGCCTCATGGTTGGATGGGCGCGCTGCGTGGGGGCCCACCTGCACTGGCCCTTGGGTTTGGCATGCCGGCCTGCATGTGAAAGGGGCAGCATGCGTGTCGTCTGCACGCCTTTGGTGAGGCGATGATACAGATATTGTATAGCAGCTGCATGCCGGCATTATTTGGAGCTGTCTAAGAGAGGTACTGTAGCCAGATGCAGGCGTGGAAGAAGAGAAAAGCCCCCTTCTCGACGATCTGTGGTAGGCTAGCTTTGTCACTCAACGTGCTCAACATAGGCGGCCGATGATCGCGAGGCGGCCGTTTACGGCAAAGGCTTGTGTTCGGTACCCAGAAAAGTCGACGAACGGGAGCGAAGGAAAACATCCCGGCGACGTCATTCCCCAACAGACATGCATGAGCGGGCGCCGTGCAGACGCCAACGAAGACAGCCGCCAGTTTGCTGAAACAGTTTTCTACTGGGCGAAAGAGGCGAGACGCCCTGCATCGGGTGGAATCTGCATCTCTGAGAGAGGCGAAAAGCCCATGCGGCTTTGTGGAGGGTAGGCTGAAGGCGAGGCGCAAGGGGACGAGCATCAAAATTTTGATACGGCCCGTTATCTGGCCAATGGCGCGCGTGGAGGTATCGCTGTACCTGGTAGTCGTCCGAATTGTCCTTCGCGTGAGCAGCGCGTTCCCACCCCCAAGACAGCCAGTTCTTGGCTGGTTGATGTTGAATATTCCGTCTGAGTCGTGATCTTCCCCGGGAGTTCCCTTTTTAAAACTCTGCGTGCTACCAGTTTCTATCGACCCACGGCTGATCATCGCGATCCTCTGCCCCCATCGTGGCATTTCTTCCACCTCCTCTCTTATAGCACCCGGATGCCCCCTGCCTCTCGCTTTATTTCCTTCAATTGCGGCTGCTGAACGACATCTCAGCGCTGAGAATCTTATTTTCCCTGAGAGCAGGACGTTGAAACAATTTATGCTACTCATTTCACTCGCTTCCGACCGACCGACGAACCTTCGCTCTTAGCCCCCTCATAGATCATATTTGACATTCCGAACGTCATACGCGGGACTGGTCCCAGCAGACACCTTAATTCTTATTTCGGTCGCGTGTTTCGTTTCAACTCCACGTTTTCGAGGACAAACATAACGCTCGACCCTTACACTCGCGACCATGACGACCCCCGCTGACGAGAAGGCGGAACCTCAATACACTATCCACCCTGACCGAAGGTCCTCAGATGAGGACAACACCGTGATTGGCGATGGCTCTCTCAATCCTTCACAAAATGGGGAGCAACGTCAGAACCGCTATCGATCCAATAGCCATCTCACTGTAGAGACACAACGAGACAACCTCGACGTCCCTCAGGACATGAAGTCGCCTTCATACTCACAATCGCGGGAGCAAGCCAAGCGTCTAGACGATGACCTGGCCATGCTTCAGGTGGAAAGGCAGGTCTCGAGAGCCAACGAGCCCGAACATGACATCGAACCCAACAAGTTAGGAACAATGAACAGGTCACGGTCGAGGCGACAAGATCCGGTGGATGAGTTCGATGCCGCGACGAATCCACTACATGAGAGGACTGCGGTCTACAGACCTCCTGAGCATCCTACTACGTCGGTTGCTAAGTTCTTCAAGAAGGTCCACGGCTCTAGCTTCTTGATTCGATACATCGTATACATCACACCTCCGGTGCTAATTATTCTCATCCCACTCCTACTTGGAGCCTTCTTGTTCAAGAATGCTTCCGTGGCCGGCGTACAATTGATCTGGTTCTGCATTTGGCTGGAAATCATATGGCTTACGCTGTGGGCAGGAAGGCTGCTCGCGAAGTGCTTGCCATGGCCCATTGGTCTCATTTCTAGTCTTTTCACGAACAACAGCAAGAAGTGGAGAGACATGGGCAAGCAATTGGAACTACCGGCAACGCTGTTCTTCTGGTGGCTTGCAATCGAGGTGTCGTTCTTGCCGACGATGAACAACCACCACGTTAGCGGCAACAAAGGTACATTGGATTGGGAGAAGACAACGAACAAAGTGCTGGTGTCCATCTTCGTTGGCGTTATTCTTAACTTTGTGGAGAAGATCATTATCCAACTCATCGCCATCAGCTTCCATTTACGAACGTACCAGGATCGTATCGAGCTCAACAAGTTCCAGATCGGCAGTTTGACCAAGCTCTACGAGTTTTCGAAGCAGAAAATCAACGAGGAAGATTCCGATTTCGAGATGCCTTCCGGAGGTTCTGGCGCTCGAACACCTGGGATGATGCTGCAAGAGGCTCAGCATACCACCATGAAGGGCTTCAAAAAGTTTGGCGATATTGCTGGCCGCGTTGCAGGTGATTTCACTGGACATCAAGTCAAATCCAGCACACATCCACAACAGGTCATCCTTTCTCTCCTCAACTCTACGAGTGGTAGTCAAGTTCTGGCGCGTCGCCTGTACCGCACTTTCTATCGACCGGAGACCGAGCTAGTACATTCGGAAGACTTGAACAACGCGTTCGACAACCAGGACGAAGCAGACGCAGCGTTCAGCATGTTTGACAAGGATATGAATGGCGATATCTCCATGGAGGAACTGGAAGCTGTGTGTGTGGAAATCGGACGCGAACGGAAATCCATCACGGCCTCGCTGAAGGACTTGGACTCTGTCGTTGCCAAGCTCGACGACGTCTTCATGTTTATCGTCTTCATAATCACGATTCTGGTCTTCATCTCGCTTATTTCTACCTCCGCAGCTGGTGTCCTGACGTCTGCCGGATCTGCTGTCCTAGCCCTCTCGTGGCTCTTCTCTGCCACCGCGCAAGAGTTTCTACAGTCCGTCATATTCGTCTTTGTCAAGCATCCATTCGATGTGGGAGACCGTGTCGGTATCTATGGCAACACTGGAAGTCAGCTCAAGGGTGATGATTACTTTGTGAAGGAAATATCACTGCTCTATACCGAGTTCAAGAAGATGGAAGGTCACGTTGTGCAGGCACCGAACAGTTATCTGAACACTCTTTTCATTCTGAACCAGCGCCGTTCTGGTGGTCTCGCAGAAGCCATCCCTGTCACGATCAAGTTCGGTACTACCCTGGAACAGATCGATCAGCTTCGCCAGCGTCTGCTCGAATTCGTTCGTGCAGAGAAGCGCGAGTACCAGTCGAATATCCTCACGGAGCTGCGCGAAGTCCTCGAGTGTCACAGCCTAACACTCAACGTCATTTTCTTCTACAAATCGAACTGGCAGAACGAACTATTGCGCCTCCAGCGCCGCAACAAGTTCATCTGTGCAATGATGGTTAGCATGCAGGAGCTTGGCATCGAAGGCCCACGGATGCGGTACCCAGGAATGAAAGAATCTTTCCCGGTCTATCTTCAGAATGTGCCGCACCTTGCTACGCCTGGCGCTGGCCACGGTGGCACTCCAGACAACCCGATGGGTCATATGGAAGAACCTCCATTCGTCGCTCCCGAAGCTGGTCCTCAGGACTCCTCGGAGCCCACGGGCTCACAGTACCGGCCACGCTCTAGCACAGGTACAGGCCGCCAGCGCGGCGAATCGGTCGCTGCCATGGGCCGTCGTGTAGATTTCTCGCTCGGCATGAAGGATGTTGCGGCCAGCGATTTCACCGGCGACGTCTACGAAGATCGAGATCGCAGTCGCAACCGCATTCCGATCAGCGTACAGTCTCCATCTCGGCCTCGTGGCTCGCAGGATACCCGTGGCAGCAAGAACAGAGGCTCGCAGGAGGTCGGGAGGAGCACAAGCGTTGATGATGATGGATCCCGCCCTCGTGCGCTCCACCGCATTAACACTGACACGTCTGCTGCGAGGAACCGAAGCATTCATCGCAATCGTTTCTTCGGCCGCAGCCGTAACCGAGAGGACGACATTGCCATGATGGAGCAAGGCATGGCTGATATTCCGGAGAATGAGAAGGGTGGAATGGCAGGTGCAGGAAATCCAGACGGCCAGAATGCACGGCGACTTGATCCTCGTACTGGCCTCGTGTCTCCTGCAGCGATGCGCTCTGCTGAGGATATCCATGGTCCCTCGGCGACGGATGAAATCGAGCCTGCTCGTGGTCCACCGAAACGCGCCACCACAACTTTGAGTTGAGGAGGGTGTTAGACTGCTAGTAATCTCTGAGAGACGCAGCAGCAAGCACATGTTTTTCACTTCTGGAACATAAGTAAAAGTTTTGTATCATATCTTCTTCGACCCGGTGCGTTAGCGTAAGGATTATTGCTTTTCAGACTGGTATTGGCGCACTGGACGAATGCACGACGACAGATACTTTCATGTAGACCAGCGTGGACGCTACGGCGGCGCTTTTAGATCATTAGACCGGTTGAGCGTATTTGGGTATTCAATTAGACTTTTAAGACGACGACCTTGCAATCAACCCTCATGTCCGTGAAGAAAGCACAACATGTGGCGCTAACACTGATTGGGCCTAATTGCGGCAAGCGCGAGACCTCCGCGTTTTGCACCGCGGCGGGCGCCCTCTCTGACTTCTTCCTGCGTACGGCACGCCACTTGCCATTCCTTCACACACCAGCTTCAGCAAACAGTATATCCACTCTCACACCGTCCTCCCTCTTTCAACCCACCTTCTCTAGCTCATACCAAGAAGTCTCACCAGCATGTCAACTACGGCGAGGCGCCGCTTGATGCGGGACTTCAAGGTAAGCCAAACATTCTTCAATTCGGGTCGTGTGACTAGTTCCCGCTCTTGACAACTTGCATATCTTGCTTGTTTGTACTGTGTAAATGCTAAGAGATGGTGAGCTAACTCGGATTCCAGCGAATGCAATCTGATCCTCCAGCTGGTGTCTCCGCCTCACCCGTTGCTGATAACGTCATGACCTGGTATGCCACCTTTGACTCCTGCATCTCGCGCTTTCACCTGCCCCTCCACTGGCAGGTGAAGACCGACTCACTTATGCGGCTACAGAACTTGCTGACATTTCCCTAGGAATGCCGTGATAATCGGCCCCGCAGATACGCCTTTCGAAGACGGCACCTTCCGCCTGGTCATGAACTTTGACGAGGGCTACCCGAACAAGGCGCCGCAAGTGCGCTTCATCAGCCAGATGTTCCACCCCAACGTGTACAACACGGGCGAGCTGTGCTTGGATATCCTGCAGAACCGCTGGAGCCCGACGTACGACGTGGCGGCGATCCTGACGAGCGTCCAGAGTCTGCTGAACGACCCGAATACGCAGTCACCCGCTAATGCTGAGGCCTCGACGCTGTACAAGGAGAACAAGCGCGAGTACCATAAGCGCGTGAGGGAGACTGTCGAGAAGAGCTGGGAGGATTGATTTGAAGTGCTGGGGTGTCGAACTCGAAACATGCATATGAGGCGTCGAGCGTTGTGGCACGGCGATACCCTTACGGAGGTTCTTTCCATGATGCTACTTGGGCTACAAAGCTTTCAGTCATGCATTGCATGATCCTCGGAAATTGGTTACTCTCTTGTGGGTTCAGCATGGCGTCTGGGCTTCGGGAGTACGAATACGGCATGGACTCTTTTGGCATTGGCCACATCAGTGGGCTTGACCTGCATTGGGGAACTTTTACTAGGACTCTTGAGTTCTCACGATTACCAATGATAAATATAAGAATTCCATCACGAAGTCTCGCATCTTCTCCGCCATTGTCGTCTAGCGTGACCAACTTACGGTTTGCCCTACATTCGTAGATGCGATATGTTTCTGGTCCATGATCTCGCCCAAATGTCCTGCCTATATCTGTCCGTAGTTCGATAGTGGAATGGAGTCGCCGCTAGGTTGCGGCATCCATGGATCTCGCAGCTGTCACGTGCCAAATATTGGAATTGCATGAACTTGAATCAAACAACCTTGACGTGTCCGCAGATCCAGGCACACTCTAACCCGTTGTACATCTCCATCGCGTGCGCAAACGCGTCCAGACGCTTTCTCGGATCCCTCGAACACATAGTGAGCCTCTCTCGCGCTTCCTTTCGGTCGTACAGGAGACTGCGGCAGGCTGCATGAGCGGACTGTCGTGGTGCATCCCACTCATTCGCGAAACCCGCGCCGCCAAGTTACGACACGCAGCACCGTCAACACAGCGACGGTCCGCTGAGAAACTCGCCCCGAACCACACATTCTGCACTCATTAGGCGCCAGAGTGTCCCGAGGCGCGCGGCAGCTCCGCGGAACACTCTTGGGTGTTGTTGGACCTCTCTACTTGGAGCCGCGCTGCTGTTACAACCACTGCTGTCACTCCGCCAGACCCTTGCAACCAGCTCATCAACTCCCACGACGCGAGATTTGGACGCACGATCGCGCGTCTTGCACAATTTTGACCTAAGGACGGGGCTCGGAAACCAAAGAGAGGGCTTTGACATTGTGCACACTGGCCCTGGGGCCTTGGTTGCCCATACTCCGCAATCATGTAAGGACTCGAGACCTGGCTGAAATAGGAAAGTTGGCTAACTAGGCGTTGCAGGAGCTACAACTCTATTAAAGGTCAGATCGACGATATCTAGCTAGGGAAGCGAGCGTTTGAAGTACTGACACTGCTGTTACAGTCGTTGCGCGCTTTCGGCCGCAGAACAAGGTCGAGCTTGCGAATGGAGGAGAGCCGATTGTCTCTTTCGACGCTGAGGAAACATGTTCGATCTCTGTAAGTACTGCCACTATTCCGCCATGCCTGCTACTACCTACAACCCGCGGGATCTTGGACCATGACTAACTGAGACTCCTCCACAGTCGAAAGAGGCCTCCGGAGCCTTTACATTCGACCGCGTCTTCGACATGGCCTCCCGCCAAAGCGACGTCTTCGACTTCTCCATCCGTCCTACTGTCGACGATATCCTGAACGGTTACAATGGCACAGTCTTTGCATACGGTCAGACTGGCGCGGGTAAATCGTATACTATGATGGGTTCGGACATTGACGACACAGAGGGCAAGGGTGTAATACCGCGTATTGTGGAGCAAATCTTCGCGAGCATTCTGTCTAGTCCAGGAAACATTGAGTACACGGTCCGGGTGAGCTATATGGAGATTTACATGGAGCGCATTAAAGATCTCCTAGCGCCGCAGAACGACAACCTGCCTGTGCACGAGGAGAAGAACAGAGGCGTATACGTTAAGGGATTGCTAGAGATCTATGTCTCGAGCGTGCAGGAGGTGTACGAAGTCATGCGGCGAGGTGGTATGGCTCGTGCGATTGCGGCGACAAACATGAATCAGGAGTCTTCGCGGTCACATTCCATCTTCGTCATCACAGTAACGCAGAAGAACGTCGAGACCGGCTCCGCAAAGAGTGGTCAGCTCTTCCTTGTCGATCTGGCTGGTAGTGAGAAGGTCGGAAAGACTGGCGCGTCTGGTCAAACCCTGGAAGAGGCAAAGAAGATCAACAAGTCACTCAGTGCCTTGGGCATGGTCATCAATTCTCTCACCGATGGAAAGTCATCGCATATCCCATATCGCGATTCGAAGCTCACGAGAATCCTACAAGAGTCTCTTGGTGGTAACTCAAGAACGACACTCATCATCAATTGTTCGCCATCCAGCTACAACGATGCCGAAACGCTCAGCACCCTCCGCTTTGGTGTCAGAGCCAAGGCAATCAAGAACAAGGCCAAGATCAACGCGGAACTTTCACCTACTGAGCTCAAGGCTCTTCTCAAGAAAGCACAGACGCAAGTCACTTCCTTCGAGACCTACATTACGGACCTGGATTCTGAAGTACAGCTGTGGCGTAGCGGCGAGAGCGTGCCAAAGGAGAAATGGACGCCCGCACTATCGTCTGACATGGTGCCCACAAAGAAGGCGGATGCTAGGCCCGCACCCGGAACGCCTAGTACTCCGGCAAGACTGAAGAGCTCAGATGCCGGAAGCCGCAGCGAAACCCCGTCGCGGCCAGACTCGAGGATGGAGCTTGAGCGCGCTAGCACGCCAGGCCTGCCTATGGACAAGGACGAGAAGGAAGAGTTCCTGCGGAGAGAGAACGAGTTGCAGGACCAGCTTGCGGAGAAGGAGACGGCCCTCGCAACTGCAGAGAAGAGCTTGAAAGAGGCCAAGGAGGAACTTTCGGGCCTGAAGGAGCATGACGTCCGTACGGGCAAGGACAACGAGAGATTAACCACTGAAATCAACGAGCTGAAGATGCAAGTCGAGAAGATCAACTTCGAGGCTAAGGAGGCCATGATCACCATGGACGGCCTGAAGGAAGCGAACAGCGAGCTCACCGCCGAGCTGGACGAAGTCAAGCAGCATCTGCTCGACGCGAAGATGAGCGCGAAGGAGACAAGTGCCGTGCTAGACGAGAAGGAGAAGAAGAAGGCCGAACGAATGGCACAAATGATGGCCGGCTTTGACCTGGGCGGTGAAGTCTTCTCAGACAATGAGAGGACGATCCGCAAGGTCATTGAGACTGTCGACGCGTTGCATGAGATGAGCAGTTCTGGCGAGGCGATCCCTCCTGACGATCTGGCTGATCTGAGACAGCGTCTACTGGAGACACAAGGCCTTGTACGACAAGCGGAGCTGTCAGTTAACGAGCGCGGCGAGTTGGATGAGGCGCACATTACTCGAAGAGAGGCGCTAGAGGAGAGATTGGCTGCTGTTCAGCGCGAGTACGAAGCTGTCCTGGAAGGCAAACTCGACGGCGCGAGCGTCGACGAGATCAAGGCTAGACTCGCGGAAGAGTACAGCAACAGGCAGAATGGTGTTGCTGAAATGACAGAAGAGCTCAAAATCGATCTCGCGCACCAGGTGGAAGAGAATCAGAAGCTGATAGCAGAGGTCTCAACTCTACAGCAGAAGCTCAAGAGCGGTGGTCCGGTTGCGAATGGTGTCGGTGCTGTGAATGGGAAGACGGTGCAGCAGCAGATTGCAGAGTTTGACGCGATGAAGAAGAGTCTGATGCGGGATCTGCAGAATCGCTGCGAGAGGGTATGTCGCCCTGCTTCTGCATACTGGAGGCAGCGCCCTGTACTGACTTCGATCAAGGTTGTCGAGCTCGAAATATCGCTAGACGAGACACGCGAGCAGTACAACAATGTCCTCCGGACGTCCAATAACCGCGCCCAGCAGAAGAAGATGGCCTTCCTCGAACGCAATCTCGAGCAGCTCACCGTCGTGCAGCGACAACTTGTTGAACAGAACTCGAGCTTGAAGAAGGAAGTCGCTATTGCGGAGCGGAAACTGATTGCGCGCAATGAGCGCATCCAGAGCTTGGAGAGCCTGCTGCAGGATAGCCAGGAGAAGCTCACTGCGGCCAACCATCGGTATGTCCTTCCCCAGATCTTTTATCCTAAGAACGGTCTTACTACTCAACAGCAACATCATCTCAAATTTCTTGGCCGAGTTTCATTGGATGCACTACTAACTTCGTCTGCTCGCGTACAGGTTCGAAGCACAGCTCACGGCCGTCAAAGAGCGTCTCGAAGCCGCGAAGATCGGATCCACGCGCGGCCTCGGCTCACCGACCGGCACGGGTTTCGGCGGCGCGTTTGCAGGCGCTGGATCTCGAATCGCCAAGCCGTTGCGCGGAGGCGGCGCGGTCGGAGACGTGCCTACCATCCCCACAATCTCGAGCCTCCAGAGTCAAGAGGTTGGCGGTGGCGCGGCGGGCAAGAGGAGCAGTTGGTTCTTCAACCAGAAGTCTTGATCTTCACGCGTGCATGGGCATTGGAGTATGAGGCAAGGGCACCCTTTTTGGCATCGTTCGTACCGTTCTCCACCTGTCTTCACAAAGAAGTTTTCAGTTCAGTGCCAACCCCATTTTCCTTCTCCTCCCCTCTTAGATTGGCGGGTCATGTAGATTGCATCATCGGCACGAAGTTTATACCCAAGAGGTGCAGCTGCCCCCGGAAGTGAAGATAGGCAACAACGTGACAGCTGGGGGTGGCGGCAAAATTTGGATTCTCAGCTTTCTTCACTGCTTTCTCTTTTTGCACGCGATATGAAGAATGGACTGGGCACTAGGACGCATGAGGAAAGTTTATAGGCTCTCGCGAGATCGTATGTACAAATACTACAAGCTGCTCGTGCTTTCTGTGTGGTGCTGGATGCTATACTATGCACCTCGTTATTCGACTCGACCCCAGTGTGAGCATGGCCTTGGTCGTATGTTGAGCTTGTGTAGGCACACTGGACGTCATACCGGTTATGTACTGAAGGTTCGGCCAGTAACAATGTTGCTCTCATCCAACCCAATCACACATACTCAATCAGGCGATTGTCCCTGTTATTTTGTGAGCTTCCTCATTAGTGTTGTCCATCCCAAATCGCTAAATTCGAGGCTCCAATTATCGAGCTCGCCGATAAAGAGCAGACTTGGACCATGGAGGATCATTAGCAAGTGCCTTCAAAGCTGCAGCCAGCTCCTCCTCGTCGCGACTCAAACCCTTCGTAATCCTAGACTCATCCTTTGGCTTGTTAAAATACGGGTCATCAATCTCGCAGGTGGTCCCAACCTTCGGCAACTTTCCACTATCAAGATACTTGCGGACATGCTTGGCAGTACAGTTGCTCGGCATGCTGACCGTGCAATGCCCCATGCTTCTCTGCTCCAGCAACACGCTGCCTTCATAGACCGCATTCGCCTTCTGAGCCGATATGAGCGGACATATGGGGTCAAGAGACGTGCTGAGAATGAGCAGCGGATGAGCCGTCTTGACACGCTCTGCAGGCACGAAAGAGTGGCTGCGAGCGTATCTCCAGGACTCTAGCTCGAATAAGGAATCCGCCTCGGTGTCTCCCGCGATGGTGGATGCATTGTGGAAAGCATTCATCGCAACAAGAATCTCTCGTCTCGTCATCTTCGGCCTGGTGAGTTGATCTCGCGGCGCCAAGTCACTGTTTACGATAACCATGTTGGCTTCGTAAAGATCGCTCCACTCGTTTTCTGGTAGCGACCAGGCCTGGAAGGGAACCGAGAGGTTGCCTTGCATCAATGCTGCAAGATTCTCCGCTAACTGCGGCCAAGTGGTTGGCTTGTATAGGGAGGGGAATATCCCGTCCCAGGCAACGTCGAAGAAACGTATTTCTCCGTGCAAGCTGGCGTTAATGTATACAGGAATGGGGTCGTCGTAAAGGTCCAGGATGGTTCTTGTCAGGTTGGTGCGAAGATCCTCTGCAGAGACGTAGCCAGCAGCTAGCGGACAAGCATCCCCCGATTTGAAGCACTCTTGAATGAATCCCTTGTACACTGCATCGGTAGAATCGAACTCGTCAGCACTTGACAGCTTCGGGTTGTACCAAGGGATCTGATTAGACACGCCGTCGATGATTAGGCGCTCGACTCTTTCGGGAAACATTTGGGCATAGGTCTGGCCCAAGGTTGTTCCGTAGGAGAAGCCCCAGTAGAGCATCCTTTCCTGCCCGACGGCATCAAGAATGGAGTTCATGTCAGCAGCGGTCTGCGGCGTGTTGAAGTACGCGCCTGCTTCGCCCATGATATCTCGGCATGCCTGCGCCAGATTCTCATAGTACGCATAGAAGTCGCCGGACTGAGTCCACGGATCCAAAGGTTTCAAGGCCTTGTCGACCGTTCTGTCAATGTCATTCAAAAAGCACGCAGCTTTCGGTGTTGACTGGTTCACACCCCTGGGGTCGAAAGAGAGCAAATGGTACCCTTCGCCGACGATTTTGTTGAGCTGCTCTCCGCGCCTAAATACGAATTCGCCTCCACTTCCACCAGGTCCGCCGGGGTTGATGAGGAGAGACTTGGTAGCATTCTTTCCGACAAGCCTCGTGAGAGCAAGCGAGAACGTCTTCTCGGCTGTCGTCGAGCCTTCTTCTGCAAAATGGTCCATGGGGACATCAAGGCGAGCACATTGGACATCATGCCCTGCGACGGCTCCACAGGGCGACCAATCGAGGCCTGAGGTCTGTGGTACTAGTTTTGAATGAAAGAGTCGAAGGATGTTGTGCCCGACGACAAGCATCATCAACACCGCCATCAATCGTCTGAGCGGGGTGAGCCGCTTTGGCTTCTCAGGGCTTGCGCCTTCTGCGCCGAGAAGCGGAATGCTCTTCTCATCTCTCATGACGATGTTCAAGTTTGAGATGAAGATAATGTTTCCTGAGCCAAGTCTTCGCCTTTTCAGGGCTTGGGATTCAGCGGTAAGTCCTCAAAACCGAAGAGGACATGTAAATTTTCTTAGTCAGTAACAATTACCAGAACGGGCAGTTCGTCCAGAAAGAGGAGTTAACAGAAGCCATGTCCAGGAGCAAGTTCGTATATGGCTGATTGAGCTCAATATCAATTTTATGCCTCCGTCATCCAAGACATGAGGCCGTGTCTCGTTTTCCTCATCTATTTTCCCACTTAGAAGGTCGCTGAGGATCTCGATTGGAACATGGCTGAAACCCTGGCAAAAAGGACTACGCAGAACACGAATTATCACTAATGGGATGTGTGAAATAATGTCTAGATGTGCAATGGCAGCTACGTTTCGTTAATAGTCACTAGAAGCCTCGTTCAAAACCAAAGTCTAGTCTCGCTCAGTCTTCTGGGGATCCTTCCGACGGCGGAGGTGTCGGCATAATACAATTCAATCTCGGTATGCAGGCGAATGCTTTATCGACAAAATCAATCTCTGGCGGTTTGTTGTATGCATTGCTAGGTTCAATCTCACCTCTCGAGTTGCCTGAAAGAGGAGTATAGTTCACTCCAGGATCTGTATTGCCTTGCTTGGCAAGGTCTCCCACTTGGTCTACTTCTTCTGGAGCATGATGGCCTGAGACCACCTGTGATTCGTTTCGATCCCTAGGACACACTGCTTCGGTCGACTCGCCGTAAGAAGCAACTGAAAGTCCCGGTTTGTTCGTGTCTCTCGCGTTCGCACTTTCCAGATCTTTTCGCTGGTCTTCATCCAACACAGCAGCATCTGCACCATTCTCCAAAAGGATAGCCATGCATGCAACGCGCCCAGCAGCCGCTGCCAGATGTAGGGGAGTCTTTCGGTCTCGATCGTAGATATTAAGCTCTGCGCCACGAGCGAGAAGAGCCTTTACAATGTCTGCGAAGCCTTTCTCTGCTGCGTAGTGCAGGGCCGTCCGTCGCTTCTCAAGGTATCGGCCTTTGACGTTGAATCCATACTCGATAAGCTTCATCGCGGTATACTCTGTGCCGTTCCTGATGGCCCGGACAATAGCGACGCCTTCTTTCTGTGCGCCATATTTAATCAAGTGTGAGACTGATCTCGCATCGTCGTTCGATACGGCTGTGATTAGAGCTTTCGAGACTCCGCGCAGTCCAATACCCTTGGTCAATAACGTCAACAGCACATCCGGATGCTGATGCAAGACTGCATAATGCAATGGCGTTTCCTGCTCTTTCATCTTTGGCTCGAGATTTGTCAAGAGCTGGACAGCGCAATTGTGGCCGTATCGACACGCGGAACACAAGGCCCAGAATCGACGCTGCTCGGCATCCTCCATTTTCTCGACCACTTTGAGGAGCAATTTGATGATTTCACTTCGCCCTTCCCGTGCTGCAGCATTCAACGCGTTGCCAATAATCTCACTTTCGCCCTTGTACTCCTTCAAAAGGATGGAAACGAGTTCAAGGTTATTAGTAGAGACTGCCCGGACGAGCGGTTCAACCTCAGTTCCAACAGGTTGAAATGGATCGGCACCACACTTTATCAAGCACTCTACCAAACTGAGCTTCGATTGGGGCTTTGCCATGAAGACGGCATAGCCTAATGGATTGAGCTCGTAAATCCTTCTCGAGGAGTTCGGGTTCTGCTCGACTTCCACATCTGTAGCATCGTCGAAGCCGGGATAGCGAAGCATGTACAAATATTCAACAAGATCATACCAGTTGAAAATGCAAGCAACCCAGATTGGATTTGCGCCGCGGTCTGGTACACCATTCAGGCAATGAAGCTCTTTTGCTGCTCTGCACCAGATGCGGTAGTTTTCAGAGACGTTGCTATCCGTTATGAGGAAACGTTTAATATGAAGTTCCAGCACGCCAGAGTTGCGGAGGGCGCCACTTCTGTCAGCATGGCGAATCCAGTGCGATATCGCGTACTTGGTCGTCACGGAATCGCCAGGTAAGTCTTCAACAATTTCTTTGCCTTCATGTTTCTCCGAACTGGCCGACTCTTCACCAGAAGAATCGTCCGTTTCCAGGTCTATGGCACCAGTTACTGCAGACTCTATGCCTTTGATGATTGGCTCCTGGAAAGCTCCGTCCTGGGCCCTGCGAGAAGTCTTCCGCTTCTCTGAGTTCTCGGAGTTTTCAGTCTTCTCATCTCCCTCTGATTGGTGAATCTTACGGCTGCCAGTAAAGGTGTCAGCCAAATACGTAAGACATGCGGAAGCAAGCGCGGCGTTGCCATGGTCGGGGAGATAGGCGTCTATTTTGCGCTTTTGAAGATTCTCGAGGAATTCTCGAACTGACAGATGCGCGAATTGGAAAGACGTGACATTGGGGACCACAAGATTCGCGCAAACGTCCAATACCTCATTACTTGTGAAAGATCGATTGCCTACCTCGCCGTCGTGGATAGAGGCAAGTTTAGAAAACGATTCGAGAGGAATGGAGTCTTGTGCATAGAGAAGCCATTGAAAGGTAAAGGTGGCTAATCGCAGAGCATGGTCCCCAGAAGCCTGGATCTGCTCCAAAACTTCCCAGTAAGAGCCTTCTAATGTCTCCGGTAGTTCTCCAAGACGATCTTCGATATCCGCAGCGACCTTAAGCTGCCGAAGAGATTGAATTTGCAAGTCAACCCAGCGAAACCTTTTGACTTGTTAGCTTTTCTTGCGAAGAAACAATTTGCTGAAACCCCGCGCACTAGATGTTGACACTCGACACTACCAATATCTAACGCAAATGAACGGCTACACTTACATTCCTCGTGCTTTTTCTCGGAGCGTCTCAGAAATCTCAACGCGCAAGTCATTTGAGATGTTGCCGTGCAAAAGCCGGGCAGAGTCGAGCTGGTGGTCGCTAGAATTCCGTGTCAGCAACAGAATGAATCGGAGCTACTTCTTCAAACTGAAACATTACATGAAAGACTCTATATCCTTTCCATTGTTCTCTGCGCTAATGTAAACGTTGGGAGAGCCTCTCATGAGTAGAGAAATGTCGATATTATCGCGGCTTGAGATGAATAGCTTAATGAGGCTGTCCGAGCTCTTTAAGATACCGCTCAGAGCATTAAGCAAGTCTGTTCTTTCGTTGTAATTAACTTCATCGAGCGCGTCAAGCACAAATGTTATAGATGGATAACCGTTCGCGAGCTCTAGCAGTACTCGCGAACTTTCCTCCGCCGTCCAAGATTGATCCTCGAACCCGTCGAATCCGTCAATTGCGCCTTCATAGCACTGAAAAACGGGCTGGAGGATCGGAGTACCAGGAGAGGCCGATGAGAGTTGTCTGACGAGACTAGCAAGTATCTTGTCGCACTCGGCGCGCTGTGGCGCCGTTGGATCGCGCATGCAGTAAAAATATGCGAGATTCTCTTTACCCTTAATCTCGTCAATAACAAGCGAGGTCAGTTTCGTCTTACCGCAGCCAGGGATACCATGCAGCCAAAGCGTCGATGACGAGCTGCTCTGGCGCCAGTCGCTGAACGTCGGGTTTGACAGGAGCCACTGTCCAGAGTCCTTTAGTCGATTCATAGATGCGGCCTTATGCTGTGCGCCATAGTTAATCTTTGAAATAGCATTAAGGATTTCTCTTCGAGTGCTGCGCTCGAGGCCGTCTTTAATATCGGAAAGCTCGCCGTAGATACGGTTAATCGGGGTTTGGAACTCCTTCAAATGCCTCTGAAGGGTTTCGAACCTGTCCTCATCGTCTTGTTTCCGTTGAGTTTGCTCGTGTTCTATATTGTTGACTTTTGTAAGAATTTCGTCTGAAGTTTCCGATACGGCAATCTGGACCGTTGAATCAAACTTAGATCGAGTTCTCTCTATATCGGCGTACAAGTCTTCAAACTCTTTCTTGGACCTGACAATGCCCTGAACGAACCGAACAGCCGTGTTTCGGCCAAAATAATGTAGGGTTTTTGCAAGATACCGCAAGATGGCCGTATTGAGCTCAGTCATTGCTTTTTCCAGATGATCAAACATCTTGAGACCACTAGAATAGCTTGTAAGCGCATTGACTAATGGCTAAAGGTTGCACATCAGAGGAGTACATAAAATAAGTCCAGTATGCTACATACCTCTTCCGCATAAACATTTCCTGCAGGACTGACGAAATTGCAATTGCATTGGATATGCGCTCCATGGATAGAATTATGTATCCGAATGTATCAATGTCATTGACCGTTGCTTGCATGATGAGGCGGAGAGCAGCCCACGGCAGTGCGGCGTGGCCAGGGTCATATTGGACTACGACGTCGCCAACAAGCTGCAAAATCGTACGTTAACAACGCGTTCCTCCTCCAGCATATTTTCCCCTTCTCTCGCGTGGCGGCATGCGAAATGAGTATGCTGACCAGAACTTTGTCAATCCATACGCTAATCTTGTCAAGCACGTCCCTCAGAACAATCGTTCTTCCATTGATCTCCACCTTCCATCTCTTCTTTAGACTGGCCTTCTTTTTCTCCTGGGTTGCGGCCAGTGCGCCTTTGAGCACCTCGTGAGCATCTAGCTTGGAAGTCTCCGCAAAATTGAAACTGGCCTGGTCTTCAGCGCTGAGCTGCCTCAGGGCTTCGTTCCAGCTGTCTAGCCTCCCTAAGTTGCTGGTAGTTAAGCTAGCGGGCATGACGGCGGCAGGGTCACTGAGGCATGGCAAGCTCCGAAGGAGCGCAAGTACAAATCCTCAAGCGCCGAGTTGTCACACACCCGAGACTCCAGTCCTTCGTTCTAGGAGTCACAGGTATTAACGGTGGTTATGCTTGGTAGCTCACGGTGTCTCCATGTCGACCTCGGAGGTCCAGTGGCTTAATAAGCATTATGTTGCTTACTAATCAGTACTTTTCAGGCACATTTGCACTGCACAGGTTTTCGTTAGCTAGTCTATAGTGCGTTGAAAGATATGTAGAAGAATGAAGAAGAGTCGGCGCATTTATCCTTTGTAGCGATGATGCGAGGCCTCATCCTCGTACACTGGTAAGTCGCAGTACATCCGCCGAGATGCATTCTCACGAATCGTTGCTACTGAGTGTGGAAGTATGTAGGTCATTTCACCCTTCACGAACAATCGATGCAGCCGAAAGGAGTTAGTCGTACATAAAATTCAATGGGACCGTCAAGCCGTTCAAACATAATTGGGCAATTAGAGAGGTTCACCTTGGAACTTGAATATCGGACTCCGTCCTTGTGCGGCCAGACAAACGGGGACGATAAGGGATGTCCTAAGCATACGTGTCACAGCAAGCCATGCGATTGTGAGTGGGAGCCACTAACAAACGGTGGCTTGAATTGTGCATAGGATGCCCGACAGTCTGGTGCTCCGATATCATCCCCACGCCATCGTGAACTAGTTGTCCAAAGACAAAGTGGAGGCGCTACGAACGCCTCTCACCAAGCCGGACAATCACAGTGGGAATAGCTCCAAGCCCTTGTGAAGATCGATATAATACCAATTTAGTTGTATGTACAACTACAATGATTGGTTCCCCTTTGTACACGGACTAAATGATGAATGTCTCGCGAAGTTCCACCTCTCTATCAATTGTTGACCGGAGAAGAATAAAAAGTAAAACACTAGAAACGAATTGCCGTGCTGCCGCAGTCATGTGCGCGCTGCTGGTATAGTGCGTCAAAATCCCCAAGCAAATGCCATCGCCAAAATAGAAAATATGTCGCTAGTATTACACAATATGCAAGTTAGTCATTAATCATTAACAGATAACTCTTTTCACCATCCCCAAGCTCTTCGCACGCGGCCAACGCCCGGGTCTGCGCCTCCATATGACACTCGTCCCATGCCCATATCGCCACCCTCGCCTTCGGGGCTCAGAACCATGCGTTCTTCACGCCTGATGTCCATCGGACTGGCTGCAACGCTGGGATCTTGTTCGCCGCTTAGGTTTCGGCTTCTGTTCTGGGCTGCTTGGCTTGCTACCGCTGCTGTGCTGACACCCAGACCGTAGGCGACAGGCCGCGCAGCATTCGTGGATGGGAATGTGCCGTTCGCAGTATTGACAAAGCGCGGGGAGTTGGGCGAGTAGTTACCGTTACCGTTGCCGTTACCGTTGCGAATGGGCGAGCCATTCGGATACGTGTTCGTATACGCAGTATTGACGCCTGGTATCGTCAGTGGGCTGGGCGGTTGAACTGCTGGGATGAGACCCGCACGTGGATCGTCTGTCTCCTCTGGACTCAGCGACCTTGTCGCACCTCCTGTCGATGGCAGCGTCTGGTTTGTGGTGTGGAAGCTCTCTGCGCTGCGGGCGGCGCCGTTTGTACCGAACTCGCGCGTCACGAGTATCCCAGCTCCTGGGTCGCCTGGTCCTCCTCGTGGTCCACCGATCTGTGCTGTTTCTGGGGGAGGGGTGATGGGCGGGTCGTACAAGTACGCTTCCTCAGGATACACTTGGTTCAGTTCACGGTGCCGGGCAGCGCGCTGAGAGCGTCGACGGAGGTAGAAAGCGATGCCAGCGATGCCAATAGCTGCGGCTCCGATTGAACCGACTGAGATACCTGCAATCTGACCACCAGATAGGTTGTTCGAGGAAGAGGAAGGGGGAACAGGTGCGGTGCCATTCGTCGGACGGTTAGTAGCTTCGGAGGTCGAAGGTGTTGGCGAGTGGCTTGTGGATGAGGATGACGATGTTGAGGTAGTAGATGAAGTGGATTTTGAAGATGTAGATGAGAAGGATGTAGAGGAATGGGAGGATGAAGTGCGAGTTGTTGAGGAGTCGGTGGAGGAAGAGCGACTGGAAGTGGATAGTGTGGTTTGGGAACGAGATGAGGTTGGCGTGGATTGTGATGACGAGCTTCGCTGGGAGGTGGACGATGCGGTAGTGGCAGATGATGATCGCTGCGTACTTGCTGTGGCTGAGGTAGACTGGGCAGAGGTTTGCGACGCCGAGGAAGGCGTAGCAGAAGGCACCGAGACGGTAACTGAAGTGTCACCGCTGGCAAATACACTCGGCGCGGCCGGTGTGAAAGTCTGCAGAAACGAAGCGACCGAGCTGAATTCAGATTCCGCCGAGGAAAGCGCTTCCAAAGCCACGCTCTGCTGTGCTGAAAAGATTGACAATGAGGGATCGGATGGCAAAGGCGCTGTCTGCGCCGCGCGTTCAACGATGGCAGCTAGCGCCAACAAGTCTTGAATGTGCATCTCCTCCGCGACAGCATCAGTGTCTTCTATTATCACCGGGTCGAGAGTCTGCGGTGTTGGACTCGATGTCGTTGTGATTGAAGGTGTGAGAGCGGAGGCTGCAGCGTAAGATCGTGCATCTAGACAACCTATCAGCTACCCTGGCCGGCGAGCGCTAGATCGTATAGCTTACCATGGAGGTTCTGGCTTGCCACTCGTTGCGAGAGGCATAGGCTTGTGAAGAACAAGAGAAATGAGCGCTTCTCCCACATTGGCGCCGTTCGACTTGGGGTTGAATTGGCTAATCAATGCATGTATAGCAATGCTGGTGGACAATACGAAAGGGAATGACTTGAAGAAGGAAACAGCGAAAAGGAGAGGCAAAGGAGGTTGCGTCAGTCAATACATGGAAATATGGCGAAAATGGGAAAAGCGAAGCAGTACGAAAGCATTAATATAAAGCGTTGCATGGCGCTCTTGGAGGCGTGGTGGGTGGAGATGGGCAGGCCTGCTCATCTGCAAGAGGGGCATCCTGAGCGCATCCATGTGGCGGAGTCAGCGAGGTGCGCGCTGAATGGCTGCATAAATTGGGAGCCGTCCAACGTGTGCCCTCCCGCACGCTAATTTTGGATTGAAACAGCCTGTGCTGGCCCGTTCCCTCTCGCAGTGCTCCCAAACTTTGACTGCGGCACACAGGAAGGTGGCAAAGACGTGGCTCATGAACGCCTGTCCTCCCACCCGTTCCTCCTCGTCGTCATGTCTCTATGCCGAGCGCGCAGCCCCATCCCGCCGTGATTCCAAAGGCTTTGAAGCTTTCGACTCCAGTGATTCCATGGAGCTCAGGACCGGAGCCGGTTGGCTGTCGTCCATTTACTCAAATCAAGATAGAAATCTGACGGACTCGGCCACGAGACTCGACGCACGATCCGACTGGGCCAGAGCACAACTCATACATAAGCCAGTCCGCGTACGTACGCATTCGCAAATAAAGACCCGCCCGAGTAGTCCGGGGAAATGTCTAATATGGCTATTTTTTAGATCCGCATGACTGGGTTCCGCCCGCACGTACCTGCTTGCGCTTTCGACCTGCTGTATATGAATAGGCAGCGGTCGCGAGACTACCTATGCGAGAGTAAGCATCTGTTTCACAGCGGCCGTCACCGTGTCGCCGCCGAAAGGCCCCAATTGCTACTGCGAGTATATTAGAATTCAATTGTTTCCTCTTCTTCGCCGGCTGTCTCGGCGCCTTCTGAAGCCACTCTCGCCGTCACCGCCGACACTCTCCTCCACCGCCGACGCCAGAATATTGAAAACCTGTCCCGCCGGCGATGCCCCTGAGGATCCACAAGACGGCGGCATGTCGATCGGCATGTTTATCCAAGCCAACCACCTCATCTGAAGTCGCGTAGAATAACAGGAGATCTCCCGCGCTTCCCTGGTCCGTTGCAAGCGAGTTGGTGCAACTTCCAACAATCGGTAGTGCTCGTGCGATAGTGGCGTTCACAGGGGACGCGATGGATTTTCCTAGCCGTCTCTTGGATCAGCAGCCACTGCCAAAACAAACATGTTTTTGTATTGTACTAGCGGCAGGGATTCTAATGCCTTGTCGTTCTTCAAGTTTATGTTCATGTTTCGATGTCCCTGATTACGTAAGTGCACTCTCACCACTTGACTTCATGTTGACGTGCGTTGAGTCTTTCAAATGTCGTGTTCAATATTACTTCGTCATTCTTCTCTAAGTATTACGTTCTATCTAACTACATGACAAAACCCACGTTAGTCCAATATTCCTTAAACAGAGAATTTTCTCGTGTTTGTGCGTTACCAAATCCATTTCCGGCGATTGTCGTAGACGTCTTTGTTCCGAACTTCACGACGTCTCAGCTCATAGGCAGCTGCGTTTTCCATCTGTCTCCTATACAAAGAAAACTGTCCCGAATATTTGATCCTAGTGAATTCCAATGTTATGGCTCAAAGGAAATTTTACACCTCGACTGGTCAAGTTCTTGCCAATGCCTTGGGCACTAGCCGTGAGCCCTCCTCAATGATGTAAATGATGGAGAAGATTGCTGCTTGCAGCGCTGTCAGTACCGATCTTCTCGAAATATCGAAGATCTGGAAAAATCTGAAACAGCTTGGTCATCTCTCTTTTTAAGATGGTAGAGATTCCGCCTCTTCAATAGTTCTATCAAGAATCCCGCCAATACCGTCAATATTTTCTCCATTGTACAAACAACTTCCATTTGTGGACATATTCACCCCTTTGCTGTTCATATTCCTCATTCTGTATAATCACAGTTGTGCTATGCACACTCCTTGAATACTGCGCTAGACGAAATCCACCCTCCATAGTATCACCTCTTCCACCGATGTTCGGTCCATCAGAGAAACAGCTTCATTGGACGCAGCGCGTTGCGCTGGTCAAACACAACTTACACGCGGCACGTCAAAGTGGTAACTTCTCTTTCTTCAAGATACTGCAGGCGCATGCGTTTCTTTCAGGTACCGACTATGTTGCCACTCTAACGGCAGCGCTCAATGACGATGCCGACACCGTCATCAATACGTTGGACAACCTGAACGCCGGCATAGCCTACGTCTTTCAAGACGCATTCAAGAGCGTTTACGATAGTGTCAAGACTCTGATGATGGGCAGCCACGATGACTTGGAATCGGTCAAGGCACAGCTTCGTGTGGATGTCCTGCAGCAGATCCAACGGGCCGATTTTGCTATCGACCGTATCGTCAACAGCGCGATTGCCCTCATTCAACTCCAACCCCAGGAACACCAGAACGAAGTTGCGTGTGCATGGGTCCTCGGCGCCACAATCATCACCGATTCCGTCAGTGTGTGCTTGCACGAGATAAACTCAGCCGAAACTTACCTGGACGACTTTATTCGCCTCGAGAACAGCTGGGCTACTGTACAATCCAGCGTCGAGAGTTCCGTCATCGCACTCCGTGGCATTCTCAACCTCATGGCGGTGGACGAGAACACGGAGGAGTTCAAGCGCCGTAACTCATCCTCCATGTCGGCCTCGAGCGCCTCCAATATGTTCCGCAGGATCAGTACTGCTTTCGGCGCCGGTATGCACCTCTCGAACCCTCCTCCGCCGTACCGTAGGAGCAGTCAGGCAAGCACGACAATGTCGAGCATCTCCTCACACTCGAGCCCAAGTGCACTGCGGACAAGCTTCACGGCGGCGACTCCGACAAAGATGCCGAAGACTCCACGGGGCAGCGTCGGCAACATCAGCTTGAATGGAAACCCGACACATAAATTCAATGGCTTTACTTCGCTTGCGCCTATCCCAGCCACTCCTGGCATTAGTGATGAATTCGGCGATCCGTTTGATATGCCAAGTCCTTAGTAAGTCTTAATTCTGTCGAATTATGTGTCACACGCTTACGTCTACTGTGCAGCAGCAGCAACAACGACAAGCTTTCGGTGGATGTGAAGGACTACTCTGTGAAGCCATCACAGATGCAAGTTGCCTGACTGAGTAGCACTTGTCTAAAAGCTAACAAATGGATAGCGAGATGGTCGATCCTCTGCACGTTGGAGCATAACGTACGAGTCTCCCAGATGCGATGTACATTATCCGCCGTCTATCTTGAAATCTGCAAGTCGAAAGTTCTACTGCACCTGTATGCGGAGGTTTAGTCCAATTGCGACTGGAGTCTATTCATATCCCTTACGGCGACTTGAGCAAATTCGAGAATTAGGCCGCTCCGCCTTCTTCCACCGAGCTCATGCACATAACGCCGTCCATCTTTCGTTGATATCACCAAGTTAGGAGGCTTACTTCACCGATATGCGGAGGTTTCATTCAATCACGACTGGAGTCTACTGAAACGTCTTTTGATGACTTAAAAAGAGCGAGAATTAAATCGCTTCACTTTCTTTCGAGTAAGCACACGCTGTCTGTCGAAGCCCGGTTGAGTTATGCTGTCAGCTTGTTTCATATGTTCTACGTCGACCCTGTTACTGTCACTCCCGGGGATCCGAAATACACGTGTATAGTTAGCGACCCTCATCAGTAAAAAATATACTGTCATTATCAGATGCGTCAAGATGCGCAACAGGCATGTTTTCGTAGCCATTGAGTTCTATCCTGCGCTGTTTTAGGAACAAGCCATCCTTCAGCTAGGTAGTGGTGGAGGCACGCTTGCGCGGAGATCTCTGAGTCGGAGGTTTCACTTCACCTACGCGCGGAAGTTGCGTCCTATTAATAATGCAGTCCACATAATGCCTTGCAGCGACTTGTGTAATTAAGAGAATCTATGTTACTCGCTGCCTGGCTGGTTTGCTACCTGCAGCATTGCAAAGCGTCTGTTCGCTTCATCAAGCCGCTTACGCGACTCCTCCTCCAGCGCCATTTTGTGCCGCTTCAGTGTATTGAGGTCACTTAACTTCTTCTTTTTCTTTTCAAATCTGATCTTCCGCTTTTCCAGCACTTCTCTGTAGACCCAGAGCACCTCCTGCAACTTCGGGATCGGTCGTATCTTTGGGGCTTTCGGCGGCTTGGGCGCACTCTCCTTTCTACGCCTGCCGGTATAACGCTGAGCATACGTGCCAGCCCTCACCTGGGCGTCGAGGAAACTCTCGTCCATTGAGTCGTCCGAGTGGTCGCTCTCCGTGTCCAGTAATGCATCTGCTTCGGCTTTGGCCTGGTTCTCGGCAATGGCGGCAAGAATCTCTTCCCTCCTTCTCTGCTCCTTACTCTTCTTCTCCTCTTCCTTGGTGAGAGGGACCTTGCCGTCCTCGGTGAATTCATCGAAGCCCTCTGCAAAGTCTTCATCGTCGGGAACGAGCCTCGTCTCGGGGTACTGTTCCTTGTCCCATACGACAACGGGGCGGTCTTCCTCATCCTCATCCTCAAACGAAATGAAGTCCTGATTGCCCGCCGCTAACCGTGCTCGCCGCTGCTTCTTCTCCCGGATCTCGGCTTCTGATGGAATTGCTGTCGCAGTTGCCTCCTCCTTTGGATAGAGATTTGAAGCAACTCCGAATTTGGCAGCAATGTCGACCGCGTTCGTAGCTGGGGTAGTCATCTCACTGCTAGGCTTTGGTGCAATGTCCATCTCCTTGGTACCCTGAGTTACATCTTGCATCTCCTCATCGTCACCGGTAGCATCCCTCTCTTCAGGCCGACTTGGTGTTGAGGCTTTCAGCTCTGCCAGATAGTCCTTGCTGTACGTGGGCCGGTCTTCCGATCTCGAGGCCATAAGCTCGAGGTTTCGCTCTGCAGCAACGCGGGCGAGACTTTTCTTCTTGGAAGTGGAGACAGTCTCTTCTTCATTGGGTTCATCGGCGCTAAAGGACAAGCGCAACGAGGATGGCCTCTTAGGCTTTGTGCCTAGGGTTCCTCGCTTCACTGCTTCACACAAATATCAGAAGTATTGTTCCCTCGGCGATGTTAGGGCGAACGCATATTACGAGTGAAGATATAGGGGAGTTACCTGGTGTGCTGCCTGCTGAGCCTCCACTTGAGGCATCTTCCTCGTCGCCTTCATCTCGGCCGACTTTGCGAGGGACTCCTCGGCGTGCGAACTTTTTCATGACTGTGGTTTTGATTTCGTGTTTTGAGGTTATGTATGGGAAAATTGAAGAACCACCAGACAAGAAAGCGCGACTATAAAGCGCGCTAGCACACGCCAAGATATTTGGCGCTAGCTCACGGCATCCTCCGTTTTGCAATCGATAACTACGACATTTCCCCAGTCGCGAATTTCAGCAGAGCTTCAACCACACCATCAACGCAAGCAATCTCTCAAAAACACGCGTCGAAATGCCTCCAGCTCAGCCAGAACTCAAGAAGGTACATACTCAAGCTCTTCCAACCCATACATGTTTCGCATTCTTCCTCTCCTCAGTACATACGTGCTAACAATTACACACAGTATCTCGACAAGAGACTCTTCATCCAACTGAACGGCAGCCGAAAAGTAACAGGCGTTCTGCGCGGCTACGACGTACGTTCGCTCCCTCAATCACATTTTGTTCGCGCCGATGTGCGCGCTCCGCGACGAAATAGATATCTTACTTGAAATATAGGTCTTCCTGAACCTGGTGCTCGACGAAGCCGTAGAAGACATCGGCGAGAAAGACAACGTCCGCCTCGGGACAGTGGTACGTTCCCATCCCTTCTTTGGTTATATATAATGAATCTTAACGTCAAGGACAGGTGATTCGCGGTAACTCGGTCGTCATGATTGAGGCGCTCGAGCGCATTGACGACAAGAGATAGTGGGTCGGCTTTCGACACAGAACCTGCTTTTAAATGCTTCACTTGACCTACTTGATACCCATCGCAATTTCAACGGAGGGGTTTGATACTGGCGAGATACACGGCGAGCGATAGGTACAAATCACCAAGCAAATGAAGTGCTGTGGAACGGTGAAGTACCGAAGACTGTTGGCAATATTCGCTTCAAATGCAGACATGGCTGTAAGCCCTAGTGACGAGCCTCTAACATGACATACAAAACGCTTCCAAAGGCACCGCGCAAGTTTTACACAGTCCATGACTCTGCTTACACGCGATTCGCTGCCGTTGCGATGAACTGAAGCTTGTATTTCTGATTTATGCAAATGTCACCGTGTCTCTGCTTATGTCCTATTGAATGTGCGCGTAACAGGACCATGTATACTTTGAACCTGGCATCAACTAGCAGTAAACCGTAGTGATGGACCTCCGGCATGAGATCCAGAACGCTTCCAAGGGCACCGCACAAGTTTCACACAACGTCCACGAATACGATTACGAGTGATTGGCGGCCGTTGGAATGGACCGAAGACTGGATTTCTGGGACTCGCGCAGATATCGCGCAGATATCGCTGTCCACGCCTGTGGGCACATTAAGTCTATACAAAACGAGGCGAAGTTTACCTTGCAACTTACTACAATGGATGTGCGCGTTCTGCTTCATGGATTGACGAATTAAACAATAGAGGCATGAACTTCATTTCAAGCTTTTATTTGCGGTTTGGTCTCGTTCGAGGGTGACAAAAAATAGTTGGCCGCTGAGCAAGCTGGGACACTTCAGGTCTGCCATCTCAGCACTTCAGGGACAGCGAGACTCCCTCTAAAGGCTCAGTTATACGTTTTTCGGAGCATACTAAATGATAGCAAACCATCGAGAAATTTCTACGATTTATTGACTACAGAAACTACACCATACTGCCGCTTAGCGTCTTGAAAGCTGCAGCCAACTCTTTCGTCGCCATCCGAGCCAACTCCTTCCCTGTCGTGGAAAGTCGAACTCGTACCATGTTGCAGACCACATTTGCGGGGAAGTATTTCCGAGTACGTACGCATCTCCTCTTCCATTCTATGTTACCTTTTATCTGGAGGATCTTCAGGAGAAAATGTGTTTCTGCTGTTGGCCTGTCTCGGTACAATGCACAGCGAACCATATTCTTCCACATTCAACCACGATGGGAAACGACTCAGGCACCAAAGCTTCCCCCGCCTAGGATCAGTACGTAGAGAAATTTAAGTAGAACTGTTTTCTTGGCTTTTGTTTACTTTCAGAATGCCACATCTGTCAATTGAGTCTCATCTCATTCTTCGACGGGGAGCTTACCATTTCCAACATTTCTCTCACGATGCTTTCAAATATCTTCTTCCTCCTATTCCTCACTCTTACAGTCCAGGCCCGCAAATGGATCGTTCCGGGTGCTCTATGGTATGACACCACAGGCGCCAAAATCGACGCTCATGGTGCTGGCATGTGGAAAGTATGTTCGACATACTACCTCACGGGTTCTAGCTACGCCTCCTCCATGCAACCGAGGACGTACAGCTCAACCGACCTCACAAACTGGGTGAACCGTGGGATCCAGTTCCCCATCCCGAACATGTTCCGCCCCAAGATGTTCTACACGGGGGACAGGTACTGGATCTTCGGACAAGTGAACCGGACGGTGCAGTCGCTCTGGTCCCACACTCCCATCGGCGGCTGGCACAACGGAACCGACATGCTTGATCCCCACAATTCAACAACAAACTTCGGGATCACTGACCAGGGCGTGTTCGCTGACACGGATGGCAAGGTGTACTACCTCGCCAGCGCGGACCACAACAACCTGCAAGTCAACATCATCCGCCCGAACGGCACTGTGGGAGAGATAATCGGCGACATCTCCGGAGCGTATGAAGCGCCCGGATGCTTCAAAGTGGACGGCACGTACTTCATCGTGACGAGCAACAAGACTGCGTACGCGCCGAACCCGGACAAGGTGTTCTGGGCCACGGATTTGCATGGGCCCTGGAACGGGCCACAGGATATCGCGCCGGAGAGCACGAACACGTACAATTCGCAGAACACGTACGATCTGGTGGTTGAGGGGAGTGAAAGAACGACGTATGTGTATACAGGCGATGAGTGGACGATTGAGGGGGATCCGAGGAGTAATTATGTGTGGCTGCCAATGTCGGTAGATGGAACGTGAGATGCTCATTCTATTGTCCTCCGCGACGAGGGATTAGAGATGCTGACAGCAAGAAGAAACGTGACGTTGCAATACCACCCGATATGGCGGGTTGACGTACGCACCGGCGAGATATCGACTCCAGAACCAGGAAGATGGTACAAAGCTCCTCGCGCCTCTCCATGCAATAGCCCTGTGACCTTCACCAACGTGAAAGGGACAGGAGCGATGCGGTGGGTATCTTTCTATTACACAGTGAGCGACCCTACTGGTAAGTCTTATCCCATCGCTCGATATATCTGGGAAATCGTCGTGCGGCAAACTGAATGCTGATATGGTCGTTGATAGCCGGAGATGCTCAAATCTCAATCAACGGAGCAGCAGCAGCCAATATTTCGACGTATAATTCGCGTGCTGGCTATTCGGAAGTTGTGCCCGTTGGCTTGAAATTAAAGAGAGGCCGGAACAGCATCGAAGTCAGCTGTACTGGTTATTCGAGTAAGTGCCAAAGATACTATCAAAGCTGGAATGACATTGCTGATCAGATGAATCGATTTAGACTTCACGGTAAGTCTTAAGGGTATCGAAGTGCATGATGACTATTAAAGATCAACATGGTATCAATCAGCGTCCGTCATGGACAGCTGTACCCATATTTATTTTAAAGCTAGTCACACACGTTGACATTCTGATGTCAGGAAAGTTTGTGGCGGCCGTTACCAGGCTCTGTCCCATTGCCCGTGCCAGCTCGTGCCATGAGCCGTGAATTCCAACAGACCGAACGCCAACACCGTTCTATCTATGCAAACAACAAAGGAGATAGCCGTACAGGCAGTAATGGCAGCGGAACTTCCCATCTGGGGCTCCACTATCTTTCATCGTGAAGTCTACTCCTCCTTCGAATCCTTCACAGGCTTAGCTTTGGGCGCCGTACTCCCAGCCCGATTTTTCTGCCTCTTCTCACTGAAGTACCTCCAACTCCTTCCCACACCCGCAGTGAGAAAGCTCTTGATACTCTGGCTCGTGCTTGGCCAGCTGACCGTCTGGCGAATCGCCCTGCGCACCATCTCCCTGAGATCGTCCTCCTGCGCAATTCTCCGGTCAAACTCGCCGCCCTGTCGCTTCTTAAAGCTGCTCTCGTCCTCATCCTTGCTCGCCTCAAGCATGCGCACAAACTCCTTCCCAGGGATCGAAAACTTCTTCTGGTACAAGAAGTACACCTTTTCGCGGAAAGCGGTAGGTAGTCGGCGTACCATGTTGCCACGCTTTATGGGGTCCATGTCCTGTCGCATCTTGCAGTCGCCGCTGGTGTCATCTGTGATCCAGCCGTCTTGTTTGCAGCGCGGATCGACATATGCGACATTTGGTAGATCCTCGATCAGAGGGTGGTATAGTTGTCTGAAGCTCGGCAGTTGGTTTTCCACAATGTTCTTCACCTTATGTGGATTTTCGGCCCAGAAAGTCATGCGTGGGTCGCCCATGTACGAAATGCTTGCAATTGCGGTGTACAACTCTTTTTCCGTAAATTGCTCAGGCAACATTAGGAGTGCGACGCGTACAGCGGATATGAGGTTGATCTGGTTTGCTAGTCGGACTCGAGGGTCGTCTCGAAGGATTTTGACGGGCTTGTGTAGGCGTCCAGCTAGATAGAGAGTATCCCAGGTCGAAAGGTCACGAGCGAGAGTGTCGAGATTGACAACGCCATATTTAATCAGCGTGCCATTGATTGTAATATACGGGTTGAAGTAGACGCCTGCGCCCCATGAATCCTGTACTCTCGAAACAACGGCGGAACCAAGATGGCGGAGACCAGAATAATGATCTCGATGCTGATGTAGGTTGAGAGAATGCCAGTGCTGAGTGTAAGATACCCCGTATATCATGTCAATCATCTTCCCACCACCCTGCTGCCATTTCACGATTGCTTCTGGAGGATTCGGGTGCGGAGAAGTGGCTGGGTTATAGGATGATCCAGTCGTTGAGACGGTAGACTGGGAGAAGACACCGGATCCGTACGCGAAGCCGTAGCGAATAGGTGCTCGGAACTGCCACAGCATCTGCTGTAATGCCCTCTTGAAGTCCTCATTGATCCTGATGTGCTGGTTTGTTCCAAACATACGGTGAGGGAGCTGCTCGAAGCGAGTGATGTTGTAGTCGGGGTCGTCCTCCCATCCTGGTGGCAGCGAGATATTCTCTGTATTCGTGGTAAATTGCGCTTTCTTGGACGTTTCGGACGAGTTCTGCGCTTGCTGCGTTGTTGCTGGTTTCTGGGCCGATGCCTGCTTCTCTGATGCCGGCTCTTCTGCTTTTTGCGTAGGAGACTGAGATTGTGCTTGTGCAGACGACTGAGGAGTGCGCTCTGCTCTGGGGAGAGGGGGTGGCTGCTGAGATGGCGGAGGAGGGGGGGGTGGCTCCGAAGTGCTGTGAGTCTCGAGCGCATATGTGCGCACGAGCTGTTTGGCGTACAACGATCGGCCATGCCAGGCTATTCTGCCCCTCGTGCAGCTCTGCTGCGTTATTATTACATGTTTCGAGATTCTTGAGGAAACCTAGAGTACAGGGGTGGTTAGCACATGGTGGAAGCTGCGGAAGGGGTGCGGGAGCGCACTGAAGGTCTGTAGAGCGACATTGCTGGAAAGGAGCGGTCAGGTTGAAGTCGAGATGTGCAAACAGAAGACAGTCGAGCTGAAAAGGTCCATAATATACGTAAGTAGCTCTTACGAATTACGGACCATTGTTGTTGAGCTCCGGAAGAAGGTCTAGAGTCTAGAAGTGGAGCCCAAGCATACCTAGTCACGTGCAGCGCTCCAGTGGGTGAGGTCATTAGCGCGATTCCCTGAGTGGAGCATCCCTGCTCTCCATTGTTTACGCGGCTGGACTCCGCCGTGTCGACTGCATAACCAACAACCACCACGCTTTCGCTCTCTCTAGTCCATTGCTACTGCAAAGCCAGCAGTATGGCTCTTCCGAATGGTGCTCAGACCTTTGCTGGTCGTCTTGCAACCTTTGAAGCAGTGCATCATATGCCAAAGCGACGCGCCTCCAACAACAAGAAGAAAGGACCATCAACGTTAACATGGCCCACCACAGCACCGACAGCCGAAGACGTAGGTCGAATCTGCTGAAAAATATACGACGTGAGACTGATATAATTGATCAGATGGCTCGAGCCGGATTCTTCTACAAACCTCAAGCGACGAACCCAGATAACGTGATGTGCTTCGTGTGCCAGCGACAGCTCGATGGATGGGAGCCCGGGGACAACCCTGCCTTTGAACACTTCACGCACTCGCGTGACTGTGGGTGGGCAATCAATGTCAGCATAGCACAGAGAAATGGCGATGCAAATCGCGTCGACGAAGATCCTATGCACGACAGACTGGTTCAGGCGCGGAAGGCTACCTTCTTAGGAAGCTGGCCGCACGAACACAAGAAGGGATGGAAGTGCAAGACACAAAAGGTCATACTTTGTGCCCACTAAACAGTTAGAAAAAAGCTAACAGGAGGGACAGATGGTCGAAGCTGGCTGGTGTTATGATCCAAGTCCAGAGTACGACGACGGTGTCACCTGCTTTTACTGTAACCTCTCGCTGGACGGCTGGGAGCCAAAGGACAATCCACTTGACGAACATCAGAAGCGATCGCCTGACTGCCCCTTCTTTGATCTCGTTGAGCAGCATGCTGCGACTCGAGAACCGAAGAAAGGCAAGAAAGGACGTGGTTCCGCGGCATCAAAAGCTTCAAGACTATCTACTCAGTCGAATCTGACAGTGATGACAGATGCGCCCTCCATGACATCCCTCGGTGAGGGACCAGCTGGAGAAGATGACAGCGTGCTCACTACGGCAACGACCGCGTCAAAGGCTACAAAGGGTCGCAAAGGTGCTGGGAGGGCAAAGGCAGCGGCAAAGGGTGCCAAGCGTGGTACACGCAGCAAAAAGACGTCCACTGCAACCGTGGAAGAGGCGCAGCCCCAAACGATGGACCTCGACCTCGAAGAACCTGACGCCGAAGCGACTCCCGAGCCTCCAAAGAGAGCTACTAGACGGAATACAAAGCAGGATAGTTCGCTTGTGGATGTAACCACTGCAAGTGCTGCTCCATCTCAGACACGAAAAACAACACGGACAAAGGCTTCAAAAGCGAAGGCAGAGGAGCGGCTGAGCGATGATCAGAGCCAACTACAAGAGGAATTCCGTGCAGCCTTGGAAGCTTCAAAGATGCCATTGAACTCACGCGAGGGGACGCCGAAAGCTACACGAGGTACAAAACGTACTAGTGACGGTGTACCTAAATTGGATTCGTCTGTTGTTATTCTGGATGCCCCACCAGAACATCTGGAGTATCTGTGGAGCCCTGGGAAAGCTGAAAAGGGCAAAAGCCCAAACGCCTATGTGTTATCGAAGGTTCAACTTCAGTCACAGCCAGATCAAGAACCGCAGGATCTACCTGCGACAAAAACGACAGGACGCCTCCGTGCAAATTCCAAAGCTAAGCGTGGCAAGAAGAAGGCAGCAGAAGAAGTGTCTACGGTGGTTGAGCCTGAGGAACTGCCCGAAGAAGAGCTTCTACAACCTGAAGAGATGACACTGGACCCTTCTCCTGCACCAGCGCCAGCTACAAAGCAGACACCCTCTCCCCAGAAGGACTCATCGGCTTCACCTCCTCCGCCAACTCCCACACCTGCGCGAATCGCGCCATCATCTGTGCACCGATCCTCTCCAATTCTCCCACGTATCTCGAACATCGCCAAACAGCCAGAGCGTACTCCATCGGCCTCGCCACAATCTTCTGACGCGGAGAATCGGCCTCCTCCATCTCACCCTCCGAAGTCGGCTCGCCAGCCTCTTGCATCAGCTTCATCTAATAGACAGACCACTCGCATTCCCCTCGCAGCGAGTACGCCAACCGCGAGCCCTTCCAAGCGAAACGTACTCGCCGGACTCATTTCCTCCCTCCCCTGGACCGCTGCCGACTTGGAGACAGTGTTCGCCCCTTCACCCACTAGCAAAGCTGGCCGCTCATCAGGCTTCGGCTTCGGATCTGCTTCTGCTTTGACTGAGCAAGACAAGGAAAACCAAACCATTTTGGACAAGCTAGCCGCTGACCTTCAGAGCCCAGAGAAGGGAAGGCTCGCATTGGAAGAAGTGGTTAAGAAAGTAAAAGAGGCGCTCACGAGCCCAGAGAAGAAGATGAGCGTGGAGGAGTGGGTGAAGTATAACGCGCAGAGAGGAGAGGAGAAATTGAGAGGGGAGTGTGAGAGGCTTGTGAGTATATTTGAAAAAGAAGGTGGGAGAGCTCTGAGGACACTTGAGGGTTTGGAGTGCGTATAGAACCGCGTATGAATTTGATGTCCAACGTATATTGTGCATATCTGGTGTTAGCGGTTGGCGTCTCGGGATCGATGACAACGGAATAACGATTTCAATCGCGCGTATGAGGTGCTTCTTGGGTGGAGTATAGAGCTGTTAGGCAAAAGTCCAGATAATTGATGATTTTGGTCGTCTTCATCGTTTTCGTTGTGACCTAGCAGTCTACAAAAAAAATTGGTGGTGCTCTTACCATCAGCTCGAGGGCCACTATGAGTCAAACCCGACTTCGGAGGTACAAAACCAAAACTTTATGCTCCCATTCAACAAACTCCAATTGAACAGCCACCCAATAATAAGATGACGCGGAAAAGTGCATTCAACCTCGAAACATGCACGAGACCGAACATACTGTCTTTACAGCCATACCGATGTGCCAGGGAGTAAGTATTCGTTGCAATGCTCATTTGCAGTCACACCCCAACTACGATTGAGAGTAGTCAGGCTGACGTCGACATACAGCGACTATCAAGATGATGGAACGAATATACTGCTAGATGCGAATGAAAATGCGTATGGGCCTGGGTTAGACCTTGATGAGCGAGGGCATCTGAAGAGTCAGAATGGGGAGAATGGTGCCGCGGAGGTTAACGCGGACATTGACTTGAACGGGTTGCATCGCTATCCCGATCCGTAAGTTCTTCAATTGACTGTTGATCTGTATCTCTATCCAAGAAGACCAATACATTTTCACGGCGTCTCATCTGACAGTCTGTCTTCATCGCTGCTGTTTTTCCAAAGTCATGGTAATATCTGCTCTTCGTCTCACATCATTACATTAAATTCCACTCGCATATACTCAATTCCTAGAACTTCAACTCCATTGTTTCCACCGAATTAACACTAATAATGCCCATACAGTCATCAAGAACCCCTCAAATCCTTGCTGTGCAAACTCCGTACTACTCACGCCCACACCACCAAAACGCTCACGCCCGCAAATCTCTTCGTCGGCGTCGGCTCTGACGAAGCCATCGACGCTCTGCTGCGCTGTTTCTGCGTCCCCGGCCATGATTCCATCCTAACCTGCCCACCTACATACGGCATGTACGCGGTCTCCGCCGTCGTCAACGACGTCTCCATCAAGCCCGTACCGCTGCTCGTCGACAACAACTTCGAGCCCGACGTCGCCACCATCACGTCCACACTCAGTTCCAACCCGAGCATCAAGATGGTGTACCTGTGCAGTCCCGGCAATCCAACGGGTGCTTTGATCCCCAAAGCCGCGGTTGAAGCGATCCTCGCGCACCCAACATGGAACGGAGTCGTGGTCGTTGACGAAGCATATATCGACTTTGCGTCTTCACCGTCCGCGTCTCTGGCCGAGCTGGTGACCGAGTATCCCAACCTCGTCGTCATGCAGACGCTCTCCAAAGCCTTCGGGCTCGCAGGCATCCGGCTGGGCGCAGCATTCACAAGTCCGGAAATCGCAAGGCTGCTGAACAGCCTCAAGGCGCCGTATAACGTCTCAAGCCCTACATCTCAGCTCGCCATGGCAGCGCTCTCGCCGCAGAACCTCGCTGTCTCGCGCAGGAAAATCGAGCTGCTTTTGAAGCAGCGAGACAGGCTTGTGCAAGAGTTACCGAAGATCCCGGGGATCGGAAGGTTCAGGGGCGGCTTTGAAGCGAACTTTCTGCTGGTGGAGATGCTCTCTGCACCGAAAGAGAACGGAGGGAAGCCAAGCAATGAGGTTGCGCTGAAGGTGTATGAGCGGTTAGCTGAACTGAGGCACATGGTTGTGAGGTTTAGAGGTAAAGAGCTAGGGTGCACGGGATGCTTGAGGGTAACGGTGGGCACGGAGAACGAGGTCACAAAGTTTTTGGCAGAGATCAAGTCTGTGTTGGAGGATATATATGACGAGGGCGAAAGCAAAGGCGTTAGAAAGGACGAAGAGAAGAAAGAGAAAGATGCTAATGGTGTTGTTGCTTGAATTTTCTCACTATTCGATTTTATGTCTTGGTAGACATATCGGAAAATAGACAGCTACTGAAAAGTATTTTATGCGTGTACTACGATGTTCTCAACATTCTTCACATTGTGGGAACTTCCCAGATCCGTCGCCTGAACTAATACATCATGAGTCGAGCGTGAACCGGTTTAGATACTTGAACGTCCTCAAACCTTCAAGAACGTTTCCTGTAAGGTTAGTACCACTGACGCCAAAGACGCCAGGTCCGCTCTTGATGCCAGCAGCAGCAAGCACTGCGCTATCCGCAGCAACTGGCTTTCCAAACCTGTACGCATCAAGAAGAATCTGCATCGGACGACCCGCCGGATACAGAGTTGATGAAGTATTAGTACGGCCCATGAGAATTGAGTCAGCGCTGGGATCAACGACCACAGCATCGAAATTGGTGGCATCACTGGCAGAATAAGTCTGGCCAACATCGCTTCCAAGAGTCGGCGCAACGACAACGAGGCTGACCTTCGCATCCGAGAGGGCCGATTGTAGTCCTGAAGCAACGGTAGACCCGCTGGTCGTCAAGTAACCCACACTAAGCCCGTCCAAGCGCTTCAATGGGGTGCCGAACGTTCCCACATCAGTCGTCTTGTTATTATGATAGAAAGTCGGATCCGGCGCCGGTGCCTCCATACCAAGTGCTTCACCTACGCGAACAGCAAGATCATGGTCCACGCGATTAAGCTGTGTCAGAACATTCTGCTTCACGACCGTGCTTGTAATATGACTCGCCTCGAAGCGCATGGCATTAATGAGGAACTGCTGCTCCGCGGGAATGAGTGAGTTGAAGAACAGGCGGGGCTGGGAATAGACATCCGAGAAGGTCGAAGAGACACTGCGCACGAGCTTGCCAGATGCGGCGCGGTTAGGGGCGGTAAAGAAGCCATTGCCGACTGTCTGGTTCGCCTGCTTTGGGCTACCATTGTTGAGCGTATTCGGCGTGTAGGGGTACTTGTTGCTCGGGATGAAAAACTGCGAGGCCCCATCGCGGTTGTTGTTGTGCCAAGGTATGCGCGGCTGATTGATGGGCAGCTGCTCGAAGTTGGGGCCGCCATTGCGATTTAATTGCGTGTCGAGGTAAGAAAAGATGCGTCCTTGAAGGAGCGGATCTTCCGTAAAGTCAATTCCTCTTACTATGTGGCCGGGTTGGAACTAAAAAGCATCAATAGTCAGCTGCACGTGTATTTGGAAGTGTTGTCGTATATGCAGAAATATTCGGAAGCTACTTACCATTATTTGTTCCGTTTCGGCGAAATAGTTTATGGGATTGCGGTTAAGCGTCAGCTTTCCGATTGGGGTAAGAGGGACCAGCTCCACTGGGACAATCTTCGTCGGATCGAGGAGATCAAATCCGAACCTTAATTGATCCTCCTCGGACATTATCTGCACATTTAACTGGGAAAATGTTAGCAGTGGATCTTGATAATCGACGCAGGAATTAGGTATGGCATGCAGTGAGAAAAGACGTAAGCTGAGCAGGGATTGTGAAATGTGGAGGTTGGGGATCGAGCTTATTTCTAGGGTTAATTCTCACCTCCCACTCCGGGAACATTCCGGATTCAATTGCATCCCAGAGGTCTTGTCTGTGATAATCGCCATTCTTTCCCTGCACGGCTTGAGCTTCCTCCCACACAAGGCTTGCTCTGCCCTGCATGGACTTCCAATGAAACTTGACAAGCTTTGTGCTGCCATCCTCCGTGACGAAGCGGAATGTGTGTATGCCAAAGCCATCCATATGCCTGAAAGAACGGACAATGCCATTACCAGCCATTGCCCAGAACAAGGTGTGCAGAGAACTTGGCTGGCCGCTGAAAAAATCCCATGCAGTATCATGAGCAGTGGCGGCTTGCGGAATCTCTCTGTCCGGCTGCGGCTTGACAGCATGAATGAGATCGGGGAATAGGATTGCATCCTGGATGAAGAAAATTGGAATATTGTTCCCCACAATGTCTAAACGCCTCAAATCAGCAAACGGGGCCGAAATATTGGGGTTAGAGCGGCACGAACCGTAGTTACCCTCATCAGTGTAAAAGCGGGTAGCAAAACCGTGGACATCTCGGGCAGTATCGACACTGCCGCGAGAACCAGCGACAGTCGAGAATCGGATAAACACTGGAGTCTCCTTGCCAGCAGCACCGAGGAAAGAAGCGGCAGTGATATTTGACCAGTCAGCATATGATGTGAAGACTCCGTGTGCGCCTAGAAACGTCAGTGGTAAGACTAAGTTAGGTTAAAGCCTCAACATACCAGCTCCGCGAGCATGAACAGCACGCTCTGGTACGCGCTCGTGATCAAAGTGCTGGATCTTTTGACGGAATATAAAGTCTTCAAGTAAAGTAGGACCTCTATCGCCAGCGCTCAGGCTGTTCTGATCAGCAATTGGACCGCCAACATCAGAGGTGATGAAGGTATCATTGTCGTCGATGGTGAATTTATCCAGAAACTCTGCGGTAGACTCTGGCTCTGCTCTTCGCTGCAAGTGATCTGGGGGAGCATCGCGGCCAGCAAGTTGTCCTGACATATAAGGACAACCTTGAGCTGCCACGACGGCTGCAAAGATGGAAGACTTGAGAAGAAGCATACTGTTGACCAACGAGAGACAAGCAATTGGAATGACACAGGAAGCGTGTGGACGGATGAAAGGAATAGAGCAGGGAATTTATACGATTCTGCAAACTCCATTTACCGGGCTATGTCAATCTCTCTAGAGAGCGAGCATGGTTCCGGCAATGAGGCTCCATCCGGATAAGGCCAAGGTTGATCATGCCATCATGCCACTGTGGAAACGAGCGGAGACAATGACAACGACCCCAATCGATGCTCCGATCTGGCCGCATGTAGCTGATTAATGGGGGGCAACACGCCAAAATAAAGTGTTCGGACGTAGGTATTCGTGGTGAGATCATGCCCACAAGATGCTCGTCCTTACGATGGCGTGCAAGGAAAAATGAGACTGGACCATATGGGCAAGCCACAGCTAGATAGGGAAGCCGATCCAGCAATGCAGAATAAACTAGACACGCTGTGAAACCAAAACTACCAAGGCCAGAGACTCGGTTAGAAGCAAGTTGCAATCATTTTGCTGAAGCGGAGAGACCGATATCGCCCGATGAGATGTTAGGTTGCAGAAATCGGAACAAAGCCATTAGGGACGACAAAGCCGCGCAAGGCAATACTGAGATGCGAAGAGAGCGAAACGACGCCCCGCCCGTAAACGTCCCGCCTAGCTGCACAGTAATAGTGCAAAAAGTAGGGAAGCTGGCGTGTTATCCTGCACTGAGAATCCGCAGCGTCCGCAGGGTAAGCTCGCCATGCTCCGTCTCCACAGAACAAACATGGGAGGAGAAAACGTGGCCCGGGATTAAGAAATGTGGAGGTCCTTCTACCTTCTAATCACCAAGCCTAGGCCCAGTGTTGGACGTTCAATAGCCATCACGGGAGAAGCACTGTTGTATCGTCATAAGACGCATACTCCCCTATCTTCGAGCTGTGGAGGTCGATATCGGTGCGACGTCGATTGACCTGGAGCTTCCAAGTTCTAGGCGCGCGGAGTGTTGACGGGCAATCCTGTCGTGCAACTGCTCAGCCGCCTTCACGACTTCGGCAGATCCAATGCTGGGATTGCCATCACGGCAAAGGGGAGTCGATGGTAGATTGTGTTGTTTCTCATTTTCCGCGGCGAGGCCATATCACTCGCGCAGAGCCTAGAGGCCGAGATGGACTGGTGGATCACGTGATGGTGTCGCCACACAGGGACTGGGCGCTGAATGATTCCGAATGACGAATAATGACGCAGGAAAGGGAGCCGAAGGCCTAAGACGATGCATAGGTATTCAGCTTCGTTGCAGGATGAGAAGAGAATGGTGTTGGAGTCTGAAGGAGGGCAGGGGTTGGCCTCCCATGCTAGGTTTCGAGAGGAGCTCCTTTGACGTGTCGACACCTTTGGCGGAAGCATCACCATCAGAAATGGGACTGTACCCATAATATCGATTTTGCGTGTTTTGCGCATTTGCGCATCGAGAACTTATGTCTCCTGATCGAGCCACGACGTGGGAGTTCCAGTTGAAGACACGATAAGGCAACCATATTCAAATGCCCGATAAGGCAGGTGGCGCGAGCTCAATCACCACCCCACCAAGGTATCCTCATCACGTATGCCTCTCCACCCTTCCCTTTCCTCCACCCTAGATCTCCAGCCCTATCTATCTTCTCCACCCGCATTCCACGCGTAGGTGAGCTGAACTATCGACTTGTCCCATCGCCATGGGTGCCGCACCATCACGAGAGGAACCGCTTATGGAGAAGCTCGACCTCGGGGACCGCAAGAACGCTTTGCAGCAACTACGAGCCGTACAACAGGACTTGGAGAGTCAATATGTCCTCGTAGAGAAGTCCATGCCACCACCAAAGTACAGGCAGATCTATCCACAAGCTCAGCGCCAGACCGATGTCTCCATTGAAGCGACGGAGGAGTGGCAGAAAGAACTGCTAGAGAATCCGAAGGTAATCAATATATAAAACCCGTGTCCTTGAAGCCATTCCATTGATATACTGTATAGAACCGGCTCGCTTTATCAGCTCTTTCCACTAATGCAGCAAACGACGTCCTCTCCTCCCGCTCCGCTGCCATCTCCGACACGCAAATCTTCAATATTAAGATCCCCCATGAAGGCTCCCCAGTTACGAACCAGCGCAGCTCCGGCCGCTGTTGGCTATTTGCCAGCACGAATGTCTTCCGTGTGGCCATAATGAACAAATACAAGCTTGAGTCCTTTGAGCTCAGCCAGGCGTACCTCTTCTTTTGGGACAAGCTCGAAAAGGCCAACTATTTCCTCGAGAACATTCTGGATACGGTCGACGAGTCGTTGGATGGCCGTCTTGTCCAAGAACTGGTTCATTCATCATTCTCTGATGGAGGCCAGTGGGACATGGCCGCCAATGTTGTGGCCAAATATGGCCTTGTCCCTCAAGTGCTCTATCCGGACAGTTTCAACGCAATGAACTCCGGCACTATGAATCGCCTCATTATCAACAAATTACGCGAGTATGCGCTCCGCCTCCGAGAAATGGCCCAATCATCTGACCCGTCTATCCGGTCCTCCCTGCAAGGTGCAAAGACCAAAATGCTACAGGAAGTTCACCTTATGCTTACAATCATGCTTGGCCCACCGCCAAGCCCCTCGAAAGAGTTTACTTGGGACTTCTACGATAAGGACAAGAAGTACCATTCCATCACAGCGACTCCCATCTCCTTTGCCTCGCAGCTCTCCGACCAATCTACCGTCCGCGCTTGCTCAGGCACAGACGTGAACAAGCTCTTCTCCCTTGTCAATGACCCGCGGAACTCCTATCTCACCCACCTCACTGTCTCACGCCTCGGCAACGTCTGGAATAGCCGCCCCATCACGTACGTCAACGTCGACATGACGACCATGAAGAACGCTGCTATCGCCATGCTGCGTCGTGGGCTGCCAGTTTTCTTCGGCTGCGACGTAGGCAAGTACTCTGACTCTGCGCGCGGAATCATGGACGTCGATCTCTACGACTACGAGCTCGCGTTCAACGTCAGCCTTGGTATGAACAAGGCAGAGAGGCTGCGAGTTGGTGAGAGTGCTATGACGCATGCGATGGTACTGACCGCGGTTCATGTAGAGAAGGGGAAGCCTGTGAGGTGGAGAGTGGAGAATAGTTGGAGCGACACTGCTGGTACGAAGGGTTACTTCGTCATGAGTGATGCATGGATGGATGAGTTTACGTACCAGGTGGTTGTCGACCCGAGCTTTGTGAGTGAGGAAGTGAGGAAGGTGCTTAAACAGGAACCGAAGGTGCTGCCGTTGTGGGATCCTATGGGGGCATTGGCTTAGACCATGGCTCATTCAGATATGATACCACAACGATTTTGCTATACTCGAAGACGTGGTATGTATTTGAGGGCTATTCTGACTGTACGAGGGACGATGTTATCACGTAGATTATCACGACATGGAGTAAATGAACTCAATTGATGACATTATCTTTGCTCTGTTCGTAAGAGTGTATGTTGGCGTGTAGCCTTATTCATTTTGATCTGATCCGTGTGTCCGTGATTCCTTGACCTAGCAGTGTGCAGCCAGCCATGCAAGTCATAAACGTTCCGTCCGATCCCATTGGAATAATGCCGCTAATTCAAAACCGCTGCTCCTCCATGCTGGTCGTATTTACAGATTTACTTCTTCTCCCGCATATTGCCAATCCAGAGGCGCCTCCGAACCCCATGTACCTTATCCATCGTTTTGTTATCAACAACCCTCCTCTAAGCTATCCCTCACGCATTTCCGCACCCTCTTCTTAAACTCCTTCGGGTCACTCCGCCAAATACTCGCAGCCTCCACATTCGCCGGGCTCTCGTCGTTCGGACTGCTCAGCATGCTGATCACGCTCAACAAGATCGTCTCGGGGCTCTGCACAGGGCTCCACCGCTCGCTCGCGCTCTCGTATCCGTACTTGTCCTCCTCCGGCGGGTGCAGGATGCTGATGCACACCTCCCCGTTCGGATAGATGTTCGGGTGGAATATCGGCGTCTCGAACTTCATCTTGGGCGGCAGGAGAGGGTACTCGGTAGGGAACGAGAGGCGCGCGCGGAAGAAGCCTCCGCCGTAGAACGCGCAGTCGTCGCTTATCATGAGCATCACCTCCCACTCGAAGACGTTATCGCTCACGAGGCCGACCGAGATACCGGGGATGGCGTCCTTGTCGTTCTGCATGTGCTTGAGCTGGCGTGCTAGGAGACCCGCGGCGGCGGATGTGGACGAGGCCATGATGGTAGTGGTGGTGAGAGGGCTTCGAGGATAGTTGTCCGTCGTCTACTGTTCGAGGACGAGGTGGGAATGCGAGGGTTCCTAGGGTGAGAGACTTGTGAGAGCGCGAAGTTCGCGAGCTTATGTATGCCAGAAGGCGATAGAATGGTGAATTAGCACCTCTGTGACTTATACACGATGTTTATATGCAAGTATCAATGAAAGTGAGGCGGATAGTGTGATCCGACCACGGGCCTGAGAATGCGGAGCGTGTTCGTGTATTGGTGAAGGCGAGAGCAGAAGTAGTCCTGTTACTTTTCGGAGCTACAACGCAGGCGTTGTCAAGAGAATGCTGGACTTGGGAGGTGGGAGTCAGTGTATGTCTTGGATACGGAAGCTCACATGAAGCTCGGAGCTAGGTGGGTCACATACTCTATGTCATCCCGATGCGGAAGTCAGACTTAACAATGCACGTGCTTCTGATACTCGACTGCGAACTTCATCATGATCGCGGAAATAGGGTCGAACTTGGGAGAGGATGTGGTCTAGAAACATTCGTGTCTATGAGATTGACCTTGTACTTTCATACAACGTTCTACCGATGAATGCTCCTCGATCCAGCAGTCTCGAGAGCTCCAGAGTACTTCAGTTGTAAGCTCCTCAGTATTTAGCGTGAGCTCTTTGATCAACCATTGTAGAGCTCCTCGATTCATCAGTTGAGAGTCTTTTATCCACCAGTTAAAAGCTCTTCAGTATTCCGTCCAATAACAAGAATCACGCCGACAACGCCCTCCTGCGAGCGCCAAAATAAGAAAAAAACCCCGAAGCAAATATTTCTGGCCACTGCCTTGAAGATGCTTAAGACATCTCACAACAGCCAAGGGCTTCCGACAGGATTGACCTCCGCGCTCGTACCACCACCAAGTGTGAAGCTATTGAGGGTATCCTCGCCAATGCTTCTCCTGTTCCTAAGAGCTCTCTGCCGCATCTCCTTTTGTCGTATGTTAGATGCCCATATGAGCTTCATGTTCTCCACACCTCGCTCGTTTTTCTCAATATGTGGCTGCATCTTTGAGTTCCGTCGAATGAGCCCCCAGATTTTGTGAGCTTCGTCTCCCTCAGCGGATCCAGCGGCCTCTGCATATCCGATCATCGTTGGGGAACTCTCCACTTCTGGAGTTGAGCATGTGGACGTCCCGAGGGTCGGAATGCACTCTCGTTGTATCTCTGTTGATGCGCAGTACGTTTCCGGTGTCGAAGTTTGGAAAGTAGAAGCTGGGGTGCGCTCTTGCACAAACTCCGTTGGACCAATATTCACCTCCGTTGTTGAATGTTTGGAAGTAGGAGTCGAAGTACACACTTGGACACCGTCCGCTGGGCCAGCCTCTGGCTCCGGTGTTGCGCATTCTGGTATTGACGCCGAAGTACCCGCTGTCCACTTGTGCGCTGGGCCCTCGAAAGAGAAACGAGGGAGAGCCGGGGATTGATCACGGTTCACAACGCTATCGTGACGAGGTTTTTCCTTGCTCATTTGCATCTCAACTTTCTGCCGATGCTCAAGCTCTTCTTTGATTGCCGATGCGTGCTGGAGGCATGAGGCTGATAAGGACGTGTGCGCAACTATCTTCTGCAGCACCTTCAATGCCTCTAGCGGCTGGCAATAAGTAGCGACCTGCGTGATCAACGGCGCATATACCTGCTCATCCGCACGTGCAGCTAGGGCAATTGATTTTCCTTTACTGCTTGGAGACCAGATTGATGGAGCGTCAATGTAGTACGGCTTATCGATGCACATATAGTTGTCGTTTGGGAATGATGAGTGCCTGTAGTAGCACTGGACATGTAGGATTTCATGTCGGAGCGCTTTTTTGTGAAACAACAATTCCAAGTCCGAGACGGCTTCTTCGAACGTACCTCCATCATCATTTGGCGACAGACGGCCCACGACAATCTGCAGCAAGACGATCACATGCTGGCCTTGATGGATACTGCTGATGTGCACAGATTTGCCTCTGTGGAAGCTGTAAAATGATTGGTCGCCAACTACTCGTTCGAGACTGCAATGTTCGCCGGGCCATACCCTCAAGTCAATGTCGAAGAACTCACCAGGATCGGCTGAAGTTCGCAGTGACCTGATGACGTGGCGGATCGAAGCGCGCAAGGCCTGATGCGGTGGTAGGACACCTTCATGCGCCTCTGGTGTAAACTTTGACTGCGTGGTAATGACCCAGCCGTTCTCAGGAACCACGATGTCCACGGTAGGGATGGCTGATGGACAAACAGCATGGATTGCGACAAATTCATGGCCATGAATTTTCTTGAGATTGATTGTTGGTCTGGATGAAATGACGAAGACATGGCATTCCCTATCGCGCGCCTGGCGGTTGCGTACACGTATCGGCTCTGTCAAGGTCGCGACTGCACAGTCCAGAATCTCGTCGAGAGAGGGTGGCGGAGCAGCAGGTTGATCGGAGTACTGGCAGTGTGTAATACGGCGCAGCTCTCTTTGAAGATCGTGAACAGAGGGCTTCTCGAGAGGATGCAGTTGGTACCGAGGGTCTTCGTGCTCTTCCATGCCGGGATGGCAACCGGTCGTACAGAAAACCGCCATCCGATCGTCATTGTGGGTCAATGCTTCCGCAATATCAAGGACGGCAGCACAGCCAATATTGACAGACGTTGTCGAACTCGTAGGCCTGCATCAAATTAGTCTTCCTCCTAAGGCAGGCGTTCGAATGGACTTGCAGGTTGTCGAGCAATACAATGACATCGACAGGATCGGGCAAAAGCATAGGATTGTATGGAGGCACACCGCAGTTGCGACTCAGGTCCAAAGCTACCCATAGTTTGCGACTGGATTGCACATCAACACTTTCGCACTCAGGTATGACCGAAAGCTGCAGGTATGGGTTTGGAGTCGCCTTGCGCTTCGGTTTTGGCGTGAAGCACGAAGGCTGAGTTTGAGAACTTGAGGTCTCAAGTTCAGAAGGCTTGGCGCTGGCCAAGTGAATGCTCGGGATAGCCATCATAAAACTACCACTAACGACGCGTTCAGTACAAGCTTTAAGTAATTTAGAGCTTTTGCCTACTCTTCCAGCTCCGCGATATGTTCGGTGCGAGTCACCAGTGGCTCTGCCGGTATAGTCGGTGTTTCGTCCAGACTGCGAGATTGCCGCTCCTTGTGCCTAGACTTGTGCAGTAAGGATATCCTTTGAAAGAATTTGCCATCATTGCCATGATTCCTGGTAATACGCACCGCACCAGGTGAAACGGATAAGTCTTCGAGAACTTGAGTGGGGCGCGCTGCGTTTCTGAAAAGGTTTTTCTCGACGCGTTGGCGTTGAAAAGTGGAAGAGTATGATCGCCCAGATATGAAGAAGTCGTCCAATGGCCTCTGAGGAATATTGCCTTCTGAAAGCTTGATTCTCGAGAGATTTAAACTTGGTCGTGAGCGATACGCTTCTTTCACTGCCGTGACCAGCTCTTGGGCAGAAAACTTGCGGCGGAGATTAAACCGGGTAAACGACGGGCCGCCCCGACGCGTGTTTAGCGTGAATTGAGGCTCTCTGCTTGGAGAGCTGGCTGCATAAGAGTCTTGGCTTGCCGTGCTGCCATATGAACCGTCCTGTACATTGCGCTGCTTCCGCGTCTTCTTAACTTTGAGCGGCGAGGCAAATGGTAATTGTGAGGCAGTTGGAGCTACCGCAGACAATATTCGAGGGTCTCTTGTAGAACCACCTGGTTCATTCAAGGCCTCCAATGTCTGGCTGAGTTCCCTCGAATGCTGCGCTCTCCTTGTGACCTTTCTCCAAGTGAGGCCTCGCTCAGAGGGGTATTCCAAGATGTTCTCTTTGCCCTGTAAGGATGTCATGTTGATGTTAAATACGGAATTCGATTGCTTATGTGATGGAAGTATCGACCGGTCTAGGTAAAACAAGCCGAGAAATCGCGAGGATCAAACGATGCGCGAATTCGAAGAGTCTCTGAACCGTTGTGAGCTTCCGATGACACAAATGATATGTTCATTTCACCGACCGATAGCTTCAAACGCCAGAGGTAGCGTCTTGGTTCACAGGTTCACTCTTTGAAGATGCTCTGAGACGCGAAATCTTCTCAGGGACTGGTTCTGACCGATGCCCCTTTTCGACGTCCTCGGGCCTTTTGCCTCTTGAAAACTTCGCTGCAATGCGTGCTCTGGCTCGTTGAAGGCGAACGGAGATCCACTCGGCCCAGAAGATTGCGCCGCAGAAAATAGCAAGCAGGACCGCGATTGGGACTATTATCAAAGCAACTGTAATAATCTCCTGGTTCTTGCTGACGATGCGGCCCATGATTTCTTGATCGGTACAGTCGAGACGGGAAATGGAGATAGTATGTGAAGCTTGATAGCCTCATTTATGCCACGGATGAGATGATATGGGATCTACGGATGCTGAGCTTCGGAAGGGACGAAGCGTCTTTTTATGTGGCAGCAGCGGTGCGCTGGGTGATACCGTTGCAAATCTGCTTCGCCGCTTCTTCGTCTAGATCTGAGAACCGAATCTGCGTCCAAGCCAATCAGTATGTTAACAATACGAAAACCGCGCAATTCTTACAATTTCATCACCAGTATTAGAAGACCCAAATAGGACTGGCTCAGAAAGGCTTTCTCGAACGCCTTTCTGGACGCGTTGCTCCCAAACGCCCTCCCAGTTCCATTCGCCGGGACGCCTAGCCCTTGGAATGGCGTCCCGACTATTTGATCTTCGATGAGATGCACCTGACGACTGCTGTGTCTTTTGCTGCTCTGCACGATACGTATGCCACGCATGGTATGCACCAGCATTAGCAGCTGACCCCGATGGGATGGAGTCCAAGACCGTCTCATCATTGAAAGCAGCGCGCATGTACTCTAAGATCCTGAATACGGGCACGTCCGGCGTGGAAGTCACTTCGTTTGATGAACTACCTTTGAACCACTGCGGGAAGCCATGTCGAAGGCTGAAACCACCTGGCGGTAAACGTTCTTCTTCAACCGGACTCGATCCATCTGGCATGGTGCTGGTGGCATATGATTGCGCAGTCAAGGGAGTTAGGAGTGGGTGAAAGATCTCAGTTGAAAATGTAACGAGTGGGGGAAGAGATGGATAGTTTGGAGGGAACGACAGTTGGAAGCGAAGGATCGCTGGAGCATAAGGGCCTGCCTCCGGCAGTTAGTATGGTAAGGCATCATGGGGTACTACAGACTGACCGGTACGGACGAACATCACACCAGACCATAATGAAGGATCTCCGGGTGTAAGAGTCACATATACTCCGTCTGGACTCGCATGTTTCAGGCTTGAGCTGCCATATCGGATCAGCACCGTAACAGCAAAACTTGGACGCGAGCTTTTACAATTCTAGCAGCAAATTCTGTTTCATGAAAGATGTTATAGCAGCCATAATGCCTCCAGCAGAACGAGCCTGTCGTTCACAAGGTTTGTTGTCTTCAACTCGAACACCGTCGACACGACAACAATCATGTTGATGTCTGTCTCGGGAATGTCCCTGGCGTATTTCCGGCCTCTCTCCGGCCTCTCTCGCGAAAAAATGCCGAACAGTTATTCATGGCACATATTAAGGTCGCACCACCTTCAATGGGTTTACGAAGTTATGTAAATCCATATGCTCATTCTCTGACCTTTAATGGGCAGTTCTCGGACTGCTTTAAACTTCATCGACGACAGTTACTTTGCATATGCCCTGGATTTGTTCGTCACAGGGGTTTGGTATCGGAGACTTCCGATGGGCATCGCAACGGAAGTTCCGCTCCCCTAATGAAAAGGAGGAAAAGTGCTATAATTACTCGCAGCGATCATTCAATTTTGAACTCTCAGGGCTGCGACAAATGCTGGACTCTGGGCTTAAAATATCTCAAAGCAGTACCTTTGCCGAAGCCTGAACCGCTTCTTCCGACAGCCAAGGTGGTGACCGTTGAACTGTGGCCAGCACGCTTGGGAGCGCCCCAGGGCAGCGGAGACAGGATCCGAAAACCCGGGACTGATGCACCCATTTGGAGGCCTCGGCATATCGGTGGCTGTTCTGCCCTAGCAGGTGGCGTTCGAGTGATTTCGAAATCGTCGACTCCGCATTCAGATGGAATTGGCCAGAAAAAGTGATGAGCAGATCTTACATCTTAGGCGGGTTGAAAATCCTACGATCTTACATGGGCGCCTGCATATGGATCAGATATTGAGGCATTCCTGCTCGGCGAGTTTTGCGACATTGCGACTGCTCTCAATAATTCGCTCGTTCGATGTGATGAGCGCAGACACTGCTGCAATTACCCGCTCACTGTCCCGCGTCATCCATACGAGCTTTACCATGTGGCTGTGAGCGACTTGTCTTGGGGAATTGGGCGCAGCCTTTGGGCTTTGTACCACCGAGAGTTCTCTTGATCCGCATCCGACCTTCTGGAAAATCGGCAGATGACTTGGCCAAGTCGGTGAAGGATTGTGTCAGGACGGGCGCAAACCCGCGCGCCTACAGGGCCGTCTTCCGTTAAGGGGCGCGGTCTCGAAAAGAAGGCAACGAAAGGCAAACGGGGCGGCAAAATGTTGTGTAACAATACCTTCGGAAATTCTGGAATCAATCGGGTAGCGGTGATCTGCAAACAGGAATCGACACGAATCAGACGCCATTCGACGAGTCTGTGGGTCGATTAGAAAAACGCCTCCTCCAGCCTGTCGGTATTCTTGCGAATGGCGTCGCAGGAAATAGATCACCTGCTCACAATCGCCTGCGCGTCACCTTGCTGTTCCCTGTGCAGTGTGCGAATGCCGGGCTGAAACGTTTTGCTTTTTCACTTTTTGATTTGGGAGATCAGACGAGGTCGGACTGGTGGTAAGGTTCGGCGCTTGAAACAGAGCCAGGGAAGATCAAACGTTATCGAATCGACGTTTTGGAAAGATGCAGGACCCCCCGGTCAGCATCGAGAAATATGCACGCCTGGCGCATTGGGCTGCATGGAAGAGCAGCCCAGTGCCAGCACACTGGTGGCTCTATTTGCACCTCCGACATCTTCTCACACACTTCTCTCTCACCGCTCCTATTAGCTCAAAAGAGCAAGTCAGGCGTGAGCTCGCTTGTGATCCTTTTGTGACTTGGGCTCCAGTATTTGCAGCATCGAGCGGTGCCAGCGTTGCAGTTGGTGAACCGGAACGCTGCAAGCTGGCGGTTGCTCCGACGCCCGCACGAGTCGGCGGGTAAGGAAAGCTTCCACTCTGCTGAGTGCTCCCGTCGCTCGGAGCCAGGGCAGGTCAAATGATCAACGCGCGGAAGGATGCTTTTCTAGGTCGAGTGAGGCGAGCAAAGCAAAGGCCTACCAACGCATTTGCCTGTCTAACTTTTCAGGGTTCGGTATCACATCCGCCGCGGCACAGCGTTTGTGAAGCGACGATGCGCTCCTGGAGAGTTAATTTTGCGGCGAAGCGCTTCTGGAGCTTGCGGTTTCTCTCGCAATGACACCCGGTTGCAGGGGACAAGCCGTATTGAGCTCGCCGCCCGGGACAAGTGCTGCTGGCATAAGCAAAAGCGTGTGTGCGAAATGATAGATCGGCCTGAACTGCGGAGAGGCTGTACCACCTCCGACCGGGTTCAGGGCAGCGCGGCCGGCGGGAGAGCTCTGACGGAGAGACTCGAGACTTGGAGAGACAATCACTGATCAGAAAGCGACTTTTGAAGGAGTTGATTTCGTCATAGCAGCTCCCTGCACTCCATGCCAGGGATTGCAAGGATTTCGAAAATAAAAGTCCAATTGGAAGCCGTCGCAGCGTGGAATTGCCTGCTAAATGCGCCCAATAGGGTCTTTTCCGAAGAGTTGGACGAGGCTTACGAGGGCTGAGATCCTTGCGAGCCTGTGATTTCGCGTGGAGCACAGAGCTTAGCTGCAAATTTGCCTTTGCCTCTTCTTCATTCGTGTCGTTGCTTGCTTTTCCAAAGCAAGAAAGCACAGCGCACACGCGCTCCACCTGACTCGTGCTAGATCGTGCGATGATCATCAGGGGCCACAGCGCCGCTACGCACCAGGCCCAGCTTACGCAAGTACCGCGTGGATGGGTAGCACTTCCATTGACAGGCAAGACCAGCACCGCTGGACATCACATCAACCCGCAACGACGCTGTCGGCATCGTAATGCACCTGGCAGGGAAGCTCCACATCCACCGGTCAACGGCAACCACAGGAAGCACAGCACGAATAGCGTGGCTGGCCCATTCAGACTCATGTCTCGTGGCCTCCTTCCGCGAGACGCACGTCTCACCAGCTGAGCGAGCGCACTTCCACAATCAGACGACAGACGCGCGCAGGGGCAGCTCGCGGAAGCGCAACTAGGGGGGAATTAGGCCCGCGGGGAGGTTTTTTTTTCACTCTCGAATGAACGAACGGCCTCAGGCGCAGGGCTAAAAATTTCCCGGAGTCGGCGGCGAGCACTTAACAGACGCTTAGTCGTTCCGGCAGCGCGGAAGGTCGTCCGCCAATATGCTAGGCCGGTACCGTCCTTGCAAATCACCTCCTCCCCATCCATCGTCGACCTCGTGGAGCCCTTGGATGCCCTTGGATGCCCTTGGACACCGACACCTAAGCCCAACAAACCCTGCTCATTTTGCCTTTTCCAAACGCCTGACTCCAGAAAAGCTCCACGCGTGCGGCTTGTACACTTTGCATCCCCGGCTTGTGACTTAGATCGACCGAGCTGTGCTCCATGCCTCAAACCACTCCCCTTCTCAGGGGCCGCTCTCACGCTGCACCATCGCCCGGCTCTGCTAACCAAGACCATGGCCTACGTTTGGAGCGAAGAAAAGCCACACCCGCTCTTACCTTCGCATGATGCAAAAAGTATGTGGTCCCCAGGAAATCCGACTGCTCGGGTGCTGGGCTCCTGGGTTGTTGCGTACCTCTTTGTACCACGACACCGCATCTTGACCTCACACAAAAAAATTGTCGATGCTAGACATTTCTGTCCGCTGCCTTGTCTCTCCCCATTTCCCGTACGCCCCGTCATACTGTCGTCGATGACATAGGCTGTGCCCGAATCCACTTTCCCCCGAAGACCTATGCTGTGGCATCTAAGGAGCGGGCCGGTACAGCACAGCATACTTAGGAAATTTTATTCGGCCTCACCGACAGTCACGAGATACGATCTTTATAAGACACGCTCGCCCTTGCGTCGTCAAGAGCTTCTACAATTGAGGAGTTTCATCAACTCGCTTGATTTTCTTTATCCGCTCACACATCTCTTCCAATATGACATTCTCTCGAAGGCGTAGTCAACTTGTTCCAAAGGGACATGAAGACAATGCCTTCCCTTCTCGTCAATTGTTCGTGTTGGGTTCGTACAATCGAAAATGCCTCATGGTGAGCTCCCGACGCTGACCTTACACAGCCGTATGCAGAATATGCGAGCCAATCGCATTCATGTCGATATTCCCGTACACCTACTACATGATTGAATCCTTCAACATCACGCAGAACCATGACGAAGTTGCATTCTACGCTGGAATGGTCACTTCAGCCTTTGCGCTTGCTGAAGGCCTAGCTTCTGCAATCTGGGGCAGATTGAGCGACCAAATTGGCCGGAAGCCGGTTCTTTTGACGGGCCTGGCTGGAACTGGTTTGAGCATGCTCATGTTCGGCTTTGCTCCAAACCTGTGGGTGGCTCTGCTTGCCCGAGCATTGGGTGGTATACTGAATGGGTGAGTCTCAAATGGCTAATATTTTGAGTATACGCAACATGCTCACGCGAGTCGTTCAGGAATATCGGTGTGCTGCACACAACTGTTGCAGAGGTAGTGACGGTTGAAGCACACCAACGTACGTGCCCGATCCCTTTGAGACTCACAGATACTTATTGAGAGCAGCTCGCGCCTACACTATCATGCCATTCGTCTGGTCACTTGGGTAAGCGAAACTTCAGCTCAAAGGATGACGTCTGTTAACATATCGTTAGGTCCATCGTAGGCGCAGGCCTTGGTGGCACTTTGGCCGACCCGGTGAGAAATTATCCTGGCATTTTCCAACCCGGCACCATTTTCGACCGCTTCCCGTACCTTCTCCCGAACCTTGTATGCGCTGGTGTCGTCGTTCTCGGCCTGATCGTCGGTCTGCTGTTCCTCGAAGAGACCCATGAAGACAAACAATACCGCAGAGACTATGGCTTGGAGCTTGGGAACTGGATATTGAGCCTAGGCCGAAGACAACCGATAGCACTGAGGGAGAGCAAGATGGGATGCTTTGAAGAGACACTGGGCTTCCTGGCCGAGGATCCTCTCCCGGAGTATCAGTCCGCGAGGCCAAGTACTGCATCATCGTCAGACCGGTCGTTCGATTCTGGGTCAACACAACCCTTGGATTGCTACAAGTGCGAGAAACCGTCCTCCCGCAGAGCTCTTACGAAACAAGTTATGCTCAATATAATTGCCTATGGCATTCTAGCTTTGTACGTCTATTATATTCTACTAAAGTCTCATCTCTGCTAACACCTCACAGCCACACCATTTCCTTTGAGCAATTGCTCCCTATCATGTTCTCGATGCCAAAATCAAACACCTTGCCGTCCCTCCCATTCAAGTTTGAGGGCGGCTTTGCGCTACCGACGAAAACAATTGGCTGGATCCTCTCTAGCCAGGGCTTGTTGCAAATGCTCGTCCAACTCTTTGTCTTCCCTGTAATCAATCGGAAGTTCGGCAGCCTGGTTTTGTTCAGAGCCTCGATTGCCGTCTACCCCATTCTATACTTTGCGCTTCCTTACCTGGTCTTGCTTCCCGGGAAGCTAAGGTTCTTTGGGATCTTCTGGGTGCTACTCCTGAAGGTGTCGACTCAGTCCTTTACCTACCCGTCGCTGTTGATCATGCTGGCGAATCACTCTCCGTCGAAGAAAGTACTGGGGTCGCTCAACGGTTATGCAGCGGCTTCTGCAAGTCTATGCCGTGCAATTGGACCTACCTTTTCTGGATTCATCCAAGCGAAAGGATCCGGGCTTGGCTATTCTGGACTGGCGTGGTGGGTGTGCAGCTTCATCGCTATTGTTGGAGTAACGGAGAGTCTGTGGATGAGACAGAGCAAGAGGAGGCAAGAGGATACGAGCTGCGCAAACGACGTCCCGGATGAGGAGTCGATGCTCGTGGAACCGGCGATCGACTTCAGCGGTGCATCAATCATCCCTGACGACACGTTACCGCCGCAGCGGCGCTCGACGGACTATGGCAGCCTTGTGGAGCCGGTGAAGAGGGGGTAGGGTGGTGCGAGTTGCCTCTCACATGATGCATCAGCGCTCGTTTAAGCAGACTCTTACGCGTATGATCGTTCATTGGGTGGCCATCTGTATTATTGCTGAAAACCGATTGCATGAGGACAGTTCGTTGGCGTTTGGGATCTGCTGCAAGGAAAATCGCTCTCCACCCTTGTTTTTCGAATCTAGATCTGGTTTGGCGCTCCAGTCGGCTTTCTGCATTTCCTCTCACTTAGAGCAAGGATTATATACCCAGGTCCCTCTTGTTTCTGCGAAGGCTCGAGGTTGGACCAAGCATAGAGAACGGGGCGTTAAGCTTTGCAACTGCACACTGCGTTGTCCGGGGTTGGTACTGGGTTGTTTACATTAGACAGGAACTTAGAGGACGTATTAAGGTTGAGAGCATTGTCTGATTTGAAATGTGTACTGCTGCAGTGTGATGTGGCTGTTCTGGATCGTGTCGCGCGTGTATGGCCGTGAGAGGCATGGGGCGCGTGTGGGTGGAGGTACCTAGGTACGCCGCGCTCCAAGCCTCCACCAGTGACGTTCGCTCGCGTCTATCTGGCAGTTGATAAGGCTTCGCCTTTGCGGAGACCGAACCGACTGGGCGCGCATTGCTTTTCGATGCAGCCTCCCGCCGTTCTCTCCTCCCTCTGCTACCTGTGCAGCGCGGCGACTTACTCCCACACCCTCATGACACTCAGGGCCTCCCCTTCACGCCGCGCGCCCTCTCCTGTTCTGACCCCCGAGTCCGCCCCACAGAGCTCGAGCGAGAGCTCCAGCTCCAGCCACGCGATCAGCGCGAACGCAAGAACAACGCGATGTGCCGGCAGCAGCGCATCTACCGATGACAGCTCCACACACGGCCAGCGGCGGCGGCCTCAAACGAGCTCGAGAGTCGCACGATGATGAGGTTGCCTCGACCACGTCGTCCTCCCCGCAAGCTCATCACACGCAGCATGCACAGCACAAAGCCGGCTCCCCGAGTGCAGGAGCTGCTGCCGTCTCATCAGCCTCAACCTTCCGCAATGTCTCTGCCTGCAATCGATGTAGGCTCAGGAAAAACCGGTGCGACCAGCGGTTGCCCGCATGCGCCAGCTGCGAAAAGGCGCACGTAAAGTGCGTCGGCTACGACCCGGTACGTCGTTCTGGAGCTGTAGGTCTTAGTAACGTACTTACACATCTGCTTAGATCACCAAGAAGGAGATCCCAAGAAGGTACGTGAACGTGCGTCATTACGTCCTGCCTCCATTCCGTCTCACAGCATGCCTTCACCGAGCGGCAGCGGCAGCAGCGGGTGCGGTTAGTGTAGGGCAGCGCACTGTGTGATGGGATGGGCATAACCGAAGTCCGATGCAGAACAACATCACGTACAGGGGCTGACCGCTCGTTACACACACACAGTTACGTCTACTACCTTGAAAGTCGCGTGTCTTACCTGGAGTCGCTCCTTCGCGCCAATGGCATCTCCTTCACGCCCCCCGAGAACTTCACTTTAAGCTTCAAACCGGACGATCAGCATAATGCCGATGCCCAGAATCGTGGCGATGCAGATGGGACAGGGCAGACGGGCACGAACGCCCGGCAGGGCGATCAGTATGACAGGGAGAAGCTCAACAAGCTGGTCTCAAACATCGGGATGGTGTCGGTGCAGGGCGCATCAGACCCTCGCTATCTTGGCTCAACGTCCGGCATATCATTTGCAAGAGTCGTCTTTGCAGCGGTCAAGAGCTCAGTCTCTGGAGCGGCATCGGAGCGTAGCAGTGTCAGACCCAGCAAGCCATTGACGGCTGGAACGGGCTCTACCAGCATGCGGGACTCGTTCTTCGGCCTTCAGACCAAGCCGACAATCAGGCAAGCTCCATTCCCAGACAGGGAGCTGGCAATGAAACTTGTTGAGCTCTATTTCGAACATGCGAATCCACAAATTCCCATCCTGCATCGAGGCGAGTTCATGGCGCTGTTCGAGAAGGCCTACCAGACCGACGATCGCAGCCGTACGCCACGGGAATCCTACATGCTCAATATTGTTTTTGCCATAGGCAGCGGCATAATTGTGGGTGCCACGTCGGACGCGGACAATGACTCTACGGGCTCAGACCAGTCCTCAACTCAGCAAACACCGCCCTCACCACCCTCGCAGAAGCGAAGGAAACTGTCTAGCCATCAGCATCAGCCTGAAGAGTATCATGCGTCGGCCATTGTACACCTTGAGAGCTTCCTAGGTTCGTCCCCTGCTGCAGATCGGCCGGATGGCTTTGGTGGCGGACTCGAAGAGCTCCAAGCTGTGCTACTTCTGGCCGGGTTTGCCTTATTGAGGCCTGTGGCACCTGGCCTGTGGTACATCATTGGCGTTGCAGTGCGCCTGGCCGTTGACCTAGGTCTCCATTACGAAGATGGCGTCAGCGTGGACGGCAACAACCCTGATGAGGAGAGACATGCAGAGACTGGCTCGCGGTTGGCAGACAACGGTGCTGCTGCGCCTGGGCTACGGCCGCACGCGATTGATGCTCGTGAGATCGGGCGTCGACAGTGGGTGCGTGACCTGCGCCGCCGTTTATGGTGGTGTGTCTACTCTTTCGATCGCCTCGTGAGTACGTGCGTGGGCCGCCCGTTTGGGATTACGGATACGGTTGTAACGACCGAGTTCCCCTCGCTTCTGGATGACAAGTACATCACCACTGCAGGATTCCGCTCGCCGCCCAATGGCTCGGGGAAACCTAGTTACAAGTTCGTAGCGCACCACTACTTTCGGCTGCGCCTGCTGCAGTCGGAGATTTTGCAGGTTCTGCAGCATCGTCAGGCGCAGCAAGTACGTAGCACGACGGGTACGAACATGGGGAACGAGTTCATGCACACGAGGCTCTCATCGCCCTTCCTGGAAGGATTCGCTTCGTTCCGAGATTGGCGCCACGACATTGATCGACGCCTGCTGGAGTGGAAGGATTCAGCGCCCAAGCAGGCCGAGACGGGGGTGCAGTTCCAACCCTTGTTCCTTGAACTCAACTACTGGCAGGCGGTCATAATGCTGTACAGGCAGAGCTTAACAGTCCCACCCGTATTGGCCGGTGAGCTTGGATCGGCCAATGACGATGTCCAGAGTCCGGCGATGGTCTACCAAGAGGAAAGAGAAGACGAAGAACACGTGTTCCTCAAAGTTGCAGAGGCGGGGCAGAATGTCTTGAAGATTTACAGAAAGTTGCACCGCTTGTACCTGGTGAACTACACCTACCTCGCCACGCACCACCTCTTCATGGCCGGGATTTCATTCCTGTACGCGATATGGCATTCGACTGCCGTTCGTAGTCTCTTGGTAAGTCACATCGTTACAGTTATTTCTGCTTTCAGCCTGTCCCAAACCAGCATCATCCCCGAGAGCATCAACGAGGCTTTTATGCACACAGCCTTGGCCCTTGCCTGCTATAATTGGTTGCGTTAGCTACTGCAGCTCTTGGGCACTCAGATCCACTGCAAAATCGCTGGCATTTAATGGTTGGATCTATGATGCCAAGAGTTTAGCACCAACCATAAGCACAAGGGCCATAGCGAGCCTTGCAGCGAGCTACGCTTCCGGCCCGAGAAACCCGATCGATCACAGTGGGGTTGACTTCGAGCGGAGACTGTTCCAGCGGTGACAGCCAACACAATTAACTTAGAAAGGTCGAGAAAAAGCCTCACTTCTCGCATGACCACGTCATCTACCAAATTACAGTCTGACCGTTTCTATGACTGTTGCGCTCATACGGACGAGGCTGGTCATGAGACGTGCTGTACTTCTCAGATTTTGTTCGAGGCTAACGTCGTGCTAGTCTGTCGATGACTTCGACTTTACCGTCCTGGCTGCGACATCTGTGCTCGGAGACCTCACTGTGCAGTGCCCACCAGCGGAGGCATGTCGTGATGCTTTCGAGCGCATGAGTAGAGCAACGATCCAGATGGTGCTGTCTACAACCGGCTTTGGCTCTCCCGCCAAGGCTGGAGCCGCGAAGCCTTCGACACAGCAGCAACCTGTAGAGATTACAGACGATGCGATGTCTGTCAGCAGCATGCCCCAAGAGCAGCCTGCATCGCAACAGTTGCCAACTTCGCGAATGCCATACCCCCGCTTCGACATGGATCTTCGCGACCTCTTCACGGACGATGAGACAGCGTTCCGTCAATTTGTTAGACCTAGTATGAACGTGCCATTCATGATGCAACAACAGCAGGCGGCGATGGCGCGCCAGAACACGTCGAATCCCCCACCCACATTCTCGCCGTCATTGAAGCAAGAAGAGCCACTGTCGGCTACAAGTGGAATGTCTAATATGCAGCTTAGTTCTCCTACATTGTCCCAGGCGAGCTCTCACATGACGCAGCAAGCACAACACACCTCTCCCAACTTCACTCAGATCTCGAACCAAATGCCCTATGCTTCCTTCGCACAGAACATTCAATCTACCTATCCAGACATGGCCGTCTTTTCTGAGCTCGACTGGTTAGATTCTTTTCCTGTCGGCTCAGGCACCGGTGCGCCTTCTGCGGCAAACTCAAATTTTGCTGCCGGTGGTGCGGGTGCTGCGAGTGGCAACGGAGATGGTGGAATGGGGGAGGTTGAGCTCGGCTTTGGCATGGGCTGGGACGTTGGCGTAGGTAACCACGATTGGGCTGATGGAAGTGGGTTGGATCTCTTTGACGGCTTCTTCTTCGGCAATGGTGCTGGAGGCGGAGGCGGTGCTGGGATGTAATGTGAGCTGCGATGATGATATGTGTTTTGGAGGCGCATTGGTATCCTGACGATCTATGGTTTGGATATTGGGTGATCTTGGTCTTTAATTTGTTGGCATTTAACTTACATCTGTGCTAGCAAGTCTCACGGGCATACCTTGGGTTTGGGTTTCCTCCAAGATACCACTTTAGTCCAGTCGCTTTCTTCAGATAGATTTGGATTCGAAGCAAGAAAAAAATCAAAACGTCGGCTGCGCATTCAGTTCCACCAAAAACTCACGCTGAAGCTTGGGCTCAAACTCCGCACGTAATGCCACCACCCCTCAGGTATGTACAAGCATTCGCCAGGCCCAATGACTGCCTCCACATACTCCGCGCCCTCGTGCAAAGGGAATCGCCTCTCAAAGTCATCGTCAGAGCCCATATCACTGTCGTCGACCTTACCGTCGTCCCAGTCCCAGCCCTCCAGAACCCGCATCGCCTCGCCAACATCGACTTGGCTCGTATTGCCCATGTCGACGCCGTCGTCACCAACGCCGCGTGGATACATTCTTTCGTGCTGCGACGGGCCGAAAAGGCGCACGTATTTGTAGCCGACGACTTGCGCGAAGACGTTGTGATGCGGATCGGTGTGTGCCGGGGAGATTGTGTTCGCAGGGCCGAACCAGGCGTTGAGGAGAGGCTCGTCGGCCGAGTCTGATGCATCATCTTCCACCTCCTTGGTCGGTCTGTTTGAACTATTCTGGCGCTGGGGTGGAGAGCTGTAACAGTAATCTGGGATGGAGATGTCGTTCCGCAGCGCGGGTATTTGGGCGAACAGATCGTGCTGTGCGAGATATGCTACTTCTCTGTGATGTTTTGGTAATCCTTCATCACTCTCGTCGTCCGCTTCAGCAGTTGGGTGATCAAGCATCCAATTCTCCACAAACTCGCTAACCCTGACGATCTTCTGGCCCCAATCTTCATCCGTGTAGCTTCGTCCGATCTCGATGGGCACGAGTCGTCTGCCTCCCAGGGTACGCTTTAGCAGATACTGCGGATTATTCCAATTCCTCTCGGGGGTCTCTGGGTCTAAAGCTGGCCAGTGCGAGATCGCCCTGCTGACGATTAGAGGGTTTGGATGGTCTCGTGCGTTGTTGTTCTCATTGAAATGTTTCTGGAAGCTGGGGAGTGAGAGATTGTCCGCTCGCTGAATCGGGTGTTTAAGTGGTGGATGGCGGATTTTGGCGGTAGGCCATGATTGTGATACAGACGTCAATTCTTTCTGCCTTGAACCTTGGTTTGACAGTCGCCGGCGCTTCGCTGGACGTAACAGCTCGTGATTATGTTCATTGATGTGATTGTGACTATCCCCCTGTCGAAAGGCGTTAGGGTCTTCTGGCTGACGGTTCTGAACAGCGTCCAAGAACTGTCCAATGGCGCTCATCGCCATGTCGATCGTTTGTCTTCGACAAGTTGCACCGGTCATGATCAATGCCATGTCCAGGCGCCAAACAACATTATCTATCCAGTCCTGCTCATCCTCAGTTGTCACGATGATTCCGGAGAGACTTTTCAGGAGTGAGGCATGTCCTAGCTCTTGATTCTTCCCCTTCCTCGCCACATTACGGGTTCCACCGCTCTCAAATTTGCGCTGGGCCAACTGCTTCTCTACAATGGAGCGAGCACATGCTATGGCAGCCTCTTCGTAGCATGCTCTCCAATATGGAGGCACATCTTTGTAAGGATAACTGTGTAATCTTTCATGTGCTAGGTTCAGAACGTCATGCGGCCTCGTGTACAGGACGGCCGACACATCTGACGGAAGCTGGTCCAATAAGTCATCCTGCCGGCTTTCAGGAGCAAGAGAAAGTAAACCGTGAAGTCCCCTAAGGGTGGCTTCCTCTGTGGTTGCCGCGTGAGGCATTGGCTTTGTTTTGGTGAGAAAATGATGCGCGAGTATCCATTAGCGCTATGCTGAATGTAGGAGCCATTTAGAGAACTACTGGAATATGACATGAACTTTTGGGTTCTCTTGCAGTGATATCAAGCCACTAGTACATTTAGGGCAGATTTAGTCACGTGATCGAATGGAACATACCTAAGACGGCATTGAGACGATTACAGACGCTGCACATGCGGAGATAAATGCGGACTCGATATCACTAGAACTGAAACCCAGAATCACGATAAGATAACCTCAGTGTCGATAGCGTCTACGGCGCGTGAACGTTCCTTTTAGGTTGCGGCTTTGGCCTTCATATTATCCGCGCTTGATCGCCACTAACGTTATATCAACGCCTTCATTTGGGTATCGCAAGGGAGTTTTCCTTTGGCGCGTGACTGGCGGGAAATCTTCCACATGCCAGTAGAGATTGACTTCAGAACAATCACACACCGACTTCGCTGTTCATCATGTTGCTTTGGAACTTCTCCTCTCTGTCCTAAAGAGGCCTTTCGGCACCTCTCTATCCCGAATGATGCAACGATGCGGCGACCCTGCATGCAGCTTCAACAACGGCTAATCTCCAACGACCATCTTCTAACCGTTATGGAAGGCCGTGGAGCCGATTTCAGGGCAACTTCGCAGAGCTAAGGCTTCTCCATCTCCATCGGAATGGCACTGTTACAATGCTGTGATGTTACAGAAGTTCCCCGCCGGAGTATTGCCCGTTCGCCAGAATATGTACCTGAAGGGCTCCTCGAGCTTTTCAATATGGCACTGGAGCTATCGCAACAGTCTGTGGATGAGCTGCGAATATGGCACTATCACGTTTGTTGACGGCATGGGCTCTGTGTATGAATCTGGTCTCTTCACAGCTGGTTTATATGCCCCAGAACGATGTTCAACCCCTTTCGGAGAATTCCAAGTCTGTCCCTGTGGATCTAAGCGGCCTGGTTAATAACCGTGCATTTGGAAAAGGTCCGAATGATGCCAATTACGATGGAATGGGAAGTGAGTGGCTTGTGTATTCGTTTTACAACAAAGCTAAAAGATTTAGATTCATATCCCGCGCAGTATATACCGCCCTCTGAGTTTATATACAATGGCGTCAAGTACGCATTCCCCACATACAAGTCTAAGGGAAATGACAATGTTGTATCTACCGGACAGACAATCAAAGTCTCGAAGGCGAAATACTTCGCTTCGTTTATGTTGGCATCAGCGGAGTCAGGCATGGCGAGTACCGCACTGAACTCATCTTACGCCGATGGAAGCTCTGGATCCAGTGCGGTCCTTGTCCCAGCATTTCAATCCTGGCCGTATCCGGCTGGAGGTGATCTTGTGTTTCCGTTTTTCTATACGAACGAGACTGTGAATTACAATCGCTCGAACATATTCCAGGTCATTAACTGGCTCGATTCGTCGAAGGAGCTGACATCTCTCACTTTGCCCGACATTCCAGGTGTTGACTCTAAGCTCCATATCTTCTCGGTATCTCTTTGGCCCGTTCCAGAGCACTGCTCTGGTCCTGAGCTCGACATTCAATACGCACGCACAACGCAGAAGTGGATCGAAGGCTCGAACAAGACGCAGATCGTCGAAGTGCTCGTCAACAATGTCGGCGAGGACTTTGTATTGCGCAGTCATGACGTTACTGTAACAATCGACGCTCCAGGCCTGGAGGTAATCTCACCGGCCACGATCAAGCGACTGCGACCAGGAGATCAGAGGAAGGTTCAGATCGGAGTTCGCAACAAGGCTGGAGTGGCAGCTGGAAGCACTGACACCGCTACCATAAAAGTTTCGGGTAAAGGCGTGCAGTGCAATGACTACGCCTTCCACGCAACGTATGGAATTGTCAAATATCAGGCCAATTATGAATCAGTGTACTCGCATGACGTGCCGGACTGGTATAATAATGCCAAGTTTGGTATTTTTATTCACTGGGGCGTATATGCTGTTCCAGGATGGGGCAATGTTGGCAAGGCAGAGCAATATGCAGAATGGTATGTTCTCAATTACGTTAAGAAGCTGGCTGCTGACCTTGGCAGGTACTGGTGGTACTTGAATCAAGGACCAAACGACCCAGTCCACACTTATCAATATCATCTGAAGACCTATGGACCCAATGTAGTCTATGACGACTTCATTCAGAACTTCACTGCCGATGCATGGGACCCTAAAGAATGGGTGGACTTGTTTGCAGATGCAGGAGCAAACTATTTCGTCCAAGTCAGCAAGCATCATGACGGCTACGCCATCTTTGACATTCCGGAGAATGTGACGAAGCGCACCTCCGTCCAATTGTTCCCCCATCGCAATCTGCTTCAGGTACAATCCCATTTTCGATCATGACTACGGGTGATGACTGACAAAAAATGTAGGAGCTGTTTGATGCTTCGAAGAAGTACCAGCCGCATCTGCATCATGCTACGTATTTTTCACTTCCAGAGTGGTTCCATCCCGACTATAAGAAATACGGTTTTGGAAACTGGCCAGGAGGTAGGCACTTTGTTGGCCATTAGACGTGAATCTGCTGATGAAGAGTCTCACAGGCAACGCCACGAATCCTTTCACCAACGAGACGCTCCCGTACACAGGCTACGTTCCTGTTAAGGAATTTGTCTCCGAGTTGATAGTTCCGGAGATGCAGACTCTGGCTAATATGGGAACGGAGATCATGTGGTGCGATATCGGCGGCCCGAATTTGACTGCTGAATGGGCTTCTGGATGGTTTAATCAGGCTGCAGATGAGAATCGCCAGGTTGTCATGAATGCTCGTTGCGGTCTTCCAGGCGACTTCGACACTCCCGAATATGCACGATACCCAGGCGTCCAAGTTCGCAAGTGGGAGAGCAATCTTGGAATGGATCCGTTCAGTTATGGCTTCAATCGGGCCACTCCTCTGGCGAGCTATATGAACGCCAGTACCCTCGTAACAAGCCTCGTTGATATCGTCAGCAAGAACGGAAACTTCCTCCTCGATGTCGGACCAATGGCAAACGGAACCATTATCGATGTCGAGCAGCAGCACCTTCGACAGGCAGGAACATGGATTAAGGATCATGCCGAGGCGATCTTCAATACAACATATTGGTTCGTCACGCCACAGGAGGGCGACAACGTTCGCTTCACGCAGACAGACGACGCCTTCTATATTCTTTGCATGGCACGACCGAACGGTACACTGACGCTTGAGAGTGAAGTTCCATGGGTGCAAGGGGATCAAGTGACAGTCGTCGGCGGTGGTAAGAAGGGAACTGTAGTCCCCACGAAGTTAAATTCGAATGGATCTCTGACAATTGATGTGAGTGACGAGGTTGCAGACGCGGATAAGTGGACTTGGGTCTTCAAAATTACTTACTGACCCGTGAGAAGCTGGAAATCCCAGCAGCAGTTTATCTATCAATAGGACCGCCTAAGAATTTAAGATACATTTTTGCCTTTCGCAGTTTCTGCTTCAGCGTTGATAACTTCTTGCAACCAATGCAAGTCACAATGCTTATCCGAAGGACTTTATGCCGTATCTTGCATGCCTAGAACTCCAGGTATCGAAGTAACCAGTGCAAAAGCCGCAAATTTTCGTTCGAGGTCCCCCTGTAAGCACGAGTTGAATTTCCATTTTGGGCGCTAGTCTCTCAACGAAATACATTTCAAGTGGCGGTCGGCAACTCGGCATGCAACTCTAGCAATTGTACATGTACAACGATGCCCGGGGCGGTAGCGCAATTAAAGATACCGATGACACGATGTAGCCTTCAAATCTCTCCGGATGCTTTTCTGATTCTTTCAATAACTTCACAATGGCCGTAGGACAGAAAGACGCTGGCAGGACCGGCGAGACGAGCCCTCTCTTGCCGAAAGAACCTCAGACACCGCCCAAGTATGGGAAATCAGTGCTTTATCGGATTCTACTTTGCGCGTTCTTGGTCTCACTATCTTTTGGGGTCACTCAAGTCCCGTGAGTACTATTTTCATAGCTTCCTTTCGTTTTTGGCGCTAGAGGAGGAGTTACCTACTACTACGCTTTCTTGGTCCCTAAAAATCACCATTGCAAGAGGGCGAGAGGAGAACTGTATTGCGAATTGAGCCTTTTCTACAGATAGGGCATTGCTAAACATACGCGTTCGGATGTCAGCTTGCGATTTCGTAGATTCCTGCATTTCTCCCTTGTTCTCGATTAAAGACGGATACCTTGTCCAGCAATGTCTACATTTGTACATGTACGTTGCAGGTTTCGGCCAGCTAATTAATTTTAGGCTTATCTATGTATGTCGTGTAATGACCTGTCAGGCATTCTACTCTAAGAACCCAGACTACGTACCAGCTCCAGGGAAAGACCGGTGTAGTAACCCTACGATCGAGGCCAATACTGCACGTTCTGTGGCCCTCATAGGAGCATCTACTACCTTCTTTGGACTCATCAACCTCTTCATTACATCCTGGAGCGTCAAGAAGTTCGGGGTGAAGAACGCATTGCTCGTTCAGGTGTTCAACCCGGCAGTCCGACTCGCTATTCAAAATGTCGGGGTCACAGTCGGCGGTGACCTTGGCCTGACCATCATCCAGTGCTCACAAATCATCACCATCATTGGAGGACCAAATGGCTATATCCTTTCTCTCAACTCGTTTGTCGCCGAGGTGGTGGAATCCAGGGAAAGGACTGGCTCTCTCGGGAAACTGCAAGGGTGTATGTTCTTCGGGACGGCCACAGGCTATCTGGCTGGCGGACTGATTAGCGATTGGTTCGAGATCATAACTCCTTTCCGGGTCACTTTAGTGTTGTTCGTCGCCTCGACAATATACGTCTTCCTGTTCTTGCCCAGGCTGCCGCCTCATGGAGATGCCAATGGTACGAAGAATCAAGCCAAGAGCCTTGCAAGGTTCTTTGGACCTCTCAAGATCTTCGTCCCCCACAAGTGGGTTCTGTCGGATGGACGTGTCCAGCGCCAGTATGGCCCTATGCTCCTCGGAGCAGGCGCATTCTTCGGAGTCCTGGCAACTGGATACTTGCCAGTGCTTTTCCAGATGTATTCTACGGACGTCTTCGGATTCGGTACAAAAGAGAACAGTTTCCTTGTCTCTCTTCATTCAGTACTTCGCGGCGTATTCTTAACTATGATGTTCCCAAGGATCATTTCAGGCGGTCGAACCTGGCTTAGCAGACGCGAGCAAGCACGAGACGCCGAGTCGAGATCGCTTTCGGATTCTAGCGATGGGGAGATAGCAACGGATCCGAATCAGATTGATACGGCGGGTCCGATGGACAACGAGCAGGAACCGGTCAAACCTCCGAAGCAGCACGATGAGAAGGAGACATTTGAGTTCGATTTATTGTTTTGTAAAATTAGCTTGATTGCGGACGGCATCCTGACCGCCTTTGCATCTTTCGTGTCGCAAGGGTGGCAGCTCTATATTGTTGCGGCGCTTCTGCCATTTGCGTCTGGCACTGGCGCTGCTGCAAAAGGAACTATGTTGCAGATGTGCATGGCATCGGAGCGAGTGGATGCGCTGAGCGCAATCACGCTGCTGGAGAATATTGCGCGACTCTCGACAAGTAAGGACTTTTCGAACCGTACCCATGGTCCTGTTTCACTAACACCTCCTGTAGCAGGATTGTTTGGCCTGATTTTCGCGGCGTTTGCTTCCATTGAGAAGACGTATCTGGTTTTTATATGCAATGGTGTATGTTCTCAGCCTCTTGCGTGTGATTTCTGTTTGCTGACTGTCCGGTAGGCCGTGGCGCTCCTGGGTTTCTTCGTTCTCATCTTTTCGCGATTCCCGCCAGAAGGGAGTAGGAGGTTGGAAGATGACGAACATCATGAAGTACCGGAAGCCTCCTGACCTTGCCGCTCTTACGACTAGACGAATCATGAATTTGCATAATAGAGGCATAGATTTAGACAAATGGAAAATTGCTCTTTGGTGCTGTCATTACCTGGTATGTGAAGAATAGCATAAGCGTCTCCGACCATCATTTGTAGAAGTATTGTACCTCGGATTTACAAATCTTCCAACATTCACGTCAATGATCACAAAGGATAGCTCCGGTGCATATATATATGGCATTAATATAAGCAGCTCTAACGACAGTAAGTATAGACCTGCTTAGACTTTCCTACATACAGTCGCTCAGAAAGCCTAGTGTCGCCTAACTGGGGCTCCTCTGCGCGCCATTCTGCGAGAAGGCGACTTCGAGCCCTTAGGCGGAGCATGTGGAATATTTGTCGTTAAGTCGTATATCCAGTCGGTTGGAATCACTTTCTTCTGCACTGTCGAGTTCCCTTCCCGGTATGTCGAATCCCTTGGCCCCTTTGTCTTGTATCCTGGTCCAGTCTTGACTTTGCCTGTCGCGATATCGAGGCCTTTGGTCGTGCGCTCGATCATTGCGAGAGCGATGACCGGTTGGTAGAAGGGGACCTTAAGATGTCATTAGCTTAACGACATAGTAGAATAGAGCTTGATCGACACTCACTTCATGCCCGCTTTCAAATACCCTGAGGAAGCTGAACTTGCCAACTGACTTCACTTGCCCATGCACAACACCATCAGAGGTCGACACGTTTACGAAGCCCGCAGACTCAAAGCCCGGAACAGCAATTTCATTGGCAACGGCATATCCGCCGATCCAGTTGCAAATGTAATCCGCGTCGCCGAAGTACATAACCACATTGAGGTCAGCCTCAACGAGCTTTCGCATGTCATCGATGATTGAGAGGACCCGGTCGTCATCACCTGTTGTGCCAAAGGCACTGCCAACCGCAGGGCCGAAGTCTGTGTAGTTTTGATAGGCACCAATCGCTTTCTGTCGGAGCATCAGTACCATGTCTTTAATACATTTAGCACCTGTGAGACTCAAGGCTTACCTGAACTTTCTCAGTGTTGAGATAATCGAAGTAGAAATTTGGCGGGAATGGGTCGGGTGTCAATTCGCGGACATCGTACTCATCTCTGCCTAGGTATGTGTCATATATAACCTCGACTTCGTTGTAGCAGAAGCTGTCTGAGGCGCTGCACACGTCGTCTCGACCGGTGTTGTAGCAATCGATTGTCTGATCCCAGCAATTGCCCTTGCCATACATACCGTTGTGCATGATCTCAGCTACCGTCGAATTGACCGTGACGTCGTAAGTATTGCCGGGAAATACGGTAAAGTTGTAGTAACCGGCATACTGTAGCAGTGGATCGTACCAGCCATTTCCGATTAGAACTCCCTCCATGTGGATCTCCTTCGCGCCGTATGGAAGCTCTGCATTCTGTTCCTCGATGTACTCAGAGAATGTAGGGCCATAGTGGCCACCGTATGACTCTGTAGCAAAGACAAAGCCTTCACGCGAGTACTGCGGGAATGCGCCCATGAAGCCCTGCAGGGCTTTCCAAAGGTACGGTGCGGCGTTCGTCGTAGAGTTTGCGGTAAGCGTTATATTCGGATATGAGTATGTGCCACAACTCCAGTCTGATGCGTAATCCGGGCATGTATTGTCTGGCAGCTGGACAATATCTCCCGAGTCGGGACTGATGTAGGCAGGTACCGGTTCACTGTACGAGAACCCGACTTGTGTAGGCTGGTCGATGAATATCATGTTGCTGACCTCACTCCAGCTGTTTGGGTTGTTGTATACATCGCCGCTGGCATTCACGTAGCATGGACCCAATTCCTGCCACAATCCGATCATTGAACTTGATCCGGGACCGCCATTGATCCACAGGGTCAAAGGTGCTTCCTCTGGCTTTCCATTTCGCGCTTCGAAAAACCAGAAGAAGAGGTGCTGGCCATCCGCAACATCTGCGTAGCCAGAGAACGACTTTACGTGCGGGTTGAGCTCGCAGATGCCTGGTGGCACTTGCTTGTATCGCACATCGATACCAGCATAGCCAGTCTTCTTGATGAGATCTGTAGGCGGTGCCACGAATTGGGCAAGTGTCGAGGCCGCAAGGGCACTCAGAGTGAGGCAAAGAGACCTGGTTGGTACGAGACGTTAGCTAAAAGTTCGAACTTCTTTTCCAATAGCTTAATGACAGCTTGAATGTCGAGGGGACGCGAATGCTGTTAAGATTACATAGAATTTTCGCTCATTTTGATCTCTCAAGGCTATGGTCAACGAACAATAGCGATGTCTTCAATGCTATATGCAATTGAGGCACGCTGAGGCTATTTCTAAGGAAAGAGCCTCTGAAGCCCACCAAAGATGGAAAGGCCAATACATCTTGAACATGCTCGTTCACCAGAACTTCCCCCAGACGCAGACACAGAGTAATATCAAATTAAGACACCATACCTTGACCAATTCATCTTCGACGAGTCTCAATGGGACATCCACTGACTCCAGAAATTTTCTAGAGCTCCCCGCAGAGCTCCGTTTTGTAGCAAACAGCTATCCCCCTTGCTCGTGTGCCCATCTACCGGCTCCTACGCTATGGTATCATCGCACATAATGGACGACGATATTTCAAGGAACTCCCCGACCATCGATGGCACGGGGCGGCCGCGCCGTCTTCCCTTGCAGACATCGTCCCAAGCTCTTAGCCTCAATAGGCATCTCCATCGCGAAAACACTGCAAGATACACCATATCGCGTGTTTGCGGGGCGCGATGATAAGATAGCGGCGACAAGAGCGGCCGGTGCGAAGGAGCGGATTCCTGGTTGAAGGATACGGAAGGCGTTGAAACGAACTGCGGGCCTTAACTGATCTACGGCATTGTGGAAGGCGCGGAAGGCAGAGGTAAAGGTCAGGTCGCACTTGCTTGCCTGGGCCTGGGAGTTCATGCAAAAGGTGGCAGGGAGGATGATTGACGTAGGGTTGCTGCGGAGTTTATCAAAACTTCCTGCCTGCAGCTGCTTGATGGAGGTTAGCGCGCTGCGCGGAGTGAGACGCTTAAGTTACACAAGAGTTGTATTAGTCGACGAACTCATTACTACATTCAGGACGAGAGTAAAATACAGAGACGATAGCGATATATTACCCCAGACATGCAAGAAGAGCGCCGCGGAAGGTCACCTTCGAGTCCTCTGCTCGAAGATTCCAAAACCCTACGAGCTTAGGATTCATCCGTTGATTACAGATTATCACGACTCGTCCGAAATTCCTGCAATAATTTGTTCAGGTCTCCACGATTCTTTCGCCTCCATATCGCAACTTCCCCAGACGTTACCTTTGCGCCTCGTGTCAACAATGTCCGAATCACTCTGGCGTACTTGCTCGGGATCTCCCTGGATACACCCTCATGGTGCTCCGCCCAATACCCAGACAGGGCCTCAAACAGCGGGCTTTGCCCGCGTTCTCCCGTTCTCCCGCTTGCGCTTGTGGTATTAACGTCGAGGTCTGGTCTTTCCTGAAGAGCGATGTCCAGGACTTCTGCATATCCCCAGAAAGAGAGCGTCTGCACCAAATTGCCGAAATGTCCGAATGCCTTGTCCATTAATGCGCCATGCCTTAAGAGAAGCCGGAAAACTTCTGCGTTGTTGGAACTGGCAGCGGCCATCAAAGCACATTTGCCTCCCAAACCGAAACCAGACAACTCAACTCTGTTGACATTTGCTCCATGTTCGAGGAGGAGGCTGATCATAGCCGAATGTCCCCTGATAATCGCGTGCTTAAGAGGACTGTCGTAATCAGAGCCGGAGTGATTAACATTGGCCCCGGCGCGAAGTAAAACTTTAGCAGCCTTAATAGAGTTCTTTTCCACAGTCTTCTGTAGAACACGATCCAGCTTTCCAGAAAACTTGCCAAGGTCAGCTCCGACTTCAAGAAGGTATACGGCGGCATCGAGCTGATCCCTTCTAATGGCAACATCCAACGGTCTCTCACGAGCAGTTTCTCCATTTATCCTAGCTCCTGACTCTAATAATGTCTGAATGACCGCAACGCGATTGTGTGCTGCCGCAACTACAAGTGTCGTGCTGTTCGGCTCTCCCACCATGGATTGCGAATAGCTAGCTTCTACGTCTGCTCCATTCTTTATCAACATTTCCACTGTTTCGGCTTCACCGGCGGCGGCGGCAGCTTTCAAAGGATTCGTCTTGGAATAGTAAAAGCTAGAGCCATTGATGTCGGCACCAGACTCAATCATGGAAGCGACGATGCTCAGCTGACCTTGATGAGCTGCAGTCTCGAAAGCACGGTTCGTATAATTTTGCATGTAGCTCATCTTGAATTCTCGGCTCGCTCAAGGAGTAACCCCAAAGCACTCACCCGACCCAGTCTAATAGCCAACATTATTAACGTCCAGTCACAAGCAATGTTCATGTTCAAGCATCGTTGCAGAAGATCAAGGCGGTCCTCTTCGACCGCAAGTTGTATGGCGCATGTTTCCAACTGAGAGCAAAGACCCCGGCATAAGCTCCGTATAAGGTAGTCACTGTAGTCCTCCCCGAGAGAAGGAAAGGGTAAGTCGGGAGCCAAATGCTCTTGGACGATTTTCAGAATTGCTTCCGGACTGTAAATTGGTTCCATCTTCCCAGTCCGGTAATTCTTTTCTTGTTGAGAGTAGCATCCGCACCGATCCTTGCCGGTCTTGAAAGGAGTCTGTTCCGCTGTTGCTTCGTCTGTTGCTGGTTTTTCATGTATCTCTTCACTGTAAAGGTACTGCTCGAGTTCAGATAGGTCCTCCAACTGGATTTTCTCGCCGGTGACTTTGGATTGTTGCGTCCGGATGTTCTCATTTTGGTCATCCGCCCGGCACGTCTTCTTCGTAAGCTCCCGAGGCTGCGAGACTCCCTGAGGCTGCGATGAGATCTCCAGAGGGTGCGATGAGACCTCTTGAGGTTGCGATGGGACTTCTTGCGATGGGATATCCTGTGATGTGACTTCCTGCGATGAGGCTTCCTGAGATTGCAATGCGACCTCTTGGGGCTGTGATGGAACACTGCCTTTCCAACACGTGTCCTTCGTCTCTTTCTTAGACCGCAACCCAACGAGACAAGTAGTGATCTGTGGTATAGTTTTGAATAAGGCCAACTGTGATGGCTCCAAGCCAGCTCGGTGCTGTATGCACAGTGTGATTGCGACGCCACCAAAAGCACCGAGAAAGAACTTTGACCACCCAGAGGAAAAGAGATCTGCCATGGCAATAGCTGTGCAGCCGGATTTAGTCCCGTAACTGAAAGATCGAAAGAATATACAGCAAAATAAAATTGAAGCAGCTGAGAAGTTGCAGGAGGACCACAAAAGTAGAACTACAAGGCTGCTCGTATAAAGAAGTTGTGACGAGCTTCACGTTTCATATGCTGGCAGTGGCTTGCTGTGCCGCACCCTTTTTTCTCCACCACGACCCTCGTCGGCGACCGTAAAATTCTCAGTGCAGGATACATAATTAAATCGGCTGATACCGAGCTCTATTTTCGCAGTTAATTGTCTGATTTGCAGATTGCATGGTGTTCTTCTCAATGCGAGCTGCGAGGGAGTCGAAATTCAGGAAAATACCTAGGTGGCTCGTCTTGAATGTCTTCAAAAGTGGCACCATATGCGCTATCGTAACAAATGCTCGTGGACGGAAAACGCTCTGATATTCTCCGGAACAATGCAACTCGCTTACTCTAGGCAGCTCCAGATCATCATCTTCCCTGGTCTCGTGGTATCATGAAGCAGAGGAAAGAAGGTATAATCCCAGATCGTATCAACAGCTCACTCTGGTGGTATGTACGGAGTCACCAGCATTTCAGAGAACTTTTCCAGCTTCTCTTTCCCCCTAACCTCCTCCACCAACAGTGGCATCTTGACCACATTGAAATCCTCGTACAGCTCGCTGATCTGCTCGAGATATTTCTTCTGCATCTTCCGACGCGCATTACACTGCTCACATGGATTGGTTTTCGAGGGGAAGAGCAGCTGGTTCACCACGATGGAATGTGTGTCGATTTCATAGTTGGACAGTTCCTGGATCATGCGCTCGGTTTCGTAAAGGGATAGGAACTCTGCTATGCAGACGCACACGAAGGTGGTCTTGTCCGCATCCTTGAATTGTCCGTTGACCTCCGCAATCGTCTCGCGCAGCGACTCCATTTTCGCAATGATGTCGTCGAGTTGTTGTCCGCCTGGTAGACCACCACGAGCGCCGATCAAGGAATTCAGCATCGGCCCGAACTGAGTCGATAATTGAGAAAGCTTTGAAAGAGCTTTCTCCATTACCGTAGGAAATTGGAGGAATCGAAGGGTGTGACCGGTGGGTGCTGTATCGAAGATGATGACCTCGTAATCCAGCGATTTGACCTGCTTCAAGACTTCGGCGAACGACATGGCCTCGTCCACGCCGGGGATCTATCCAGAAAGCGCGTTAGACATATTATCATTCAGATGCTGGAAGTGGCTTCTTACGCTGAATGCTAAATCCTGCATCATACTTCCCATGCCACCCAACTGATTCATTTGATTCATGGCGTCGTCCACGCCCTCTCCTCCGGCAGCTAGTAGATCTTGTATGCTTCCATTTGGATCTATCTCCATCGCACTGAGGTTCGTGAAGCCTTCCACCAGCCGCGCATCCTTTCCGAACTTCTGGTTGAAGGCGTCGCTAAGGTTGTGCGCCGGGTCGGTGGATATTAGGAGGACGGATTTGCGGTGCTTTGCGAGCTGTATAGCGAGCGAACATGAAGTCGTGGTCTTGCCCACGCCACCTTTGCCGCCAACAAAAATCCATCGGAGTGTCTTCTGGTCGAGGACGGACTGGAGAGTGGGCTCCATGGCGTCGTCGCCATCAACTGCCATTGCGGCACTCATGATTCCGCGCTTAAATGCCGACAGCAAAGAGAGAACACTGTCCAGACGGGGAATTAGAGAAGTCTTTCAAAAAGACAGAGTGATTGGTATGCCGAGGGAAAGGAGGATGCAGAGTGGTATGGAAATTGGCCACGATTTAAGCTCTCTTGTAACCGATCGTCATAGACTTGGCCCGTGCTCTGCTCTATATCGGAGCTGCAGCCTGCAGAAAGCTCCAGAACATGCAATCGCATTTCACCCCACATACGAAATTCTCAAATGGGATTTTTCGTCAGTGCCATCACAGTGAGCGATGTACGATGACTTCATCTGAAGATTCGGCATCGACTTCAGTCTCCGAGGAAGAGCGACTGGAGCTCTCTCTGAAAAATAGGCTTCGTAGGTTCGAAACGCTCATATACAGCAATATCACGCGTTAATTTACCACCGGACGCGTTTATAACAGGCAACTTGGCTGACATTTCTCGATATGAAATGGAAGATATTTTGGGAGAGGGCAGTAAGTCGCGTTCAATTCATCCTTCTTACCACATGGCTAACTAGGACTCTAAGCATACGGAGCAGTCTTTCGCGCTGTATCTCACGAGAGTAGAACAGTCGTCGCCTTGAAACAGATGCGTATCGCAGAAGCTCCACAGCAAGATGATACGAGCACAGCTCTTCGGGAACTCTCGATCCTCCGGACCATGAAACACGAGAACATAGTTAAAGTCACTGAGGTTGCTGCAAGTCCCAAAGAGCCAGAAGATATTTACATGGTTATGGAATACTGCGAGAAGGACTTGGCTAGTCTCGTTGACGATGACGGAGTCTCATTTGATCTAGGGCAGGTCAAATGTATTGCACGCCAGCTCCTCCAGGGCATCGAATATCTGCATAGCAACAATATCATTCATCGAGATATCACCATGCAAAACCTCCTGCTTACAGCTGACGGTACGCTGAAAATTGGTGATTTTGGAACGGCTTGCGAGTTTTCGGGACGGCCGATGACGCCTAGACCAACGACGATTTGGTATCGAGCACCAGAACTGCTACTTTATACGGAGAATTACGATCCATCAGTCGATACTTGGTCCGCCGGGCTCGTGATCGGAGAGATAATACTTGGGAGATCAGTTGTCGAAGGCGAATCAGACCTGGATCTCTTGATAGAATGCGTCAAACTGTTGGGTACTCCTTCGTTGGATGATCTTGACGCATTAGAGCACATGGGGTGTCCGGAATTACGTCGCTGGAAGGACAGTTATCTCGCAAAAGGACAGCAAGATGACACGGAACGTCGACTCACAGAGAAGTCCAGTGACCTTACAGTGAAGTTCTTGCAGTGTTGCTGGCGCTGGAACCCGAGCTCCCGATTAACGGCTGCTGAGGCATTGGGGGAGGGCAGAGGCAGATCTGCTGAGCTTGCACAGGCATGGTGGAATGAGAGCCCACTGTCTGCGGATAAAACGATGCTCTTGAACATCCCAGAACCCGCAACAGGATTCCGCTCTGCTGGATACCTCTAACGGAATATGGATATCGCAGGAAAGTTGAAGAAACGCATCCAAAAAAAACAAAAAACCGCCCTGACGTCAACTTGCCGTCGCCTCTTAGCCAGCCCTCACCAGATATGGGACATTGAAGCTTGAGTTCCATGGTTGGCATGTTCCCGCCCCAATCACGAATCTCTGGCTGACATGAGTGCTTTCAACTTGGGGATCAGATCGGCAGGACGCATATACAGGCTTCTTAGAGTCAAGCGCCGACGCATATAAGAATGATTACGGCCGGTATCTTTATTGGGTATAAGGTAGATGCCAGATGAAATCATTCTTAAGGCCTGGCTAGGGTGCTGGATCAATGTCCTAAGTAGGTAAAATGCGAAATTTAGAAGTTCACAAAGTATCGCACGTATGAATCTGCTTCAAGTGCAATCTGTATATGTATTGGCAGGCCAATCAAGACCTGCAGCTTCAAACAAGTTTCAAGAGCCTCAACGACTGCAGGGGGCCGCGTTCAAGATGGGCTTCGAAACGGGCCGAGAGCAGGCACAGAAGCTTAAAGCTTTGCCGCTGGCTGTGCCTTCCCCATGCTGACGCTCGGCTCCACTCAACGCTCTTCTGTGCTTCAGCAATCGCTGTACGCCGGGATGTCGCAGTGCACCGCGTACAGATGAAAATGACTGGCTCAAAACGCAGACATCGGGCATGGTGCGGCCGCAGGATCGGCAAGACTTACATTCAGACGCCATGCTCCTGCATCTTAGCGTGAAACAATGCACGATGATTCACCAGCGGTGTACTGCCTGTGGGGAAGATCGAAACATGTATCCATCTATTCGGCGGGTACGAGATGGAAAATGGGGCATGCACTTATCCTCCTGAGCAAGCGTTCGGCACCTTTGGGAGCTGGAGTCCGAAATGATATGTAAGTGACAGCTTGCATGCTTTTCACCCAGTCTCTACCCCGCTGGGTTTGGAAACAATTCCACATTCTCAGATGATCACATATCTTGCTGGTGTCCCTCTCTCAAGAATCCGTTTTTACACAGGCAAGGAAATCCGGTGGCTGGCAACACGGGGAGAATAGGGCTTTTGCACACATTCACTCTTTGATCCTGCATTCCATTCTATCAACCTCTTGCGGAAGCTCCTCCACAATTCGGACTTGTTCGATCTCTTCAAAATGAATCCTCTCACCTTTGCCCTGGGCGCTTTATGCCTCCTTTTGGCGCCAGTGGAGGCATCGTTTGAAGTCATGGAATCACTAAGGACAGTCCCTGATGCCTGGCACCAAGTCGGAGAACCCAGCTCAAGTAGGAGGCTTTTCTTGCGCATTGCGATGCAACAGCCAAATCCAGGTCTATTTCAGCAGACAATCTATGAGGTCTCTGATCCGTCACACGCGAGATATGGACAACACCTCACCAGAGACGAGCTGAAGGCACTTACCAAACCAAACCAAGAGGCATCCGACGCTGTAATTGCCTGGTTGAAGGATTCAGGCATCCCGGAAATGGATATCGAGGACGATGGAGACTGGATCAACTTCGTGGCAAACGTATCTAAAGCAGAAGGGATGCTAGATACGCAATTCCATATCTACCAGAGCTCGATACGACCAATAGAGAAGATTCGCACGCTACAGTACTCGGTCCCGAGTGACCTGCACCAATACATTGACATGATCCAGCCGACAACGAGGTTTGGCCAGATCAGAGCTCAAGTGAGCCATATCATCGACAAGAAGATCATTGGTGAGGCTGGCAAAGTAACGGCCGTGAACGTTACCTGCAATAAAACGATTACACCATCCTGCCTCCGAGAGCTTTACAATATCGACTTCACACCGGATCGGACTACAGCAGGATTCATCGGGATCAATGGCTTCCTGAACCAGTATGCCAGGTACGCGGACTTGAAGAAATTCGCGCCGGAGTATGCTCCATGGGTCAAGAATGCGTCATTCGACTGGACATCTGTCAACGGTGGCATTCTCAATCAGACGTCTACCGATGATGCCGGCGAGGCGGACCTCGACATTGAGTACACCACGTCACTTACCTACCCCATGCGCAACAACTTCTATAGCACTGCTGGTCTGGGGGAACTCGTGCCGGATCTGGACCAGCCGAAGCTCGACCAGAACGAGCCATATCTGGAGTTTTTCACGTACCTTACGAATCTGCCTGATGAACAGCTCCCCCACACTTTATCAACGTCATATGGCGAGGATGAGCAGAGCGTTCCAGCAAACTACAGCAAGAAAGTCTGCGACATGATTGGCGGCCTTGGTGCTCGTGGCGTCAGCATCATCTTCTCCAGCGGCGACACAGGCGTAGGAAGCGCGTGCCAGACGAACGATGGCAAAAACACGACGCGTTTCAATCCCATCTTCCCAGCCGCATGTCCCTACGTTACAAGTGTCGGCGGAACTACTGAAATTAATCCTGAGCGTGCAGTGGATTTCTCGGGGGGTGGCTTCAGTGATCGATTCCCTATCCCAGACTATCAAGCTGCCGCTGTGAAGAAGTACTTGGGCATCTTGGGTACGAAATGGAATGGGCTGTACAACCCTCAAGGTCGTGGTTTCCCGGACCTTGCGGCGCAGTCGATTGCATTTCGAATCATCACCCAAGGACTCGACGAAGAAACTAGTGGCACTTCAGCATCGACTCCGACAGTGGCTGGTATTGTCGCTCTTCTGAATGCTGCACGCAAAGAGAAGGGTATGCCGACTCTTGGCTTCCTGAATCCGTGGCTGTACAGCACTGGCGTGTCTGGACTGAACGACATCGTTGACGGAGGCAGTACTGGATGTACGGGTATTGATCATTTCACTGGGGGGCCGACACCGAAGGTACCGTTCGCCAGCTGGAATGCAACTGAAGGCTGGGATCCAGTTACGGGATTGGGAACCCCAGATTTCGCGAAGCTACTCAGTTTGTCGATGAGCAATGGTTCCTCGACTAGTTCGAAGAGCCTGTACTCGTCGCGCTCGATGAGGTGGAGAGAGAGGTAGGAACGCATTCACATGCAGTAGAGATAGGTTCCCAGTTACGGTCTAGTAACTCTTGAAGGATTGCTTTAAAGGTTCCGATTGAAAGGTTCCTAGCGTGCCACGAGCGCGGAAGACATGTATATCAAGTACATGCATGTAGCTTTCGTCTAAAGTTACATGATAATGATTTAATGCCATGAAGACACTTACATACCTAACATTTCGTGATTCGTAGAGTAGGAATTTCAACAAACTGAAATGCTTCTGTTACGCACATGCTGTCCTGTATTCAACACCTCTCTAGCCTCATTAAACCGTTATTAAGCAAAGAGTTGCGCACGGGCAGGTCTCATATGTAAATAACCGTAATTTTTAACTTTCGATGCAGCACTCTGATTCGTCGCGCAAGTGCCGGTTCCTGCGCAGTCCGAAATAAACTGGAATATTTACGACCAACCCCCCGGCTTTCCCTTCACTTTCCTCTTCAAGGATAGACCTTGCATTATCACGACTCAAGCTTAATCTCTCGTCGGCCGCCGCCTTCATCTATACAGCTTCCTTCCAGGGCTTACTCTCGCGCGCTCTGCACGCTGCCGCCGTACAGAGTGCATGGACTCGCGCGAATCGTCCAATTGAGCCGGACAAATGACCAAAGAGTTGTCAAGATGACGGTGGTATCGTTCGACAATCCGGATCTGTTCATGGACAATCTACGCGACCGGTTCATGCAAGGAAGGTGGATATGTTCACCTCGACCATCATCCATGGAGATCACGATGGATAGGTGGAGACGGCCGTCCTTCCTCCTCCGTGTCCACCATGCAGAAGCGACGCAATTGATCGTTTCGCTCCCACGGACCACGCGCTCTATGCTGCCCTTATCGTTCTGCTGCGAATGCGAAATGACGCGTTTGGGAGATATGAGCAGCCGCGCTAAAGGAGTTTGCGATCTCTACCAGCTCTGCTAGGCACTTGCCACTTTGGTATAGGTAGATCCAGCATTCCTTGTGTGGGGAGCTTGGAGGAGCTCAAAAAGTTTTTGGAATATCCATTCGTTTCCTTTAAAGCCGCTCGTGTCCCTCTCATTTCCTCGTTTACCTTCGTTTATGGATTCAATTGTCGCCGTTGAGACGCAATGAAGCTATCCTTGACACTCTCGTTGTTCGCGCTCACGAGCATTGCAGCTGCTCGGAGTCCGCAGCATGTAGGGAAGAGGAATCTTCCAGCATACGAGAATCGTGTCCGTAGAAGTTTCCATTCGCCATTGGAAGAGCAAAAGAAGGCCAAGCGGCAATCGAGTTTGATTCCACAGACGACTAATACCACCAGTAAGCTACATCACGGAATTGCTGGAATTGCTGATTACTGACATTATCCAGAATTCGCTGTCGATGGCACGGCCATTCCGGACGTAGACTTTGACATAGGCGAGTCGTACGCTGGACTGCTTCCAATTTCAAGCGCGGCGAACGCGAGCGAGTTGTACTTTTGGTTCTTTCCGACAGACAACCCAGACGGCAAGGATGATCTGACAATCTGGCTCAACGTGAGAGGCCCAGAACAACGTATTTCAAGGCACTTATTGACCTGCTGTTAGGGTGGACCTGGCTGTTCTTCTCTCGAAGGCCTTTTGCAAGAGAATGGACCGTTCATCTGGCAATACGGCACTTTCAAGCCAGTCAAGAATCCATACACATGGGTTAACCTCACCAACATGGTGTGGGTCGAACAGCCCGTGGGTACCGGCTTTTCGCAAGGCACTACAAGAGAGACGAATGAAGAGGAGGTTGCGGAGCACTTCCTTGGCTTCTTCAAGAACTTCGTCGACACATTCGGCCTGCACGGCAAGACGATCCATATTTCGGGCGAGTCGTACGCTGGTTACTATGTGCCTTATATTGCGGATGCCATGATCAACGCGAAGGACACGACCTACTTCGACATCCACTCTATCATGATTCACGATCCCTCAACTAGTTACAATGCTGTACAGGAGCAGAGTGAGTCACTTCTCCATTTCCGCGCGGATTGGTGTTAATGCTATGCAGTCCCCGTTGTTCCCCTCGTAGATGCCAACAAGAACCTCTTCAATCTGAACGCCACGACATTGGACTATATCCACTCCAAGCACGAGTCCTGCGGTTATGCAGCGTTCCTCGACGAATGGCTCCAATTCCCTCCACCGGGTGTCATGCCCCATCCTCCAGGTCCAACGGAAAACGACACCTCTTGCGATCTCTGGGATTATATCTTGAACGCCGCCTTAGAGACCAACCCGTGCTTCGACATCTACCAGATCGCGACAACCTGTCCGGTCCTCTGGGACGTCCTGGGCTTCCCCGGCAGCTTCGACTACCTGCCCGCTGGTGCGCAGATCTACTTCAACCGCAGCGACGTGCAGAAGGCGATCAACGCTCCGGCGATGGAATGGGAAGAGTGCACGAACGGCGTTCTCGACACCGACACGAGCTTGCAGTCCGGCCTGTCTGTGCTGCCGCATGTGATTGAGAACTTAGATCGCACAATCATCGCACACGGCAACTTGGATTATATTCTCATTGCCAACGGGACGCTGCTCATGATCCAGAATATGACGTTCAATGGCGCCCAGGGCTTCTCATCTGTGCCCAGTGATCCGTTCTTTGTGCCGTATCATTCTGAGCTGAGCGATGGTACACTGGCGGCGGCGGGCGTGATGGGTACCACACATACGGAGAGAGGACTAACGTGGGTAGAGGTAGCGCTGTCGGGACATATGATACCGCAGTATCAGCCGTCTGCATCATACAGGACGGTGGAGTATATGCTGGGTAGGATCGACAGCCTAACAGAGGTTTCAGACTTCACGACGCAGACGGGCGACTTTGGCAATGATGCGTCTTTGTTGTTAGGAAATGGCGGTATAGGATCGGACTTCGGTGGCAATAAGACGAAGAGGATGAACAGGAGAGGGCATTTCTACTGAAGAGTAGCTGAGATAACTCACGATCAATGAAATTCATGTACTCTTAAAGAGTATTTGCATCGTTGAGTATTTACATTGGGCTCACTAGCTCATGAGTTTAAAGCCCTGATACATCCAGGCCTGCCCCGCAATTACATATGCCGTTGAAATACCACAAGTGGCTTGCAATGTCGGTGAAAATCTGTGCTGTATTACCAAGGATGTTGTTGACCCCCTGGAGCATCTGCACATTGCTTGCTGATACGGGTAACAGGTTTCCAGTGTTGATGTAGTACTCTGGCCCTACGTGCTGGAATCCCATTGCAGACAGTGGCAAATGTGGAACAGGATCATTCGTGTGCGTCACACGGTAGTTTCCGCCAGCTTGGGCGGTGACGAAGTTGGCAAAGGCCGGATTCCCCACGCGTGGCGAGCCGTATGTATACTGCACCACGTGAGAAAATATTACTGTTATGAAGTGAGGATGGCATACCAGAGCGACGTTGTATCCCGCTTTGCGGAGTTCGGCAGCGCAGAGCGTCGCTATTGCAGCTCCAAGGCTGTGCCCCGTAACGACCAGTGAGCATTTGTTAGCATCTGCTGCGGATTTCGCAGCAGCTAAAATGTTGGATCTGATTTCATTCCAGGATTGCAAAAATCCACGATGGACTTTGCAGCCGGTGCAGATATCCGTGTTGTCGAGTGGGAAATTCACGTCGGTAACGAAATTTGCTAAAGAGCGGCTGCCTCGGAAGGAGACAACGGTGACCTTGTTTGTCTCGTCGTAGGCTACGAAGCCTGTTGTGTCTGTGTCCGGGGTACTGTGTCGTACGATTAGTAAAGTCACATTCCAACAATGATCACGGGGCTTCTCCGGCTGGGGCGAAGTTAGCCATTCGCGAATTGAGGACTCACTTTTCGAACTCGTCCGTCGACATAGCCTTCGCAGATTGCACCAGTGGACAGTTCTTTGCCGGGCAAGTGATCTGTGTGTTGGATGCATCGTTGTTGTTCGGACAATACGCAGCGGCCGAATATTGCTCGTAGAGATTGAGGCTATTGAACATCGACGCCGCGACGGCTAATAAGAATATTTAGTCAGTCGATGTCTTTGGGGGGCATTACAAGCGGAAAATGGAGCATTAGCCTACATCGCACTTCTATGGTCGCCGCGTAAACAGCTGGGAATGAAGTAGAAAGTAATGAGAGAAGGACAAACTTAGGGAAGGACAGCATCTTGACGGTGATGGAGAGAACGACGCGAGTAACGCAGAGGACGATGTAGAGAAAACTCAGGTAAATAAACGAAAGGCAGCACGGAGCAAGGACCCTCTCGGTGATCGAGAGACTTGAGGAGGTGTTACACGGGCACACCGGACAAGCACGATACTGTGCACTGCCTGTGCGACCCGCTTCCCCACTCCGCCATCATTCGTAGAAGGCCAAAGGGATTTGGAAGAGTTCATTGAAGCTTCTGCAACTTTCATGAGGTTACGCAGGATCGCGGGATGAAGCACGAGGTCGTGATAGACAGAAGTGCAATTGGCAGTTCTCATTGGCAGAGACATGATATGACGGGCGGTTAGGCGCTCCGCGCCGCATTCTTTAGCGACAGCAACCGCAAGGAATCTAATGGCTCGGATTGGGTCCATATGTTCAGACTCGTTTCGCACTGTTTGGCCAAGGGTCTCTGATGGTGTGTCTGGTGGACAGCACATTCGTCGGTGATGATCTTGATTTGGAGGCTATCAGGCCACAGACCCTGCAGAGAACAGAGCGGATTCACCTCGGTACCAGAAAGTCTGTGGATCAATTTAGCAGGAGATTTATCGTCCGCATTAGCTCGCATTAGCACGAGGCCATACTCCTTGGTGAGTGAAATGGGAAGCCAACGAAGATGAAAGTCGAAGCTTGGAGAGGGAAAAGGGTCCAGCTGAGGGAAAAAGCGGGTCATTGCAGGGGTTGCGAAATGTGGCGCACGTGAAAGCGCGATACCTCAATTAACGCGCTCTTACGCGTTTCCAACCCAATATTCCGCGACATCTAATTATGAACGTGTCTCTGTTGGAATGGATACACCGAAATACCGTCCGGCGAAAGTCGTAGGCTTCACTCTTCGTGACACGTCTACGGTTCTGCTAGACGACGAGCTCTGTAAATCTAACCATGTCCTCCATAATGCGGTCCTTCCACTGACGCTGTGCCAGACCCTCAAGCAATCTCCTTCCTCTCGAGCCTCCTCCATTCTGGCGGCTCCCAAAATCGGCAATGGTCTACTGAGGCATATACGCCCTGTGCACGGCAGCTTGTTCTGCTCTCTACCATTGTGGTTCACCCACTTTTCACCAACCGAGCCTCGAACGCAGAGCGATCAGAAGCTTCGAATTCTACATTGCACCTTCTCTACGATATCACAAAAGTAGTGGGACCAGTGAATGCAGGGTTTGCCGCTGCATTCGACTTTTCGTCGCACAGGGCTTTGCGAACTCACACCAGGAAGAGAGCCGCTCCTCTCGATAGTGATTCGGACGACAGTGACGAGCTTCGTGACCGGAACCTCGAGTCAAAATACGCCAGGTCCGAATCTGTGTGGATGCAAGCGGATGATCTCTGGCATATTGTGGGATGGTCATTCAACTGTTCAATCAAATATAAGAAAAGATGGGAGCGATGGGCCTTGTGGTTGGAGTTCATTGTCTCAGCGATCGAAGCTGATTGGAAAGAACGTGTCCATCATGCGAAAGAAACCGTCGAGTTTGGTCCTAGCGCTGCTAGAGGCCTCCTACGGGGTTCCATGATCTTTCAGTATGTGGGTGGGAATGAGGGGCGAAACCGCCAAAGGCGAATCATGCGAGCCATTCTTGCCGACGGACAACAGAAGTCATTAAACGAGTTTCCAGAAATATGGAATAACGAGACAAAAGAACGGAAAAGTAAAAAAGACCAGCTGGACAAACCATCGAAGAAGATTAACCTAGACGAAGGCGAGTTTGGCGACTACGACATTGACGATGACGAGGATGAGTTAATGGAGGATGGTGATGAAGATGGCGAGGGTGATGTCACGATCACACCAGACTCAGAGGATTCCGAATCCAAAAAGATCCGCGCAGAAGCGCCCGATCCATTTCAATTGGGCACTGCGAAACTCGGAGGCGTTACTGCTGTGTCTCTTCGACTTCGGCTCCTCGCATTGCTTTTGAAGCTATCTTGTGACCTTCCGCGCGATTTTACCAACAACGCAGAGGAGTTTCTTGACTTATACACGGAGTTCCTGCGGCCACTGCCTCTGCCGCATTTCTGCGCTCTCTCAACCAATCCTTATATTGACGCAGCAAATCATGTCTGTCTCTTAGTCAATCATCTTATCCCTCTTACCGCTGTATCTCCTCCGAAGGACCTGTTCAACATTACTCAGCAAGACTTGGTTCGCGACTTCATACCTCGCGCTGCGAACGCTTACAGCAACGTTGACAACGCCAAAGTGTCTGTTGTGCTCGAATGCCTCTTCGTGAGCATGCTGGATCATTTTGGCATAGAACCTACCGAGGAATTTGGTTCAGCGGTCGAGGAGGGCATTCGGGCGAGAAAAGCCAGAGCGATCGGTGATGCGAGAAAGAAGGACAAAGGAACGTCTGGTGACGAGAAAAATGCGAGAAAGGAGCTGGACTTCAGCTCCGAAAGACTGATGACCTTACTGGAGATGATCGAGGAAGGTTAGTCGATATTCTCATGAATCTCTGAGCTTCGTCTAATTTTCGTTTCTCGGCATATTTTCTTTCATATTTTCTATTTCTATTACATCTCGACAGTACTATTATCGGATTTAACCTAGATTTCTGATAGATCTATAGAACGCGGAATCATGCGCAATCGAGTTGTGCACATCGAACCACCCTCCTCGCCGTTGTCCGAACTGTCTGCAACGCCGTCTGATGCCGACATAGAGGACACAGAGGATACATGACGCGGCTGCTCGCCTGGCCACTCAGGTGTCTTGACAACACCAGTCTGTGAGCAGCTCGAAATTGCATCCGAGGAAACATCTCTTGTCTGATTGAGGACATTGCGCCCCTCAGGGCTATCGTGTCTATGTGCTGTGCTCTAGAATGGCTTGCTCATTTGCGCCCAAAGGATGGCGTATCACAGCATATCGAAGAGTCGGAGAAGAGGGGCTAGAGAGAGTGATGTTGCATGGATATGGCTTCATCTCGCGTAAGGGAATTCAGAAACCCATAGTAGCAGCGCTCCATGCTCTTTGTTCGCTAAGGGTACACAATATGTACAGAATGGGAACGGGCTACTACGCTTGCCACCTTACTCTCCACAAAGAGGAGATCTCATGGATATACTCTACAGACAGTCCTCATCTTACAAATAACTATGAGGTAACATAACATGCTCTGAATCACCATAATGGATACTGATGCTGTGCTGACACATTTCGATCGGGGAGCTGTAACCAAGGCTTCCTCTTATCCTCTTTCTCTTTTCTTTCCTCGGACTGCCTCACACGCGTGGCCTCTTCTTTAAGAAGCACGGATATGCCTGTCAGGTGTCAGAATTGAGCTAGAAGAGTGGTCACCAGACAGAACTCACTTGTGTACGGTTTCATCAGCACGTTGACCCTTCCTCTTGCTCTGAACTCAAGTTCCGGTACATATTCTCCTCTACCGACCCATGCTTGGTCGACATAAATCTTTGTTTTGTCCGGCACCTTATGCCGCTTTCCATCCTTAAGCTGTATCTCCGCAGGCCCACCCTCTTCCTCCTTCTGCCCCAACCCCATACCTCTTCTCACCATCGCAACATCTCTCGCATACTCAAGATGCGCCCTCACATGCTGTGCCGCCTTTTTCTTACTGAACCGCATCTGCACCAACGCCTCGTCCACCGTCTTCCCCGCAATCTGCCGTGCCAGCGCTCCCAACTTCTTCAACGACGTCTTGAAAAACGGGCTTTTGCTCAGGCTCTCGCGCTCCGTACGCTTTAGAATTTGCACCTTCGTGAGCCGGCCTCGCCGCCGGATCTCGCGCATCACCATCTTGCGTTCCCACAGCTGGCGGCCCTCCGGATCGGGGTCGAGCGCCATGGCCATGGCGCGAGCGTTGCGGTCCTTCTGGTCTGTTTTATCGAGCTGCGAGTCGGCTTGTGCGGCGGCATCGGTGTCGAAGACGGAGCCTTTGGCAAGGTCGCCGCGTTTGGGCATGCCGAAGGCAGTGTTGTCGGTTGGTTTCTTCTTCAGGTAGGCTTCCAGGAGAGGATTACGCGGCTTCACCTCATCTTTGCCAGACGGGGGCCCAACTTGTTTCTGTTTTACTGGCGAGGACGAGAGGTTGCGATGCTGATTGAGAGGTCGGAAGGGGAGCATTCGAGGAGCTGTTGCACATCCGGAGGCCTTTGGGGCGGCTGGTACATATTAGCCACGAGTTTTACATGCTATTGAGTTTGGCATACCTGGCACTGCCAGCCGCCGTGGTATTCGTTGGAGATTCATGGGGATTGAGCTTTCAATTGGAAGTATCCAACTACATAGCATCCATGGACGGGATGAAAATCCTCGGGCAGCTTCCATTTCAAGGCCGCCAAGCAAGGCACGTGACCACGATTCTATCTCCGCGACCGAGGACTGGCATCCGACTTCATATGTAGGAAGCTTTGGCAGCTGCAAGGGAGACTTTCCCCATACACTTCCAAATCTCAGAGCTCGCTTCGGCTTCTAATTGCTTGTTTGGCTCGTCGGAACTCTTGCTCCAGCGAGCTCTTCGGGAGATGTTCGAGGCGCAGGAAACTTAATCGGGGAGCTAATGTCCAGGGCGGTAGTTATAATGTCAGCCGGGCTGGATGAAGCACCAATAGAGTCTCTATACGGAGTGCTCCGTATGTACTTGTGTATCTAGGATATGTATAGAACTGCCCAAGAAGATCCACAGTTGGCCAAGTTTTCACTTTCGCAAACCTTGACAGAGGCTTGCATCTCTTGGAAGTGATCGAGAAATACGAAGAACAAAGAAGTAGAATGTCCTTACTTGGAGCATGCACCAACCATTCCGTGATCCCCTGCGCTTCGTGTGCCCAGCTTTAAATATAAATAGTCTTGACAGTATAAGGATTGGCTGGGCAGGCTAAGGTGCCGAACAGCCAGAGCTGCCGCTTGACGTCGTCTGTCGAGACCCTGCCGCTGCCCAGACCAAGTGCTTGCGCGCCTCATTTCACTTCACTCCTCCAGAAGCCAGTCTCGAAACTCGGCGATCGTCAGTCGCTAAAGTATCACCTCACCGTTCGGCCTGCTCGACCCAGCTGCTGCCATACCCGTTCAGTCCAGCTGCGCAGAGATCGGCGCTGGGTCAAAGCTGCCCGAGACTTTTCTTTTAACACGCTCAACTTTCGAGCCACACCACCCTCCATGACCGTTAACACTGTCCGCGCAACGCAGACGGCTGGCCCGAATTGACCTTCATCCTCTCTTCCGTCCGCAATGGACATCAACTCCTTGCTTTCGCCGCAGGATTCGCCGGCGAATGAAGCGACTCCTAACACCTCGTCGCCGCACCTCTCGCCCAGCAAGAACTCCACCAGACCGACGGTGCAACAGCGAAAATCTTCTGGTCTCAGCCAAGAGGTCACGCCTGATCAGATTACCTCCCTACCTTCTCCTTCTGCGCAATACTTCCCTCGAACGACGCAGCAACCGGTTCCCTTGCGATCACCCCACGCACAAACACAATTTTCTCATGGACAAGCTTTAACCTCTCTCCAAATTCAAGCAGCAGCTGGATACGCTGCACAGCACGCAGATATTGTAAGAGCTGGCCAAACACCATTTGTGCGTCCATCATCTGGGGAGATAAGCACACCTGGGTCGGAGAGTCGAAGCCCACTAGAATCCCGCTCTCCTCTACTCCAACACACAAACACACAACCACCGCTCTCTAGGAACACGTCTACCCCGCAGATGGACACGCTGGCAGGTACGGCACGCGCTCAATATTTTGTTGTGATGACGTAACAACTAACGCGCTATATTTTACAATTTAGATCTTGCTGCCATGCAACACCAACAACATTCTGCACGTCAAACAGCCGGCACTCTGCACTCACCATCAATCACCGCTGCGCAGGTTGCCGCCGCTCAGATGGCTACTGCAACAAGGTATGCTCACTTTGTAAAGATAAATTTGCAAAGTTTGGTTACGCTCACTGGTATATTAGCTCCAACTCTCCAAGTTACTCACCAACAACGGGCATTCGGCCCATGGCGTCTCGAAACGCGACTGACCAGAGCGCGACTAGAATTCGCTCGCCTCCACGGCAATATTCGACATTGGCACTCTCTGAAGAAGACGTTGAACAACTCAACAAGACGTCTGCCACCATTCATGACAACACGGTGAACTATGGGGCCCACACTCAACTTATCAAGCTACTTCACAAGGGATTTCTGAATCACGTGCGCCCAGAAGGTCCAGATGCGGATTACGTAGCAGATGCTCACACCTATGAGCTCTTGGCGGACCTGAGGAAGGCTCGCGAAGACATGGATGCCATCTATCCCCTCGGTGAAGATCTTTGGTGCGAGTGGATCAATGATGAGAAGGGCTTGGCAAGGATCATGGAGGAGCGCAGCAGCGTCGTGGATCTCTGCATCAGAGCAACGAGCGACGAGCCAAGTAGTGTCAAGCTCTGGCGTCTCTATGGCGACTACGTGTACTTGCTGTACGCAACGGCTCACTCTCTCCCCGATGGAGAGCAGAACTGGTCTGACGAGGAGCGCATGATTGCCAAGGAACGTTTCCCTTGGACAACCGTGAGCCGCGTTTGGGAAGAAGGCGTGTTGAAGACCCAATGGCGATTGAATGACAGTAACATGGTCTGGGATCGATACATCGAGATCCTTACTTCCGAACATGAGAGGGGAAACCCGAACGTCACGTATCGAGAACATCTACAGGAACTCTATACTACTCGCCTCACACAGCCTCATGCAACATGGGAGAAGACCTTCTCGAACTTCTCAACATTCATCTCGAAGACAGCCAACCAGGAGCAGTGGGAGGCTATCATGGAGAGCACACAAAAGCGTGCATCTTCCGCTAAGCAACAGTGGCAAATTAGGGACCCGTTTGAGATCAAGATCAGCACTTGCCAGGACAATCCCAATGCTCGTGATGATGAGTGGCAAGCATATAGCGAATATTTGGATTGGGAAGTCAAAAAGAAGGGCATCTTCAGCGGTCACCTCATCGTCGGCCTCTTCGAGCGTGCCATCACGCGATTCTTTGCGGAGGCAACTTTGTGGGAGGACTACGTGTCATACCTTCTCGAGCACAATGCCACCCCTCAAGAGGTAATTGCGGTGTTGGAGCGTGCGACAAGGCACTGCCCATGGTCTGGTACCCTTTGGAGCCATCGACTGCTGGAGCTCGAAAAAGACCACAGGGGTTTCGACGAAATCGAACAAGTCAAACACAAGGCCACGAGGACTGGCATTCTTGAGCTCGCTAGCATCGAGGAATTGCTCAAAGTGTATAATACCTGGTGCGGCTTTCTTCGACGTCGAGCTTTCGAGCACGAGACCAACAGTGAGGACAACTATGATATCGCCGAAATGGGCATACGCGCCGCCCTCGAACACGTCGAAGAGGTTGGAGAGCAGCTTTACGGCAAGGACAAGTTCTCCGGCGACCCGCAGTATCGTCTAGAGCGGATTCACATCAAGTTCCTCATGCAAGGCGGCGATAATGACGCAGCACGAGCAATCTGGAAGACTCTGATCGATCGCCACAGGGACAGCTATGACTTTTGGTACCGTTGGTACATTTGGGAGATGATGGTTTGGGCAAAGACTACCACGGGAACATCGCATCAATTGATGATCCAGGCGCCAATTCAGGCGACCAGTATCTTAAAGGAAGCCCTAAAGCACGTCGACACGATGGACTTCCCCGAGCAGCTCGTTGTCGTGCTCACTCATCACTGTGAGCAGCACGAAGCAGTGCACGAGATCCAAAACGCGTATATCCTGATCAGGGAGTTGACCAAGAAGATTCAAAAGCGACGCGAGCAAGAAACGGCATATTATCAGCAGCAAGAAGCTGCTGGCGCCGCGGAGCAAACAGCTGGAGCTGCTGATGATGCTGATGTAACGATGGCCAATGCGACAACCACAGCGCATACGTCAGCAGGAAAGCGGAAGTTTTCGACGGGCCCTGACCACGAAACATCGAAGAAGATCAGAATAGAGGCAGGCCAAGAGCAGATAGAAGACGACGCCATCGATGACCAATCTAGCCAGCGTGCGCGCGATCGCGAGAATACCATGATCATCGCCACTCGCCTGCCTCACAATTCGACTAGCAACGATGTTCGAAAGTTCTTCTCCGGTTTTGGTGAGGTTGTCAGCATCGAGCTGATAGAAGACAATGAGGACGGAACCATGATCGCACTAGTTGAATTCGAAACTAAAAGCGAAGCGGAATATGCTGTAGTAAATGGAACGGTGAAGGAGTTCCTAGGCGAGAATATTCAGATCGAAGATGCTACCGGCTCGACGCTGTGGGTCACAAACTATCCACCGTCCTTCCATAACGAGGAGAAGATCAAGGGCCTCTTTGGACAGCAGGTGAGTATCCAAAAGGCATATCCCCACCCTGTGAGGAGCAGTAATAATCTCATCTAGGGCTGGAAGGTTCTGAAAGTTCGGCTCCCATCACTCAAGTACAACAAGAACCGCCGATTCTGCTACGCCCAATTCCGCAATCGTGAGACAGCACAGACCGCTGTAAAAGAGACAGATGGCACGAAGCCGCCGAGTGTAGGCGACTGGGACAAGAATCTTGTTGTTAAGGTTTCGGATCCGAATGACGCGCTTCCACGTAACAGATCTATTTACGAGGGCCGCGAACTCTACGTCCATAACCTCAACTTCTCCATGACCGAAGACGACCTGAGAAAGCTCTTTGCTGAATTTGGCAAGGTCGAGAGCGCGAGGATCCCCGCCAAGAGGACGAATACAGGATGGACTAAAAATAAGAGCAGGGGATACGGCTTTGTCGTCTTTGAGAAGCCCGAGGAAGCACAGGAGGCAATCGAAGTACTGAATGAGACAGAGTGCATGGGAAGGACCATCAAGGTCGAGATAGCGAGTGAGGGCAATCGAAAGAGGTGGGCGAGTAGTGTTCCCCCTGCCGCACCCGCCACTGCCACCGACACGAATGGCCACGATGACCAGGACAATGAGGACGTACACATGAACGGCACCGAGGACAAGCCTGCCGCCGAGTTTGAGTACAGCAGGGAAACCTACCGTACGGTCGCCGAGCGCCAGCTCTTCCTCATCAACATCCCCGACACCGTGAACGACGCGACTCTCCGTGAGTGGCTCGAGAAGTGGGGCACTATAAAGGTACTCACCTTGCGCCCGGACCATCGCGGCGCCCGCGTCGAGTACAACAGCGTCTCCGATGCCGGCCGCGCGGAGATGGAGATCCCAGGAGAGCAGAAGCAGTTCGTCGAGGGCCAGGTGGTCAAGGTGGTGGACAAGCCCGAGTTCTGGAAGAGCAAGGCGGAGGTGAAGCAGGACCGGCTGAACGCCCCGGTGGAGAAGAAGGCGAAGGAGAATGGTGGTGGCAGCGGTCGTTCCATGATGCCCGCCACAATCATCCGCCGTCCTGCCCCGCGTGGCGGACGTGGTGTCGGACGTGGCGGTCACCGTGGCGGTCTGGGTGTGCGCCGTTTCGTCGGTGAGAGGAAGGAGGATGCTGGCGAGGCCGGCGGCAAGAGTAACGCGGACTTCCGCGACTTGGTGTTGGGCGGAGGTAAGAAGGAGTGAAGGAGCAGCAGCGGTAGCTGCAGAAGTGTAAGATAGACGAGTAGCATAAGCGTAAGCATAGTAGGCTGCAGCCTACTCAATCAAAGTGATTGAAAGCATCTCCTCCTCAGTACGTCTACCGTGACACATATGTTAAGCCGAGGGTACAATGTACTGCGAGGCAAACAGTCATACACTCTTCAATCAGTACCAGCCATGTACGCCGACGTTGTGAAGTTCTACAGTATGGCATCTAATTTATATTCGATAAAGACTTCATTGGTACTCTCGTAAGTGTAGAAGAGTAAGCATTGCTTGTACTACCGTGTTTCAACCGTCAAGGGACGTCGCTGTATTGCTACTTCATACCCCAGTGCAGGCTCTGCGTGTTGAAGCTGTACAATCTCGAAGAACAGTGGCGAATATACACCAAATCATGTATCCGGAGATGCTCTCGTGAGTGTGGCAGAGCAAACACTACCTCTGCTATGCTTCGCATTCATCAGAGGGCTCGGCCCGCACCCGCATCTGTGGGCATGTGTACCCATATCTCTGGTGCCTGAGTACCAAATGTTAGGTACACTAAAATATAAGTACCCAGAATTAGGTACTTTCGGAACTCAATCTGTTGGACTACGACCTACTTCAATCACACGCGAAAGAAGAAGCCGACTGGACCCACAACTAATCGCTATCCCCACTACCCAACCAATGACTATCCCTATACCCAATGTTAGCTACTTCTGCCCCTGTCTGCGTAGGTACCCGGCGGGATGATGAAAGGCCTACAACATGTCGGACTGTTAAACCGCGCAACCTCTCCAGTTAAGATGAACTATCCTTCTCATGTCTGTACAGTCTCAGTAAACACCAGCTGAGTAATATCATACTATACTTCCATGGATGCTCTCGCTGGCGGAGAAGAGGAAGTTTCGTGGGTTCGAGGCGACGTTCCGACCTGAAGGGACTTTACAGTGCTTGAGGATAACAGAAAATTTGGGAATAACTTTGAAGACACCGAACAGTTGGGCTGTAGAACTACTGAAATCGGTATAGCAAATAGTATTTTCAAAGGTTTACTATTGCTGTATGCACTCTAGCGAATGTAGAACTAAGCTCTCGGTGATAGTATGGCTTGCTTCGAAGCGCAAGAACTACTTGCCCTCAAGCGATGCAGCTTATCTGGCGGCCAGCCAGTTAACATACCCACATAATAGTAATAGAAGGCATAAAGACACCATATGAAAAGCCTCACCGTCTGGCATAATGCATGATATCTGAATATCCACCAACTCGGCACCTCCAACTGAACACGCTCCAGCCATAATTGCATTGATTTGTCGACTACAGTACAATTGCAAACTCCCCCTCCTCGACTCCGCGACTCCTATAGAAGCAGTAATCATTCAGGTCAGAGCCGCTATCGCACGGGCAGGTTCAGTGGCCTCCTGAACTGCGCTGAAACTCTCCTCTGAGCTGGTCATCCGCTACATCGTCCTTTTCGTCGGGTCGCCATGGCTTGTATGGTAGAGACCCGTGAGCTTGATCGCGAGCAGGGTCATAGAAACCGCGTGAACTCCTATATGGCTTGGAAGTTCCAATTGTTGGACTGGTGGGAGGGCTGCCAGCGCTGCCGGCACTGCTCTCACGAGCGTGCCTACAGTTGTTTCCCCAGTTTCTCGTGTGTCGATATCGGAAGACGTGCCATAATACCCATCGAATGATCCAGTTGTCTACGTTGCCTTGCGCATGGGCTCTGCCGTAGTCGTAGACACGCTTCGTTTCTGGTGAAGCGCTATGCCAGATGGTCATTACTTGGTTGTAGAGGGACATTTCGGTCATATGGCTCGACGAGTATGGCGGCTGGACTTTACTGTCGTCTCTGGCTTCAGCGTTTAAATTTGATCGGTCTCCACTCAGCCTTTTTCTCGCCTCGGAAGCTTCGTCTTTCATCAAATTGTACAGTCGCTTGTGGCCTGGGTTATCCTCTGACCAGCCGAGGTGCTTGAAGAAATCGGACTTGGAGCGGTTTTGCGCGAGCGTGGGCAGTGGCTGTATGCTCGGTTTGGGTTTTGCAGATTGCCCCAGCTCTTGTTTGGCGGCATTCTGAGAGCTTGGGGGCGGACTCGGGCACTCATCGATATCCATCAACTCACTCGTCTCGTGATCTGTCTCTCGCCGCTTTATCATATCCTTATCTCCCTTGTAGGGAGTTGGAGGCGGACTGCGATCCTCGTCAATGTCCATCTCCGGACCCGACTCATGATCAAGCGTGTGATCGTCCGACTCGTAGCAATTGTCTTCCATCTCCGGTCCGTGTAAAGAAGAGCTGCTCTGTGACTTAGTAGCCTCTGTGCTTCCGCATTGTTGCGGAATGGGCTCCGGCTGATTGGTGCTGCAAGAATCGCCTGGTTTGAACGGGCTGGCGCACACAGAGTCCTGCTCTTGCCTTGCCATTAACAGTCTCCTTTTGTTCTGCTGCTCTAACAGTAGCATCTGCATCTGGTAGTCTTGCAATGCATGTGCCTGGCCAATTGCAGGTTGTTTTTGTTGACACTGTGGCAGGTTCTGAATTGCCATGATGCCAGAGGGCGGACCATGAGGCATAGAAGGCATGCATGTATTCCCATCAGCACTATTACTCATTGCAGGAGTGACATGTTGGATAGCCATTTGATCAAAGTTCGTTGGCCCCGATCTTCGCTGAGCCTCTAGATGAGCCGCTCGCGCTTGCGCTTGCATCTGAGCCTGTACTTGTTGCTGTGTATTATACTGCTGTTGGAACAATTGCTGCTGACGTGAAGGATGACTGGGCAATGGCAAACCCAACAACTTGGGGTCCGTGTTTGTTTGCTTGGGTGTTGCTTGTGTCATGAGTCGTTCTCGGTTGTTGAGCTTCGCCTTGAGTATACGGTTTAGTATCATCTGTTGTTGAAGATTTGGAACGTAGCTTGCGGGCTCTTGTGGTGTCTGTTGGGGGCTTTGCGGTGTCGGTAGCGGGTAGAACCTGGAGTCTTTTTCTTGTATCGCCAGAAGAAGATTCCTTATTTTGTTCTGCTCCTCTAGCAGTTGCAGCTGCGTATGGTAATCTTGCAAGCCACCATGGCAATTTTCAGAGCCATGGTAACCTTTCAAGGTATGAGTATTATTGAACACAACAGACGGTCCTGTTGCTTGCTGCATGTGAGACGATACATCAGGGTCATTACGATCAGCTTGTAGTGGGGGCGTCACTGTTGTAGCAGCGAGTCCACAGGAATATCCTGACTGGGAATTCTGGACATTATGTGCCTCACTGCTGGATGGAGGCCTTTCCATATGGTGCTGTTCTAAGAGCATACGCGGATGTTGAGAGCCCGGCATGTCTTGAGCGTCGTGTGGTAAGCCTTGTTCTCGTGTCCCCTTTGTATGGGCTTCGTCCGATTCTCCTTCTGCCGTGCTGGTCTCTCTTCTGTAAATTCGAAAAGGAAGAACTTTCGGTGCCATCTCTACCCCAGCGGTATTGGTTGGGTTCGTCGCATCGTCCGTGACACTGTCACCGGCAACATCAATAGGACTGTGGCTCCGACAATTTACCGCAAGAAATTCTTTGAAGAGGTTGTCGTCTTCCGAGGCTGTGTCGTCTTCTCGGAGCTTAAGGTCGATATGCATCTAAGCATTGTCAATATGAGGGTCAACTTCCCCAATTTAATAAATCTCACCGTTTTCTCATCTTGGCAAGAAGGGATAAGTTTCTCACGGCCTGAGCAAGGCAGTCCGTCAGGAAGTTCAGAGACAAACATGTTGAGAAACTTGTGCCAGAGCTTCTTGAGGTACGCAAACATGCCAAAGCACGACCGAAGTGCCAGTAAGGAAGAGTAGAAAATGGCGGCAGACAGCTTTATAAATACCCGGGAGAAGAAAATTAAATATTATCAGGCAACATTCGAGTACTGAGGCCGCTCGTTATATCTTGGAGTGCTGCGCCATGTCGCTGCCTTCTTACCCCCGCTCCCCCGTCTCTTGACTGGAGCGGCCGCAACGCTGCAATGGGGTAACGCTGTGTGACAATTGTTCAAAAGTAAAGAGGGGCATAGCGTCACAAAATACCTGAATATAGTTTACTTGTTGTAAGAAGTAGTAGCTTTTTCAATCAATCATCCAATAGACTTATGACCACTTCAGGTATGCGCTGTACACCTTCCGCCTTAATTGCACTGACCGGTACAGCGCTAACCTTGCGCTTCCATGCATTGCGGTCCCCACTCGGATGCGGGACTCCGCCGTCTTTCAGCTGATCAAGATATCGTTGCAACTCTAAGAAGTTGTCTTGCGTCTGCGGGAGGTCCGCTTTGGTGGCAACCACGAACCAAGGCTTGGTTGTGATTGGCGGTAAGGCAAGTTCAGGCAACTTGCGCAACTTCAGAGGGTCGGGAAATCCCTGTATGTCGGCATCGTCCTCCTCCATCTCCATGGCTAATTCTGTGGGTGACCAGTCGGTCGCGTCTTCGGATCTGAAGCGTTGCTCTGTCTCTTCGTTGAACTCTCTGCTCTTCAACGCACCATACTCTCCGACCTCCTTCCAGAGCGCTTTCAGTGCTGATACTGCGTTTCCGGCAGAAAGATCAATTACAAAGGCCAGAACAGCGGCTCGTTCGACATGCCGCAAAAAGCCTAGTCCAAGGCCCTTGTCCAGGTGAGCGTCCTCAATGAGTCCTGGAATATCTGCAATCGTGAAGTTTGTCCTCAGTTCTCCGGTCTTCATCCTTCTAATTGTGTTGCGCCCTTTGTGGTTATCTAGCACGACAGTGCCAATATTGGGCTGGAGCGTTGTGAATGGCCAATCCCCTATGCGCGTCTTGCTGTTACTCAATGATCTTAGCAACGTGCTTTTCCCCGCATTTGGTAGACCGACAAGGCCTACATCAGCCAGGAGCTTCAGCTCAAATTGAATAACGAGCTTCAAACCTCCATCGCCCTTTGTGGCAAACTTCGGCATGAGCGAATTCTGTGTGACGAAATGAGGGTTGCCTAGTCCTCCCATTGACCCAGCGGCAAGCAGCATTGGAGTCTGCATGGGTTGATCCAAATCCAGTCTGATAGGCTCTTCTGGTTGCATTGCTGCGAGATGTGGTCTTCTTGGCGGCGGTAACGTTGGCATATCATTCCCGTGAATTTCGGATGGTTGGCTGGCTGGATGAAGCAACCACTTCTCCCGCGTTGACACGGCGTCTCGCCTGCCACTGGACAGTTTCCACCGGTCCTCCTCTTCTTTGACGGGATCATGCCGCCATAGTTCCCGTATGACTGTTCCAACAGGAACTTGAATCAAGATATCCTCGCCTCGCCGTCCGCCTTTGCTCTTGCCTTGACCGTGAGAGCCGTTGCCCGCTTTCAACTGCCCTCGCCGCGCAATTTTATGCAAAGACGTCTCGCCCCGGACTGCTTGTATGAATATGTTTCCCCCGCTGCCACCATCGCCGCCATTGGGTGGGCCCAGTTCGATGAATTTCTCTCGCAGAAAGGAGACGCAGCCGTGGCCTCCATTTCCGGCTTGAAGCGTAAGCCTGCAGCTATCGATGAAAGGGGTTGCAGAATACGAGTCTGGAGAAGGATTGAGATGCGATAGGTCACTGTTCACGGGTTGCTCGTCATAAGATTCAGGAGCAGAGACGGTGGTGCTGGAATTCCATCTTGTCTGGGCAAATCTTCTGAGATAGCGAGATGCGTAGCGAAGTTCGGTAGGACTGAAGGGATATAGGAATGGAGTAAGGGTTGTGCCCAATAAGCAACGGGATGCTGAAGACATCGGTCGCAGTTCTTGACATGTTCAAATCAGAGGCAATGGAATGTCTGTCCTGGAAGGTTTTATTATGTCTTGAGTTCAGACCGCGGCGCCCGCATGGAGGGGCATTTCAGACTTGCGGCCATAACCAGCCACCACACCCAGCCCCACATCAGCATCCCTAAGTGTTCACCACCTCACTCAAAGCATTCTCGCTCCTAGCTTACGGAGTATAATTGTTTCCCTCTCAACTCAAACTGCTGCAACCCCTTCAATCTTGTGTGCAACCTCGAACTAAACTCTACCTTTTATTTTCCCTCAGATTGTGCCATGTATCCAAAACGTGGCAGCTGGCGAGGGAGAGGGCGGGGAGGTGGCAGTAGCAGTGTTTCCGCCGTTAGGTTGAAAGCGGGCGTCTTTCAGGACGGCACTTGGCTCTGTAGGTTTCCAGGCATTTTCTTTGGATTTTCCTCAAGTCACTGATAATCCACAGGCAACTGCAACCCACGTGTTCCTGCTTCCAGGTTCAAGGTCAAAAAGGAGTAAGTTATCCTGTGGTGTGAGCATGAAATCTTGGACCCTGCTAATGCTCCATTAAATTTAGGGGTAGGAACCAGGGGAGATGGTTCTACACGTGTCAGAAGTCTCATGAGCAGTGCGGCTTCTTCCTGTGGGAAGACGATGCAAAGCCGCGCGAGGAGGCTGCTGTGCTTAGCAACTCGCGCAATGAGCCGCGAGCGTCCACTTCCACGATCCAACGAGGCGACACCAGAAGAGCCTCACCTCCCCCTCCTTATACTCCAATCCGCGAAGCTGCACATCCCGGCCAAGACCAAGCCGACATTGAGACTGAGGGTGAAGAGGACGATACTTATGATTGGCCGGCCAACTGGGGTCAGCAAGAGCAAGAGCAAGTTGAGAGGCAGCTTCACGATGTGTCTCCTCCGCCCGCCACGCCGAGAAAACCAACCGCATCCAATGCCTACGCAACGCCTGTGACGGGAAAGCGCAAGATATCGAATGTAGACGACGTCGAATATCCCGCTTTGTCAACATCGAGCACCACAAGCAGACACGGTGGACGAACTGTAGAAATTTCGCCGCAGTCCAACGCCTCTTCGCGAACGCTTGCAGGCCCCTCCAGTTACGCCTCACCACAGAGCACGCCGACGCCTTCTCGCTTCAAAGACGCAGTTTCAGACCAAGACTCTAGCTTCAATCTGACATCGGACGTGCTTGGCCTCCTGTCCGACCATAATGCGCGCCTTGATTCTACCGCACAGGCTTCGCTCAAGACGCTCTTGAATCGAAGTGACCTGCGCGTTCGCGGGATTCTGAAGGGGCGTGATGTCAGCAGATTACAGATCAAGGCGAAAGATGCGAAGATTGCGGAGCAGCAGCTGCGAATCACAACGTTGGAGGCCGAGCTCGAGGCGGAGCGGGCCATGGTCCAGCACTTGAACTGGGAGAAGCAGAACGGGGCTCAGCCTGATTGAAGTGATCCGTGTTACTCTCATCTCAATGAGCGCAATCTATGATATTGGTTGCTTTACTGGAGATCCCTTTATTGCACTTGCAGAGAGACTGGTGTGAAGCAACGTGTGATTGGTAATCTGGTTCTCATAGACGGAGACGCACCAAACACAATGGAACTCCTGTCCTTGGCTAAGAGGCTTCAGAAGAGTAGAATGTTGACGGGAAATATCCATCCGTGAGGCTAAAAGAGAATGTGACATCGAAGACGATGAATATTTGGGTTGTTCAACAGGGTTTGTTTCGGTGGAGGTAGCAAACAGTTAGTCACTTTGTGAACATGAGGCGTCGATACCATTGGGCATATATCACGACAGACAGATACAATCAAGCGCTGAGAACCAAATGCACTCAATTACTATTCGGAGGCCAACGTGGCTCTACTACGAATGTTCGAATCTATTGTTACATTCCCGCCCCAGATCCTGTGCCATTCCCCAGAAAAATCTACCAACGTAAAACACAAGGTAGGTCAGCACGTCGACGACGTCGAGGCCCTTCCATAAGCGTGAGCAAGAGCAGCATGCTAAACTCTATACCATTGAAACCCAGTAAAAGACAAGCAGAGAGGCGAGACGGTAGCGAGGCCGCAAGGGCACGCCTAGGCAACCATGGCCAGTGGAGAGAGTACTCTGCCCTGTACCTGTCGCCAATTTGACGACGCACCACCCTCAATGTTTCTTCTTAACGACGAGAATGAGTGTATCCATCCACCATGATTCGGTCGGGGGCCCATGCGGGCGCAGCGCTCGGCGTGGACGGATGTGAAGCCGACGGCAACCATGACTATCTTGCAGAGCATGTACAATGTCAGAACCGAGGAAGGTAGCAGACTTGAACTTGCGATGGCTGCAGATGCAGCCAATACCAACACGGCTTGTAGCATGCTCGAAGAGAAGACAGAGTGACCCATAGCGAAGCCAGCAGCACCCTAAAATGTAGAGCAAATCAGTAAATGTTTTGAGTCTCACGTATGCGTACAGGATAACTTACCGGTGGAACAGCCCACAAAGTCCCGGCAACATTGCCGCCTTGCGAGAGTGGCTTCTGCCCGTCGTGCACGTGCGGATTGTGGTGGGCGTCTTGCGGCGAATTCGTCGGTTCTGGCGGCGAGTACAGCTCGCTGCGACCATGATTGCGTCCGTGTGGTGGATCTTCGTCGTGGAGAACGTAGTGAACTGAGGGATGACGGCGGGTTTGATGAACCGCATCGGTGGTTTGGCTCGCTTCCGAGTTGAGACTGGAGGTCGAGCTGCGGAGACGTGTCCGGGTGAGTACAGCGGATAGATCTGTCGGAGGGGATGAAGAGCTGGAGAGCCCGTTCGTAACTCCGCGTGGAGCGCCGCTGGGCGAGGTGAACGACGTGCCAGTGTCGACAAAGGTATTCCTCGGGTCGACTGGCGCGGCCCTTGTGATCTGACCTGCAGCGAAATCGCTCGTACTACTGTTGGGTCGTAAGACCTGGAGGAGTGGTGTTGGTCGATCTGGGCGATCGCGCTCTGAGCCTGAGTCCGGACTTGCGCCGCTGTCGAGATGGAGTACCTGTTGCGTTTGTAGAATCGTACTCTCCGTCGTGGTGAGTAGCGAGAATCTACTGGTCTGTAGGCCTTGTGTGCTCACTCTCGTAGCCTGCAAGCTGGAGATTCCACCAGTCGACAAGTGTTGCTGCGAAGCCGCCGCTGCGTAATAAGACGGCAGCGGCGTGATCATGCCGCTGCTGGTCTCATCTCGAGATATTACCTCGCTGTTGCGGCCTGACCGCATGGTCATGCCGCTGCGGGTCTCATCTCGGGATATTACTTCGCTGTTGCGTGTTGATCTGGCATCGTGCGTGAGTACTGCCCGTGCTCCAAGGCTTGAGCCTGGAGCATCGCTGTCTCTAGATACTGCTGTCATGGCCTCGTGTCTCGGTAGACCTGGTACATGATCTTGCCGTGATATCACTGCAACTGTCTCTGGTCTGGATAGACCAGTTAGGCCGCCTTCGCTTAGTAGATGAGGTGCGTCGCCTTGCTCTAGTACCCCTGGTACCTCTCCTCGACTTGTCATCCTTGATGACACCTCGCCTTGGCTCAGTACTCTCGGTACCTCGTCCTGCCTTAGTACACCGGGAACATGCCGTTGTCTTAGTATGCCAATTGCATCTCCTTGTCGGAGTAGGCCAGCTGTTGTCTCGCCACCTGGTGAATTGCCGCTGGATGTTGGGCTGAGTACAACCGAGCCGCCTTCGCTCTCGGCCGCTCTTATCTTTGGCTTTGTGTGTTGCGAGTGGTGTTTCGCGACAGTGGTTAGCTTTGGCACACGGCTATATACTGGAACTTCCGGCTGTTCATCTAGGAATTGCTCTTCCCCTTCGCCACGGCTGAAATCTACAAAGTCGAACATTGGATCTTGCAGCATCTGTTGATCAAAGAAGTCGACAGGTGGGAGAGCATCCACGTCCGCAAGGATGTCGTCGGTAATGAGATCAGAAAACTCAAAGGACTCCATTGATGCAGGCCACAGCACGGACGAAGGCAGATCGGGTGCTGGTGCTCCTTGAGGAGATGCGAGGCTTCCGAGGCTCGGAGTCGTCGCTGTTGAGGACTGCTCTAAAAAATGGTTGCTGGGCGCAGGCGCCGCAGACGGTTTCGAACTCGATGCTTTGGACACTTTGCGAGCTTTTCGGACTCCATGCGGAGGGCTGTCAGACTCTGAACTCTCGTGGTCACACTGCAGCTTGTTAGTGACATGATCGCTTCCAGCACAAGCAAACTGATTGAGTGCAGCAAGCGCAATTTGCATTCGTCTTCCTAAACGACAAGACATGCAAGACTCAGTGACACTCACCTTTCTTCGGCGGCGTCTGCACTCAGCGCAAGCACCATCAAGCCTCTTCCTCCTGTACTCCTTCTTCTCAGCTTCCGTCATCGCCCTCCTGGTGCGGATTTTCGGTTGCGCAGTGGTCGATACGCTCCACACACTGGTCATATCCTTGATGCTAGAAGCCATGGAGCTCGGCACCGCTGAAACTTCTTGAGTTTCGGTAGCCGGAGTAGAGGGGAAAGTGTTGTTGAAAAGCGATTCGGGAGATGGCAGATATTCTGGGGTCGTATGCATAGACCCGTGACTCGGTGCAGCTGTCATGGGAGGAGCGGCAAACCACGCTGGAGATGGCATCGTGGCGGGCACCGTGAAAGATGATGCAGCGGAGTCCTATTTCATCATCAGACACTGGTGCAATATTCACAATTGAAATCGAATAAACTCACGGCCATGGCCTGCTCGGTATCACGCTCTTGCAGATGGAACTCGATGACGGCTTCCCGCACGCGCTCCTTGTGGGTCTTGAACTGCGGAAACGCCTCTTTCAGAGCCTCATACAGCTCATCGGAGTCTTTCGGAGGATAAAATTCAACAGGCCTGGTAGCGTCGACCTCGCCGTTCGCATCAGGTACACGAGTGATAAAGAAACGGCGTTCTGCCGGCATCACGGGTGAAGGCATGATGAAGTCAAATGGAAAACTGTTTTGATAGATTGGAAATGTAATCTTGATGGTTTGGGGAATAAAGGTGTCGGTCGGTGGTAGTGTGATGAGTAAAGCAATCGCGAGCTGCGGAACGTCTTCGAAGGGTTAGGCTCGTGGCGAGCAAAGCTCTCGTCACCAGGACTGGAGTGAATCCAGACCAGTCGGAATTCGACTAGAAGCCTCGAAATGGAGGAGGGAATGAGATGACGATGGATTTCCGCGCGATGGAGCAGTTGTTGGACTCATATAACTTTGCAGGCACCAAGGCAGTGTTGAAGATGGCACCCGCTGCGCTTTGCCCTTCCAGGACACAGTTTGGGCGCGCGCGGTGTCTGAAAGCGGTGTCCTCATTCAGCTTTGACTCATCCGACCGCTCCATCGAATCGCATCCACGCATTTGCGTAAGGGGCTGCTCGGCCATCCCCAACTGAGCGTAAGCTGCGGGCGGTTTGCGGGGGGGTCCAGCCAAGATGCTAAGCCTGCGGCACGTTTGAGAGAGAAAACCTGAAGGCTGTGCAGCGGGAAGGCCGCGAAACGATAGATACGATATGCCAAATGAATGCCGAGCTTGACCGGCGCTGGATAGAGCTTAATGTGTCCCCAGTTTAGCCAGGAACCGACTGAGGGCTAATCAAGATCAATTGAAGGGGTTAATTGACATTATGTGAGTCCGCGGTTTCCCCCACCTTGATGGATTGAAGTACTTCGGGATTTCCAGACACCAACCTCGAGTACGGAGCCTTACATTAGTGTTGATCTCAGACCTTAGGAAGAATCTCAGTGCATGCACTAAAGACAATTGAACGTTCGAAAGCGTCAATCCTACGATTCCAGTGGTGGTTGTGAAGGACGGTTTGATGTACTGGACCGAGTTGTCTTCTCCCATCCTATCGTTCGAGGCCCCATTGACATGAGGATGTCCTGCATTCGACTTTTGCAATCCCCTTGCATTTCTGGACCCTTCATTATTCCACATTGCGTAGGGCATCTCTCACCAACCGCTGAATACACATATCGTAAGATCTTATCGTATCTTATCAGCCACTGTGGCTCCTGTGGCTGTGGTCCGCCCTGCGCTAGAGGTACTTGATTGATCTAGCTTCGTTAGTGGACCTGTTAGGCATTTGAAGAGGAAACAGAGCGTCCAATACTCTGTACTCAAGCGACTTGCTTTTTAGTGGACGAATTTTGAAGGGCCAGCCCGGCACAAAAGAGGTAAAGGTGACACAGAAGAGCAGAAGCCATACGATAAGAAGGCCAAAACGAGAGAAATAGATTTTTTGAAGAAATTCTTACCTTCTATGTTTTAGATAAGTTTTAACGTCTACTTTTGCTCAATTCTACTTGGTCAGTCCACTGTGTTCTTTCAGCTTTTATTATTATTTCCATTTCTTGTCCTGTACTCCGTAGAGCTTCAACCAAACCTTAATCACGCCAAGATTGATTCCGGGCCAATACTTTAACAGTGAGAAGCCAATCGGAGGAACGACACTAACTCCGTAACCAAGGCGCCTGCAAAACCCGTCCCCTTACGGAGTACACGAAGTTAAGGAGGAGCTCCGGGTCGATGATGCAACGACTTTGAGCGGTAAAAATCCAGAGACTGCAATGGAACCGCACATACTTAATTCTAGTCACTTTCGCATCAACGTCTTCAATCCGTTATGGCGGCAAAGAACCATGTCGAAAATGTAGCCATTGTGGGCGTAAGTAGTCCTCAAAAGTGTGGAGGTGTGAGGGCAAACGGCTACTGACCTCTGTAAAGGCCGGCGGGAACATGGGAAGCTACATTGTCAAGGCGATGTTGAAAGAGGGCAAGCATAAAATCATCGCTATCACCCGCGCCGACAGTAGCAGCGAGATGCCAGAAGGCTTGACCGTGAAGAGGGTCAACTATGATAGCCCGGATGAGTTGGCCGAGGCTCTCATGGGCCAGGACGCTCTCATAATCACCTTGAGTGGTATCGCGCCTCCCGAGCAGCAGATGAGACTCGTCGAAGCAGCCGCCGCTGCCAATGTCCGCTGGGTCATGCCGAGTTGGTTCGGTCCTGATGGCAAGAATGAATCACTACGAATCGATACGATGCTCGATGGCCATATCACCCCTCTTCTGAAGCGCATTGAGGAGCTTGGAAAGAGTTCCTGGATCTGCCTTGCCTGCAGCTTCTGGTATGAGTGGAGCCTGGGTGGCGGTGCTTGGGGATTGGGCCAGGTTATGTACGGGTTTGATCTGAGAAACCGCACCGTCACTTTCATCGACGATGGTATGACGAAGATCAACACCTCAACGTGGCCACAGGCGGGCCTTGCTGTCGCACGCTTGTTCAGCCTGAAGGAGAAACCGGATGGTCCTGACGACAAGAGCCCAGCACTCTCCCAGCTCAAGAACGATTACGTCTATGTCTCGTCGTTTCTCGCAAGTCAAAAGGACATATTTGAGTCGGTGCTCCGAGTGACTGGTACTAAGGAGGGTGACTGGCAAGCGAAATATGTTGACCATGAAGAGCGGTACGATGAAGGGGAAAAGCAGCAGCAAGCTGGCGACCGCATGGGATTCGCCAAAGTGCTGTACACTCGTGTCTTCTTCCCGAACGGCGATGGAAATTTCGAGGCTAAGTATGGCCTCCACAACGATATCTTGGGTTTGCCAAAGGGGAACATCGATGACGCTACCAAGGCGGCTTTCGAATATGGTCAAGTCCCGCTGTGAGGGATGGCCGTATGCTGTTGCGCGTTTCTGTATCTCAGATAGTGGCGACCTGGCGATTGGTCGGGTTATTAGACCCAGAACTTAGTCAGCGCAAGAGGTAAAGCGCATCTTTTGGACTGATATAAATTTTCTCACGCTCTGCGAACTCGAACAACGGAAGAGATGGCCTCCACTGAATATTTGCGTGTAATCTGTAGGTGGCATCGTGAAACTGAAAACATGACTTTCGTCTAACGTTGCTCGACTCTTACAAAGTTGCTCTATGTCTCCATCGCTCTCAAATAATCGGATCGACCTCCCAGGCCATTTCGATGATTTCTCTGTGAAGCTGACAGGGCGAAACTCTAACATGCTCAAAGCATTGTTCTAGGTCCATGTCACGACACTATCTAATTCGTTCAAAGCGAGCCATTGCCTCTGATTGCGGGGCGCAATCTCATCCCAGATCAACAAACAAAGAGCGCATGTCTGAGTGCTGCGCACGAGGTCCGTCACGCTCTTGTGGTGTGGGAACCAGGGTAGATATCCGTCTTCAGGATCTGTTGTAAAGATGGACTGACAACACGGACAAAGCTCAGAGTCCATAATGATGTCCTCTTCCTCTCCATCTGGGAGGGCGTCGGGGGCTGGAAACTGGATTGTATAATCATTTGGGTAAAAGACAGTTGTATACCGAAGACGACCCTTACCGACATGCCGCGATTCGGAAATGGTTCGACCCTTGCTTTACGCCTGCTGCTGTGCTGAAGCATGAGAAGAGAGTACAAGGCATTGCGACGCATCTGTTAGCGCGACTATCAGCTCAAGCAGCCAGTCACAGCAACGGACCGGTGGAGCAGGACGAGAACTCTGGAATAATCGAGTTGAATAAATGGTCTCCTTGTTGTACGGCAGACATCACCACTTCTTTTGTCTTCGGTAAAGCCACAGGTAGCCTAGAATCAGGTATCTTCACGACAGTACATTTCTGGACGACGGTGAATTGACGATGATATCCAGGTCGCCCTCCGTCATGGCCCATACAAGTCCCCAGGCTCTTCTTTTGGGCGGTATATCCTGATCTCTTAGTCAATTTGAAGCCTACATGACCATTGAATCATGGACAGGCGAAAGCGATGTCACCCTGAACAATAGGTACGTTACAACGGTGTTCGGCAGTGAACCATCGTTGGTAAGAGGTGTGCTGATGCTGATTATACGAAGCCGGACAAGAAAGATCGGCCTCCAACGTCCAGACCACCATTCATTCGTCATTGAAGTCGGCCACGAGCTGTCACCGGCATACATATAGTAATCTTTCGGAGAAGTATGTCGTACGGGCTCCGCATCGGCCGAACAATCGCTACTCTATGGCTCCATACGCAGTATGCTTAGAGTAGGCACAGGAGCTTGAATGGGTCATTGTCGTCCACGTCGTCCACGTCGTCAATGATGATGTGATCGCGTAATGCATACTGGCGAGGTGAGGTGGAAACAAGGTTCTCACAAACACGTTTGAAGTATGAGGGAACAGCCGGAGGGTTACCATGTCAGCGCCAAGCGAAGAAGGGTTAGTGTCGACATTATAATCACAGCCTAAAAACTTAGATGACGTTGCGATCTTGGACCCCTGATGTGTCTCGTGCTCTAGAGTTTTCGACTCTTCTTCAGGTCTTCCTTTGACTATGTAGATATGCGCGTGAGAATTGCGAGATTACTTTTGGATATCTCAAGCGGAACTCAATTGAGCTGTCTGACAGCCTCGTAATGGGAAAAGAAGCGCTGGACATTGGCGGGCTGTGCAAGCAGCTTTCAGCTGCGATCTGCGACTCCCTGCAGATTGTGGCTCGACGCCCGACTCAGCTTGAAAAACCTGGAAAGTCCACCTTCACTGTCCTTGTGTGTAACAGAGTCTACGTTCGATTTGCGCCTTGAATTTCCGTGACATTGACTTTACGACGTGGCTGGACCGAAGCCGCCTCGGACTTGCTGCAATGGTGAGCTCAATCCTTTGGTTTCGTGCGGCTTCCTTTCCATCATCCATCTTGAACAAAGTGTTTTTCTGACACAAGTTAGCAATCGTAGGCTCGTAGATCTTCTCGCGACGGACAGTATAGACTTGCAGGACGATGGCGTCCAAAGTTCCTCCACCCGAAGTCGTAAAGGACCCGAAATCCTCGTCGATTCAGGCTGGAGGTGGCAATCCTCTCACCTCGACAAGCGCGTCCAGAGTCGTCGGCGAGTTCGATCCCGTAGTTGCTTCGTATATTAAGGCGATATATGATGCAGAGCTCAAAGAACATGGATTTCAGAACAAGAAGGAGATACAAGAATACTGGCGTCATGCACAAGGGGATGAAGCTGTGATACCAGCGAGCTATCGCAAAGGCCAGCAACTGAGCTTTCAAGAGTATGGGCATATGCTTCAGACTGCGAATGCACTTGCAAATTTGGGCTCTGAAGCACAGAATTTTGACCAGCCGCTGTCGAACTACTTCATCAGCTCGAGCCATAATACGTACTTAACGGGCCATCAACTATACGGAGAGGCTACGACAGATGGATACAAGAACGTTCTTCTTCGAGGCTGCCGTTGTGTGGAGATTGATGTCTGGGATGGTCATGAGTCTTCAGAATCAGACGGCGAATCCAGCTCGTCCAGCTCGTCGGACAACGAGAAGAGCCCCAGAAAGGACAATTGGAAGAAACGATTAGGTATCGAGAAACTAAAGCGAAAAGCTTCTCGAGGAAAGGCAAACAAGATAGTCATGCCTGAAACTCCAGAGACTGAAGAGCAGAAAGAACTTCCCCATACGCCAGAGCGGTTGCGGTCGAATTCAAATCGAGCCGAGCCCGTTGTTCTGCATGGTATTATGTTCGGGATGAGAAAATGCAAAGACGAATGCTTACACGGATCATAGGCTATACAGCAACCAAAGAGGTACCATTTCGAGAAGTCTGCCGGACCATTGGAAAATATGCGTTCCTATCCAGGTGTGGCGGCTTTCTTCGTACCATTCTCTGGGATTTTGCTTATACTAACTTGCATTTAGCCCACTACCCGTCATTGTGAGTTTAGAAGTGCACACAAATCTGGAACAACAACAGATGATGGTGGACATCATGAAAGAGGCATGGGGCGACAGGTTGTTCGAGCTCCCGAATGCAGATGAAGATATCGCACTTCCAACGCCTAATTCACTACTTCGGAAAATCTTGATCAAAGTCAAGTACTCTCCTCCAAAGTCATCTTCGAACGACAAGCCGTCCGAAGTGCCAAATAGACCAGGACCACCATCTGTCGCGTCAAGTTCCGACGAAGAGCAAAACGGAGCACAGCTGGAAGGGAAGCCTGCCGCTCCAAGCAAGATTTGCGAAGCACTTAGCTGCTTAGGAGTCTATACACGGAGCTTCCATTTCCGAGACTTTAGCCAACCAGGTGAGGCGAACCGCGCAAATTGGTTACAGAAGGGGGTCGACAAATCTACTCACGAGCTGTAACAGAAGCGAAGATACCAACGCATGTATTCTCCTTATCAGAGAACAAATTCATGTCTGTACACGAGCGAGATGCAGTTGGCTTGTCAAAGCACAACAAGGTATGATGATGTCCGGATGCGAGATTCGGGTGACCTAGGACTAACGGGAACAAGGACTTCTTAATGCGAGCATACCCGAAAGGCCTTCGAGTGTCATCATCAAATTTAGACCCCGCTATCTTTTGGCGGTATGGCGTGCAAATGGGTGAGTGATATGCTACTGCACCGCACTCAGGCTGCGCGCAGTTTGCTCACGACAACGACAGTTGCATTGAACTGGCAGCATTGGGATGCTGGATCAATGATGAATGAGGCAATGTTCGCTGGCTCTGGCGGCTACATGCTGAAGCCTCCAGGTTACCGTGGAGGCTCGAAAGAGACAGACGGGAAAGACGTCGCACCAATTCGCTACACAGTAGACCTTTCTATTGAGTATCTTGCAGCACAGAACATCCCCCTTCCCCGAGACGATAAGAAGGCTTCGAGCTTCGAGCCATATGTAAAATGCGAGCTGCACGTCGAAACGCCGGAAGAGCGGAGGGCAGATGCAATTCCCGGAGGCGCGAAGGCGAAAGACGGCGAGTTTAAGCGGCGAATGAAGACATCAAAGGGCCAGAGCCCAGACTTCGCGCGTGAGACGGTCGAGTTCCGTGGTGTTCAGGGTGTGGTGCCCGAATTGACTTTCGTAAGGTATGCTCCCCACTCTCCTTCCAAACTTCATGTTCGATTGTTGTTGGGCCGGAAAGATGCGCCGCATGAGGAGTGATTCATTATCGCGACAAACGGCCAGACGCAGCGGGTCGTCCCGTTACGCAACGTAGAGACGTGGGACTGAGCCACACTTAGCGCGCATGATATATTGTGCTGCCGAGTTGTGGGAAATGTTTTGTCGGATACTCGTGCGATGGCGGCACCGATCGGAGAATTATTTCATTGCATGCAGCAAACCGTGGCTCACGGTTTTCCCCACAGCGTCTCTCTTCTACTCTGTAATGGACAAGTACTGACCAAGAGGGAACATAGATTCAAGGTAATGGATGATGACTCCTTTAGACGGGACGAACTTGCTGCCTGGGCGTGCATTCGTCTTGATCGTCTCCAAAGAGGGGTTCGATTCGTGCACTTGTTCGACAGCAACGGAATCCAGACCAATGGTGTGCTACTTGTCAAGATTCAAAAGGACATGAAAACCGAATGAATGGGACCAATTCAAGGCCAGTAAGCGGGGACGTCAAGACGCAAGCTGGGAGGGAAAGACACATTTTGACTTGTATGCATAGCCGAATGAAATATGCTTTTTCGTCCGACGGCATACCTCTCTGTGGTCGCTTGGAATCTCGGAATATTTGCCGGCATAATGCCGATCAATTCCGGTGGCTTTGTGGTTCGTGGACAGCCGCGTCGAAGTACCCGTCGCTAGTTATCGAGCCTGAGAGGCGCAACCACGTAAACGCCTCCGGCACGGCCAGAAACCTGTCGTGTAATGGGGCCTGCAGCCTTGGATCCACGGTAGCCCAACAGCGACGCTGAAAGGGCCCAGTGCTCTGGTAAGCATACAAGCTTGCATTGAAAACACATGGCCAGAAGCACGTTTCCGTAAATGAAATCTCTCAGATGGCAATCATCGTCGCGTGATCACCGTGTGCACGGCCAACGGGAAGAAGCCGATCCCTGTGCCTCTGGTCAACATCGAGACAATGTTGGTGGCTTTGCTTTATCTTTTCTAAATGTTGAAATACAATCTAGACTACATCCGATTGACCGCAGCTAGCCAAAGCCTTTCACTCCGATGCCGGGCTTCGGATTGGCATTCATCATCTCTACGCACTCCGACATTCCTCGAAAGTCGCGTAGGCGTGTGACTCGCAAGAAACCTGTTCTGTGCTTGAAGTCACAGCATTGGCCACGGAAACGGCAATCCACGATGGTTTCACCGCCTTCTGAATGATCAAAGCATGAGGCAGTCGACATGTGCCAGCGCAGCGTTCTTCGACTATTTTCGGTATCACAGCGCTCAAGCGGATTTGCGAGAAGTGTATTCGTAGCAATTTTGTAAGAGATAGCTACTAGTCGTACGGGAAGATCTCTTCTGGTATGCTGTGTTAGCGAGCAGGAAGATTCCGTGTATGGTCACAATATCTCGCCTCAGTCAAGGTTCCTTGCCGTTCAAAGGTAACCAGCGGACAGTACGTTGGACCGTGAACCATGATTGAGGATAGACGGCTGTGTGAGCATTGCAACGTGAGTCCTTCCCTGATTGACCAAGCACTGACACAATGGCAGTGCCACAACTGCATTCAAGTTCTCGTCAATTAACGTTCCTTTGACGATCATCGGATTGGTGCTTCGTTGTGTCGCTGTACAGCTCAACAAATTCTATTCGCCCAAGGATGATGCTCCGGTGTCCTTTCATAGGGAGGGCTTGTCGTGTGGTACCCGTGGATTGGTTCATGAGATGCCAGGTTTGTGGAATAAGGCAGTACTCGCCGAGTCAGGGGTGGTAGGGCTCGTAAGCAGCAACTTGAGAAACATCAGCGCCGTATTAGGCGAACGAGAGCGATGAGTCCAGGCAATTTATGCGAAGCTGTGAGACATGCTCTTTCCCATGTGAACCACTGTCGCAACAGCAATACGAAAACGCAAGCGCGAGTCATTCAGTCCAAGGATTGATTGTGCTTTAATCTGAGATTGTTCAGCCATCCTGGAGTTACAGTACCACCAGAGTTTGAGACGTGGAATTAGGCTCGGATATGGCGTAATAGTATGCATACGAGCACCCAGACGCTTTGATCGACGAAGCATCTGTTGTTTCCAGAAGGTAGACTCTTCCTGATATCCCGGCAGATCGAGTTAGTGCGAAATGCTTCACTGCAATGTAGTCGCATAAGATCTGTGGCCTTCGTGGCCTCCGGACTTCCGCGGTGCATTAGTGACTCTTAGTGACAACGGTCAAGCCTGTCCTCAGTCTTGACGCCTTTTCCGCGCTGAGCGCTGTCTTGCTCGTTAGTCTGCTTCTTCATTTGCCAGAATAAGAGACACTCAGAGACTCTTCCGAAACTGCCGGGTTCCCGTGAATCTGGAGGGCCGACTCTCAAGACTCTTCGATCTACCCGACAGCTGTGGACATCCGTTCGTTGGGGTGAAGTAGTATGCAAGAACTCCTGGTCGTAAGATCGGCGGTGAGAGTGGAGAAGGATTCCAATGCTTCTCTGAACCTTAGGGCATCGAACTCTTTGGGCAAGTCGTCGATTACGATGGTTGGGCATTCTCATATCCACTTCTCTGGGAAGCCCACTGTGCGACGCCAGGTTGTCGTCAGCCTTGGCACGGCAGCAATTACGAATATTTGGAAATGATTGAGGTGGAGACAAAGTGCTGAGCTGTGGTTACCCTCGTCCTCTTCACCGCTGCGAATCATTCGCTCGCGTCGCTGACCATGCTCCATCTCACTTAAACTCGCTCGGGGGTCGAATAAGTGGGAGTCACTCGGCGCCGATGTGATCTCGTGCAGTAGTTACACTGAGAGTAATATGTTGACCTGTCTAGCACATGCGGTGCGGGAGAGTACGACTTTAGGGCTATTTCGGTCATAGACTGGATGATCGCTCAAGTTCTGGATGATGATGGAGACTTTGGGATCCGGGATGCAGTGGAGGAAGCTTAAGACGAAAACTGCCTCAAAGGCCTTCCTCTGTGCTTGTCTTATAATTGATCTCGAAAGTTTGCAAGTCAAATGCTCAATTCCGGTCGAGAAACGACAAGGTTTGTCGACGAAAGATTTTCACTGTATGTCCTTTTGCGGTGGTGTGGCTGGCCCACAAATGTGATCCATCATATCTCAAAGCATCCCGCCATTACGGCTTTGGATACTGCATAATGCATGCCACAACGGCCCACAGCCGACCACTGCGGGGCCTGGTCGAGCGAGAAATTGCATGCATATTGCAGCAGCTCGATCTGACAACCTGAAGCTAGGACTAGCGGAGAATGTCATATGCACAAATCTGATCTGTCACAGTTTGCCAGGACCATGGTAGGAACACCCCCCTGACTCGAGCACTGAATGGGACTGCTCGACCTTGGAGACCGGATTGTAGATACAGAAAGCACGTGAAGGTCTTCTCATGCGGCCTGACATACTGATGATTGGCCCCTCGCTACTTTAATGCTCCTTCGAGGTATCATGATGCGCTACTGGTGCAGACATAGGCACTGAGCGCCGTGAACCTTTGATTGAATCATTAGAACCCTCCCATCTTGCCATAGTAGAGAAACTTCCTTTTGTGGCGCTCCCAGAACAACGGGTATGGCATACTTGCATCAAGCCACTGGTCGTCGACATGATCAAGCCGCTTTGTACTACATATCACGTGCGTCCTGCAAGATGAGATAGATTCGATGCACTGCACCAATGACGGGTCGGACTTATCAGTGTTCGAAAATCAACCATGGCGGGCCGCATCCAGCGGTATGTCCCAAAAAGGAGTTGGAACAGATGTCGATGTATAAGAAGGTGCTGGCCATTTGGAGAGAATACTGATATCCGCACTCGCTTTCGTTTTGCTCTCACTACATCAGATCATTCGCTGATAAAACTAATCTTTTCGGTCTTTTCAAGTCTCGGCTTTCCATTTTCACGATGTCTTCGTTCGAGTCTCATCCTGATGCGGTCCATATTCTGGAACGTGATGAATCACGCTTCGACGAGCCATGTCGTCCGTCCTCTGAAGAAGCATACGATCCATTGTTCGACATGCCGCTTGTTCGCGGACATATGACTGTATTTAGCTGATTCCAGCTGGTTGACTTAAGGCGAATGCTAACGCGCAGTAGATGCCGGCCAAACCATGCCCAAATTGCCAGGCAAACGGCGAGACGGTCTGGGTCGTTCCAGGACGATGCTGCCCTGCATGCAACACTGCGGTGTCATAAAAGCCTGTGAGTTCATTGATTGGATCCAAAATATCACCAAGGATACTGAGCTCTTCCAGGCAGTTACATCAATCTATCGCGGAGTCTCGAGCGATCTCACCCGGAGCGAAACAATATGACCGTTACGCAGGTGCTATTGGGATTTCAATGTCTTGGCGTATGGTAATCCACCCGGAGCCCGGCGAATTTTGCTGTCTCTTGCTTTACGAAATGGATGTGAATCAAAAGGGTTGATGTTTGAGCAAGTATTGCTATTGCGTGTATATTTATGTGGCTTCAGCTCAATTGCAAATCATAATGATATACTTACATTGGAGTCGCACGTGGTGAAAAGATGTGGTTGGTGAGCAATGACTGACTTGAGACGACGCGTGTCCTGTGAATGACCTCCACACTATGGCATGCTGGAGGGAAGACGTTGACTTTTCGAAAAGTTGAACGCCACAGAGCTCACGGCGCATTAGTGTAATATCGAAACATGTCCAGTCGGAGGTTTACAAGTCCTTTAGCGCCATGCAAAGGGTTTGCTGCGGGCCTCACCGCTGCATCGGAGCGTCCGGCAGCCGCCATAAAAGTTTTCTGGTTGCGACCTATCACGACCGGATGCCTTCTTTTCAACCTGCAGATACAGGTTCTACGTTCTCTGTGTCGGATTTGGTTTTCCTTTTGCGTCTTCTTTTCGGTTTGATCGCGTCCTCGGATTCGTTTGCCCCATTGACCTTGTCTTTCAAATGCCCCTGATCCCTTATACGGGATGCGTCTGGAGGCTTTGCAGCTGTATCGGGTTGGGGGTGCTTTTTGGGCTTCTTGACACTCAAAGGATTCGGTTCTCTGGCCCCTTGCTTCCGCTTCTTCTTGACTGGTTCGCCTCGCTCAGGAACAGTTGGCTGCTCTTCCACATCTCCTGGTGCTGATTCTCCTGGCGCTGCCCCTGCAGTATCTCTCGGCCTTTTCCCCAACGCTTGTCCTCCTCTGGCGCCTTTGATTCCAGCGCGAAACTTCCCTTTCTCTTCCTGCTCCCGCACGCCTTCAGTGGCACTCGCCATTGGTTCCATAATCATGACACTGCGATTGATATATATTAACGGAACTCCCGGTATCCGTCTCATCTTTGCCCTGAGCTCTGCGTTTTGACTCGCGATGATATATCTGTGCTTGTTTGTGCGGCTATCCTTTGGATCGACGACGCTGCTCAGACATTCGATAGTGTTTAGAGGGGTTTCGAGAGTGTGGTGATTACAACGCCGCCGCTCATATGTTTTAGCTTGTGCGATGAGGGATTCGTCTTTTGGAGTGGCGCTGTAAAGATGACGCATCGAACATTGAGTTATCACTGGAGGGTAGTTAGCTGGCGCAGTATGAACCGCGGGACGAAGAGATCTTACTGGGCTTGACTTCGCCTTGGAGAGTTCGTTTAAGCCCTGCTATGAGATCCATCTTGAAATGTGCGGCATCTTGAATTATTTCCGCATCCACTGTGAGGAGATATTAGCGCTGGAAAGGAAATCAGTTCAGATTGAAGATTCATACGAAGCACTTGGTACGGCTCGCGGAAATTGAACGTCAGGCTGTACTGGTGCATCAGCTTGCGATACTGCTTTGCGCGATGCCCGCGCATCTTGACGGTTATGTTGATGGATGTTTCGCGGGAGTTTTATCGATCGCGAAGATGCAGGAATACAGAGTTATTTTAATCGTCCCGAAGAGGAGAAAAGTCCACCGGAATGTGGCTTGGACCCTGTGAAGCCCTGAAGTCTTGGCATCACCATACCGACCTGAAGGGCTTGACATTAATCCCTCACCAGCGCGATTATTGGCGGGTGTATGGCTCGTTCACGCTATAAGCTGTTTCCTAACGTGGCATCGAGCCTGTCATGGTGTCACACTCACTGTAAACCTCGAGAACAGCTTTATAGCTCCCAATATCGTGGGCAACCGTTGCTCACGCAGCATGTCTAGCAATGGCGTTACACCCGAACAGCCGTCGGTGAAGCCGTCTACAACGGCAACCGCGGGCTCCTCCGAAGAAAACGAATCTGAACCTCCAACCACGGCCGCACATAGACCGGACTGCGAGGTCAAGCCAGCATTGGATGAGTTTGGCTTGCCGATACGCCCTCGACGGCAGAGGAATGTGGCAGAGAAAGAGGAGGAAGACTCTGAGGATGGTGAGGTCCGGAGGGAGGATAAGGGTATCGCAGAGAAGGAAACGGGGAGACCTTTACGGAAAGAGGACGGAGTGGAAAATCCGATGGACCCGTCCGCGCGTCAAAAGGGGGAGTCCAAACCGGTCAATGGCCATAGAGAAAGTGATGGAGATAGAGACGGAGCCTCGACCGGTCGATCTGATGCTGCCGCTACACTACAGTCGAATCATACACGTACGGATTCGGAAGTGCATAGGGCCAATGGCGTGATTTCCCTCTCGTCACCCTTAGAAAAGACTACTGGTGTCTCTGAGTGGTCCCATCAACGCCTCATGGCCAAGACGGAGGAGAAGCAGGAAGAGAAAGACGAATGGCAAGATATGCCTGCCTATGCCCCGTTTGACATATACAACGACGACAACAAGCTCATAGCTCGGGAACAGGCCGAGTCTGATGAGGAAGAAGCAGCGTACGGCGCTTTGGGTGGTGCAGGCAAGGGATACACTCGTGTGCAGCTTGACGAGGATGCTCAGTCTGCTACTAGCATGGATGAAAACACCGCATATCTGTTCAAAGAGCATGGTACGAACGTAGCAGAGGAGGACGAAGAGGAACGAGACGTCTTGTCCCAGATGCAAGCCACCAAAGACTTGCTCACTGATGGGCAGAGGATCGCGTATGTAGGCATCACAAGACTAACCATGATCAAGATGCAAGAGGATATGGAGGCTCTAGAGCGTACAAGGAGTGCGAAGAAATATATCGATCAAGGTATAGAATCGCTGAAGATGTGGGGTCAGAAGGTGATGGTTAGGTTGTATGGCCATATGGACATTGATGCAGCTGGTATGTTCCCAAGTAATCAAAACACAGCAAATATTGACAAACGCACAGAGCAGGTCATGATCGAGCAACTTGCGGATCACGGCGTACAACCTGCCGATCTCTGCCCTGCCTTGATGAAGAATGCAAGAGTTAAAAACCCTGTATTGGAAGAAACTGCGTCTGAACGGGTATCAATCTCTTCACCACGCCCAGACGTTGATATGACATTACCACAAAACATCCCGACGACACCTGACCCTACCAAGTCTGAGTCTCCACCACCTTATGATGTCCACGCTCAAGATAAAATGGAAGAAGTACAAACCCCATCTGAACTTCCACAAACTCAGAAGATCGACATTGACCTTCGATGGACTGTTCTTTGCGATCTGTTCCTGGTGCTCATCGCCGACTCGATATATGATGCCCGATCTAGGCAGCTGTTGGAGCGAGTCGGATCATTCCTCGAAGTTCCATGGATCGACATATGTCGGTTCGAGAAGCGCGTTACAGATGCATTGGAAGTACAAGAAGCTGCAGACAAAGAGAACTGGAACGAAGCAGAACACATAGAAAGCAGGCGAAAGATGCGACGCAACAGACGTTTGGCATTGATGGGCCTCGCAACTGTCGGTGGCGGCCTTGTTATTGGTCTTTCGGCTGGTTTGCTTGCCCCTGTCATCGGGGCGGGTTTAGCAGCTGGATTCACCACAATTGGTGTCGCTGGCACCAGTGGCTTTCTGGCTGGCGCCGGTGGAGCTGCAATTGTTACCACTACTGGTGTCGTTACTGGCGGCGCTATTGGTGTCAAGGCAGCGAACAAGAGAACCGGTGCTGTCAAAACATTTGAATATCGACCGCTTCATAATAACAAGCGCACAAATCTGATCATCAGTGTATCTGGATGGATGACGGGCAAAGTGGATGATGTCCGACTGCCGTTCAGCACCGTTGATCCGATAATGGGTGACATATATTCCGTCTTCTGGGAACCAGAAATGCTACGAAGTATGGGTGACACGATCAACATTTTGGCATCGGAGGTGAACAATATCGAAACACTTTATAAACTGAATGCGCCGCTGACACTCTACTAGGCCCTAACCCAAACTTTGCAGCAAGTACTGGGCGCTACGATCCTTGTGGCTCTCATGTCTGCACTGCAAGCTCCCGTCATGTTAACAAAGCTCTCCTATCTTATCGACAACCCATGGTCGAACTCATTGGCACGTGCTCAACTTGCTGGGTTTATCCTCGCAGATTCTCTCATAGACCGAAACCTTGGTACGCGGCCTATTACCTTTGTCGGCTTCTCACTGGGAGCGAGAGTCATCTTCTCTTGCTTGGTAGAGCTGGCGAATAAAGGCGCATATGGGCTCGTTCAAAACGTTTATTTGTTTGGCTCCCCCAATGTAGCAAGTAAGGATGAGTACCTGAAAGCCAAGACTGTCGTCTCGGGTCGATTTGTAAATGGTTATGCAACGAATGACTGGATCTTAGGTATGCTCAAGCTGTCCGTCCTTGTGAAAATATATGATGCTCAGTATAATATAGGATACCTCTTCCGCGCAACTGCCGGCGGCGTTATGCGCGTAGCTGGCTTGACTCCTGTCGAAGTGCCGGGAATCGAGAACTTTAACGTTACTGAATTCGTTCCAGGCCACATGCAGTATCGTGCAGCCATGCCTCGTCTGCTTAGGGAGGTTGGTTGGTCTGTCGAAAGTGACGAATTCACAGAAATTGAAGATCCTGACCCGGACAACCATGAAAAACGCCAACGCGAACTGATTAATGAAATTGAAGAGGCGCGAAAGGAGTTAGAGAAAAAGCCGGAAAAGAGACGGTTCGGCATATTCAGAACGAAGAAGGCAACGGGGAAGAAAGAATGGGAAACGTATGATGAACGCACCAAAGCTGCCTTGGGCAATAAGGATGATGTTTCGAAAGACGAGGAAGGTGGTGTTCTGTTTGACATTGATGCTATTCGAACCGAGATTGCAGAGCTTGCTGCTGAAGGTATCGAAGTCAAACAACTCGAGTCTACACTTCCACCCATGAAGCTCGACATGTCGGCGCCGAGCTCAAGAACTGGTTCTCCGGCGCTAAAATCAAGCCAGAGCTACAATGATGCCATAGAGCCGACAAAGTCAGCCGAAGGGTCGGCTCCATTAACCCGACATCAAACAACCCCTTCTAGGCCATCGTATGACAACTGGGAAGAGTACGATGAACATACGGGCGGAAGTAATCCCGACGGCAGTATTTCCATGACGTTCGACACGTCGTATGGCGATAGGTCTCCACAAAGCTCTTATGGGCTTCCTCGACTGCCTCCGAAAGATGTTCGTTATCCGCCTAATCCTGTTGAGCCGTCATGGCCGTCGGAGCCGTCACAACGGCCGTATCGAGAACAATCCAGATCCCCACAGCCACCACCACAACCCCAACCACAACTGCGACCACAACAGGAAACTACACATGCCGACCCTGCTCGGAATGCCTGGGCAGATGACTTTGATGATGATTTTGGACAGGAGAAGGAAATGCAGATGACATTTGAGTAATAGTGTGTTTGCATCGCGCATTGCATAGAGCATTCCAGGGTGTTTGGTTTCCTCATATTCCGTGTTGCATTTTCAGCGTGGGCTGGAGTTCTTCCGCATTGCCATACCTTTCATGTCACATCCAGCATTCTTTTAATGTCTTCATCATCTCCAGAGGAGTTTTAAGATTCATGACAGAAGGAAAGTTATCTCAATTGTTGAGATTGGATATTGACTGTCTCCTGTTGGGGAACCCGGAAGCAGCCCTTCGTCTCATAACTTCACAGGAAGCTGGCATTACTTGTACATTTTCATTCATTCTTCACTGATTGCTTGCGAAGCTGAGCTGTGTCAATTAGTCGGCACGTTATATATTTGGAGGACAGAATTTAGGACGAATACCTCGTACGAGAACTATGGCCCTCCTTTGATGCAATCTGTCTCTCAGAATAATTGGCTGCCAGCTGGTGGGCAATCAGACGAATAGCTTCGTCACGGCCTTCTGCTTTGAAGAGTCTGAATCGCTTGAATTGAAAATGCAGTTCTAAAATGAGAATGAACAAGGATTTACGTATAGCCCATGTCCGAATCCCAGGTGGTGAACGTTTCGGAAGTACGATCAACGAGGGGCCTGAAATGACCTATCGCAAAGGAAAAGAATGGTGAACGGCATCATGAGAGTGACGAGCCGACGGTCTTCTATGTATAGCCATATAGGACTCCTCCTTGCTATGAGACTTGCAAGTTATCGCAATATTCCCGTGTTTGTGGAGACTGGTGAAACAGCGAGGTCGAGTTGCTCTGCCACACTTAAATTGGTTAGCTTCAAAATTCCTCCGCAGCCCTCATTGCAACTTCGGCCGTCGGCATAATCTTACATGGATTTCTACAATACAGTCACAGCGGAGTGGAGAAATTCCTGGAAATTGGATCGCAATGAACCTTGAAAGAGATCATCATAGCCACAACGCGGAGCCGACTTCTTCTGGTAAGTTGTTTATTAGGGTTGAAGAAGGCACATGGGCTTTCTGCGCGACCCTCCAGCTTTTCATTTCCTTCATTTCCGTTATAATTTTCCCTTGAAAACCAGTCCTCGGTGCAAAGGGGCGATGTATTCGTATCTTTTACTGCTCTGTGCCATCACAGAAGTCGCATTATGCGATCCTCATGGCCTATTCCAACGTCGTAGTGGCGTCGTGCCCTCACTCTCCGGTGATCCGGTTGTTATGGGCGCTGGAACTTATCCGCGCGCCAACTTTCTTTCTGACGGCTCCATTCTGGGCGCGTATGCAGCAACAGTCAATGACAACAAGGTGTTGACTCTAGCATCTTCCACGGACGACGGAGGTTCATGGTCAGTAAAAGGCAGCGCAGCTACCCGCCCGACCAACTCCAGTGACTTGGACAATCCATACCCACTTCAGCTTCCATCTGGCCGTGTTCTGCTCGCGTACCGCAACCACGATAAAGATGCAAGCACAGGCGACTACACATTCTTCCGCATCACCATCTCCTATTCTGATGATAATGGGGCTTCGTGGCTCTTCCTGGCCGACGCCGCCACAAAACCTGGCGGTACAATAGGTATTTGGGAGCCATTCCTTCGCAATGCTCAGGATGGAAGCCTACAACTCTACTACAGCGAGGAGAATAGTGCCGATGATCAGGACAGCAAAATGCGGACCTCGACAGATGGCGGCACGACGTGGTCTGATGCCCAAACTATTTCGGGTACAGATATAACAGCGCGAGATGGCATGCTCGGGGTCGCTACCATTCAAGGGAGTAGCCTTATCGCTGTCTTCGAAAGCGAGCAAGGAGGTTTGTTCACCGTGAAGAGCATCACCTCTACGGATGATGGACAAACGTGGGGTAATCGGCAGACTGTATACACGCCCACTGGTACCGACAACAATGCCGGAGCCCCGCAAATTGTTAACGTCGGAGGGACACTGTGCGTGAGCTTCATGACGGATGAAGACACCCAGGAGCATAATTGGATCAACGGAGCTGGAGCAAAGCTTATTACTAGCGGAGATTCTGGGTCGTCCTGGGGGAACAAGATCGAAGTCTTTGACCCCCAAGCGAATTGGCCAGGTCTACTTACTTTGGATGATTCGAGCTTTCTGTACATGGTAGACTTTGGAGGCGCGAAAAGCCAGAAGATCGTCCTTTCATGATCATAGAGCATCTTCCGGAAAATTTGGGCATTGGGTACAAATCGACGATGGAATTTGAATCAGAAGCTGCCACTTCGAATGTCCATGTACAATAAAATGAGTGCCGGAAGCTCTATTAGGTTAGAATACTTTGGTTGAAGTGGTTTGAATATTGGTTTGGACAAAATATCAAAATAGCAATGTGTTATTGCCTTTCCGGGGATGCCGAGACCGAAAATTCTCCACCAGGGGTTCGTCACTTGCTCAGCCACAGCTTCATCAAAGTACTGCTGAATATCGTCACTTTTCTTTTTTCCGATAAAGATCATGTGAACCACAAAAAGTGTCCCTCATGTCTAATGAAGGAGAACGAAGAGATCAGGTCAGCGGCATCAACAAAATCAAATCTCGAAAGCCGCATCGAAAATCTCGCCTAGGATGCCAGAACTGCAAACGGAGGAGAGTCAAGGTGAGTGAGCAACGAACGAGCTTCGAAACTCGATTTTGGTATCTAGTGATTGAAAAGACGCATGTTAATGATATCGTTTCTCAGTGCGATGAAGCAAAACCGGCATGCAGGAACTGTGTCAAACATTCGATCCGCTGCAGCTTCGCGGCGAATTCACCGAGTTCAGATCTATCCCCTTCAAATCCCCCTGAGCCTCGAGTCATTCCATCACGATTTGAATTGGACGGCGATTCAGCAGCGAGTAGTCCCGGGCTTTCACCATGCAATGCACCACTATTGCCTTTTCCAGTCGCAGATCTGGAGCTCCTTCATCATTATATGACTTCATCTAGCAGCTTTTTTGCGGATAATCGCCAAAATGCTCAGTTCTGGCAAGTCAAAGTTCCGCAGTTAGGTTTCGAGCATCACTTCATACTACGACTCTTGCTTGCCATATCCGCGTTACACATTGCCCGAGATTCTCCAGAGCGACAAGAATCTTCCAAAGCTAGAGCCGAGGAGCACTATGTGGCCGCGCTCCGAGCCATAACCGCTCTCCTCCCTCATGTCAACGAAACAAACTGCCACGCTCTTTTCCTCGCATCGACATTAGTCTGCCACTACAGCTTTGGCAAGGGCCCGACACCTGGAGACTACCTTGCATTCAGCAATGTTGGTCAACCGGAATGGCTACGTCTTTTCAAGGGAGTGCGAGCCATCATAGAAAGCAATCCAGATGTTGTCAAGGCTTCCGGGGTATTACCTTCTGTGGCCCAGGGCGAGATGCAGAAGCACGAACCAAACCTGCCTAAACGATCGAATCATTTCGACTTCCGAACACAATTCGAAAGGATCCGCCGCGTTATAGCTGCGCAATCTCCCTCCCCCGAATCCGAAATATACATGGAGGCCCTGGACTCTTTGGAGAACTGTTTCGCCGCAACGTACGAGGGCAAGTCAGATGCTTGGGACGAGCGAAGTCGATCTTCCCACATTATGTTCCGGTGGCTATACCAAGCGTCGGAACCTTTTGTCGCCCGAATGCAGGATAAACGCCCCATGGCTATTGTTATATTCTCCTTCTTTGCGGTGCTGATGAAAGAGCACGCCGATGTATGGACGTTGGACGGTTGGGCCGAGCATATCATGACCGGAATACACGCCTATCTCCCACCTGTCTACCATGATTTCATTCAGTGGCCAATGCAGCAGGTCAACTGGACTCCGCCAAAGGACGATACTAAAATGGAATGACAGCCTCTGACCGACATCTAAGGTAGCTACGGTTCTTCTCTCCACGTTTTCGGATGTGCCCTGGGTGGACTTGCTCCTTATGAGCGCCTGAGAACTGGGTACGGCTGGCCCACCCTAGCTATTGCCAATATAAGTGGCATGATATGACAACGAAGGGTCCGAGTCATTCCTTTGTCTTTTGGAAAAGGCCTGTGGCAATACTCCGTACCAGTCAAGCAATTCCGAAAACAAAAACGTCCTCGTCGCAATCACAAAGGCCATGCAGTATATTGGGCTTATGAAAATTCGGCTGACACCGATTCACTTCCTCTACGTGAGTTTAATATCTACTTGATGGATGACTGTATGGCATTATTGCTAACGGAATTACTAGGCTATGAGTAAGTGTGGCTCTAAATCTCATTCGTAGTTTCAGCCATTAAGAGCAAAACAACATGAATATCAGAGACTTCATTATGGAGTTACAGAAGGTTAAATGGAAAGTTACGTAGACTCAATAGCTTGTTCAGTAATTTCAAAGCCGTAGCTACCGCGCCATTCGCAGTAATTACACTGGCAGTTAAAGAAAGGGGTTCCGTCATCTTGAATCAGTATGTTGTGATCAAGAACGAGAGAGCCAATTGAAACTAAGAGAATATACTTGACGAGAGGGACAGCCTTGCGATCTATATTTGTATGGATCTCGGTCCTTCACGCCACACTTGCGCCCCGTGGGGATGTACAGCCTTACCTCCTTACTCCGTATATGTCCCTGGAATCGGCGAATTGCTCCGTCTCGGATCACGGTGAGCTTTGGAGGGAAGCCCGTAAGTGTGAGTGAGAACGCTGTTCCATATGTACAGGTAGGCCGTCCACAAGGTGATATGCATTGAAGTCACTGCCTGTTCTCCTGACAATCGAATGCTCCGGACGAACGAGCATGGCCGTTAAGCGGAGACGGAGCAATCAGAGAATCCTTCCGGGCCCACTTCGGCATAGCCGCAGAGCCTTCATAGACAAGAGGCCGAAAGCAGTAAGCACTAGGTCCTAGCGGGCCTAGGCTCGCCGTGGCGATGGCGGGCGAAGCATTGCCAAGACCGTCATTACGAAAGGCGAGCGGTGCTGCCTTCCGCTGTGATTGCGCATTGGCACTGCCTCCTCTTCCGCCTGGCTCCTATACAGAGACGTCCCTCCTTCTCTCCCTCTTCTTCCTTCCTTTCACTTGTCCTCGACACTCTACAACAGTTTCCTTTGTTTTGTCACAGTATAACGAAGATATGGCTGCTTTCCAGGGTCAGCTCATTAGCCATCTGGCGCGCCGCGGCATGGACAGCATGTCGGGCGACCTCCCCAAGATGTCGATGGAGATGGATAGGGACGACCTCATGCAGGTACAACAGCAGCAGTGGAACGACGTGTTCAACCAGCTGCCTATCTGGGGTATCGTGATGATTGGAATCACTGTCCTCGTCTTCTATATCCTCATCGTCTCGGTATGTCTCTCGGAGATAGCGTGGATATCGCACCGCGCCACATTGTAGCATATATTATGACGCTAACATAGATGCTCTGCAGGTCTCCTATACTCTGGGCCGCGTTGTCATGACTCTAGCCATGATCGAAACCCCCACCGTCGACTACATACCCATTTCTTCTCTCGATTCCTTCGACCCTACGAGCAAAGACGCGACCAACTTGATCATTGATGGCGAGCCACACACCGTCATGGCGAACAAGCCCATCACGTCCAAGATCCGCTCCACGATCCGTCACCTTCACAAGCATGCTGGATTCTGGTCTCGCTGGAGAGGTCTCGGCTATTTCTTCCTCTACAGCTTCGCTTTCGGTGCCGTCCACTTTCCCATCATGAGTGCCCTCCGTTGGCTCCCAGCGGGTGAGACTTTCGCGGCTATCCTCACTTCCGTCCTGCTCGCCCAGCTCCACTGCGCTTGGACCCACAAGATGATCTCTATGCCATCCCAGAAGTCTTTCCTCTCTCGTATCCCGCCACGCGCTGCATGGCGTCAGCTCTGGATCCCGAACGCAGTCGCCGCTGGCTGCATGCAGGCTTCTTTCCAGGTCATTCGCATGCTCGCTCTCACGCTCAGTTACACCATCTATGACCACGAGAAGCAACAGATTGTGGATTCTTGGTGGATTATCGTCATGAAGATCCTTGCTGTTCTTTCTCTCGCATTCTTCCTCGGCTTCTTCATCGTCCTGCCGAACTACGCCGCACTCACCCGCATTGAGGCTACTCTGCTTAATGATGAGGAGGATACCATTGTTCCATTCGACCGCACCTTTGGTGGCAAAGTTACTCCAGTTGTCGTCGGTGGCAGCGGTTTCCACTACGTCAAGGAAGTGTGCCAGACCTTTGATCGTGAAGCCAGGATCAGGATTATCAAGCTGTTCTTCAAGATGGCTTTGATCTTCTTCGCGCTGACCATCCTGTACATCCACGTCGTCTCGTTCGAGATGTTCTTCATCATTGGACCGGTCGCTAAGGAGGCTGCGAAGAAGGCTGGTGCTAGACTGCTGAGAATGTAAATAGAATGGAAGAATCTGGAGTTGTATGTGAGGCTGAGAATGAGTCAAGTCGAAACGCCGAAAGGAGGGACACCTGATAGCTTGGATACCTGCGTATGAGATGCGAGTGATACCTTTTGGACCTGGCATTATAATGGAGTTAATCTTTTGGAGGGCGAAGTGACGGAAGTTGAATTCCAGGATCAAGTCTTGTAGAATATCGAAACTCAATACATGTTACTTGCGTTTACAAGTGTGTCTTTTCCAGTGCGAGAGGACGGCCGAGTGATATGATTACTATCGCACGTTTCGAGTTACAATATATTGCACCGTCAGCAGAAGAAACAGTACGAAGCGTCCGCCGAGGCTGCGGAGCTCTGATCTAAGCTCCATGAGAAGCAGCGTCCAAACATAAACCTTAAGAGTTCCTCGTTTCCTCGTTAGAAGTTTCTCAGACGCACTTGGTACCGGGTTAAAATGGCAGACTCAGAAGCAGACTCTAAGCCCATTAAATCTCTCATCCAATCCTTCTTCGACGCCATCAATGCCTCCGACACCAAAGCTCTCCAAGAGCACTTCTTCCCCACTGCCTCCCTCACAATCCTCCGTCAAGATCCGCCGTTGCCTGAATCATCCCCTCCGCCGTCTCCACCTGACAATAAAATCACCGTCGTAACGCGTACGAACATTGAGACGTTCATCAAGATGGTCGAAGACGGGGAGCGGAGAAGGAAGGGCAAGAAAGGACCGGAGCTCGTGGAGAGGCCAGATTTGGAGCACACGAGGATAGAAGTGGATGCGGGATTTGGCATGGCATGGAGTCCGTTTACAGTGACCTTTGATGGCGTGCTGCATCACTATGGAGTCATGGTGTATACGCTGGGGAGGGAGGAAGGCGGCAAGTGGAGAATTGAGGGCCTAACGCAGAGTTATAGAAGGACCCCGGGATGGGAAAAAACGTCGTTCCTATGAACCGTACAGAGTAAAGGATAAGTGATTCTTAGAGGAAGAGAATCATCCAATAGTCATGTCCGCCTGCAGAATGCGATATGTTGATGTCGCGATTATGGTAGGAAGTTGAGGTATAACGAAACATGACACCTTGGTTGATATCGCCAATAGTTCGCATAGTAGAGCATTACCTCAAAGAAGCTCTAATACGCTGCGTTCAGCCATTCTCAGATGAAGGGCAATCTAGATTGACGGAATAGATTTGTTGACGTGATACAACAAATGATTCCTGCCATCACATATGCAGCTCAACAAACGCCTATCGCCACGATTCGGCAAGCACAAGCTCCTCACATGATGCCGTGGCATCTTTCACAGCGATCTGTGCCTGAAACAATTGCATCCACCCGGCCTCGTTTTGCGCACGCGAACAGCTTTCTGCAGCGGAAATCCGGGGTAAATCCAGTTGCCCCAGCCACCGATGTTCAACCGCCTTTGCGCACGGGCCACCCCAGCCATATCCACCAGCCTCCTCGTATCTCCAACCTCACGAACAAACGAAAACTCAGCGCAACTGGCTGAGCGGTCCAAATTGGCGTCGAATGGCGTCGAGTAAGCTCACTGTAGCCTTATTACTGTATTTTGACGGCTGGCCCAACCTTCGTGGTATCGAGGTAATCAAGCTTAAGATGTGAGAGATATAAGGCGACCCAGTAAGGCCAGGACACAGTGCATCTCCAGCTCATCCAGCACATTCGAGACTCGACATTCGCTGTCAATAATCCTCTCACTTCCGCTGCTCTCTCGCAATCATCGCTGCTGCTTCTTGCTCATTTTCACTGCACGTCCTAGCTTCAGCACTACATCGTCCACATCGAGCAGTCCTGTCTTTTCAAATATTTAATATAGTTCTATATCCTCTCAGTCACTCCAAAATTCAGCAGACATGAAGCACGCCTCTGCCTCTGCGCTGCTTTTCGCGGCTACCCTTGCTCACGCCCAAATTCCATCTTAGTAAGTCTTTGACGCTCTACTCACTCCAGTATAATTGCTAATTAATTTTCAGCTCTCCAGAAGACGGAGGTGACTACTTCTCCGCCCCGAGTAAGCCAGAATATGGTGACAGCTCGGAGGGATGGGGATCCTACGGCGGCGGCTGGGGTTCGAGCTCGTACGCAACATCAACCACCGTCTACTCGACCACGACAACCACAACCCCTTGCACAACAAGCAGCTCAACTCTGTCAACGCCTGTTGCTCCCGTCATTCCACCCAGCACTTCGACCTGCCCCTTGCCAACGACTCTCTACATCACAAGTTACCAGAAGGAGGTCTCAACCGCCTACCAAAAGGCAACTGAGACAATCTACGCAACAATTACGGCAACCCAGAAGGCGGTTGAGACAGTTACTTGCACAGAAACCGAAGTGCAGACCAAGGTCTTGACTCAAGCGGAGACTCTGACCCAGATTCTGACGCAGAAGGAGGCGGAAGTTGAGACAAAGATCGTGACGCAGAAGGAGATTTCGACGACCACATGCACCGAAACCGAAGTGGAGACCAAGATCCTGAGCCAGAAGGAGGTTGCCACCGCTACTGTCACAACCACTTGCTTCGAGACCGAGACGGTGACCAAGCCGATTTCTATCATCCTCACTTCGACGTTGATCTCCTCGTGCCCAATCTCCTCCTCCACTCCAGTTGGGCCAATCATTCCTCCGCCAATCAGCACCGGCACGGGTACTCCTTGCACCACCAACTCAACTATCTCGTACACATGGAAGTCTACACCGCCACCATACACGACGCACAGCACCACACCCACAACGTCGACAACTCCAAGCATCTCATCGACCGCAGCTAGCGCACAGTTCACTGGAGCAGCTTCAAGGAGTAGTGTTGGCATGGGCCTGATTGCGATCGGTGCCGTCTTTGCGGCTCTGCTGTAAAGGGATGAATGGGATTGGTTTATTGTGATCACGACTGCTTTGAAGGAATGAAGTATGATGGATACGCACGCACACATGAATACTATTAATCTCATTACGGATGGGCATCTCAAGCAACGGCGCACAAAGGAGGAATGAGGCCATGGGATACGCCTCATGTTCATGTTCATGTTCATATATTTACACTAGATGTTCCTTAATACTTCACATTGCTATTTGACGATTCGATACATGCTTCAACAAGGTGCTTTGCGGCTCTATCAGACGGGCGACAGACTTCGTAATCTAATATCTAATCAAATACATTCAAGCCCCTCAACCACCCCATTCAACGTCAGCAACATTGGCAAAACCCTAGTATTAAGTAACGTTATACTCGAGCCTTAAGTGGTAAGCTAAGATCTTTACATCTGCGCTCCGTATGGGTTGCTTCTTCACAAAGTCTCTTTACCGGCTACGTCTAAATCCATCAACGTCCGTAATCACTGAATTTGCGATCTTCTTTATCCTGTCCTGCATCTGCTGTAAAGAGTCCATTACAAACTCGCTGCGGTTTTCTGCAGGTGGGCTGGCATTCTCCGATGCGTAAAGTTGCCAGTAATATTCTGCAAGTTAGCCAGCAAACTTCCCTCCTTGTAGTCATCCAGATCCAGATCCATGAATCCTTCCGGTGCAATACTGTGAGGCGTAATGAACAGTGACCGGCCTGGACTCTTTTAGAAAGGGCCGTGAAGTCTCAAGCATGTCGACTCACCATTGATAGAATCATCCGACGCAATCCTCATTACGCACTTGGCACAGTCTTCCGTGGTAGCAAAATCCGTACCTTGTCCCTGCATGTCCTTCCTCAGGTGATTTCTGACGGCCTCGGTCATTAATGGAGTTGCAATGAACCTGTTCCCGGTCAGGACTTGATCAAACTGGGCGAAAAATCACAAACCATGGCGCGATGAGATTGACTCTGCCGACTCCAAAACGTCTCAAGCAGCACATGAGACCTCTGACGCCGAACTTCGACGCGCTGTACGTCGGCGAACCGTTCGTGTTGAGGAAACCCATGATACTAGACACGAGGATGAGACACTGCTCCATTCCAGGTCCCTGCTTGTTAAAGTAGTGTAGCGCAAGCTTTGATGTGTATACAGTGCCGAGAAGATTAATCTCGAGGATCTTCATGTTTGGTTTAACCGGTTCCTTCTCCGGATCTACGCAATGTCAGATTCGTTGTTGGCCAGTCCTCAGTGCAGAGCCTGTTACCAAGTTCGTGGAACAGATCGGATCCAGAGATGCCTGCACTCGTAACGACATAGTCAATTCTGTTGTTTGGTCCTTTCGCTATCGCTGTCTTGAAGGCTTCGTGTTGTTCTTCCCAGGACATGCAATCGCATTTGACGAATAGCACACTGATTGCGTCAGCCCGGTCAGGACAAAATCTCCCCTGGTTTCTTACTTGTCTGGAGTCGGCTGTTTCGATGGCGGATGGAGGTCCGCAATGACAACGAATGCTCTGACGAAGTGGTCAGTACGGCGATCTGTGGATTGGGACTCTGGTGACGCACCCTGCATCGGCGAAATCCTTCACCATCGCCTCACCAAGGCCGCTGCTACCTGAGGCATCGTAAGTTTTTCCAACATATATATTATTATTCGGCGTAGTACCTCCAGTGACAATTGCCGTCTTGCCCTTAAGTTTCGCGAGATCGATTGGCTTAGAGCAGTCAACGGGACCGCCATTCTTGTAAGTAAATCGCATCTTTCCACAGTCTTAACAACGACAGATCAATAATTGTGCGATCCATTTTCCAAAACTGAGAATCCTCTGATATATCAGGTGGACAGGCTCACTGTTGGCGCTGGGTTACCGAAGGCCGGAGAGGGTCCGTTTCATCCGTTCGGTCCCCACAAAAAGAGACGACCTCAGTCCTTGGACCGAACGTAACTTGGACTGTCAAGAGCCATCACCAAAGGCTTTGCACGTTCGAAATTTAATCATCGAGGTAGCTTGAAGTTCTCTTGACATCTCTGTGTTACTGTATGGCCAGCGACTCCCCTTTCCTTTCTGCAGAGAAGATCGCGTCCTAATCAATCCAGCCACCAGGACATCCAGAAGTTGAAGAAGCTCAAGCAGCCCATCGTATCCAACTGGTGAAGACCTGGGGCATGATACAGCAAGGCAGCCGAGTCTTAGAGCTAGGATGCGGGCAAGATAGCTGCACTGCTGTTCTTGCTGCCGTCGTTGGATCCTCTGGACATGTCGACGCTGTTGACCCTGCTCCAGGGAACTATGGCGCTCCATTCACACTCGAGCAGGCACAGTCCCACATCTCCGCTAGCGAAGTCGGAGACCGCATTACATGGCATCGTGCAGAGCCAGAGCAGTTTTTGCTTGATGCGGCGAGCCGGCAGGAGACGTGGGATGTCGCTGCCCTTGCGCATTGCATATGGTACTTCTCCTCGGCTGAGACACTGACAAACACTATGAGGGCTCTTAAAGGACGTGTGCGGAGCGTGTGCATCGCAGAATATGCACTGCATGCTACAGAACAAGCTGCTGTACCGCATGTACTTGCCGCACTGGCAAGAGGAATGCTGGAAGCGCATAAAGAGTCGAGCCAGGCAAACATACGAACGCCGCTCAGTCCGAATGCCATTCGTCAAATCATTGAGACAAGTGGCTGGCGAGTAGAATCCAAGACTACTGCTGTTCCGGCGAAAGGACTCCTAGATGGCTACTGGGAAGTCGAAATGATTCGGCGAGATGAGTTTCTTGAAGAGATTCGGAATACTGTGAGGGATCAGCGAATGCAAAACAGCGCTGTTTTCAGCAAGAGATGCTATGATTGCTGCCGCAAACGGACTGTGCGGCGAGAAGGTGTGCACGATGGACGTCTGGGCTGCGTTCTGCTTCGAAACGTTGCAGGCTGATTAGGTGCTGATATTGCGGAGAGTGAGACTGCGACTTTTAATGTCAAAGAACAAGAGCAAGGAGGGACGAAAGAATGTTTTGGCAGAACACAAATCCCAGTATGCGCCTTCGAAGCGTTTGCGCCGACGAATTCGAGTCGCGTCCTGTGAGATGCCTGGCCTTCCTCTCAGGTCTCTCATTCATACATCAAGCAGATACGATGACAGCAGACCACCTAGAATGGAATCGAGAATAATCCAGGAAGAGTTGGAACTAAACAGAGTGTGATGAGAAAGGGTGGTATGCTGTGCTAGGGAAATACCCTTGGTGGGGCTATAATTATTTGAATTTAGTAAGTATATATACAACTCGCGTATTCGGATCCCTGTCAATGACCTGCCGCTCTGGCATAGCGGCAGCGAGACAACTATTAAATAAAGGTGCGCCCTAAGCTCCTTTCATACAGTGCTAACACTTGATCTAGATCGGCCAAAAAAAAAATACTAAATACCAAAAAAACCAGGTCATGCTGGTTCAACTGCACCTTCCAACCGCCTAGTCTTTCAAAAGACTAGGATTGGGGGTGGTGTAGATTTTTTGCTATTTTTCTTTACTGCAAAGGCATCAATTCCCGGCAGCATCATTTCTCTTTTTTCTTTTTTTTTTTTAATCATAACATAAATATCTCTAGAAACAACGAAGCATTCTAACATTCTATATTTTCTATTATACTCGCGTAACTTCATAGCCTCGTGTATATCTAGCGTAAACGGGAGTTTCGTGATTACGCTGGTACGACTAAACAGCTTTTTGCGAGCAGTCTAAGGGTCCGAAGGCCGCGAAATCTGTCACCTGACACCTTGAGCCAGTTCTTGGTTGACATCATTACTCATCTACGACGCCTCTGTTTGAGAATATCCGACGCGGCACACGTATATTTGCGGCTTTTGACAGCTTGCGGCTCCTCGCCAAAGAAGCAAGAAACAACCGCGACCATTTAATCTCTGTTATGTATTTAACTTGACAGAAAATAATCATTCTCGGACGCAACGATCGCGAATGTACACTAAGTTCTGACTTTGCCAGCCACCTTGCTAATCTCAGACCAGGGCACGGACTATCCTTATTGGCAAATTGGCCCATGTTTTTGGAGGTGGCATTTGGCTTGGATCGAGAATCAAAGCTCGCCTCCCGGAGGTGATGTCCATCTCCGTCAAAGGTACAAACATCTTCCACTCCCTAGAGTAAATCTTCCAAAATAGATACAAGGCAATGAATATCGGTGCCGCGAGGTAAGATTGGAAGAAATCTATCGCATCTGGACTTCCGCCAAGCGGCTTCGAGGGTAGTCAGCAATTGTATGACACGTGCATTGGGCGGTGTACTTACGAAAAGCGCTGTGTAAAAGGTAGTTGCCATACCAAGCACGTTCACGAAGAACCCATAGTAGCTGCCAATGACACCAAACATCGCCTTAAAAGGAAGTTCGTCTAACGAATGCCCTTGGGCTTTCCAAGCGCTGCGAAAACGGATGTGGGCGAAGTTGATTGCCCCCCAAGCGAAGAAATTCGAGAGCCCGCCAAGAGCGATGATCCAGTAAAATATAGTTGTCGCGTTACCCGATTCTCCTACGAAGCCCAACATGCCAAAGGCAAGCTGAATCGCAATAGCTACTAACGGGCGGCCTTTAGAGTCGACGTAGGCGACAAACTTTGGACCCATTCCGCGCTCGGCCAACGCTTGCATGGTTCGAGTGGATGCGTAGAGGCTTGAATTGGCGACGCTAAGTGTAGAAATTACGATGACGGCGTTAAATATCGAGGGGAGTGCCTTGATGCCCGCAAGCTTAATTGCGATGACAAAGGGAGAGAATTTGGAATTTGCTCCAGAGGCATTCAACAAGTCCGGATCGCTGGAAGGGACAAGTAGGGTGACCATGAAGAGCGAGACGACGTAAAAGAAGACCATTCGCCACAGCACTTGTTTAGTGGCCAGTGGAAGGCTCTTCAACGGATTCTTGGCCTCGGCGGCTGCAAGACCAACCATTTCGGTCCCGCCGTATTCAAATGCAGCAAAAGTCAAGACAGCGCAGAAGCCCTTGAAGCCATTGCGGAATGCCCCAGGGTGGTGCCAGTATTTTGCTCCTAGGTATCCTTGAGGGCCAGTGCCGCCGGTGTCGATGACAATGCCGAGGATTATGAATCCAACTAGGCCGACGACTTTGATTATGCTGAGCACAAACTCAACTGCAAACGATCAGCACGACAACATCTGCAAGCGGAAAGAATGGATAATTCGAACCTTCGCCGAAGCCGCGAACGCCAAAGACTTGAATCACTATGATGAGAACGGTGAACATCATCACCCATACACCAATGTTGATATCATCTCTCCAGAATTCAATGGTGAGTGCGAAGGCGGAAATTTCAAAAGGCAGAATCGTTAACCACCCAATCGCGTACTCCCAACCAACGGCAAATCCACTGCGATACATTAGCCAGTTTGTCCCAAGCGATATAATTCACAGGTTACCTACAGAGAGGGATCGACAAAGCGAACAACGTATGTATAGAAAGCTCCATTGACAGGGTACAGGACGGCCATTTCGCCAAGAGCCTGTACTGTGCAGAGGAGCAAGGAGCCTATAACAGCGAATCCCAGTACCTGTAGAGTCAGGGTAAGACTTGGTCAGCTCGATGAGAGCCCAGGTGTTGTACCAAACCTCCAGGTCCACCATTGGATAAAGCACTGCCGGAACCAACGAAGAATCCAGCGCCGATTGCACCACCTTCAACACAAAACTTCTCGTCAGTCAAAGAGACATGAATAGGTAGATGAATAAACGCACCAACTGCAATCATCTGCATATGCCGACTTTTCAGCCCACGAGCCAATGGATTCGTCTTGACGAGTATCCCCTCGTCGACAACATTGCCAGCCTCCATGGCGACACCAGCCTCAAGGTTGATTTCGACCGACTCGGGAACATCGCCGATCTTCTTCTCATCTTTAATCTGGGGTGTTTCCGCCATTGCTGACCTTCAGCGTGCCGCCTTTGAGCAATCTGCGCTGTGAACCTGCCAGTTAGTGGCACAGTGGCATAGTACGAAGCCCGAGAGAATGGTAAGCAATCAGAATATAAAGTATGAGAACGAGAACAAGCAACGATAAGCTTATCTCTTGGTAGGCTTGTGTTATCGGTTGGAACCCGCATACATGCACCCTATCGGATTTGCAAGGTTAATGAGGTCCACTAGGCCCTGTTCTTATTACCTACGAGGCAGTAGGTATAGCAGAATACTGACAGTAATGTTCTCAGTCCCCAGGTTACCGACTCAGCCTTATAATGTAATAGCTTAGAGCTACGATAACTCAGGGTGAGACAAATCCGGGCTGCGATAAGTTGGTAATGCTAATAGTTAGATCTTCTGCATAGAAGGGGAAAGGAGTTTCAGTTGGGTCGCTCTAAGCCCTAAGGCACTATGCCTACTGCCAATGTATGATAGCCACCCTCATTATTGCCTGCTGGCGAGGATGAGTGTAAGTTACTTCCGCATTTATTAGAGACGGAGCGCTACTCCAGCATGTGGCGGTGCAAGCCTGAGCCAGGTGTGGTCGACTTGGTTGAGTGCGCTACCACAGCACCAGCCTCGTAACCTTGAGCAAGTCAAGCAATGGCTCAAAACTTGGCTGTACAAGGTCAGAGTGGATCAACGAAGAGCGTATTTTACGCACACGACTGGGATAGATCTTCCCTCAGAGGATGACGCAGCTCAAAGAGGGCTGAAGTCTAGAGCAGGCTTTCTATCCAAGACCGTTTAGCCGGACCAGGGCTGACTGCATATCTACCCGTCCTTTTCGTGGAGAGTCGGTGGCTCGGTGTACGCTAAAAACGCCGTGGCTTCGGCCGGCGGTCCTTGATCAGTGCACGGTTAAGGTATAGCCAATAATCAGCGCTCGCAACTCGAGCACCGCTCTTGAAATTACGCCTCACTAACTGAAAATAACATCTCCCCGAGATTACCCTCTAAGCTAACGTTTGAACGTATGGGGAGGTGTCCACTATCTGCCCTAGAGGGTTAGCAGCCGTTTTTGGCGTACAACGACTCTCCACAAAAAGGACGGTACTCAGAGCTTGATCAGTGAGGCTCCTTAGGCCTTCCAGGTGACAAAATAGTTGGTTGCCCGGCACGGTGTAACGCAAAGAGATCAACTCTTGCACTTCAAAGTTCAACGCAAGTAAGACTACATTTGAAGTTTAGTTATACGTTCTTTGGAGTATATATAGCTATAGTGTAGCGTTGAAAAACTCGTATACTTAATCAGTTGTGGTGGCCATACAGCATATCTGTTCAGCGTACTGAAAGCTGGCCTCGAGCTGTCTGTCATCCCCGACCGAGCCTTTGTTAATTTCAAGGGAGCAAGTGCTGCAGGTGCTGAGGCGTGTAACCTCACAGAGAGACTGAACAATATTTATAAAATATCAACCTTCATTCGACAGCTTTTAGAATATCACAGTGAGGCTAAGCGGCGCATGACGAGTCGCAGAATTTGAAGTTAGCAAGCTCGCATTTAAGAGCTATCGACTTTATAATACATCCTTTCCAGCGAGGCAAAAAGCCTCGAAATTCTCGCAGCGTATCGTGTCGCGCGGTACCAGAGTCAGACCTCCCGCGTCCGGTGCGGATGTTTCCAGTAGCACCGTGCCGATGCCATCGATTCTGAGCGCCATTACGCCAATACCCTCAGTTATGCAAGACAAAAGAAAATCAAGTGCTATCCCAAAACAAAGCGCTACCCCGCATGTCCTACTCGTTACTCGTGCTCGTTTCGCGGTTACCCTGACCCTCTAAGATCCGGTTCAGCTCCATCAGCCGCACCGGCTTGGTAAGAAAAACGTCAATGCCGCTCGTGAATGCCTCATGCTTCGCTTCGTCGCTCGCGAGGCCCGTCAACGCTACAATCTTTGCGCATGTGTGCTTCTGTTCGCCGCTCGTCGCGTGCTCCGGTGTCGGCACCTTCACAGCGCTGCCCAAGCCAACGACTTCTGCGCCTGCCGTTGTATGAGCCGTCTCCTTTGCGTCGACCTTCGCTTCGGCGACTTCCTTCTCGTGTGCGCGGATCAGTCTGGTGGCGGTGAGTCCGTCCATGACAGGCATTGTGATGTCCATGAGGACAAAGTCGAATGCGGTTGACGATGATTTGAAGGCGTTGACGGCCTCAAGGCCGTTTTGAGCGGTCTCGTAGGTGTGGCCTTTCTTCTTCAAGAAAGTCACGAGAAGCTGTGCAATGTGAGCAATGATCATTCTAAACAGAGCGGTGTAAGGGAAGAATAGGCGTCCATACCGAAAGATTTACGTAATTGTCATCGACCATCAGCACGTTCAACTTCTTTCCGGTCGTCTTCCGCAAGTGCTTCTCAATAGGCTTCTTCTGCATGGGAGAACCGGTAGAGACCGAGCCAAGCGACTGAGACAAACTCGATCCAGGAGGCACCAGTGGTGCAGACAGGTTAACATTCTCTTTCAGATCTGCCGCTGTTTCCGCTGCCAGTGGCCTCATGGAGTTCGGTGTGAGCATTGGCACGGATGGAATTTTAACATGCGCCATTTTCGTGTCCGGATTGATGCTCATCGAATCCATCTCGTTCACAAGTGCCCGCTCGATAGGCGGGCTTGGGGTAGTGGCTGGAGTAGAAAGGCAAGTCTGGAGCGCTTTCGCGAGCTTCCGGGGGCCACATGGCAGCTTGACGCACTCCGCTGGCTTCCTCCAACTCTTCTTGGAAGATGTGCATTTCGAGCTCACAAGCGCCGAATGAGGGCACAATACCAGCAGTGGTGATCCATAAGGAACGTGGCCGGCCGCGACTGCGCCTTCAGTGGCGATATACACATCCGCTGCCTTGCCTGGTCCTTGCACCTCAAGACCACACCACGTCTGGCATGCCTTGCTGAGTGAAGCCTGCAATAGGCCATCGGGTGGGAGTGCGAGATCTTTCTGCTCATCGAAGCCAACAAAAGCAACCGTCTTGGCTCTCGATTGGGATGCGAGTGGGTTTGGCAGCACTGCCTTTCCATTGTCGAGACTCTTCTCCAAATCGACCAAGACGGAAAACTCTGATCCGCAGCCCTTTTCGCTTCTCACATCGATGCGTCCACCCATGGAACCGACAATCTGTTTGATGATGCTCAGGCCAAGTCCTGTGCCGGGACTGAGTGGGTCCTCCTGTGCGAATGGATGGAACAAGTGATCTCGCAAGTAGCTAGGCGACATTCCTCTGCCGGAGTCCGTAACCGTAAGGACAACTTGCATACTCTTCCTGCCCGTTACTGCATCGTTATCGACCGAAGGGGGAAAGCATTCGAGCTTCACTTTAATGAATCCGCTATCGGTGTACTTCAACGAATTGCCGAACAGGTTCATGAGGATGCGCCTCCAAGCACCAGGTTGAGTTCGGAAGTTCCAGCCATTTTCCGGGTTCTGAATCTCCACGATCACCTTTACGGGTTCATCATCATCAATAGCGTCGCTGGGTGTACTGTGCTCGGCAGCCGTCTCGCCTGCAGCGAATGGGTTGATGACTGCACTGGGTTGCAAAGGCGCCGTTCCCATCACGCTAGTCGCTCTTGGCCTAGAAATTGTTCCATCGCGCAGCTGTGTCGTCTCGTGCAGGTCGAGTGGGCTCTTGGAGCTTTTGCGGAACTGGAATCCTGCATACACGGTCTCTACGACCTCTTCAGTGAGAGTTGCAAGATCAACGTCTTGATTCCGGATGTCTGAGTCTTTCGCGCTCGAGTCATATCCGGAAGGCGTAGCCTCAGACTGCGCTCTGCGCAAATCGAGCTTGGAGTCAGGCCCACCAATTCTTTGGGTTGCGTGCTTTGTTACATTGTTGATCTTGGCGAAATCCAGAACGTGGTTGATTGTATCGAGGAGCGTCCTTCCGCACGTCTCGATGGTGCCTGCTAACTCGCGATGCCAGGGATTCATAACGATCTCTTCGGTCTCATCGCCAAGCATCAGCTCCACACACCCGAGGATACCATGTAACGGTGATCGAAGCTCATGCGACACGCCAGAGATAAAGTCCGCCTTTGCGCGGTCTCGGCGCGCAGCGTCACACCTCGCAACTTCTGCCATGACAGAGTTTCCAAACGCGGCAAGATAAGCGAGCTCTTCACTCTCCCGGAAGACACGACGCTGGTCACATGTCCAGATGAACGCAGCAGCGAATGGACGGCCATTCGTGTGATCGAAGACGTATAAAGGAAGCATGACAAGCGATCGGGCCCTGGGGAGCAGCGTTGAGAGCTTGTGGACGTCGACATCGAGCTGAGAGGGCTGCTCCGATCCGGCTGAAACAGGCGATGAACGAGGAGAAGGATCGAAGTCGAATATCCTGCCGCGTGGATAACGCTGCAACAGTCCCTTTAAGCACTGTTCAGTCATTTTCCCATCGTTTGACCAGCCTGTCGCTTGCTCTGAGAGCGAATATCCCAGCACTCCGCATGGCTTGTCGCCAGCCGTTGAAATCGTGCTTTGCCTTCTTGCTGCCTTTGTCGCATCTGAGTCTTCCACCAAGCCTCCAAATGTAGTGATGCTGCCATCGAGGAAGAGTGCACCATCGACTTCCGTCGACTCTCTCATGACACGTGCCGCTCGCCGGAAGACGGATGTGATATCGCTTGCACTGCTGTAGTCATTTTTGAAGCTCTTTGATGGCCGTAGCGATGGGGTGACAGTCACCGAGCTTGAACTGGACGTTGATTGTGAGGATAGCGGTAAATCCACAGGCGGTTCCGAATCCGGTGTCGTCACTTTGCTTGTCATGCTCGACTGTGCAGAAGAGCCAGAGTACGACAAGCCTGAGCTTTTGATGCTTGCGTCTGAGCTCGTCACCGCCGAAGACAGCGGCCTCGTAGATCCAAATCCCGCTCCAAATCCAGGATCGATTTCTCCCTCATAGCCGTCTGGGGTGTCCCCGCGGCCTTCTACAAATGCTCCTAGACCTCTAACCATCTTCCCCCATCTCCTCGAGTATTCTTCTTCCTTCACCATCTCCATATGCCGCATCACTGTGACCGCCAACTCCTTCATAAACGCCATCTGCTCGTCTGTAATGCCCTCCGGTCTCGGCGTTCCATCCAGGACGCAGAATGCCCCAATGTTGTGCCCTGCAGGACTGCGAATCGGCACCCCAGCGTAGAACCTCGCATGTGGCGCATCTGTTACATATGGCTGGCGGTTAAACCTCTCGTCCAGAGACAAATCGGGGATTACCAGTGCGGTAATATCTGTGGGATCTGCACCACCGGTGTGCGGATCTGGTGAGGCATAGACAGTCGGAAGTTGCACTGTCGTCTCGCACACCCACAGGCCTTTGCCTGTGATCTGACTGCCCCAACATAGTCCGTTCTCAGCTCCTGCAGAGGCCGCAGGGGCGGACGTGATATAAACGCCGGGAGTGCTTTCAGCGAGGACATAGGCGCGGGTGCGAGAGAAGAAGGTTATGAGGCAGCGAGCCGCATTGAGCTTGAGGGCACCAAGTTGTGCAAACGCGGTGAGAGTCGGATCTTGCGAGAAATGGAGTGGTTCATCGGAGGCTGTCGAGTCGGAAGTTGAGGGATTCGTGGAGAGAGGGAATGGGTGAGAGGACGAAGTGTGCAGGTACGGAGGGACGATGGGGGTTGCTGGAGTGGTCGGATGGTAGTATCTGCGGAGTAGAAGACAACTTAAAATGCTTGTATCGTTCTCGTGCGAATGCGTGGGCGGCGTCTGCTACGCCAGGAGCGCGCACATACCTGTAAAACTCCCTCTCCCTCTCGCGCTCGGTGATTTTCACCGTGCCTGGCGCATGCCGCCTCATGGCGTGACTTTGTCGCTCTCAGCCGTGTCGCGTCGCCTCAGGCGTTCGTATTGGGCAGTATCGCGTCGCTCTCGACAGGTGGTCTTGGGAGATCGTATGCGCGGAGGTGTTTCCGGGCAGAATTGTTTATGCAGCAAGACGTCACGGCCTCGGGCGAAAGCCTGCCTTCCCTGTCCTGCACGTTGCGCGAGAGCAAGAGCAAGGTCCAGGGCAAGGCAAGATCTGCTGTTCACCACCAACGCGTGCAGCCTCAATCGTTGCGTGAGCGATGAGCGATGAGCGATAAGAGAGAAGAAGGTCCGACCCGCGAGGAGAGAAGAGGACTAGCGCGTGTGGAGTGTCAAGAGCCGCAACTCGTGCTTTCTCGAGTGAATTGAAGGGTCTGCGAGCGCGGGATTAGTACGCGCCACGCCCAGCCAATGACGTAGGCCCATCCCTGCCCACGCCGGCCGGCGCCATCGGAACTTCAGGGACATCGGACATCCAGGTGGCCCTGCAATTATTCTGAAGACGCTGGGTGGACGGCGAAAGCTGTGGGAAAAGAGTCTTCCTCAACTTCGCTTCGCGCTCCACGGATGAGATTCACGGAGAACATGTAGAGTGTGATATCATCGGCTCACACTGACACCCCAGGGACCCTTGGAGCAGTTGGAGTCAATTACCACAGGAATCGTACGGCCACAAACAAGATGGATTTGTTCCCGTCTGTATGAATACAAGAGCAATTAGAGCGCCAACTTGTTGTGCTAACATACTGTCCCATTTCGGATATCGAGACATAAATGAAGTTTTTCCAACTGCCCACATCCTCATCACCACTCTAGCTCCAGCCCAACAGCTCTCCTCTCACTATGCTCAGTACTCCAGAGTCACCTTCTGCCCCTTCACTCTCCCGATCACAATACCCGGCGCATACTTTGGAATAACCTCGTCGTCGTGTAGCATCTCGAACTCCTCGCTGGCGTCCTTACCCATGTGGCTGTACAGTGCTTGAGGACCGCCTGCATGAAATCAGATAAGTGTTCTGCAAAGCAACAGTTGGAGAGATGGCAGACGACTTACCAGGATGCTCATCAACCCAGTCCGTCATGTCCAAAACAACACCTTTCACCGCAATCCATAGGTCATCCTTCTTGTTATGCTTGGCAACCTCCTCAAGCGTGTACTCCTTCTCCGGGACCTCGAACTTCTTGACCTCGCCCGGCTTGCTGACCTGTCCAGGGTCCTTGGCATCTGAACCCGCCTTTCCTACCACCGGTGCTGTACTTGCTTGAGACTGCTGCTGCGGCCTTGACGAAGAGCCCGAAGAGCTGCCAGAACCCCACTCGACTGATACCTTTCCAGGCTGCGAGGGGTCGATGTGAAGAGAGATTTGGCCAAGGCGCTGGGCAGCACTTGAAGCGCCACCAGAGAGAAGTTGCTGGAAGAGGTATTTCGATGCAGATTCACCGGCTACACGGCCGTAGACGACACAGCCCAGCAGCGACGAACCACCAAGGCGGTTAGCGCCGTGCACACCACCAGCAAGCTCACCACATACGAAGAGACCATCGAAGGGCTTGCGGCTCTGTGCGTTCATGACCTGAGCCTGGTCATTGATCTCGATACCGCCCATAGTGAAATGCAATACAGGCTCCATTTCCGCAACGTGGAAGGTGTCGTTGATGTCGAAGGGGAGGTTGTGGAAGTACTTCTTGCCCCAAGGATCCTTCTTTTTGCCGTCACCGATAGCGTTGTACTCCTGGAACGACTGTTGGAGCGCTTTATCTCCACACCCGATGGTCTTGGCGAGCTCAGCGCCTGACATCTTCTTCATCAGCCCACGACCACTGTAATGCCTAGTGTGGAAATCGAGGACGTTCGAAGCCTTGGAGTTGAGTACTAGCCGGATAGGCCAGTTTCCCTTCTCCTTCTCCTCCCACATCTTGCCTGATACGTAGTCACGGTGACCGAGGTCGTCGCAGAAGCGCTGGCCCTTGGAGTTGAGCAAAATACCGCCCTCGCCACGCAGAGCTTCTGCGGCAAGGAACTTCCACTTTGAACCAGGATCCTTTGGATCAACGAGACCAGTCGGATGGACCTGGACTTTGTCCATATCAATTGGGTTGGCGCCAATCGACATGAGCATCTTGTGGCCATCACCAGTGGCGTGTGCGCCGTTCGTCGTGGCTAAGCCAAAAGTATCTGGCCTGTGCTTCTTCAGGAGAGAGTCGTCCGTGAAATCTGCGGCATAACCACCAGTCGCAAGTACAACGGGGCCGTCAACAGTCGTCTCCTCGCCATTGAAAGTGTATGTGACGCCCGTTGCCTGGTTGCTCTCTGTGTTGACCTTGACCACCTTTGCCTTCTTGATGAGTTGTACTCGCTCCGGCTCGGCCTCCGCAAGCTCCTCGAACCGCTGCATCAGAGCATATGTAATAGCCATACCGGGGAACTTTGCGTCATGACCACGATGCGTGCGGGGTTGGGAGTGACCACTATTAGAAATTGTCAGCCTTCTTATTGCTCTGGAGCACTTGGAATGTCAATGGACATAATGCACATACCCTAACCGTGAAACGAGAGTAAGATCCAAATTGAACACATCCTGTAGCCATTCCACTGCTGCTGCAGACTTGTATGTCAACACCTTGATCAGATCCGGCCTCGCCTGTTCGCGCGCGGACTTGAGTGTGTCGTCGTAGAATTGCTTGACGCTGTCGGCGATTTTGAGGTCGACTTGCGTTCGTGTGAGAGCACCGTTGATACCGGACGTCGCTTTCGTTGAATTGCCTCCCATGAAGTCTGTTGTAGTTCCATTGTTCAGCTATACCGCAAACAAAGCTGGGGACGGACAGCTCGGTCACTATGCGTCGAGGGATTTGGGAGCAAGCGAGAAAGACGTACTGTTCTTGTCAAGTAGAAGAACATTTCCGCCGGCCAAATAGATCGTATGAGCGGCCGAGAGACCAGACACTGGGATCTGTTAGATGCGCATTCCGTCATAGACCAAAGCAGTCGGAAAGGTAAACGTACAACCAGCCCCGACTACAATGACTTTCTGAGTCTCTGCCATCTTGAAACGATGCTCAAATAGGAGAAGAGAGGGAAGTGAGGGTCGTAGGCGAGAGTCTGGGAAAGGTGGAGTGAGGTGAAAGGACTTGAAGGGCTCGCGACTCTTTTAGATGGTAGGATGTCGGTGCTGCCGCAAATGCCTCGGCTCAAAGGACACCGGCCAATCAGTCAACAACTTTCCACGCAGTAAGACGTCGAAAGCCTCCTGAATTTTAGGTACCGCGGTTTTCCGTGCGAAGGAGAATTGGTACCGATTCGGGTGTCCTCGTGAGGGTTTAAAGGCCCGTGAGACACGAGGCGGAGCATGTGAAAGACCTCTCTGCGCGGATTGCCACGACGAGCAACGGCCGCTTTCCCCGCGTGACGTTTCTGGAAGTCGAGGCCGCTGCCGATTGTGTAATTCGTGAATCAATGACGGCAATGACTTTTTCGTGCGGTCAGCCGATCTTCTGTATCCGTGATTCGCGGGTTCGACCTCAGCTCCCCATCTTCCCCTTGCAGCCTCATTCGACGCGTGGCATGTGAAAGACAGATGCTTTTTCATCCTCTTCTGAATGACTCTGGCCTCATTGCAATGCTTCTCTATTCACCGTTTGGAACGAATTCCGCTCTCAACGGAGCGGATAAAGGCGGATAAGGAGGAGGACACTGGAACCTTTGTCGATACCTCCATGCATACTGGAACGCGGAGAGCTGTCCGTCATTTAAGGTCATGTCATTTCTCTGCTCTACCCCATACATAGTGACCCCACGAACAACTATCAGCTGGCACTACTGATGGTTCAGATCAGTGCCGGTAGTAATGTGGCACAAGAGACAATGGAAATGTATCACACCAAGCGAGTTGAATGGTTTGATAATTGTCTTGAAAAGTGTAGAAGAACATTCAGCAGCAATTTCGAACGCCTATACCTCATCGATACGTGCCAGCAAACGTCCTTTCGGGCACGTGCGAAGTCTTTCGTGATCATCTCTGGAGTCATCAAGACATGATCCTGCAAGTATTGACGAATGCATGAAGACCAGCAAGTCCATCATATAAACATTCAGAGTTGGCCATGCTCCGCAGAAAGCGTCCTTATTAGGAACATTTTGAGAGCTATAAGCACTTCGTTGCTGACATGATAGTGGAGGAAGCAGGTTCCGATGCCAAAAAGTTGGCCACAGCCTTCAAGACATCGAGCGACAAAAGTACATACATATACATTCCGAAGAACATACAATTACGCTTTCAGCGATGGTCTCACCTACTTTGAAGAAGCAGAGCTGCTCGGCCATATCGAGGCGTTACAGACGCCTTCCTCCGCTAACGTAGGGATTCCGCTTCCTTTCTACGCCATTATGGGATAGAGTGGTGCATGGCAACTCCTCCACTATGTCCTCTGTGCGCTGGACAAGGAATAGCATGCACAACAATTTTATTCCGTGAATATTAGCGGCCCACCAGGCCGCTGAACATTGGATGCGAAGAAGCTAGTCGTTGGATGGCGGGAGGCGGCCCGCCTCCATTTCTGGCTAACCTTTCTCTCGAACATCGATGGGTTAGAAAAGTTCTGCCACCAAACCCTGACACCTTCGAAGCCGTATTACCCGTCGACGACTCAGCAGCGGTATGTTCGCCTGAATCTAGCAGTCATTCCCGAAAGGATGTATAAGCTCCATTCTGGAGTTCCAGCGGCAGGAGAGGTTAATCACAAGGTCCGCCAGAACATCCCCGGACGTGCATGTGGATTTGAATGGGACCATTGCTTCGCGAGAAGATTAGCAACGAATGCATGGCGGTACGAGAATTAATGAATGTAGCACAGATCATTTAAGAAGTCGGCCTGGCTTTAGTAGCTAAGACACCTAAGAAGAAACTCTATTCATATCATCAACCTTGTCTCCGCGGATTCAATACTCTCGCTCACTACCATTACTGCTCTGAAGAGACTAGCCTGCACTACCTAGTTGCCCAACATGTTTAGTCGTACCCTCTTGGAGAGGCTCGAAGAACTCTGCAACATCGATGTTGACGACGTCGACACGGAACTCATCAGATCCCTCCTGATCAAACCGCACAATCGTCTGTAGGATGCTGCAAGCTTTCTTGGGGCCAATAAGTTGGATTCAAGCTACTAATGTGCCTCTTGCAGAAACTTCAAACCAAGCCGTCATTGCGAACGCATTGTTCGAGTCTCAAAATGAAACGCTATTGGCTGACATGGTCGAGAAATATGGCAAGGAGGGCTGGGAAAAGGTATTTGACAATGCGGTGAGCACCATATCGTCTACCTAGCTCTTATGCTGTTCTTGTATTCTGATTTGGCATGTTCTTCGTCCTCAGACCGTACAGATGTGCGCTCGAAATGTCCCCTATCTGTCAGGGCACGTGCTTGTTCAAACCTCTCCTCGCCACATCAACGACCGTACAGCAATCATCGACCAGTGCTACTCATTTGCGAAAGCGTTTGACGAAGCCGGGGTCCCGAAAGACCGTTTTGCTATTAAGTTGCCCTTCACTGGATCCGCTGCTTCTGCTGCAGTTCAACTGAATACCGAGGGCATCCGCACCCTCGCTACAGCAGTATTCGGACTCGAGCAAGCCCTCGCTGCAAGTCAATCAAAATGTTTGTTTATAAGCCCATATTACAACGGTGAGTCGGACATGGAAACGATGTGCGATGTGAGGGAATGGAAATTATTGGTATTCTAATCTCGACTGTAGAAATTGCGGCGTATGAGGACGTATCACTTCGCATTAACAACCCAGATCCAGCTATGAATGTAAGCCAACTACGAGCATGGGTGAAATACAGAAAGTGACCATCACGCCAGCATCCCATGTCCGCGCGGATTATTCACATGTTAGAGGCATTCGCAAAAGAATACGCCGAGACTGGCACAGAACAACCCGTGATGGTAATCGCAAGGTAACTCTTGCTGCAGTCCCTGATTGCGTTGAGACTTGAAATGGGGCAATGGTTTCTCCTTTCTCGTTATTAAATAAACGCTGGTCATTGGCTAACTACGCTATCTCCTCCAGTCATTTCGGCATCGCCGAAATAATGGCAATGCCTGAATTGGGCTGCCATCATGTTACCATTCGCGCAGACAATCTTCGCGCTCTGATGCAGACGCCATGCACGCTTCCGACCCTGTCTGCGCGACACGCCAAGCCAAAACATCCGTATGCAGAGATTGCGACGCCGGACCGCCTAAGGTGTTTGTCGAAGCTGGATCCGCTTGCGGGGCCGAACTGGGACGGGATATTGGCTTCCTCCAGAAAAGTAGACTACGTCGCTAATGGTGGCGAGGCTCTCGACAATGCTATCCATGAAAATCCAGTCATGAATAAGAGGTTTAAGGATGCGATGGAGCTCTTCTTGAATGCGGAAGAGAAGGCGAGGGTGGGTATTGAGAAGGCAATCGCAAAGTGCTGGGGTTGATCAGAGATATTTCCGTGTTGGAACCAGATAGATTCCCACAGCAAGTATATGTATGACGTCCACGATATTCAGCCAGACGAGATATATTCTGCGACTTTCCGTATCACTCTTCGCTTTGGCTTTAAGGGAATTATCAAATTTCGTGACTAGTGCGGAGCCTTTGCTTCCTGGCGAGCGTGCTGGCAATCTCCAGGGCACATTCGATGCTTGATCCTGGGATCGCCCAAGGTTTGAGCTGGTTGACAGCAAGGGCCTGGAGAGTTTCAACATCCGGAATAAATTTCTTGAGTGGATTGCATAGAGCCGCAATCGAGAGGATTAATACACAGGTAAGGCAACTATATGATACCAAAGATTAGGTCCATGTTAGTCGGTGAGTTGATGGCATGTACCATTTTAAAAATAAAATAAGATGCTGCGAGGAACATAGTACTGGATTACTGCTTACCACTGGGCAGTGCTATACGTATATGACGACCTCTCTGAGAGTACGTGGTCTGCCGTTTGCAGGAAGAACCGACAGCTATTCAGACATACGCTGCACATATCGAGGACGGACGGAGGAATGACGGCGGCTTGTTCGGGTGCCAGCGAAGTCACATAAATGACAAAGGGCCGGTATATGACTTGCTTTGCGGACCAGTACCGCAAACGTAGAAGACATGCTTGTCGGCTACCGACCGGGTCTGCCGCAAGATCGGGTTTTATCACATCCGGCAAGGAGTCATACCAGGTTTCGAGCTGGTGATTGAGTTCCGCGCAAACTCTTAAGAGCGAAACATCAGGGTTAGGAGATGGGGGCAAGGTCGAGGATATCACGCTTAAGAAGCTGCCTGTGTATATGGAAATAGTGTCCGTGAAGTAAACTGCGTGATGGACGCGATTCAGTATAGACCGGGCAGGTATTTCTGCAAGGAAAAATAGAGTTTCGGGGTTTGATGAGTTGCTGAATTTCGGGAATGGCATCTTGTCGACCAATGGCTCGATGCCACTTCTTGGTTGATGGTACTCGGCCAGGATATCGCTACTCAGTTCAATAAGTATTTGGTGCATGATACCAACCGACACAGGAACTCACCATTCAATAAGGAAACACGCCCAGCTTATACGGATCATGTCTTGGGCATGAGCATCATCTGGCGGAATAGCGCTGCACCTCAAGGTATGTCAACAGTTTCTGCATGAGCAAAGGAGGCGGGTCTCTCACTGAATCAAGATCTGCTGTATGCTCGTGGAGGCCATGTGGATCGATTTCCAAGCCATCAAAGGCTCCACAGCATAAGTAAAATAGAGCGCAGATAGGACGAGAGCTTGTGATAGAGTTATATCGCCGCTGAACGATACTGCCCAGTGAGAAAGTAGGATTCGGAAAGCAGCACAGATGAGTTCAGCACCAGAGAGCCTATCAGATCTATCTGGCGAGTCCGGCGCCGTCGCTCCCAACGCTAAAACCGTCAGAATCAGTGCAGACGGGATGTCGAACTTGAATCCTCGCTGCATGATATCATGGTACTGAGCATAGAGTTCGTCTTGGTCAAATATGGGATGGAATGAGTGAACGGAGATAAAGAACCGCTCCAAATATTCATCCCCATCCTCTCGTTGGACGGACGGAAGATTAATTGGCACTGCTGTCCCTGTTGGTCCAGCCATCAGGTGCGCCGAAACTGAAGGTACTCGGCTGTCCTCAACCATAAACAGAAACTCTTTTGGGAATTCCCCAAGTAGACTTCGCATCTGCGGCAGTACTAGTAGATTGCTATTGCTTGTTTGATGGCCAAGAGGGATTGTGAGTGGGGGAAGTGCAAAGGAGTCTGCAGTCTCCGGTCCTGGTGGTTGGATCCCACTCGACCGATTGATATCCCAAGGAGTGTTGACAGACGGTGCATTTTCCTCTTGTGAACTTCTCGATAGAGCAGGAGCGGGAACGGTGTCCAACTTCGAGCCATGAGGAGGTGTGGTTGATGTTGCTATCGATTGATGTTGCTGCAAACTCTTAATCGCTGCTGAGTGATCTCTGAGGAGAGACTCAATATTTTCCAAATGATGGAGCTGGTTCTCTAGCACATCTAACCGAGTATGTCTAAATCGATTCAGAAACCAAAAGCTATTCAAGGGTCTCGTAGTAGAGGCCATAGGGTCTACTTACCTCTCTAAAGTAGGCTCCTGATAGTTGCACTCTAGCCCTTTCCTTTCACAGGTAGTACATGTTGGCGTTTTACTGTCACAGCGGCGTTTCCTTAACTTCGTCTGAGCCAAATCCTAGAGAATGAATTTGCGAAAGATGCGCGCTGTACGTACTTACCGCAGTCGACAGAAACTACACGCTACCGCTGCTCTTTTACTAGTCGAATCCATTAAGTTTCAATTGTTTTGTCCCTCAAAGGATGCCCAGGAATGATGTTAGATTCCCATGTCAAAGAGCGAGTGATGATAGACAATCTATCCATGGTGATTTTCCACAACGAAGGATACGAGTCGTTAACGCTAGCTTGATGTCTTGAGCGACGCTAGGAGAACTCCGCATATCGTATCGCCGAAATTAGTCTAGCGCGGTCAGCTCCAAAAGCTCTCCAACTGCCATTATCCTCTCAAAAGGGGCAATGACACGAAAAACCACCTCAGATGTCCTCTCATGCCATCTGGCTGGACCCCGAGAGCAAGTGCCATTGCTCAAGCTCGTGGCTAAGATGCGTCAGAAGCATCTCATGCAGTAATCATCATGGCTATTGCAGTTGGGCGGGCCGCCTCTCCCGCCTCAGGAGGCCCGCATTGCTCTGTACCCATTCTTGTCTAACCGCAATATCTCGACCCAGAAATTGTGCAGCTTCTTTTCTGGCCCATCTATGTCCCTTATCTCTGGAGCATGCCGTCCTCTAAGCAAAGGGCTGCTGATTGGAGCGTATCGTCCAACTGGCCAAGACATGCCAAAGGGGACACGCAACCTGGGAAGTGACTTCTCCACCTCGAAACTCGTGCACACTGGAAAGTTATAATGCCCCTCGCATTCTTCTCTTCTCATCTTTTAAAATCTTTCAATAGCTGCCTGAACTCGGGAAGAACTTACGTCGCTTTGCCTTTTGGTGGTCTATTTCCTAATTTCTTACAATGACAACTCCTACTGCTTCGAAATCATCGATGAACGGGAACATCTGGGATCGTTTTTCCCTGAATGGGAGGAGTATCATAGGTAACGTCTTCGGACTCCTCAGCATCGCCCACTCCATAAATAAAATATCTGACTTTGCTATTCAGTCACCGGAGCTGTCGGAGGAATGGGTGTACAAGTCGTCAGAGGCATCCTGGAAGCGGGAGGTGACGTGGTATGCATCGACCGAGTGGAAATACCAAACGCGTCTGATTGGGGTGAGTAACGCTTCCAAGCTTTCGTTTTGATGCCAATCTGTCCGCCGAGAATACTGACAAATAAATCCACATAGAGAGGTCAGAAGCGATAGCATCAAGCAGCGGATCCAAGTTGTCTTACTACAAATGCGACGTTTCAGATGTCGAAGGGACTTACACCGTCTTTGAAGCTGCTCTATCACAAGCTCGTTACCCACTGAGAGGCTTGGTAACGTGTGCGGGAATCGGCTGGGTTGGTCCTTCGATTAGCTTTCCGATTGACGAAGCTCGACGTATCGTCGAAGTCAATCTTCTAGGCACTTTGATATGTGCGCAAGCGGCTGCGCGCCTGGTTTTCAAGAACCAGTTCTCCGCCAGCTTTGTCTTTATTGCAAGCATGAGCGGCTACATCGTTAACAAGGTTAGCCACCATCGATGTGCGGTTGGCACATTAGAATAAACAAAGCTAACATGCGGGTCGAATAGGGCTCACCAAACACGGCGTACGCTGTTTCGAAAGCAGGAGTGCATCAGATCACACGAAATCTTGCCTCTGAATGGGCCTTTTCTAAAGATGCGCCCTCGATCCGAGTTAACTCCATTAGCCCGGGCGTGATCAGAACGCCAATGACCTCCAAGGAACTTGCAAAGTCCGACTTGGAACGGATCTGGACGGAGGAAAGTATGCTGAAGCGCCTTTCAGACCCCGAGGATTATCAAGGCCCTGTAAATTTTCTGCTATCTGATGCAAGTGCGTATGTGACTGCTGCGGACTTGCGGGTTGATGGGGGCTACACTGCATGGTAAACTACGGATTACGGAGGAGATGTTAACACACATCGAGCATAGAAACACTAGAAGAAGATCATAAACGAAAGAGAATCTGAAGAAGTTACACTTACAGATATTTTCGTGTCAAGATCTGGACGTACTGGTCTGAATTCCTGATTCTGAGAGGAAAACATGAGCGTGAGTCCTCAAGATCTTTGACCCAGAACATGTTTCAGGAACGGATCTCGCCTCTACGAAGCAGCTAGTTTCCAGTGAGCGAACGAGACCTGTAACGGCATCCCTTTTCCGTGATAACGAGGAGAAAATCTTCTAAGGTAGGCTGGGCAAGCTACTCCCTGATAACTTCGAATGCGACTTCCCCAATACGAGGAGGCTTCTTGGAAGTACCAGGGGCAACTCTAATAGAGCGGCTCTGCAGACTGTTCGCTCGCTGGAAATTAGCTCCTTCGTGTGGCTCTCGAGTCTCAAACAGTCATGTTTCAAAATGCCACCTGCAGAACGCTCCTCTACTGCCATGCCAGCGCATGCTATATCATCTGATTCTCGTAATTGTCCCAGGTCTTCGTTCCCTCCAGCGTCTGATCGAATAGAGCTATATAGAAAGCCGCCAGGATCCTAGTAACTGCTGTTTAGTGTTTACCCCCTAAACCCACTCAGCGCGTCTATAACAACGGTAGCTTTGCCGCCGAGGAGATGTACGCCCAACTTCCCACTACGCTACTGGACAGGTACCGTGTTGTATAAGCGTTACTCTTACTTAAATAACAGTAGTCAAATAGCAGTAAAGTCTAACAAGTATAAAATTTAAACGATAATAAACCCCTGTAGTAGCAGTAAAGACTGACAAGTATCAGATCCAATCGACAGTAGCTCCCTTGATAACACTACAAGAGCTACAAGAGCCGCCGTCCCCAAAGAATCCTCAAACACATCCTATTTGTTTCCACACGGTTTATAACCACTTGTAGCCGTTGGCGATGTATCCACACAAAGCTGGGTGCCTGGACACATAGTTCCCGGGTAACCGGTGAAAAAAGATTGGTGCGCAGACTGGTAACAAGCATTCTAATATATATAAGTACTGTTCCTTAAATTCTGGTATATTACTTACGCAGTTGAAGATATTATCTGCCCCCACAGGGCACACGTACGAAAGGCTAGGGTTCTCTATCGAGCGACAGCGCTAAAGAGAGATTACTTATTAGAATGCAAAAGAGGTGAAGATGGAAGATATACTGTGTCGCCACCACTTTGGTCGATGTAGCAACCGTCTAGATATCGTTAACTTGGTCATCGCATAGGAGTAATTCGTATTGCTAGCACATACTAACTCCAACAAAAAGGCAATCGCACGAATCAGCTCGAGCAACTAGAGCGTGACTGCGGCCGATAGGGCCCGCGGACACAGAGCTGAGGGCTGTCGAAAGGATAAGAAGGAAGGTAGCCTGCATTATGAATGAAAGTTTGTAATTTTTGAGGCTCAGAAAAGGAAGGAAGGAAGTAGTAATGAAATAAGGAAAATAGGGATAAAGAAAGAAGACAAGAAAATTTGCTAAGATATTGTTGTAAATTGTTGGGGTGAATTGTTTGACACGAGCAACGAAGCGAGTATATATATCCTGATCGAATCCCTAGATCGTCTCCCCATTAGAATCGGTGCAATCTTATCCGGTTCTTACGCAGTAGTGTACAAAGTGAGCGAGGCACCGATACCAGAGTTTTCCTATACAGTAAATCTCTGGCTCGTCCGTCTACCGCACCCTGGTAAGCCTTGCATATAATTTTCACTGAAATCTGCGGTATATATAGCACAACTTGTATCCTCTTTTGGCATCCCCGCTGCGCAAGAGACATGAGTAGATGCGGAGAGTTGTACTGGCACCGGAAGAAGTCTGAGGGAACGGAACTTCTGGGATAGAGTAGGATAATGTTAAGCATATTCAGCGCAGGACACTTACTCTAGTCATGTCACAATGTTTCTTAATAACTTAAAAAGGACAATCAACAATACCTGATACAGCGCTTTTCGGGTTCGCAGTCACCCCCTTAATCTTAACGGATCGTTTGGGGAGATAACAAGGAGAAGTCACATCATGTCAGGGATTGAGGCCGATCAGGTACCGTAGCAATCGGCGACATTCGCTTTGCGCTAAAAACGGGTGGCTATACACAGATATCTTTCAACCAATAGATCAATCGTAATATAGAGGTAGTGGATACCTCCCCACAGCTCAAGTTAGGGGAGGCGTGAGATTATAGTCGCCCGATTTTAGCGTAAAGCGAACGTTGCTAGTTGTTACGGTATTGGTCAAAAGATATCTGTGCACAGCCACCCATTTTTAACGCAAAGCGAATGTCGCCGATTGCTACAGTACGATCTTTGGTCAACGAGCATTCCCGCCGACGTCGAGGCTACGAGTCCGTGAACGACATGCCGATACTGGACGCGAACGACCGGTTCTACAGGACTCTCGGTGGACAGCTGTCGGATCGCTCATGCGAAATCCCTGATTCACGCGCATCTGGGTCTTGCAGGAGACCGGCATCGCAAGCCACCCGGTTGTCTACTACGGCCGGCTGGAGTTCGACTATCGTGGCCTCATGCACATGTCTAGATGGGTCACGCACTGCGTGCCGCAGCTTCAGACGGCTTACAGCGTCTCAATAGTCTCGATCCACCTTGAATGGGGATATTGGACCAACACGTGGCGGGAGGGACAAAGCTCGCGGTCGTGCGGCGTCGTGGATCTGCTCAGCAATGTCAAATGCCTGGGCTGCAGTGAGCCTTGGGATCGCATCTACGCGTTGCTGGGGCACCCTTTGCTGCAGAAGCCAGACGGCAGAGGTAAAGTTGTAGAGGTGGAATACGAGACGCCTTAGAGTACACGCTGTCTCCAATGGAATGTTGGCAAGGCTCGCTCCACTTTTTATTCTCGTTAATAATCCTGTCGCGGCCACAATTGTCGATCCAAAGAAAGAAGAATTTGCGAGAATACAGGTACTCACTGGTGCTGTCACAGCCGGGAGCGTGGTACCCATTCTCTTAGTTCGATTGGCAATATCCAGAAAGATATTCGATAGGGTGTGATACAACTGGCCCGTCAGCTATATATATGGCATATTATGTCAGAACTCGTAACCGAAAAAGAAAGAGGAGCTGAAGTACTATGCGATTTGTTTTCTTGTTTGTTACTTGTCTCTATGTTCTAGTTAGTTCATTGAACGATATCGTCCCTTCTGGGGACCGTCCTAAGCTTCTGCGAGCCGCAAAACTTAATTGATAGGTGTCCGTATCCAGGCACTCTGACCCCTCTTACTTGTGCCTCGACATTTGCGTAGGCCATAAAATCAGGCGGTCACTCTCCAATGACATATGTACAGCCCTCTGAACCCATCCAGACCTCATGTTGCCTACCAGCATCAACATCAACCCTAGCGCCAGGTCCGAACGTCTCTTTCGCAGGCTCTTTGTCTTTGGGATACGTGATAGTGAGGTCGCCGCGAAGAATCAAATGTGTGGTGAGTCCGCTGTGTGAGTGAGGGGGATAGTACGCATTACTGTGAGCAGTTAATCTCTCATATGTACGTGTAGAAGCGCAGCAGAACGAAGACTTACGGCCCGTCTGTCCAGGTGAAGACGTGTCTGAAGCCCCACGATCGCACGTCTGCTTCGGCCTCGCGTTGAGACTTTCCAGCCATCTTGATACCTTTATAGGTTCTGGTGCTCAGTAGAATAATCAAAAGTGACGGAGGTGGATGGGATGCGGCAACGAATCATAGTGTCAGTCACGCCGCGCGCCAACCCCGCACCCAAGCAATGCGGACACGTGCGGAGTGCTTATGGGTACCTGTGTACCGGATCTGCGGTACATAGTTCCGGAAATTTCGGTGCGTGGCAAGCCTAGTCGTTCGAGCACTCGACTTTTCAAATCTCTTAATTACCACGCTAATCTATATTATCGCAACTCTAATGTATTCTCACATGAACAACCAATATACCAATGTCTCAGTCTCTCGACAACCATTTTCTTCAGAGGCCAGACTGTTTGGGGCCAAGTTCTTTTATGGCGTTCGTCCACCAGTAAGTAGGGAAGGGTCGCACACATCGACGATCGTTAACATTGCGCGTGACGGGGCGCGTTTGGGAATCACATCGGCGCAAGGAAGTACTATGGTAATCTTCGAATCAGACCGAATTCAAGGTTTTCCGTATTTTCAAGGATGAGACGTCATACGCGGTAATGTTGTATGCCCCGGGTATTTAAGTTGAGGCAGACTCAGACATGCAGACAAAACAATTCGGTTTAATATCATACATAAACATCATATTATCTGAAAGGAAATTATCACCATGGACTCTCAAGGCGCCAAGTCGGTCATGTCTGAGGACATGAAAGACCTTACACGCGGCGAAGAAGATATTTCCCATTCCGTCCAGGGCCACAAGGCTAACCTCTCAAACCCAAGTACGATAGAGTGTTTCATATTCTTTACTTAGTGATACGAGTGATTGCTAATAGCGCAAAGATACATCAGAGAAATCCAAAGCGGCCAGTCGTGAAGCCATCAAGGCTATGGGAGGAGATGCAGCCCATTACGGAGACGAGGAGAATCCAAGGACGGAGAACGCTGCGGAGAACTTGGAGGGAAGCCAGGTTGCGAAGTAGAAGAACTGTAGCGAGCGAAGGGACATAGGATGAGACCAACTGTTGAGGTATTGGCGGACCTTAAATTTGAATTAATTGATACCAGAAGCAGGAACATCATCGAAAATTGCGTTCATGAGAGCAGAATGTGCAACAAAATAGTCGATTTGAATTCTACATATCAGAGCATTTGACTCCTCCAGATATGGATCGCTATGAGCACCACTATTGGTAACGCTGGGGAAGAGCTTAGAGCAGTGACTTGATGAAATAAGGATTCAAACGAGACTCCAAACTTGAATGAAAAAAACGCCAGATGTCCCATTCCAGGATGGTCTCGGTATCTCACGCCGTGACAACTGGCCAGCCTGATGAAAAGTCCAAATAGTTGTAGCCGAATTTAAAATTCTGCATCTGATACGGGTCTTGAATTGTCGGGTCAACTAAGAATTGGTTAGTTTCGTATATGCTTCATTTTTACTTTAGCAACATACCGTAGTGATAGTACATCACCGGGGCCTTCAAACTGTTATCGGCAACGACACTCTGGCCTCCAGGAGCGTACACATGGTCTCCATGCGAACCGAGAACAAGCGTGCCGCCATCTTGGTTCAAACAACTTCGTCCCGCTTTGTCTGTGAATGGACCTGTTGGTTTGCTTGACCGACACACCATAACCTTATATTCCTGGCCTTGCGGAGGGAGTGTTGGCGGTCGCTGGCAACATGCTCCACTTGAGAAGAAGAGATAGTAATATTTGGTCTCGCCCACGGTGTTTGCGAAGAGGAAGCTACCCTCCGTAACATTTCGTGTAGAATTATACGCGATATTCGACGGGGGGCCTGCATTAGGGGCTTGTTTGAGGAACGTGTTATCCATCTGGGTCTGAAAGATGTCGCGCCAATAGCTTCCAAACTGAAGGAGTCGCGTATCGCCATCGTGGAACAAGTTAGGGTCAATCTCATTGTAACCGGCGGAGCTCAGATCCTTCGGAATGCCGGTGCTCCCATGGTCAGTCCAAGAGCCTGCGTCCATGGTTGTTGAGGTGGCAACGCCTATCTCGCTGTTCTGTTTGCCTGTCTCGCTAATGGCATCGTAGACATGGTATGCGCCATCGACATAAGACGCGTCCGGTGCCCATATATCAGAAGCGGGTTGGGGATTATAGATTTGGAGTTTACTCCCGTTCGGCAGGAAGGAGCCTACATAGGTCCATGGTCCGCCGATGCCTGGAGAGGAGAAGTAGCGGCCAGCGTTCGAACAGAATCTGTACCATTTTCCTGAGGTCTGATGTTTGACGATGGAAGGATCGTGACAGTTGGAGAGGTTCCCGCTCACTGGCAAAGGCTCTGGGAAGCCTTCTTGCCGCTTTGAGTTTAGGGTCAGCGGAGAGGCAGCCACAAACGATGTGAGGAATAAGAGATACGCAATAAGACACTTCATCATGAAAAGAAATAGAGGAGAACTGACGGTGACAGATTCGCCTTCTCAAGAAACTGGTTTCTCTTATACATTATACACAAGCTTGTCTTATCTCTGGCTGCTGTTCAGTCATACGCTCCAGCAGCGCCTCTTTAAGGCAGTTCGACATTTATGGCAAAATCGGCCGCTCGAAGGTTTCACAGAACCTTTTTAGATGATGGCAATGAATCCCGCCCGACCGGACAGGGCTGAAAAGATGGTAGGAGGACGCAAAGCAGGTCGTCTATTCGTCGAGTGGAAGATTTGACGAGGGTGAGGATGGCGGTGTACGCCAAATGAGGCGAAGGCAGCGGAGCCCGAACGGTAAGACGGACTTGATGTTATACTACTGCCACCAGGAACACTCAATTCGTGAGTTTTCCTTAATTTTTATAACGTTCGAGTATGGATCTGGAGAGCAGAGTTTGATCGACATCTTCGCATGGGATTTTCCAATTGCCTATCATCATGTGCGCCCTCTTCAGGGATCCTCCAGTCCAGACTGCCCCACGCTTTCACTACGTCATAGCAGAATTTGATGATACCCATCCAACTGCAAGTCTATTTCTTAGATTTCAATACGCTGATTGAGAACTCTGCTTTTTCAAGTCTTGTGCTATCTTCTTCAACCCTCAGCTATCTCACATCGCGCCATAAACTTCTCAGAGCATTGCACTCTCTACAGCTTCAAAGATGTCTGCTTTCAACCAGTCTATGCCATCCCAGCCCTCCAAATCAACTGCCTACGAAACGGGCGACAATCCCGTCTCAAAAGAGCCCGCCGAAGCACGAGCTGCCCAGTACAATGACTCTTCGGATTCGTATCCAACTGAGCAGCGCATGCCGCAACAGCAATCTGGATCCATTGATGACGCGACGCCTTCAGCGATGGGCCAGGGCATTCGTGGCGCCGGGGCTGGAGAAGAAGCGAGAGGATATGGAGAGGAGGATGTAGGCAGGCACCAGGAGTTAGATGCACAGCAAATGGCAGCACCAGGAGAAGGTGAAGTCGCAAGCGCAGTAGAGGGAAAAACAAAGAGAGGAGCGAGTGGACAGCAGGAGGATTTAGTGGCGGATATTGACAGGTGAGTGAACTTCTTGATAATGGATGCACACACCTTTTGCGGAAAGGAAGGCAGTTGGATGATATCTGTTCCGCTAACGGTTGTGGCGATATACAGGAAGAAAGCTGAGCAAGCACCTTACCGTGACGCGATCCAGGAGTCAAGAAGAGAGGATGTAGATGTCGGCGGAGTTCTTGGCCAGCGTGGCGGACCTGCGAATCCAGTCGACCAAGGTGGATATCCCAACTCTGGGGATTAGGACATTGTGCAGGTGATTTTAAGGCAGCGCGATGGTCGCTTGGGAAGGAAGGTCGGAAAAGTGAGTCTTCAGACTTGTCCGGAGGTAATGCACTCAAGGGCATGCTCATAATCTATTACCTGTGGAACCGTTCAATTCACTGTGCCCCTCTGAATATAAGAGCTGTCGTAAGTGATACTTTCTGATTGGTCGACCACATAAGATGTGAGGCATCCGAGGCATCCGCAAACCCAGCATCCAATCAAGACCAGCGAACTATACAAACACAGAGCACAACTGTGAAGAAGATATATCGAGCAAACATCCTAAGCAGAGTCGATGGTTAGCACATGAAGTGGTTGCGCCTTCACGGCCATGGACTGGAATGGCCGGCCGTTTTGTAAAGAATTCCACAGTCGTAGAGATCCAGCAGAAAGGAAACTTCAAGACGTAAATGCCAGTGCATCTTAGTAAGTCGCGTAGCAATCAAGGAGCTCCGGCGCGGTGCTGAACCATGCTCAACATTTATAGGAGGGAGCAGTCTTAAAGGCGTCCTCTGGCCGCAGAGGAGGCTCGCGGAGATAGAAGAGCTATTCTTTTGGCTTGGATCGTTCAAGAGGCACGTGATTGAACTCGGCAGCAGCCATCTTCCAGGTTAATGGCCGCTTTACTCCGTACCGACCTTCGATAATATTCTCTGGCGATGTCAGTAATGAGAACGACTCGACGCGTCTCCGGCTCTCGGCGCCTCTTGCCCAATCGTCGGTACGAAGTAGGTACCTGTTTCGCACCGGGAACCACAATCAATCTTCGGTACGTACCCGCCCAGCCCAGGGACCCTTGCACGCGCAGCTTAGGGGCCTCGGCAGCTCAACAAATTGAAAGGATCCACAAACGGACGGGATCCATCTTGCCTAAGACAATGCCTGCCTTGTGTGCATCTCATCTGACGACAGCGAAGCACACGACCACCTCACACGCAGTTACCTCCTCTGCTCAACTCTCTACATAACAAGATGTGCTAGCTCCACCGCGATAGCTCCACCGCGCCTATTCTTCATTCATCTCAGTAAATAACACGAAAATGCGCGATCCGTTTCCGCTGCCTGCGCCCGCCGCGCTGAAGCGTCTCGTCGAGCCGTTCTCGAGCTATTTCTCCCTCACAACGCTTCCTCTGCACATTCACGAACTCTTGTTCGCGACGCTACTCTATACCTTCATCCAGCTATATGTCTCGCCTCTTATCTCACCCATCATCTTTCCGAAAACGTACCCAAAGCTTAACAAGCGCACAAAGCTCAACTGGGATGTACACGTCGTGAGCATCATTCAGAGTGTGCTGATATCCGCGCTAAGCTTTTGGGTGATGGCGGAGGACCAGGAGAGAAAGACTATGCCGTGGTTGGAGCGTGTTCATGGATATACGCCAGCTGTGGGCATGGTTGCGGCCTTTGGGTGCGGGTATTTCTTGTGGGATCTCATGATCACTACGTGGAACGTCTCCATATTTGGCGTTGGGATGTGGGCGCACGCATTTTCCGCGCTGACCGTTTTCTCGCTGGGCTTTGTGCGTTCCATATCCCAGACTTCTCAGCTCTCAAGCTTGACGAAGCAGCGAGAACCAGACTAACAGAAATCATGTGAACAGAGACCATTCCTCTACTATTATTGCCCAACTTTCCTCCTCTACGAGCTATCCTCCCCATTCCTCAATATCCACTGGTTCCTCGACAAGCTCGACATGACCGGCTCACTCCCGCAATTCATCAACGGCTTCGCCCTGCTGGGCACATTTGCTGGCTGCCGCCTCATCTGGGGCACGTACAGCTCTATCTGGGTTTTCACCGACGTGTACCGCGCCTGGCGGCAAGGTATGATCACGCCTGAGCTCTGGGCGCGCGACGCTGGCATGAACCCGGAAATGGAAGCTATCTTGAGGAGCCAGACGGGACTCGGTAACAAAGCAGACGAGGTCATGATATACGCGGCCGGAAGGGACGTACCGACTTGGCTGGCGCTTAGCTATCTGGCCAGCAACATCACGCTCAATACGCTGAACTGGTACTGGTTCGCAAAGATGATCGCAACGGTCCGAAAGCGGTTCGATCCGCCGTTCGGCACACGCAAGCCGGATGAAAAGGAGGCGAATGGAAGCATGGACTTGGATGTCCAACTTGGTCGAAGTGTGTATGAAGATGGGACGAGAGGAGTTGAGGTGAGTAGCACAGAGGTGCGGAAGAGGAAGGCGAAGAAGGAGATGGACGAGGATGAGGAGCAAGTTATATTATAATGAGAAGAAGAGACAGAACGCACGTCGCTGGCAGACACTGAAGAAATCGGACTGTAGAAATGTTTTAATGGCCGAGTTGATCGACAGTTGTAATGTTCATTCCAACCCTTCACAGGGTCCCAAGCTGATAGATTGAAGAATACTTGAAGTAGTCTCTCGACGCATCATAAAATGACTCCACGGTAAAATCATATGACGCTCGATATAATGTCGATATTGGCGCTGGATAACGTATCGTAGCACATTTGGCTTTGTATTCTCCGCAGGGCGAGAAAGCAAGTGAGGACACATCGTCTTCATCTTTCGGCTCTCATCAGAGAAAGTAGCATTTTCATAAGCTTTCTTCACCAAGCAACGGCCTATCCAATATCATCATGCACGGCCGATTAAAATGCGGATGCATATGTTGATTCTCCATAAACCTCTTCCAGCCTATTTCCTCGTGGCGGAGTCTGTCTGTTATATATCAAGGAACAAGTATTCATGGAGCTCGATGGTAACAGTCTTCTTATTTAAAAGTCAAACTGGAGCACCTTGCTTCTCCTTGTATCCTGAAATAGAATGTAACCTCTCCTTACCTGCGGAGACTTCTGTCCCGATCTCTGAGGTAGTACAAGAGAGCGGCAAGAAAATCCAGAATCCATTCCTCAACTACCTCTTCTAAGTCCTTCGTACACGTAAACCTATTAAGACAGCACTCTCCAATTGTCGACCTATCCTTTCTCCTCGTGGCGTTCGTCAGCGTTTTCAAACCTCCGACAAATCCGTGGGTCAAGCGGCAGGAAATCCAACCTGAAACCTGGAGTATGATTGGGAAGCTCGTGAGAGATTATATGCAACACAACTTGACTGTGGCCAAGGAGATCAAAGTCAACTGGGCAGATATTCCGCGGTATTCCCATTGATACAAGAAGTTGTCGTAATCGGGTCTCGAATTCAATCCTAGCCAGCAGAATACAGTTTCGAAAATGCACTTATTGTTCAATATTAAATACGGGATATATCAGTACTTTAATTTCATTGGCACCGCCATTCATCACCATGTCTGCGTCCGTTGGTATCACATTGCATCGATATTGAGGGTTACCGTCGTGGATTTCTTTGTCGGTCCCTCAAGATCGCAAATCGCCTCAAGCATTAGCCGCATCAATACTCGCTCTATAAGCCTCGCTCACGCTCATCCTAGGACCACTGCTCACACTCCCTCCAGCCCTTCTAATCGCCAACTCTGCTTCATGTCCGCCAATGATCCCCTTAGCAACCTCCTTCGCTTCCAGTACAACCTGGGGTCCCTCGTACCCGTGAGTTCTCTTCCACAGGTACCACGCCGTCATGAATATCGTCACGCCGCCAACCAGGACGACATTCCAATTCATCGTCGCCTCCAGATCTAGTGGCAGAGCGTATGGAAACATGTAGATGACGTTGAAGACGATGATGTACGCGCATGCGGTGCCGATGATTACAGGCCCGATCCAACCGTACATATAGAAGTGGCCGGGCTTGATATACTTCCTGCCCGTAAGGATATGCGGGAGTAATGCCGCGACATATGAAAGGGTGGTCAGAATGGCAAAGCATCCAACAAATGCATTGAACGCGGCTCTCGATCCAATGTAAATGCATCCGAGGACTGTACAAACACAACCGATGATGAACGTTGCACGAAACTGGTTGCGGAACGTGGGATCGATTTTTGCGACGTAATTCGAGAAAGGGACAGCGTCGTCACGCGCCATGGTCCAAAGCATGCGGCCTGCAGTAATGTATGCACCAGGCGTGCAGATGGTCAGATCTATGATGAAGATGATAAGGAGGCCGGCGGTCGCGGCCTTGCTGCCTGTCGCTTGGAGGTAGATAGTGGCGAGGGGTAAGGAGACGATGTTTGAGTCCAGGACGGCATCAAGGTCTGATATTGCGTAGAGGAGGGCGATATAGAGGAAGAAGGTCGTGAAGAACCCGGTAGTTAGTTGAGCAACGACGCCTTTGGGGATGTTTTTCTTTGGTTCAGGGATTTCCTCTGCCACTATTTGAACTGTTAGCGGCCGCTACGCCCGAGCAGCTTCCTTTTGATACTCACAATGCGTGCAGCCATCGGGTGTGCCAATCGCAAAAGCTCCGTTGAGCATGCCCGCCAAGAACACAAATCCATTACTAGAATATCCCGTCTGATTTTGCCAATTTCTCCAGACAAACGCGTTGCTCGCGTAGCCACTCCCTTTCGTACTAGGCATGATTGCCACGACCATGAGCGTCACAAACCAGATCAACATGCACAGGACACCAAAGACATTACTCAAATGAGGCAATATCCTTTGACCAAAAAGTACAATGCCGCAACATAACCATGTAAACCCCAAATAGGCAAGGAAGATGTGCCATCTCTCGGGAACGTAATCTTCATGGTAGAGGTTGTAGATGGCGAGAATAGAATTCGCGCCAAAAAGCGAAACGGATGCAGCGCCGAAGGCCCAAGCAACTGTGTTCCACCACCCCGCGTACCAGGAACAGATTCGAGAGTATTTTGGACCAGCTGTTACAGAGGCCCAATGGTATACGCTAGCAGAGGAAGGAATTGCGGACGCAAGCTCGGCAAGTCCGGCACCGATAGCAAAGTAGAAGAGACATGCAACGATGCTATCAAATGTTAGCTCTTGAATAGCTAAAGCCTTAAATTATGCACGTACTATTCATACAGAACGCCTGGCGGTCCTCCATTGAATAGCGCTACCGTCAATGCACCAGTTCCCGCAGCCCATGCATTGTCCGTGATAAGACTAACAGCACAAATACTCCAGAACCCAAAAGTGCGGTCCAACTCTTGGACGTGGCCAGAGGCATTGACGAGCTCACGAATCTCACCGGGCTGAACGTCCGGGGCTGGTTCCTGCTTCTCTTTGTCTGCGTCGCTTGAGCTCATCTTGCTGAGTGACAGACTCCACCAAATTTTATAAGGAACTCTGTATGAAGATCAACGGAAAGCAACCTGCTGCAAGATGACGCCCGCAGGAATGGATACGACAGAAGAGAACGACATGGGGGACAACGTCAGATCTAAATACGTAGCTTCCCTTCTGCTCAAGGCCGGTAAATTTACAATTAACCTAGCAGTAGCCGCATGTTTGCATGCGACTTCCGTCAAGGTGAGAATCGCGGACGATAGGTACAGTTACCGCGGCGAAGGTTCCGGGAGTCGATGCGACTGGGCTTCCCTATCACGGCGAGATGATCAACCCATCAGCAGCCAGCAAGCACGCCGCGGCCGCGTCTTTGGTGCATAGGGCACGTTCTGGAGCTTCCATCCAGAAACACGGGGCTGGGATTGAACCGGTGGCTTCCTTGGCTTGCGCGTAGGTAAACGCGCTTTGCGGATTTCCCGAAGGCGGGTGTACAGATAAGAAGTTGAGTGAGTACGAAATACACTAAGATCGCTGATAAGACTGGATAAGAATTTGGCATTAATGAGAAAATGCAAGGTTCGGACAGGGTAAGCCAGTCGGTACTTGAGGGGACGAAGCGGTGCAGCAGCGGACTGCATCATGGTCTGGATCTGTAACGGGGCCATATCGTCTTGCACGACCAAATCAACGATACGGAGATAATGGTGGAAAGCGGTGGCTCATGGTTCGGCATATAGCCCAAAATGGCATTCTAATCCCTTTGCGATTCCAATTCCTGGGGTCCGCAATGTTGAAATCATATTGTCGAATGAGAAGCCTGGCATGTTCCAGGAAATTTACCGACGTGTTTCGATCGGCCTTATTAACTAGGAGCTGAGGTTGGAAGGTCAAGAGTTTGGAAACGAGCCCTCGGACACGGGGAATAGGACGGGGGTATCTTGGGTTAATCATCCCTTACGTAATGCATTCACGTGATACAATTCCCCAGACTCTGACGCCTGCGCCACAAACGCCAAGACTTTGAGCCTCGAAGATGCAGGCGCAGGCAGGGCAGCATCCCTGCCCCGCGTGCATGCCCCTTTCCATACGCGTCAGTGGAGGTTCAATCGAACAAAGAATTTTTGAGACAGATCCAGCGTTTGCCCACTCTGTCAATATGCGAAGTGCCAGTATATACCATCAAACTCCTTCCAGATGATACGCCTCGGCCTCCCGAGCAGCGTTCGGGTCCTCGTCATCTCATGCACGCTCTTCTTCCTCTTCATTACGTATGGCCGGAATCACTTCTACAGAGACCCGGGAAGCGCCTTTTTTGACCAAGACCGCGCGTTCGAGCGGTATTACAGTCTGGTCCGCGAGCTAGAAGCGTCCGATTGGCGAAATGAAGTCTTCCACCAGCTCAAAGGCCACACGAACCAAACAACGCATGGAAATCATGACGTGTTGCATAGCAAAGGACCAGATCCGCAGTTGTGTGCCGTATTCGTAACGGCGTACAGAGAAGGTGGACCACAGTATGTAGATGTAAGTCAAGATTTAGTTATAGGCTTCTGCACATCTCACTTTAAAGAACTGGGGCTAATTTTTGTGTCCCTCTAGACTGCAATTAGTTCCGCACTGGCAGGCCTCACTCCCGCAGAGCGCAAAGACATCGACGTACGGCTCTACGTTGCAAACACAGACCCATCGGTACACCCGGCATGGAACTCATGGCTCAGGGACGTCGTCGATGACACCTTCACCACCAAGGACAACGTATACGCGTCAAAGATGCAACATATGAAGGTGCTGGAGAAGGAAAAGAAGTTCCATGAGAAGGCGGGTCTGGACTATAGTGTTGCGTTACAGAGGTGCGTGGCGGACTCGGCAGCGCCATATATTGCGATATTTGAGGGCGACGTAATAATCGCCGACGGCTGGTTTGCTCGTACCTTGCTTGGACTAAAGGATATACGAGAGCAATACGAGATGGGTACCAAACAATGGTTATACATGCGTCTCTTCAACGAAGAAAGGTCAACTGGATGGGCGACAAAGGATCCACTCGGGAACAACGTGCTCTGGATCTCTCTTGGAGTCGACGTTTTCCTTTGCGCTATTGCATTCCTCCTTAAGCGCCACTCACGTCTTCTCGGTCCGTTGTTCAGTCCGCTCTCCATGCTCATCATCTGCCTCATTACGGTCCCCGGACTTGTGATCCTTTTCTTCCAGGCCGGAAAGGCATCCATGCTTCCTCCATCCACCGGAGTTCACAGAGAGGACGGTTTTGGATGCTGCAACCAAGGGATGATATATCCACGTGAGGTCGCAGCTGATCTCGCTTCATATCTCGAGGAGATGGCAGCGAATATGCCACACGATAATGCAATCATGGAATATCATCGCAAAAAGCAGTTGGCGTTATTTGCGTTATATCCAATGCAGGTACAGCATGTCGGTAAGATTACATCCCAAAAGAATTCGCATTGTCAGACTTGCTGAAGGTAATTTTAGGATTCCGCTCCATCATTACTCCCAACAGGAGAGACGACATGGAAGTTTGGAGCATGGCTTTCGAGAGTCTAAGCCCAACAAATTTGGCTCACGATCATGAGCGTATGGTCAAGGAGATCTACGGCGACAAGGCGTGGGAGTTGACCTGAAGCGAATCATGACCGGATCAAGGACCTGTGCCACCCTTGAAAGATTGAGTAATGGACCTTGAGTTTATCCTATCAAGTCGACCTCAGCAGCCCACAGACTGTTCTAGTTTTGCACATACCTTCTCGGCCTCTTTCCATATTTTTGGACGGCATCGATATATCGGGCCCATTGCCCCAGGGCCATTGGACATATTTTAATGATGCAGTACACACTGCATTTTACGGTTGGGACGCATTTTGGGACCACAAAACTCATTGCGATGATACCCGGATCGGAGCATGGCGCGGCGTTTCAGATTCTCAGTTTTCAAATAATGTATTAATGTGTAAACGAGCCCTTCGGGGCATTTTACAGCTTCCCTCTGACCTTGACAAGCTTCTCGGCCTTTTCATGTTTAGGCGCCGGCGAATGCAAGACAACGCCATTGACTTCAAACCTCTTAATAACACTCTGTCCCCCCTCTTCCTTAGCAATCCACTCTAGAAACTCCACTCCTAAGTTGTCGTCCCGTGCCCGTGCACCCAACAACGCATGCGCCGGATTCAGCAGCTCATCATTCTCATTCTCCACAACCGCCTCCTTGAACACCTTCATTTCCGTTCTCACCTCTGCTTCAATCGCACACCATGTCCCGCGATCCACAAGTGTGTACTCACCCAGCTTACTGGCAGCTCTCAGCGCTTGGAACGGAAACGCGACATACCGATGATACCACCCCGACACCGGCTCCGCCCACAGCGTGCATCCAATCGATGCCCAGATTGTTGACTCGCGAATGTTATTCGCGCTCTTGTCATACCTGCTCAGAAACCTGACCTCTTTCCCATCTCCCTGGCCGGCGCTGGCGACTGCGGCTTGGAATAGTAATGCAAAAAGCTCTCTTACGCCTAACTTTTGGTCTGTTGGAAGGTCTGCGGGATTCGATCTAGGACCAACGAGCATGAAGCAATCACGCCAGGCGTAGACACGTCGCGTTGCTATGCCCTGTGCGAGCGCGATTGACTCAGAGCACGGATGATAGGTGATGCTGACGTCTGCAGCGCCAGTGGCTAGAGCATTGAAGGAGATGGAAGTGTCTGTTGCAAGCCAGGCGATTCGGAAGGGGATGGTGGTGGGTCGGCCTTTGAGAAAGCTATTTTGGAAAGGAGATACTTAGTTGACGGCACCCAGAGATACACTTTGAGGAAAGCTCATATACACTTAGTGTGGCAACCAACAGAGCATGATCGAGAAGAGTGCAGGATAAAGGTATAGACAATTCAGCCTCGCAACTTATTGACAGGACGGAATGGTCCCTCCAATGAAGGGCTTGAGATAATACTTTTGACATGAAGAAGGCTAATCACGAAAGGTTCTCACTCAGCGATGAAGGCTTCTGCCAAAGCTCTCAGTAGTCCCGTCTGGCCAGCTCCCCCCGTTGCGATGCGAAGTCCTATGGGTCCTTTATCGCCATATACTGACGCAGGCGGAATTTCCTGTCTCGGTCCAGTCGGATCAAAATTGACTGATGCCATCTCCTGCTTCACAAATCCTCATTGTACAGTATTTTTCTGCACTCAATTAGGAAATGCTAATCTCAGGGTTCATCTTTTCTTGACTTTGCCAGCAGTATTCGCCCTCATAATTTGTATGCGTGCTTACCGCTGACAACTCGGCTCAGCCTCGGCCTTGTCCGGTCGCTTTGGATTGGCCATCGAGTCCACCTCCAACGCATCTTTCCGTCCAGGTTTACTTAAATTGGATTTCGAGAATGTGAGTAACCGCCTGGTTGATTGCTCATATCATTACCAAGGTGTCATAGAGGTATTCACGCTTCCAGATTGTCGCTGTTCATGCCGGTGGTTCTCAGGGCGCGGTTCAACATTGTTCCCTTATAGTGCGCCTTCCCAAGGACTTCCTGCCGTGACTTTCGCAACTATTTCGAATCATAGCATTTTCACGGGGCTCTCTAGTAGCTTTCAATTGTATTTAAATCTTAAGACCCGCTAAATGGGCGCGCGAGGTATCCACGGAGAAAGCTTCTTCTGACAGTTTCGTATTATATCATCCATATCACGCTGTCGTCATGAGTTTCAACGGCTTCGACACACTCCCAGACAGTGCTGCAAACGTTATAAAGGCTTGGAAAGTCAATATTCCGCAGCAAGATCTCGATAATCTTTTCACATTGCTCAAAATATCTCCGCTTGCCCCGAATACGTATGAGAACTCTCTACCCGGAGAAGACAGGAGCTTGGGTGTTAGACATGATTGGCTTTCGGCGGCAAAGAAGTATTGGGAGAATGAATTTGATTGGAGAAAGCAAGAAGAGCATATGAATTCGTTCCCTCACTTCAAAGCATCAGTTCACGATCCCATCGGCGAGTTTGATGTGCACTTTGTTGCACTGTTCTCCAAACGCAAGGACGCTATTCCCATCATACTACTCCATGGTTGGCCGGGAAGTTTCCTCGAATTTCTCTCCATACTGGACAGTCTTCGATCCAAGTACACCGCGGATACTCTGCCTTACCACCTCGTAGTCCCAAGTCTGCCGGGCTATACGTTCTCCTCTCCGCCACCATTGAACCATAACTTCCGTCCCACCGATGTCGCGCGGATCATTGATAAACTTACCACACTCCTCGGGTTTCAGGCGTACATGTTTCAAGGTGGCGATGTTGGCGGTCGAGTAGGCCGCATAATGGCAGCGGAGTACCCCAATTGCAAAGCAATCCTCCTGAACACCTGTCCCATGCCCGCGCCCGATTTTGGCGACATCAAAAGCCCAATCAACGACAGTGAGGAAAAGGGTTTGGAAAGACACAGGTTCTTCTTACACAACGGCAGTGCCTACGCATTGGAACATGCCACACGACCCGCCACGATTGGCTTCGTGCTCTCGAGCAGTCCACTCGCGCTACTAGCCTGGATCGGCGAGAAATTCATGGGCTGGACTGACACCGATCCGTCGCTTGACGAGATACTGACATCGGTGACACTGTACTGGGTTACAGGCTGCGCAGCAACGAGCCTGTGGTCCTACCGCGAGTTTTACGGGCCAAATGCGACGAGCCATGCTACCAAGGAATGGCACGTCAAGAAGCCACTCGGCTTCTCATGGTTTCCCAGAGAAATCACACCGGTGCCAAGGGCATGGGTTGAATTGACTGGCAATCTAGTTTTCTATCGGCAGCATGATAGCGGTGGGCATTTTGCGGCGATGGAGAAGCCGTCAGTCTTGTGGAACGATGTTGAGGAGTTCTTGAATGACGTTAAGGGAGTTTTTGACACGAGATAGGCTTATACGTATTTAAACTGCTTTCGCACGGCCCCCTGGCCACCGGTGTGAGTACCAAAGCTAGTGTGACATCTCTCGTGCCCCCCTATTCAGGTGTCGTCGGCCGATACGGACTTAAATTTTATTTGAGTTCCTGACATAAATACTCCGTATAGATGATTTCTCGGTCGAGTGCTTCTTCAGACTGACCGTGCATCTAGGGTAGCGAGCTACTGATTACTCTAATAAGCAAATGGTTATGTATGTGCAGGTTCGCTCGAGACATGCTTATGCTACCAGCTTACTCTATGTTGCTGAGTGTTATATCACAACTTTATTCTAAGTAAGCTAAGTCAACCAGTCCACAAGGTTGCCAAAATGCATAACTTTTGATCTTGCGGGATACGTTTGCTGTTAATGTACCACAGTACACAAATACCGCCCGACGCGGAACCGCACATCAGACCTCGCTTACGCTTGAAACGCCATTGCAGCGTCCAAGATGAACTCGGCAGTCTCTTTTGGCTTGCTTATAAATGGCGAATGAGACGACTCTAGTGTCCTTGTCGTGACGCTCGCACCCTTCTCCTTCGCGGCCGCAACCATCATCTCCTGCGCCTGGATCACAATAGCTCCGTCCAACGTGCAGAAAAGATACCACACCGGCACGTCCATGAAGCCCTCATACACACCATTCCTCCCCGGCTCGCCCTCGAGGCACGCTGTCGACAAGTTCTTCAACTCGGACACCATGAGATCTTGGTCTTCCTTGGAGCAGTCGTGATAGAACAAGTCCCGTGGGTCCTTTCTTGTGATTTCTTCCCAACCGCCCGGCGTTGGCGTATGGAACAGGGTATCGCGGGGCGGGAGCACGTCGATTAGAGATGTCTCAGCAGGTGGCATGAAGGCGCAGACATAACAGATCCCGATGACCTTGCCCCAACCCTCTTTCAGCTTCGATAGGTTCTTAGAAGTGTAGCCGTTGACTGCGCTTTGACCGACGGACCCTCCGAAGGAGTGATTGATCACAACCACGTCGCGTCCTTGGGAGACCTCTGCCTCGATGAGTCCTTGAACTTGTTCAATGGCATGTTTGATCGACGGCAGTGGTTCCACGGTGTTGCTGAAAAGAATTTGCTCTGCAACGCATTTGTAGCCTTGCGCCTCGAGCTGTGGAACGACGTATTTGTTCCAGCAGGTGGGCGTATGCCATGCTCCATGAATGAGGATGAGCGTTGGCTTAGCAGACATTATGAAGGGGTATGAGAGGGAGCGAAGAAACTTGAAGCTTCGAATTCGATATGCAATGTCTTAAATAAGGCTCGAGTTTTTCAAATGCGGAAATGATGCTTATTCTTGCAATATCGAGAAAGGAGCGTTTCTGAGAATGGCAAGAGAAGAAGAGGGAGCCACTGGAGTGTGGACTAGGGTGTGGCTGAAAAAGAAGTTGGATGTTGGGCAGAATATAAATACAAGATGGTCAACTCCCGGCCACGATTCCCTGACGAACACGCCAATGCGGAATCGGGGCAATTTAGCTCTAATTGATTGGCAGGATGGGCCTCGATGGGGCTAAAAGATTACAAGGCGGGGTGGACGGGGAGCCGCTTTCGAGCCTCTCGTTCTTGTCCTTCTTCTTTAAAAGCATATAAACGTTCTCCGACCGACTGTGCTGGCTTGGTCAAATACTAATCATCCTGCCTGGGAGCGGTCAGCAGCCTACAAGAGAAACACCGTAATGGGCAAGAACTAATTACGAACGATGAGAGAGAGAAAAGACAAGAGCCGTGATGATTGCCCGAGCTTACTCTTTGCAAGTGCGACATCGCATTCCTGTTCAATGAAGAAAATAATGCGAAGACTCCTGAGCTATCTTGCGAGCGCCAGTGGCAACGGAGATATCTACAGTCTGTGTAGCCCATTTTGGTGCCATTGACAGCATATGGTTCACTCAGGCCAAGCCGACCATTCAACATCTTTGATCATTTCAAGGCATGAAAGACTGGATTGAGCATAGTCCTTGACTACCATTAACTACTTGTGTACATTACATTGAGGTCACATTAGAGTTTTAGGCTCTGGAGAACCTTGTTCAGTGGTCGCCGAAGTCAGGTCGGCGATCTCATGTGGACAGGAACGAGGAAGCGGCCAAAGGAGTTACGGTTTATATCCGTATTTTCTTATACTTGGATATTGATTGGTCATCTTGACCGTCACTAACGACGTCCAATGTGATACCTTCTAAGAAACCAGAGATAGCGAAAGCTATGATGCAGAATACTCCGTAATGTCCGTTACGCCCATTGGAGCATGAAGAAATGGGTATCAAGCAGTAATGAAACCGGCCAAGACGTGTAGTCCCTCCGAAGTCCAGTTCTCTCTAGTACTGACGAATACCAATACTGCCTCATGATATATGACTACAAGCCGAGCTTAGCAGCTGAGGCGAGAAATCTTAAACGATGCGTATCCTCAGAGCTCCGATAACGCTGAGTCACAGAGCTTCTGATACTTCTCGGGGTCGAAACGAGTCCTCTTCCACTTCCTCTCACGGCCTTCGCGTATGCGCTCGAACTTCTCTTGTTCCATCGTGCTGGCCTGCTTCTCTTTCGACCCAGACGGCTGGTTGAGCTCTGTTGTTGGCGAGGAGCTTTCGGACCGTAAGGCATCTTGTACTTCTCGTCGCGATGCTACCGACCGTTTGAATTCCTGGATACTCGCTATGTGGTGTCGTATCATGGAACAGAAGACTGCCACATCGGTCTCGTACCTGTGTCGAATTCGAGCGTTTCTTAAATGCACCAGGGCTTGGTCGCCATCCCGATCTGATTCCTTACTCGACGGGTAGATGCAGTCGTGCGTGAGAGATGCCAGATTGCCATCGAAAGAGAGCGGTGTATCTTGTGGCAAGAAGTCTGTCTCGGTCGGCATGTCCTTTCTAGGATCTTCGATATACGACCCCATCCTCTTCACCACCTGCTCATCCTCCTCTTGAGACCATGTAGATGACGCAGGCGAGGAAAGCTCTGAATTTTGGGAGACCGTAGAGCCAAAGGATGTTGCAGATCTACGACCAGATGAAGTATGAGATGCATTTGACGGGAATGAATTAATTGAGAATCCAGAGTCCAGTTGAAAGGTTGATTCACGAAGAACTTGTTGTGCGGCATGATACAACTTCTCGGCATCGTCCAGTGTTTCATCCAGTGTTGTTGTATGCATACTCATGCCTCGAGCGAGCGCATCATATGAAAGTCCAGCATAGAATGATAGAAACGGCGCGGCGAGAGAATGGAGCTGTGGAGTTTGTTAGCGTTTGATGTCTCTGATCTTGTTCGATGAGTATACTTCGTGGGACTCATTCTGAAGCTCCCAAATGTAGACTGCAACACATTGCTTGAACTTGTTTCGCAAGAACAACTGCTTCACGTTCTTATGAATCTCGTCGAACCTGTACATTGCGACCGCCATTGGTATTGCAATAATGTTTGATGGAAATGTTGGAGTGTGGAATGTGGATGTGTGGTTGAGAATATTTATTGTTGTTATTGCTGTGGGGCTATTGTTTTGGTACATTGTTGTGGTATCTTATTTCATCCTGTGTTATGCACATGAAAACTAACAGGTGAGCACTAGAGTGACAAAGGGCTCCAGGTGAGCAACAGAGCGACGAAGGGCTCCAGGTGAAATAAACATGTGAGTGACAGAAGCTATGCTGAAGCCTATGCAATGCTAAGTATTTCAGGAGGACGCACGTCACGCCGCATCGAGGTGCCTGCTGTCGCTCTATGTGAAGGGTTGTCCCTTGTTGAAACAGCACCTGCTATGGCAACAACACTGACCTGTCAGATACTACATGGCTGCTAGGAGTTCTGAGTTTAGTTTATGAAGGCAACCATTCTATTAACCTTAGCGGCTTTGCCGGCCTTTTAACTGGAGGAAGGTTTCAATCCGCGCGTTTCAGCTTTTCCGTACGAACCCACAAACTCGATGCGACAGTCGTTGCTAAGGGCACAGCTCCTAGGCAATTTCGCAGAGGAGCAGTGACAATAATGAGCAATATCATAGGCCAGAGTACACGCTGCCAGCTGGACACGTATCAAACTTGGAGGCACGAGTATTTGCGAAGAATAGAAAAATTAACGCTTTCAATTGCCCCTGAGGCCCGGCCCGACATCCTCACAAGGTGATGCCGCTAGGCTAAATCTGGAAACCTCGGACACTTTTTCAGACTTCAGTCGCCGTATGGCCGGGTTTCTCACACGATTCGGCGAAAGAGTTCACAAGTTCATGCCTTGCTTTATGATGAAAAGGTTTCATACTTGCCTGTGGAGGGCTGCTGGGTCTGAACGTGTCCGCAAACGCTAGGCCTCTTTCCATTCCATGCGGTCTTTACTGTGCTCATTAGGCGATACCTCTTAACTCTCACGCCACGTATTAGCAAATTCATCCCACTTTCTCAGTCATTCTCTCAAGCATCTGCTCCGCTTCAGTCGCTTCCATCGTTCCTCCTGTTGAGTCTATGTCTCTCTACCCGCGGGCACCGCGGAGATCGCTTAGAATAAGTGGCATCTGCGATGGATGTACCGCGAGAAATGCTCCATTTATGGGGCCTTCATCCCTATACCATTGTGCTTAGTTTTCGTATGAGTTTGCTTTTCTATATATGATGAAGAGTATAATACGAACTACATTCCAAGCTGTCCTGAATAGATCTTCAACTCGACAAAACACTCGAAACATGACAACCGGTGGATATAACACCATACCTCCTCCTATGTTCTGTTTGTTCATCTAATATGCATTTAGTGACTCCAAAGTTTCCATTCGCCCGAGAGCACGGTGCCGAGCCTTCTATTCTCAATGCAAAGCTCCGTGGGCAAGGTCCTGTATCGGAGGTGGAGCTGTTCGACGGCAGCAAAGCCTGGGTAGTAACGCAAAATCAGTTGATTTGCGACACATTGGCTAGGGATGGGAAGGACCTTTCAGCAGTAAATTATGACTTCAGACATGGGCACATACTGCACTCTAATCCTTGGACAGGATCGCCGTCAGCCGAACTACCCGGAAATCCACGAAGGTGGAAGCAAGGCGAAAGAAGCCCGACCTACTTTCGTAAACCTTGATGATCCGGAACATGCCAAGCAGAGGTGAGTACACAGATCGCTTTTTCTTTGATCGGTTGAATGGTAATGGTTCCGGAAAACAGGGCGATATTGGAACCTGCTTTCGCCCCGATAGCCGTAGAGTCCTACCGACCGATGATGCGGAGGATCATCAACGACGTCCTAGACAAGATGGAGCAGAAAAAGGGCCAGCAGCCGATTGACTTGATTAAAGAGTTTGCGGCGCCAGTGCCGACTCAGATCATCTACCAGCTCCTTGGCATCCCGGAGTCAGATGTGGATGAACTTTCAAAGGACTCTGAGATCCGCGCCAGTACGAGCCGCAATGCCGCCGAGACTTCTAACTTGACCTTGCAGAAATACATCCATGATCTTGCTGAACTCAGGATCAAGAAGAAGGAGAATGACCTCGTGAGCGACCTCGTAGATCATTATGAGAAAGGTGACCTGGAAAGGGAAGATATCGACGCGCTGTCTTTCCTTATTCTCACTGCCGGTAACGCAGCGCTGATCAGTACAATCGGCATGGGCGTCATTGCACTGTCGCAGCATCCGGAGCAGCTTGAGGAATTCAAGCGAGATCCAAGCTTAGCACCAGATGTCGTTAACGAGATTATGCGATACTATACAGCATCTGCACTCAACTGCCGCCGAGTGGCGACACATGAGTTCAAGATTGGTGGGCATGTCATTAAACCCGGCGACAAAGTCATTTGTGCAGTGCAGTCGGGTGACAGAGACGAAGCGGTGTATCCAAATCCAGAAAAATTTGATATCCATCGCAAGCATGACCCAACGAAGCTTCTTGCTTTTGGTTTCGGGCCCCATCGCTGCGTGGCAGAGGGTATATCAAGACTTCAGCTAGAGATGGCTTTCAGTAAGTATAGCTCATCACTCCGGTCCGCTTGATAATGACGGTGATTAGCTTCATTGTTCCAACGATTTCCCAATTTAAGACTAGCGAAAGATCCTTCCGAGTTGACCTATACTCCACCAGCACAGAACATCAGCGTCGCTGAGGTGCCGGTCTATCTTTGAGTAATTCTGGTAGTGTGGACTCGCTCTAAATGCCATCTATTGCATTGGGGGACCTTCTGTTATAGATCAAATAGATGTAGACGTGTCATCCATTAAATCATATTTACTTTGCTCCCGATGCTAAGTGGCTGCAAATTTCTCATTCTAGGTATTGGGCCGGAGAAAGGAGGGTGGAAGTCATTGAGACACTTCAAGAAGGCTGATTGACGATCAAAAGTTACACTTCGGTTTAATTCTACACACGGTTGCATGCCGTTTGCGAAACAGCGCAGGAAATTGCCCTCCAAATTTTTTTACATGTCCTCTGAAGCAGTAGCACCAGTGATAATCTCGACCAACTCTCCCGTGATGACGGCTTGTCGGGTACGGTTATAGACAATTTGGTACCTGCTGATCATATCACCAGCGTTCTTGGAAGCGTTATCCATTGCATTGCGGCGGGCAGATTGCTCGCATGCGTGGCCTTCAGCAAGTGCCTGGGATAGTTCGTCAGTAGCTGGTAAGTCTATGTATAGTTGCAACATACCCAGTAGAGAGAGTTTGCCAGCGAGTATTCCCTGAGGTTTTCCAAGACGCCATCATCCATCTCGAATTCCGCAATATTGGGAGACTCGGTGATTGCCTCCTCAGAGTACGCGGGAACAGTCACAGGCTCGTAGCTCTGTGCGTTGAGGAACTTGTTGTACATGATTGAGACTGAAGCATAATCTGTGGGCAGCAAAACGATCTGGTCCGCAATGGCTTGGGCGTCTGCGAATGTTGGAACATCCTTGCCAATGCCTGCGAAGCTAAGTTGCACGTTCTTTGCGCTCGACCTGCCCAGCTGCGCCTTGCACTTCTCGCCAACGATGACCAAGTCGGTGTCAGGGTGGTCAACAAGTAAGGCTCGCGTCCTTCTGGTCATGCCAGAGTGAATACCACCGCAGAGACCTTTGTCGGAGCTGCAGATAATGAGGAGATCCTTCTTGCCCTCACCCTCTAGCGGCTTCGTCTCAGCCTTCTCGAACACGGTGTTTGAGGTTTGCCCGTACGACCGAGACTCCCTCATAGCCTTTTGCGCGCGAGTGAGCTTGGTTGAAGCGACGATCTTCATGGTCTTGGTGATCTTCTCGATGTTACGGATGGACTTGAGACGGCCTTCGATTTCTTTAAGGGTGGCATAATTGGCAGTCTGCAGGGCAACCGGCCTAGGTAGAATTGTTCGTTAGTCTCCGGATCTATCATCTTGTGTATATCCGAGCTGGTTCCTGAGGAGCATACCGAGCAGAGGCTGCAGTGGCAGCTCTGAGAGCCGGACGGGCAGCGCGCGAGAGCATCTTTCACAACGTCAATTCGAGTGAAAGAGGATATGTAATGCTCCCGCCGATGCTCCGGATAGCAATTGAGATGAGGCGCGGCGAGATGGCGTAGATGAGAGCTGGTGAGGGAGCTCGCGGACCCGATTGACGATTTCAAAACGGAGAAGCACAGGCCACTTGGTGCAGGAGCCAAGCCATCACGTGACCTGTTCGGGCCAGCGATTAAAGAACAGCAGAAGGCTCCACTTCGCTGCTTCACTTCTTCTTTTCACCTCTTGTCATTTTCCCCACGCCTCGGTCGCTACCTGGCTTCCCACTATATTCAATCTCGCCGTAGTAGGCTCGCGTTGCGGCCTCTGCCTCACGCGTCGAAGCCTCGCCTTCACACGTCCCTTCTTCCTCACGCCTATCAGAAACAACACCACTCAGCGCAACACGCTTCCCGAGCGCAACGGCAACTTCCCATTTCCTCGAGTCGCATCTCGACTTCCTCTCACCATGGCCTCGTCTTCAGAAGATGATGTGCCGCTCGTCAAGAGCAAGGCCAACGGCGGTAAGTCACTTTCAGGCGCAAAAGCTCTCTTTCACGCTATCTTTCGGCGCCGCTTGTCTCTGTATATCACTCAACAAAGCCTCCCTAACATGACAACACTCGAATCTCATTTCATATGCATCTCAATCTCCCTTTGAGCTATTGCTAATGCGACAAATCGCAGTTAAATCTTCTGACACCATCCCCAAGAGTGTTGATCAAGCGATGGACAAAGAAAATCCCACAAATGGCCACGTCGAGGCTGGCATTTCCGTTCGCCATGGGCCTGTGGAAGAGATGGATGTGGATGAAGACGCGAATGGCCCTATAATGGCGAATGGCGTCACAAATGGCAAGCGGAAGGCGAGGAGCAGTGTGACCAACGGAAAGAGTTACAAAGAGGCATCATCCTCAGAAGAAGACGACAAGCCTCTAGTGCGTCAAATACAACCTTATAGATCCCATTGTTTCACTCCGCTAACTCTTCGCAGAGCAAGCGTCGCAAAATGGCCGCGCCTCCTAAGCCAGTCCTGGACTCGGATTCAGAGTTGAGCGACGAACCACTTATCAAAGCGAAAGCTAAAATGCCTCCTAAAGTCACAGCTGCTCAGGTTGGCGAAGACTCAGACTCCGATCAACCCATCACCGAGAAGCTTGCGAAGAAGAAGGAGAAGATCGAAAAGGCTGCGGAAAAGACAGCAAAGGCCATTCGCGCTGAGGAGGCATCGTCTGCTAAAAAGAAGAAGCAGAAGAGAGTTGACAGCGATGATGAGGACGACGTTCCCCTTGCTAAGAAAACCACCAAGAAGATTGCGAAACCGAAAAAGGAGGAGAGTGATGACGATATTCCTTTGCGTCGCAAGGCACCTGCCGTTTCAGCTAAGAAAGACAAGACTAAGGTCAAAGCTGAAGCTGTATCTCCAGCAAAGAAGGCAAAGGGCAAAGTAAAGGCTGAGAAGACGGAAGATGATCTTGCAGCCGAAGCAGAAGAAGAAGAGTTTCGTTGGTGGGAGAATATGGACAAGAACGACAATTCTATCAAGTGGAATACCCTTGAGCACAATGGTGTTGTCTTTCCGCCAGAATACGTGCCGCTACCAAAGAACGTTAAGCTCGTTTACGACGGTGTTCCTATTTCTCTTCATCCAGATGCCGAAGAGATTGCTGGCTTCTACGGCGCAATGTTGAACTCTGAGGTCAATGTTAGCAACCCGACCTTCAACGAGAACTTCTTCTTTGACTTCAAGGCTATGTTGGATAACACTGGCCATGGAAAGGATAAAGATGGCAACAAGATCAAGATTAAGGAGTTCGCGAAGTGTGACTTCAAGCCAATCTTCGAGTATTATGATGCGGAACGTCAGAAGAAGAAGGCATTGCCGGCCGTCGAGAAGAAGGCATTGAAAGCCGAGAAGGATGCCGCCGAAGCACCATATACTCATTGCATGTGGGATGGGCGCAAGCAGAAGGTCGGAAACTTCCGTGTTGAACCTCCAGGCTTGTTCCGTGGTCGTGGCGAGCACCCCAAGACCGGCAAGGTCAAGCAGCGCGTTCGACCCGAGCAGATTACGCTCAATATTGGCAAAGACGCAAAGGTACCGACACCACCAGAGGGCCACAAGTGGAAAGAGATCAAACACGACCAGACCGCCACTTGGCTCGCGACATGGCAGGAGAACATCAACGGTGCCTTCAAGTATGTCATGCTTGCGGCTAGTTCAGACATCAAAGGCCAGAGCGACTACCAGAAGTTCGAGAAGGCGAGAGAACTCAAGAAGCACATCGATCGTATTCGAAAGGACTACAACCGAGAACTCCAGTCGAAGGTCATGGCCGATCGCCAGCGCGCCACAGCTGTCTACCTCATTGACAAGTTCGCCCTTCGTGCTGGAAATGAAAAGGGCGAGGATGAGGCCGATACCGTTGGCTGCTGCTCTCTCAAGTACGAACATGTCACGCTCAGGCCCCCAAATACTGTCATCTTCGACTTTTTGGGTAAGGACAGTATCCGCTTCTACGATGAAGTGGAAGTCGACACGCAAGTCTTCAAGAACCTCAAGATCTTCAAGAAGGAGCCTAAGGGACCAGGTGACGAGATCTTCGACCGCCTAACGACTTCCGCTCTGAACAAACATCTCAGTAGCTACATGACTGGTCTAACTGCAAAGGTTTTCCGTACTTACAACGCATCTTGGACTATGTCAAACCTGCTCAAGGACATGAAGTCCACTGGTACCATCCCGGAGAAGGTCAAGGATTACAATGATGCCAATCGTCAAGTCGCTATTCTTTGCAATCACAAACGTACCGTTGCTGCCGGTCATGCTGGACAGATTGAGAAGATGCAGGAGAAGGTATGTTCCGAGGCACTCTTATTGGTGTTAGATTTTAGTTAACGCAGGCAGATCAACGGCATGCTCTACCAGCAATGGCGCCTCAAGCAAATGATGATCGATGTCGACTCAAAGATCAAGAAGAAGAAGGGTGCCGACTTCTTCGAGCTTCCCGAGGATCTTGACGAGGAATGGGTCAAGAAACACCAAGAATACCTGGTCGAAGAGCATCGCCAGAAGATCCGCAAGAAGTTCGAGAAGGAGAATGAGAAACTCGTGGCAGAGGGCCAGAAGGAGATGAAGGATAAGGAGCTTAACGATCGTCTCAAGGACGCTGACGAGCTCGAGAAGAAGTTCAAGAAGGAGAATAAGAGTAAGAAGGTTGCTGCCGAGGGCAAGAGCCCATCTATCGAGAAGTTGGAGGCTAGCATCGAGAAGATCCAGCAGCGCATCGAGACGAGTAAGATCCAGCTGGAGGATAAGGACCAGAATAAGGAAGTTGCGCTTGGTACTTCGAAGATCGTAAGTCTTCTACGATTCGCTTTCTTTCTACGATTTACTCATTGAAACTAGAACTATATCGACCCCCGTTTGACCGTTGTCTTCTCCAAGAAGTTCGACGTTCCAATCGAGCGCTTCTTCTCCAAGACTCTGCGCGAAAAGTTTGACTGGGCTATCAAGTCTGTCGACGAGGACTGGGAATTCTAAGCGTTCAGCGACCACTCAAACATTCCGTGGGCAGTTCATCAGAAACTTTTCCTAAGTTTTTTTCGTCTCACATGGCGAAGGATTGGCATCTGCATCTCGTGGGTTTAAGCATTGAAGGTGCATTGCATCGAAAACGGCGTTCTGCAATGCGTGCATTCGCAAAGGGTCAGGATTGTCAAAGCACATCGAAGCTGCGGAGACTGATCATTCTGGCATTTTCAGTTCGGGATTCTGAGGTTTTGCTTCTGCGTTTAGGTGGCAGTCGGTTACCGGCAGGTGGCAAAGTGCATGGTGAGCTGGGGCGGTCTTCTGAAGTCAAATGGTTTTTAGACCCTTTTCTGGTCTTCTGAATGCGACAGTCTACAGGTGTATACTACCCCAAAATCAAAATTGTCTTAGGCATTTCTCTCCAGGATTGCCCTGATACGCCCCTTTTATGTGACCTTTCTCTTTCGGTGCCTCGTGCAGCGAGACATGGACATGGGGGACTGACTACCTTTGAAAGGGCTCGAGGGCGACAAAGAGGTGACTCTGACGGATGTCGAAAGGGTGCAGCAAATACGAGACTGGCTCTTCAACTTAAGTGAGAGCATCATTGAAAGCTCAATGTGAGATATATATTCGCTACTGTTTACTAAGACAGTGGAAGAAACAAAACAGTAAATCCCTGAAGGTTGAACTCAACGCAGAAACGGCGGTGTTTGCTGCTCTTCCACGATGCTTCTGGGAGCAATTCTGAAGGCTTGATTATATATATATTAGCCAACGCCCAGTAACAGCATACAGATTTGATAAACTTATTATATCTTTACGGTAGTGACCATGTACTTTAATTACTGCATATATTGTAGCGATGGGCTGTGTCGCTGTAACATTTGAAGAAGTCCATTCTACTGAGCAAGGTGTAACGTTTCAAAATGATCAACTCTTGCACTTCAAGGTAAGCCAGACCATATCTGAAGGTTTAACTACACGTTCTTTGGAGCGTATACTGCAGTAGTGAATCTTTGAAAATACTGTACGCTATACTGGCTACAGTAGCATACACTGAGGCCGTCGGCCAAGGTGAGTAACGCCCAAGGCCGAGTAGTTCTTACACTTCGAAGCAAGCGATACCATCTCTAAAAGCTTGGTCTTACGCTCTTTAGAGCATTTACTACAATATCCAACTTTCGAAAACACTGTATGCTATATTGGCTGCCGTGGCTATACACCAAAGCCGTGCCGGGCAAGATGTAACCCTTAAGGGCGAGTAGTTCTGACTCTTTGAAGCAAGACTGCATCTAAAAGTTTAGTTATACATTCTTTAGAGTCTATACTGCAATAGTAAACCTTTGAAAATGCCTTACGCTATATTGGTTATAGTAGCTATACACCAGTACGGATTGTCGTCGTAGGGCTGGGGCTCTATAGGATTCGGAGAGTTGAGTGCCCTAAGGGTAACTCGATAGGGAAAAGAAAACGGGAGTGTGGTAGCGACACCATAACAAGTGGTCATGGAACAAGTTTGTCTAATCGTTCTCATTTCATATATCCGAGAGCGCCTTCGCTTAACACTCGTGTCAAAAATGCTTATAAAGAGAAGGAACACATCCTCCAGTAGCCTCAATATAATTTAGAGACTAAAAAGTAGGCAATGCCATACTAAAAGACTTTATGATACATGCTCCAATCGATTGATTGTGATCTACTCCTTTTTACCTAACTTTAATTTCAACTTCACCGACTGCGACGGTGGTGTAACGCCATTGATTAACTCCATAAGCCGACGTTTTCCGACCTTCAACTTCACAATAAGCGACTTTTTGTTCGGCTGGCGAGCCCGAGGGGGGTGAGCAGGCGGCGGCGCAGGTGGCACAGGGGCAGGTGGTTGTACTGGTTGTACTGGTTGCACTGGTTGAGGTGGCACCACCGCCGGTGCCGGAGAAGCCTCTTTCTGCTTCTGCGTAATGCGAATAGTGGGATGTGGTTGCTTGACGTGGTCCTCCGTTGCGCGACGCTTGAGCTCGGGCGAGCCCTGGCGCTTCGCAGGCTGAGACTTTGTCGGTGGTGCGTATGGCTTCATCTTCGTCGTTCGGATCTTTTCGGTCTTAGAGAATCGAACCTTTCCGCCGCCGAGATGCTCAACACGCCAATATCGTGGGTATTGAAGAGTGACAACCAACTTCCCTTCACTTGGATCGTAAAGCACGTCGCAAAGATCAAGCAGTTCGACAAAGTCCTCGGCGCCAATACTGGGAGAACGCAGTGCCTGGAGCGTGGCATCTGCAAGGCCTTCGTCTTGACCGAGCTCGATCTTGAGAGCGCCCAAGGCCCCAGGAACGGTTTCTTTTCGCTTGAGTTCGGCTTGTCTTTGTTCTGTTGTCGACTGATCTTGTTCAACGATGAGACCACCATTCTGTTCCGGTATTGAGGCCTGTGTTTGAGGTTTGGTAAGGGAAGCATGTCCAAGGCCTAGCCACAGTGCGGTCCAAATTTGCTTTCGCATATACGGCGAGGTTTCGAAAGCAAAGCTCTGCACGATGTACTTCATCACCGTTGGATTCGCCATAAATCCTAGCTGAGCAAGACCATCGAATGCCTTCACGCGGATCGAATCCGCGTTACCCGACCTGGTGGATTGCATAAAATCAACACCCTTGCGTGGAATCGTCTTGCTCTGCATGAGAAGCTGCATGCAGTCCATTGACGTGACAGAGTGAATATTCTGATACGACGGTATCCACTCATCGATTCGTCGGTATCGCTCAATCTCATTGATTGCCTTCCTTTGAAATTCTGCTTCGGCAATGGCCGCCTCATCTTCTTCAAAGGAGAAATCGTATCTGGGTGCACCAGACTGAGATTTTGTGATAAGACTCTCTCCAAGACAGGACATGAGAATGGAGAGGTAGTAGCAGTCTGAGTACTCGTTGTTCGAGTTGTCGTTGAATTTAAGTTTGTCGACGAAGAACTGCTTGACGCGCATTGGGACCTTGCCATTGTTGTCTCGTACTCGAGCCATGGCGCGTGGAATGGCACATTGTATGAGATATGATACCCGATCCGAGAAGTCGTTTGACCGTGTCATTAGAGAATCATTCAAGCAGAAGAACTCCTGGTATGCTTTCTCGAGATGATACAGGCCGATATAGTCTAGCTCTTCTCTTCCGTTCATGGCAAGGATATCTGCTGCCATCACTCGGATACCATGGAAGTATCGTCGGTCCATGAGGGTGCGGACACAGATTGCCGATATGAGAGGATGGGGGTGGTTTTGCGCTTGAAAGTAGAGGTATTGCATTGCCTGGAGTCTTGTTACTATGATGTATAGAAGGATAGAATGTAAGGACTCACTTCGACTTGTGCTACAACGTCGTTATCCTGTTGCAGCTGCGAAACATACATGTAATGTGGCTGGTTGAACATGACTTTGGCGATCCACTCAAAATCTTTGTCGACGCGAATCCACTCATAGGACTCTTGAGCCATCTTCTCCTCATCCTCTTTGGACCAATCTGTCAATCGCCAATCCTTGACTTCTTCTTCTGATTGCAGTGTGTCACCAAGACAGTACAACAAGACATCGTCTTGGTTGTCTCCGGCCGTATCAATGCCCGTAGCTGCGGCCGCACGTTCTTTCTGTCGTCGACTTCGCTTGAGCCGCTTGTACTTGGTGTTGTACGGAATTTCGACTTTTGTAACTTGATCCTTGATCTCGACAATATGCTCGTAAGGTGTGCCATCAGCTTCATGAATACGAATCGTCATTGGCCCTGTGAAGATCGGTTGGGTTTCGCTCCCGCCCACATCCAGTTGATCTTCTTTGACTCTGCGATGGAAATTCCCTGGCTCCAACTTCTGCTCAACGATGGAATCCTTTTGCGACTGTCTGATAGTCAACTCCACCACAAGCTTCTTCTTGTTGAACCTTTGGGTGATGTAGAAGAGTGGACAACCCGATCCATAGACCCACTGATCGAAGAAGGTATCTAGTTTCGAGTGGCCTACTTTCTCACATATTTTGAGGAAGTTTTGCGTCGAGATGGCACCATCCAAAAGGGCCTCGGTCTTCGCGTTCTGGAAAAGTCTCGCGTATATTCGGTTTACACCATTCCTACCAGATGCCTTTACAAGCCGCTGGTGGAGGATATGGAGGACCAACGGAGCTTTCAGCTTCATGAAGTCTCGCCATGCCGGAATCTGTGAGACGTGCTTGCCAAGCTCATGCAGAGATGGGCGATTCATGTCCGTGTCAACAATCTTGTCAGCAGCCATCTTATTCCGGAAGCGCTGCTCATTTTTGCCCCATAGCTCTTGACCGAAATGATCCGCGATGAAATGTTGGCCTCCGATTGCGATCCATTCATCTTCTCCTTCGCGTGGTATAACTGAAATGCCAATCCACTGTGCCGCAAGACCTCGTATCAGTTCACGAGTAACGTCGTCAAGTGGATCCAAGATGTTCTCGGGAACTAGAAGGCGGGTACTGCAAATCGAAAGAGAAGCAGTGTCCGCTATGTTGGGCGCCAAGTCGTCTACAAAGCAGACTTTGTGATTCGCAAAAGGGTAAACTCCGTAGTGAATCCCGATGAAGTCTAGCGCTGCTGCTAACGGCATGCACGTGTTCCGAATTTCTTCTGCTCGTCCGGGCAAACAGAATCCGTGAACACGAGTAGCATTCGTGCCTAGCTTCTCGTCTTGATCACTCTCTCGGAACTCGGATAAGTTGACGTGCTCGAACGGGCCGATTGCAAACCCGATGTGACGAGGTGCAACAAGGTTGTTAACTCGAAATGAGACTGTCTTGTGGGTTGGATCATTAGGATCGGTAATGTCGTCCGTCAGATCGCCAGAGCAAACCACGAGCATCTCCGTCGCCAGCTCTTCCCGGGTAAGTGAAATGATGTACTCGGACTGGTCAGTACCCGTCATCGAGTGGTCTCCGTTCGATTGAGTGACGCCATTGGGAAGATTGGAAGCTGAGGCAACTGCTGAAGGGGCTGGAGTCTTTCGAACTGCATCACCAAGTGTACGAGGACACCGAATAGAGATATCCCATTCGTGACGTGACGAAGCCTTGTCGACACATGGAAATATGGAACATGCCGTACCAGCCAAGCTAGAGTTGTGGGTGTAGACATGTGGGTATCGATCGTCTCCGTCTAGAAGGCCAACGAAGTGGAGTCCGTCGCGGAAGGATGGTACTTCGAATTCGAGAGTAATGTCGAGGTTGACATACGACCCAACCATTTCAATTCTTGGAACCGCAGAGTCAAGCACATCTCCATTAACAACTCCATTTGTTTGCGCATCAGGTCCGAGGATTAGAGGTTGCCGAGGAACTAGCGTTTGGCCGGCCTGCTTTATCTTCACTCCCCGTGGCATCGCTAATTCGAGCGCATCTTCTGGTTCCAGCGGGGCGAGCTTCAGCTCATCTTCCAGCCTCTCGCGAGCTATCTGGTGTTGATGTACCGTCCAGGAAGGGCGCATTTGTATTCGGGTGTATGGGTCGCTGTACTTCGGACTCACTGGGAAGCCTTCAATCTGCGCCTTCTTGATGATGCATTGTCGCGCATTAAGGCGTATGGTGTTTAGGTCTTGCGTCTTGGGTTGAATTGTGATAACCGTCTTTCCTTTCAGCGACCGTGTGACAAAGTCGACGTCGAGCTCAAGCTTCTGAGCTAAGACTGTGAATTCCTCCATGTTTGACAAAGGGTGGTGGTTGTAGTTGATTTGGAGGAGTGGAGTGAAGAGGAGAGAAGAGGTTCGCGGAAGTGTAGCTGCAGCGCAGCTTTATCTCGCGATCCTCCGCAGTGTTGGTCTCCGAATGATCATCGCGCGAGAGCTTGCGTATGCGCTCTAGCGCGGTGTTAGGTTTGGAGGTGTTCGGCAGGTGTACAGCGTGAAGCGGAGAATGCGTCAAACGATACTTGATTGGCAGATGAAAATGGCGTGAGCGGAGGAGGTAGGTGGACGGTGAGAGCCTGATGACGACTGTGTGTTTCGGAATTTGCTGGAGATTCGTGAAGGTCGCGTGGATGTGGGTTATGAACATTTAAATCGAGAAAGCAGCGCCGGTCACAGCGCAACCTATTGTCGGAAGTGAGAATAGTTACGGAAGATTTACGGAATAACTCCGGCAGCGCTAGCAAGGGACAGCCTTAGGATGTGGAGCCGCAAAGCTTGGCATTCGAGGCTGCAGCACCTAGTTCTGCCGAAGGCGGTGAGCTCGGGTTTTTCGTCTTCGCATACGATACTCCACGCGCAGTATAATGTAAATAACGACGCTTCAACGGAGCGACATTGCAGTTCAAATGCCGCCGTCGCAACTCAAGAGGTTAAAAGCCTCGCTACGTGAACAAGGCATCACGGGCCCGCAGAAATCGAAAAAGAATAAAAAACGCAACAGCGCCCCCGATGCCGAGCAGCGCATACGCCGAGATACAGCTCTTGCTAGCATTCGAGAAAGCTTCAATCCTTTCGAGGTCAAGCAGCCTACGAGACCGAGCAAATTCGGTGTGACATCGAACAAGACGCTTGCGGACAGCAAATCGAGCACGATATATGGCAGGCCAGGCGTCACGAAGAGTTTTGGGGAGGAACAGAGGCGAAAAACTTTGTTGCCCGAGCTCCATCGACGCAACAAAGTTGGAGGGATATTGGATCGAAGAATTGGTGAGAATGACCCGTCTATGACTCCGGACGAGCGGATGCTGCAGCGTTTCACTAGGGAGAAACAGAGAAAGAAGGGCAATGTCTTTGATTTAGAAGACGATGCAGTGGAAGACGAACTCACACACATGGGGAGGTCCTTGGGACTCGATTCAAGCGGCATAGGGGCAGATGATTTTGATGAGGAGATATCTGGAGACTCTGATGAAGATGAGCCCAGTGAGGGTGGTTCACCTAGTCGAAAGCGCACTTTTCAGGAATTGGAAGAGTATGACAAGGACGAGGAAGTTCCAGAGCGCAAGAAGACAAAGGCAGAGGTCATGAAGGAAGTCGTCGCCAAGTCCAAGCTTTATAAGTACGAGCGGCAGCAGGCCAAGGAAGACGATGAGGATTTGAGGGAAGAGCTTGACAAAGGCATGCCGGATCTCATGTCTGTTCTCCTTGGGAAACGGATCCAAAGCAAACCACCACCTCCATCTGCAGAAACCAGGGATCCTATAGCAATCAATCCCGAACGACTGGCCATCATAAATGGTGCAGATAGAGCGACTGTCGAGAAGGACTACGATTCAAGATTAAGGCAGATGGCACTCGATAAACGATCGCAGCCGACGGAACGAACGAAGACAGAGGAAGAGAAAGCGGCGGAAGAGGCGACACGGCTACAAGAGCTGGAAGGAAATCGCGTTCGTCGCATGAGAGGCGAGTCTATGAGTGACGAAGATGATGAGGATGCCGCTCCAGCGCACTCCGCTGCGATTGAGTTCGTGGAGGAGCCTGATGACGCTGCTGTATTCGGCTTTACAACGACATCGAACAAAGAAGAGCCGCTTGGTGTAGAGGATGAAGATGATTTTATTATTGACGAAGAGCTGGTCGCAAGCGACTCTGACGCTGATTCCGTTGCCACATTTGGCGATGATGAGTCCGCAAGTGATGCATCAGAGCCTCAGGAGGTCAATGGAGAAAGAGAATTCGAAGAGGAGGAAGACGAGCTGATATCTGGATTGCTGAGCAAAACAGACCGGGAGTTATTTGGCAGAGACCATAAGAAGGCAGTAAGTGGAGAGGGAGAATCGAAGGAGCTCGCCTTCACCTATCCATGCCCACAGTCGCACGATGCGCTTCTTGAAGTCTTCCAAGGAGTTCCGATTATCGAAATCCCCATTGTCATCCAACGCATCAGAGCGCTGTACCATCCACAAGTCAACGCTGGTAATAAGCAGAAACTGTGCGATTTCTCAACTGCCTTGGTGGCACATCTTGTCCATATGGGGTCCAAAGGGTCGCAGGCACCACTCAGTGTCACAGAAACAGTTGTACGACACATCCATTCGCTCTCGCGGACTTTCCCGGACGCCATCGCAAACGCGTTCCGGGAACATCTTCGCGCTCTGCATACTAGGGCACAGATGACGCCAGGATACTTAGTCGTGCTTACGGCTATTGGGACCATTTATCCCACGTCCGATCATTTCCACCAAGTTGTCACGCCAGCCATCACCATAATAGCACGCTGGCTCGGCCTAACGATACCAAACAAACCAGAGCAATTTATCATGGGAGCGTATCTCGGTGCATTGTGTATCAAGTACCAGCAACTCTCGAAACGATACATTCCAGAGCTAGTGCGGTTCTCTATTCTGGCTTTGAGGTCATCATCCTGCCCCGATGATGTCAAAGCCTCTCACATCTCCAATCTTAGCGCCGCTGTAGACCTCTGGTCGACCAAATCAGCATTCACGGAAATCTTTTCCCCTGATGTCCTCGAGACTCTCACGGAACTCAACCACCCAGCCGTTCCTACGGTCCTCAACCGCCTCCGTATTCTCCTCTCTCAGTCCAAGCACACTCGCCGGCCCCTTGAGCTTCATCACTGGCGGCCACTTGCCATCAAATCCGCGGTGCCTAGATTTGAGGAGTCTTTCAACCCAGATAGACACTATGATCCAAACCGCGAGCGGGCAGAGGCGAGCAAACTACGTGCCGAGTACAAGCGCGAGAAGAAGGGCGCCCTCAGGGAGTTAAGGAAGGACGCCAACTTCTTGGCAAGACAGCAACTGAAGGAGAAGAAGGAGAGGGATAGCGCATATGAGGAGAAGTTCAGGAAGCTGGTGGCGGAGATTCAGGGTGAGGAAGGGAGAGAGAAGAATGAGTATGAGAAGGTTAAACGAGCGAGGAAGAGAGAGAGATAAAGGTGCTAGAGTAACTTGTAGACGTAAGTGGCAATATATATGCACATTCTCTCAAGTATAAAGCGCTTTTGGCCATAACTGGCTGTGGTGACTACCCTAAATACTCATACAAATTTAGTACATCAATGACATTTCTTTAGCTAAATCATATATCTGCCACACCAATCTTCTGTACTATAATTCCCGTACTTGCTCCTCCACCGTTGCATATAGCTGCACAACCAAACTCTCCATCCTTCAGCTGATGCAACAGCGTCGTCAATATCCTGCTTCCTGAGCTGCCTAACGCGTGACCTAGGGCTATTGCTCCTCCTCTCACGTTCACGTTATCTTCGCCCAGTCCAAGTATCTGGGCATTTGCCTTGATGACAGCTGCAAAGGCCTCGTTGAACTCCCAGATTGCGATGTCTTCCTTCTTCAGTCCGGCTTGTTCAAGCACCAATGGTACGACCTTCGCAGGCGCAACGGGAAAGTCAATCGGATCGATCGCAGCGTCTGCATAGCTTACTATCCGCGCAAGTACTCTCGAACTGCCTCCATACTCCTTTGCTAGGTCTTTCGACCCGAGAACAAGCGCGCTTGCACCATCGCTCAACGGACTGCTATTCGCAGCCGTGACGCTGCCCTTCTCTGACCTATCAAAGACCGGCTTGAGCGTCGGCACCTTCTCCAGCTGGATCTTCTTCGGCTGCTCATCCTCCTTCACCATAACCTCCCCCTTCTTCCCCTTCACCGTCACTGGCACCACCTCCTCCGCAAACGCGCCGCTCGCCCACGCCTCTTGCGCGCGCTTGTACGACATGATCGCATAGTCATCCTGGCTCTTCCGCGAGATGTTGTACTTCCTCACCGTATTCTCGGCACAATTTCCCATATGGATCTGATTGTACACATCCCACAGCCCGTCGGCAATCAGCCCGTCCTTCAACTCGATATTCCCAAACGGCGGGAGCTGACTGCTCCGCGACAGATAGTACGGCACACGCGTCATGTTTTCCATACCACCCGCAATCAGCGCGTCCGCTTGGCCAAGCTGGATGCTCTGCGCTGCTAGTGTGACGGCCTTGAGCCCCGACGAGCACACTTTGTTGATCGTAGTGGCTTCGATGGTGTTGGGGAGGCCGGCAAAGATGGCGGCTTGTCGCGCGGGGGCTTGTTCCACGCCGCCTTGGAGTACTTGGCCCATGTAGACATGTGAAATGGAGGATATGGGGACGCCGGATTTCGAGAGGGCGGATTTTATGGCTGTGGCGCCGAGTTGGGGCGCGGGGACGGAGGTGAATGCGCCATTGAACTAGGAGCGGCGTTAGAAAGGCTGAGAGATGTATAACATGGGAACATACCACTCCAACCGGTGTCCGAGAGGCGCTGAGGATGTAAGCATCTTGAATCTCTTTGCTCTTCGCCGCCGTTGTCGCAAAGCTTCTTGACCTTTGCGCCGACAAAAGCCGAGGTTGTGATGTTCGAGGCAAGGAACGCGCTGCTGAACGGAGAGTCTGTGAGGCCATTATGAGGTCGTATACAAATAGGATACAAAAGACGGAAGGAGGAAATGACAGACGAGATCTGAAGAGTTGTCAATCCAGGAGAAGAAACTAATCACATGGAGCTCCAAAGGTCTGGTGCAGAAAGTGACGCTACGGAGATGGCGCTCCCCGCGAATAGCCGCGGAAACGGTTCCGCCCGAGCCTAGGCACAGGAGAGAAGATTAGGCACAGGAGAGAAGATTAGACACCGGAATCAACTCGGAATACATCTTGGGTGAATTAATGGTGAGATGCTCTCCATTCCAAATGGCGCTTTTGACCAATCCGCTGAACCGCTTGAACGTATATGTACAGTTGTCATTGAATCAGACTCAATCTACATCATCCTCTGCTTCTTCACCTTCTCCCTCTTCCTCGTCCTCTCCCTCCTCTTCGCCATCTCCATCTGCATCTTCCATGTCCGATGTTTCCTCCCCAAGCTCCTTTAGTCGTTTCTGTAGGCTTCAATCAGGAAATGATCTCTTAAAGTGTCAAATGAGTGACGCTCACCTTGTCTTTCGTTCTCTTGTCCTCCAAATCAGCGAGGACCATCAACAAGTCATCCTTTTCAGTCTCCGCCGCCTCCTTCTCTTCTTCCAAAGTCTTGATCTTCCCTTCGACCTCCTTCAGTTTCCCATCCTTCTCTTTCGCCACCTTCTGCGCCTCTTCCATCTTCTTTTGAAAGCCGCCAATCTCCGTTCGGATCTTCTCGGTTGCGCTCTTTGTGCGTTGCGCCATATCCAACAGTCCCGTGATCTTCTCATCCCGCTCCCTGACTTTAGCTTCTAGGCTCGCAACCTGCTGCTGTGCAGTCGCGAGCTCGGCTTTGGTGATGTCGAACTGGCCACGCAGATCGGCGACCGTGCGGGACATGGCCTCGGCGCTGTGTTGTGCGGAGCTGTACTTCTCCTCTGCTTCGGACCTTGCCTTCTTCATAGATTCTAGTTCACGGGTATGCTGATCCCTAGACTTAGCCATGTCCTCGGAAGCTTGTCGCTGTACTTGTTGGAGCTGTGCCTGGAGGGCTTGGTATTGTTGCCGAAACTGGCTCTCCATACCGGCAAGTTCTGACTTGTGAGCCTCTTCTATTTCCTGAGTATTGGACTCATGATTCTTCTGCAAAGCTTCGTTGATCTGCTTGATGCGAGCGATTTCTGTTGCCGAGGTCTCTTGAGCTCTACGGTGATCAGTCTCTTCCTGATTGAGCTTGCGCTCCATGGATATCATCTCAGTCTCGGCCTTTTGCAGTGCTTGTGTCTTGTCTTCAATTTGTGATCGTAGAGAGTCGACGAGATCCCTATCGATGCCATCTTGAGATAGATTGACTTCAAGTCCAGGATCTCTATCAATGGCCCGACTCAGACGACTGAAATTATCCTTGAAGAAGTCTACAAATGTAGAATCAAAGGTAACTTCTGGCTGTGCTCCTGGGTCTCCGCCTAGAGATCCCTGGGTGAGCACTTCGAAATCCCGGACAAGCGGATGTCGACGCAGTTGCGCAAGTGCATCAAGATAGCGCTCTCTCCCCAGCGAGGACATTAAGATGGGTTGTAGCTTCCGACGAGGTATAGGTGAGTCCTTCGTAGAGAACTCGTAAACTATACCCACGAGTACTGCACAGATACCGCGAGTGATCACCAGCTCTGCGTTCGTCTTCGAGGCGGTTTGCATTAGAACTTGTAGGCTGCTACCCTCTCCAAGGAAATCATTGACAGCGTCAGGGCTTTCAAAAAGCCACCCGCATAATAGCATAAGATAACCTGTGGTGATCCGTTCGTCGTCCCCTCTTTGAATGCCAGCAACAAGGTTGCCGGAAATTGCTTGGATGCAAGTCACGACCTCTTCCCCGCTCTCGGCGTCGCCCTCCACGAGCTTCATAGCCAGAGCTTTGGCTTCTTGATCCTCCGATATCAAGTAGAGTACAATTACGGCGGCGAACCAGTATCTATACGCATCGGTTGAAGGTGAGTTAAGTTGACCTCTAATTAGTATCGTTAAGACATTCGCCGTTTCGTCCTCGCCAGCAGCTTTATGGCCATCTATAGCTCGATTCAGGAAGTGGACTTTTATCTGTTGGTGGTTGTGGCAGTACGCTTTTACGCATTCACAAGCAGCGAATCGGGCCTCAAATGCTGAGGGAGAGGATTCTGAAAGTGTGAGGTCGAGTAGAGCATCGATGACATATGTTTTTGGCGCGCCATTGGCCAACGGCTGACCATTCGCCTGCTTTGGTTGCGACTGTGATGACAGTGGTACGACTTGGAGCTGAGCGAAGCCCTCCTGTAGCCGCGCATTACCTCTAATCATATCCGCACATGTGTAAAGCGCTTCCGCTCGAATCGGAAGAGCAGTAGTGCTGGTGAACGCTAGGTTCAGAATGAGTTGTATGAGGCCGTGTTTCTGGAACGCAGTCTGATTCAACTGTGTGCTCGGACTCCCCTTAGCGAGGAAGAGTCGTAGGATTGCCAAAAGACCCCAAAGATTCTTGTCCTTCTGCGGGTTAGTCCAGTCATCGTCCTCGGTACTTTGTCTAGTCTGGCCTCCGGGGAGTAATTGTGACAAACGAACAACACACCCAGTCTCCCGGAAGAGCGATTGGTTCGAGTTGTTGTACCGCACGAGATTCGCAAGGAGTGAAAGACAGTCCTGAACAACTATACCACCTTGACTTAGTGATCCTTCTAGCTCAATGAGCTTGAATATGCGTTCGAATGCATTCTCGAATGCGACGAGCTTCTGGAGCTCAGTGGAGGTTTGCGTGAGGTCGATGAGTAGGAGAAGGCCAGCTGTCAACAATCTTAGTTAGCAGATTGGATATTCAACGCTATTTCAGTTTGCGTACCATTTCGAATAGCATCTCGACGGTCATCTAGAGTCGCCACTAATCGGGTTGTACCCAGTGGGGCCGAAAGGATACATTCTTGTGTACGCTGGGGTCGCAAAGAAGTGATAGCGGCAATCAATTGCAGCGAGTATAGTCGAAGATAGAACTCCTGTGCTTCGAGAAGGTCCAAAAGAATGGTTATATTATCTTGCCGCTATCATAAGCTCAGTACTGGCCCAGAGGTCAAAGGGCATCAGCCTACTTGTGTGAACTCATCTGCTAGCCACAATGCTATGTCCTCCGAAGCTTCAGGCTGTTCCACAAGTCAACCTCTGATACGCATTTGATCCTACGACACATACACTTCGCTCGTCTGGGTTGAAGAGCATAAGTAGCGTCTCCAAGACCACCTTGATGGTATCGACATCGTCAGCATCTTTGTTGAGGCTGCTGATCAGATCGCGTAGGGAGCCTGAGGCGACAGAGGCAGGATACTCCTTCGCGAAACTCCGCAGGCCCAAAATAGCGGCTCGTCGGTCTTCCAAGAGAGTAGCACTGCTCAAGCGACTGCTCAGAGTGCTTATGGTGTCCGTTGCCGTTTGTTTTGCGGGAGTCTCAAGCCTCTTCAACATTTCGAAGGCAGGCTAAAGGGCAGATTTTTCACCGCCGGATGTAGTCAGGTACATTCATGGAGACGGTGATCTGGATTTGCTGATCGCTCGATCAAACTGGTGCGGTAGAAGCCATTCTTCATTACTCCGTAAAGTGTCCAAAACAACACGGCAGCTTTGGCCAGCTCGGAGGTTCGCACGCGCCAAGCCTCAGCCTTACGATGCGGGCTTGGCGCGCCTGCCGCATCCGCTCGATAATTCAAAGGCCGCAACTGCTCCTCTCAGCTTCTTCACTCACCAACACGCCAACGCAAAAGGGAGACGACCGCTGCTGCAGCTCCCTCGAGTCAACAAGCGCGACGCGCAATCCACACTCCACTCCATCGAATTCTATCGTGCACAACGACTTTCCAGAGGCGAAAACACACGCGACAACTCTTTACCCTGCGACTGGTCGCGATCTCACTACAACTCGCCCATCATGGGTGTTCCAGCCCTCTTCCGATGGCTGTCACAAAAGTACCCGAAAATCATTACTGCCGTGGTTGAGGAAGACCCGCGAGAGATTGATGGCACCACAATTCCAGTAGATTGCAGAGGTGCTAATCCAAATGGATGGGAAAATGACAATCTCTACTTGGACATGAACGGCATCGTCCATCCATGCTCCCATCCTGAGGATAAGCCAGCGCCAGAAACCGAAGCGGAGATGATGCTGGAGATCTTCGCATACACTGAACGGGTGGTGAATATGGTCCGCCCACGCAGGCTTCTCATGATCGCTGTCGGTATGTTGTAGAAGATTCACAACGCGGTTCTACCCCACGAGACGATTGCAGTATCGATTTTACTACAAATCAAGTCGCTCAGGGGGTATGACTGTTCCTTTTCTTGCGCGGAGTATTTGCAGTTTATGTTGTGTTCATGCTAACTCTTATGAAGATGGTGTTGCACCTAGGGCGAAGATGAATCAACAACGAGCACGACGATTCAAGTCCGCACAAGAAGCGAAGGAGAAAGACGAACAGAAGGCCGAGTTTCTCACTATGCTCAAGTCCCAGAACAAGGACGGACCAATAAGTGAGGAGGCCGAAGCAAACATGTCGAAGAAGACTTGGGATAGTAACTCAATCACACCCGGAACCCCATTCATGCACCTTCTTGCTGCATCATTGCGATATTGGATCGCGTGGAAGCTGAACAAAGACCCCGCATGGGCAAACTTGAAGGTCATCATCTCTGATGCAACCGTTCCCGGAGAGGGAGAACATAAGATCATGGAGTTCATTCGTTCCCAACGAAGGTCGCCTGATCATGATCCAAACACCAACCACGTCATCTACGGTCTTGATGCCGATCTCATCATGTTGGGTCTCGCGACGCACGAACCTCACTTCCGTGTACTCAGAGAGGACGTTTTCTTCCAGGAGAGCAAGAATCGAACTTGCCATATCTGTGGCCAGACTGGTCATATTGCAGCCAACTGCCGCGGTGAGGCAAAGCAAAAGTCTGGTGAATTCGACGAAAAGGGCGTAGGAGCGACAAAGAAGCCATTCATTTGGCTTCACGTTTCCATCCTGCGTGAATATCTCGAAGCCGAGCTTACTGTGCCCGGCCAAGGATTTGATTTTGACCTTGAACGTGCATTAGACGACTGGGTCTTCATGTGTTTCTTTGTCGGAAACGATTTTCTGCCCCATCTACCAAGTCTTGACATCCGTGAGAATGGCATCGACACGTTGATCGCTATCTGGCGTGATAACATACCGGCTATGGGTGGATATGTGACATTGGACGGCCACGTTGAACTGGAAAGAGCACAGTACATCCTGGAAGGCCTGGCAAAACAGGAAGCTGCCATCTTCAAGCGGCGGAAGGAAGCTGACGATAGAAAAGCAGCGGCAGACAAGAGGCGAGAGAAGGAGCGACAGCAGCGTCGCGGTCCACGCTGGTCACAGGGAGAATCTCGGGGTGAGAATGGATCATACGATAACGGCAATGGCAACTCTTACGGTGATGCCGCGTCCTCAACACCTCTCACTCATGACATGGTGGTCAACCGGAAAGCAGCTGTTGCACAGGCAAACGTAGCGAACAAGAGTGCTGCAGCAGTTCTCAAGGAGCGAATGCGCGCACAGAATGGATCCACAGACGCTCTAGGCTCAAATGGTACGAATGACGATTCCTCATCTTCTCCGTCTGCCCTCGGCAAACGCAAGGCAGATGCATTGGATGAATCTGACAATGGCACACCTGGACGGAACACGCCCAACAACGAGCCCACCGCAAAAGGTGAAAACAATGAGCCTCCGGAAGATACAGTTAAACTATGGGAGGACGGTTACGAGGAGAGGTACTATGAGCAGAAGTTCAAGGTCGATCCACACGATATCGCATTCCGCAACAAGGTGGCACGGGACTACGTTGAAGGCCTGGCCTGGGTCTTGCTGTACTACTTCCAGGGCTGTCCGTCTTGGACATGGTACTACCCTCATCACTATGCCCCCTTTGCCGCAGATTTTGTGGATCTCAAGGATATGACGATCAAGTTCGAAAAGGGCAAGCCCTTCAAACCCTATGAGCAGCTCATGGGCGTTCTACCGGCTGCTTCAAATCATGCTATACCAGAGGTCTTCAGACCTCTAATGTCTGATGAGGATAGTGATATCCTTGACTTCTATCCTGAAGACTTCGTTGTTGATCTCAACGGCAAGAAGTTCTCCTGGCAAGGTGTCGTACTACTTCCTTTCATTGACGAGAAACGCCTATTGGCAGCAATGGCGACCAAATACCCCCTTCTCACTCCCGATGAAGTGGCCCGTAACGAACGAGGCCGTGAAGTCCTCATGTTCTCTGGCAAGCACAAACTCTATGCAAAGGTTGAGGATACCTTTTACTCAAAGCGACAGGGCGATCCGAAGTACCAGCTTGACGCTCAAACGAGTGACTACCTCGCGGGGAAGATTGAAAAGGATGAGGATTACCTCCCTCACGGTCCTCTAACCTCTCCTCTTGGTGATCAAGGTTTGGAGCATGTATACGAGGACCATTCTATGAGGTTGGTGGCTTAGATTCTTCACATCATTTACTTTCTGGCCAATGCTGACATTTCAATTTAGTGTGTTCTACGAGATACCTCCCTCGACGAACATTCACAAATCCATGCTCTTGCGTGGTGTCAAGCTCCCGACTCCTGTCCTTGATGGTGAAGACATCAATGGCACTAAGCAACGTGCATCGCGAAGTGGACGATCTTTCGGCGGCGTGCCATTCCGCGGAGGAAATCGCAATGGTAACGGATATGGCAGAGGCGGTTCGATCAACTACGGCAATCCCTTCGCTCAGCATCTCAATCCGAATTTCGATCCTAGCGTCATGTCTCGGGCTCCTCCACCACCGCATATGGCGGCTGCGAGTGGATGGGTTCCTCCACCCCCACCAACGATGCAGGCAAGTGGCACCTACTGGAACGGTGCCGGTTACACGGCTTCAGGAGGAGGCCAAGGCTGGGGATACCGAGGACCTCCGCCGCAGGCTCAGCAGAACAACGGACAAGGCTCTGGTCAAGGTTACGGCCAAGGTTCCGGACAGGAGAGCTACGCTGGTGGTAGGGAACAAGGAGATTACGGTGGTGGCAGGGACTCGTATGCTGGGGGTGACAGCTACCGTGGAGGTGATTCGTATCGCGGCGGTGGCAGAGGAGGAAGAGGTCAAGGCTACAACAATGGCTATGACAACAGGAACGGAGGCTACGGCGGAGGCTACAATAGAGGCAATGGTAGAGGCAATGGAGGTTATGGTGGAGGCCGACGCTACTAAAATGGCTGGCCTCTAAATTCCATTGCAATGCCTTCTGGATGATGATTGCGGGCCCCGAGACATAGGGCCTACTTACTATGCTGCAGAGAGTGGACCATCTGTTCCCCTCTTCCGCAGCGCTTGGTCAACATGTACGATACCTAAGGAAAAAAACTAAAAAAGGCAGAAAAAAAATCAAAAACCTTGTACGAGTAAAAACCATTTTTCATCTTTATGCTTCCGTGAAACAAGTGCTCCTGATATTGTGGCAATTCTCGCCGCTTGCTCACATAGTATGAGTGACTGTGTTACGTCTGAGTCAACCCGCCGCACCGCAAATATAACAATTTCACGACTCACGCACCCCACCCCCAAAATTCCACAACGCAACTCAATCTACTGATCGCACACTTACATGGGCGTCTGTGAGCTTGCGAAGCTCCTCCAAAGCTCAAAATGTCCATAGACTTCCCGAAAGAAGAGGAGCGCGTCCTCAAGCAGTGGAAGGAAATCGACGCCTTTCGCCGCCAGGTCGAGCTCTCGAAGGGCCAAAAACCGTACACCTTCTACGATGGACCGCCATTCGCAACTGGCTTGCCTCACTACGGGCATTTGCTTGCCTCGACCATCAAAGATATCATACCCAGATACTGGTCCATGAAGGGCCGGTACGTCGAGAGGCGATTCGGATGGGATACGCATGGCCTGCCCATCGAGTATGAGATTGACAAGAGATTCGACAAGAGCGCGAAAGACTTGGTGGCGGAGATTGGAATCGAGAAATACAATGCGGAGTGCAGGGCGATCGTCATGAGGTTTGCGGAGGAGTGGAGGCAGACTATCGATAGGCTGGGGAGGTGGATCGACTTTGACAACGACTACAAGGCATGTACGGCCGCAATTTCGATGGAAATGTAAAGCTAACTGAGACTTCTAGACCATGGACCCGAAGTTCATGGAGTCTGTGTGGTGGGTCTTCAAGCAGCTGTATGACAAGGACAAGGTGTATCAAGGCTACAGAGTCATGCCTTTCTCGACAGCTTTGAATACTCCTCTCAGCAATTTCGAGGCACAGCAGAATTACAAGGACGCGCAAGACCCAGCTGTAGTCGTCACGTTCCCTCTTCTCAACGACCCTCAGACATGCCTGCTCGCATGGACGACAACGCCATGGACACTTCCTATGCACACAGGCCTCGCTGCCCACCCCGATTTCGAGTACGTCAAGATTCACGACGAAGCTTCTGGAAAGAACTACATATTGCTGGAGGCGTTACTCCGTACCTTGTACAAGGACCCCAAAAAGGCGAAGTTCAAGGTATTGGAGAAGTTCAAGGGCACAGAAATGCTGGGCTGGCAGTATGAGCCGCTATTCGACTATTTCTACGAAAAGTTTAAAGATGTCGGCTTCCGAGTATTCAATGCGAAGTATGTTACTGCCGACAGCGGTACAGGCATAGTCCATCAGGCGCCGGCGTATGGAGAAGAAGATTACAACGTCGCGATGAACGCAGGCGTCATTAGCAGGGACCGGCTACCTCCTAATCCAGTCGATGATTCCGGCCTTTACACCTCGGAAGTGCGCGATTTTGTGGGCCAGCACGTTAAGGCTGCGGACAAGCATATCATCAAGTATCTCAAAGGTACCGGGAGGTTGATTGTCGACAGCCAGATTACGCACAGTTATCCATTCTGCTGGCGTTCAGATACACCCTTGATCTATAAGGCAGTTCCATCGTGGTTTGTCACCATCTCAGATATCATTCCCAAGATGCTCGAGGGCATTGAAGGCTCCCATTGGGTACCAAACTTCGTCAAAGACAAACGCTTCGCGAGCTGGATCGCAAACGCTCGGGATTGGAACATTTCGCGAAATCGATATTGGGGCTCACCAATTCCATTGTGGGTGAGCGATGACTTGGAAGAAGTTGTATGCGTGGGCAGCGTATCGGAGCTTAAGGAATTAAGTGGCTATGAGGGTGAAATTACAGACCTTCATAAAGACAAGGTCGACAAGATCACCATTCCGAGCAAGCAAGGCAAGGGCACCCTACATCGCATTCCAGAGGTCTTCGATTGTTGGTTCGAGTCAGGAAGTATGCCTTACGCGTCTGCTCACTACCCTTTCGAAAACAAAGAGAAGTTTCACGAAGCTTTCCCTGGTGACTTCATCGCTGAGGGCCTCGATCAGACGAGAGGATGGTTTTACACTCTTGCTGTGCTCGGCACCCACCTGTTTGGTTGTCTGCCTTTCAAGAACTGCGTTGTCAACGGAATTGTGCTGGCGGAAGATGGCAAAAAGATGTCGAAGCGGTTAAAGAATTATCCCGATCCATCGCTCATCATGGACAAGTACGGCTCAGATGCTCTACGCTTATACCTCATCAACTCACCGGTTGTGCGCGCCGAGCCTCTTCGATTCAAGGAATCTGGCGTGAAAGAGATTGTCTCAAAAGTTCTCCTACCGCTGTGGAATTCATACAACTTCTTCGAACAGCAAGTCGCGCTGCTCAAGAAAGTTGCAAACGTCGACTATGTCTTCGATCCCGAAGCGGAGAACACAAACACCAACGTCATGGACCGCTGGATTCTGGCAAGTTGCCAATCACTCCTCAAATTCGTAAATGCGGAAATGGAAGGCTACCGCCTCTACACTGTCGTTCCGCGCCTACTCTCCCTCATCGACAACACCACAAACTGGTACATCCGCTTCAACCGCTCGCGGTTAAAGGGCGAATACGGCATAGACGATACCCAACATGCGCTCAATACTCTCTTCGAGGTTCTCTATACGCTCACAAGAGGACTCGCACCATTCACACCTTTCATCACAGACAATATCTACCAACGCCTTCTTCCTCATATTCCCGAGAAGTTGCGGGCCAAAGACCCTCGTAGCGTGCATTTCCTCCCGTTCCCCGAAGTCCGCGAAGAGCTGTTTGACGAGGTCATCGAGCGGCGGGTGGGACGCATGCAGAGCGTCATTGAGCTGGGGCGTGTGAGTCGGGAGAGGAGGTCCATCGGTTTGAAGACACCTCTGAAGACGCTGGTCGTCGTACACCCAGATCCTGTTTATTTGGGTGACATCAAGGGCCTCGAAACGGAGATCTGCAGCGAGTTGAACGTTCAGGATCTTGTACTGAGCAGTGACGAGGACAAGTACAATGTCCAGTACTCGGTCGATGTGGACTGGGCAGTGCTTGGCAAAAAGCTGAAGAAGGATGCCCAGAAAGTGAAGAAGGCTCTACCAAATCTAAGCAGCGATGCCATCAAAACTTTCCTGAAAGAAGGCAAAATGACCATCGATAACATCGAGATCGTCCAAGGTGACATGGTTGTAAATCGTGGCTTAAAGGAAGGCGACGCAAGCAAAAGTCAGGAGTTCAACACGGACAGTGACGTCCTCATCATCCTTGACGTCGCGATGTATCCCGAGCTCGAGGAAGAAGGCCTCGCCCGTGAGATCATCAACCGAGTGCAACGACTACGAAAAAAGGCGGGCTTGGTCCCCACGGACGACGTGGGCATGGAGTACAAGGTACTGGAGGACCCAGAAGGCATTGGACTAGAGAAGGTCTTTGAGAGTCAGGGCAAGATGATCGAGAAGGCGCTCAGGAGACCTGTGGACAAGCATGTCATTACGGAGGTGGAGGGTAAGATCCCAAATGGGAAGATCGAGGAGGTTATTCTACAGGAACAGCAAGAGGTGCAGAAGGCGACATTCTTGCTTAGGCTTGTGAAGCTGTAGAGATGCCTCTTGACCAAAGATGTTTTATAGAGCAGAAGAATCGATTCTGGTTGTTCAAACAAGAAGCCTATCCCATGACACTCGCATTGTGCTGTTCAGTGCCGTTCATTTCTATAAATGTAATATTTGTAGAAGACAGAGCTCGGTTTCGCATAGCTCGAGAGCTGAAGAATCGACTGTGATCTTTCAATGATAAATCTATCCCATGGCCATTCCTTTCATGCCAATCACTCAGATGCCGCATAGATTGCGGCCGAACCGCCGTCTCTCTCCTCTGTGTCATTCCATCTATTTATTCCCCATCTTGATTGGCTCGCTCGCACAACTACCTCTTCTTGTACGCAGCCTACCATTGTCAGCAGAAATTCGCTTACATCAAACTCTTGGCCGCACTCACGACGTAGCATTCCTTGAGTTTGAGAAATTCCGTCAAGCACTTGTCTTTGTGGACATTGTTGTAGTCAGCTACAATACATTTGCCGTAGTCAGAAGCCTGTTCGTGTAGTTGTTAATGCAACGTTCATTATGTGACTTCAGTTAGGTATCACACGCCTCTTTCGAGCACTTCCCAACGGCCGCGGCGAGGCGGTCAATTGGCCGAGTCCGTCCTGGCATGCCTCGCGAGATTGTTGTTCGCAAATTGCAGATGTCGTGAAGATCCTTTTGGAGAAAGTGACCGGGGTTTATCAGTGAAAACCTTGGCATGTGGCAGGGGCCGTCTGTGCGAGCCTCAGTAGACTTGTCACTGTTCTCTGCGTGTATCTACGGCCGAACGTAAGAAGGAGTCTCGTGACTAATGCGCCCAGATCATGGTGCGCCTCTCTTCGGCATGATGCACATTTCCAGTATTAATACTCGAGCTTCCCTCCTCCCCACGCTTCACGATAGCGGCATATTCCGGTCGATACGAAGATGTGGCGGAGAGCCTCAAACAATGTCTGAGACCTTACATGAGCAGTGAGTAATCGTAATTGGCATATAGTATCTTTGAGAAGCTTTCTGGCGTCGGCAGCTCTTCGTCTAGCGAGTAGCAATCTCCAAATGAAGCCTGAAGTTTGAAATGCTAGCTAAAGTCTGACTAAGTGGACTCGAAGCTGAACTCGTTTGTTAAGGTAGTAGGGCAAGCTGAATTTTACATAGAAGGGTAACTTCATCGAATATGGGTTTGTCTAAAGAGTTTCAAAAACTAGCACCGAATATAAGGTACACTGTGTCCTTTGCACGAAAGGGCGACAGCAATATGCCTCCGCTCCAGTAGCATCTGCCGTCGATATCGAACAGGGGGCTCCAACCGACTAGCGTTCGCCAAAATGGGCAGAAAATATACCACAAGGGAGTGGGATGCTCGAAAAGACCTCATAAAAGAGCTCTACTGGAACCAGCGGCGACCAATCAAAGAAGTATGCTCTGCTCTACATACCGAGGGCTTCGAAGTCAGGTACGTCTCATCCATTATCAGAAATGTAAGTACTGATTTGCTGGTAATAGCGAGCGGATGCTCAGGCACAGAATCAAGCAATGGAAACTGGACAGGAAGAACAAAGAGAGCGAGATGAGGACGGCCATCCAATTGCTTATAGACAGTGGGATCACGGATTGGTCCGAAAAGGAACCGAAGTTTCGAATTCGACATTGCATTGTGCCACTGCACGAAGTCTTGCACTACTTTTACCGCAGAGGAATCAGCGATCCATTCGGCTGGCTCAAAGGTTTACCCGAAGAGCGCTGCCAACCGTCTCCTGATGTCGAGCTTATGATCGAAGAAAGCCCTGTTTCACCCGTCGCAAGTGATAGTGGGGACAGCATCGAGTCTTCCCTTTCAACGACAGAAGACGTTGAGCACAGAGATGGGGAAATCCAGTCGATCCTGAGGCCTGAGAAGTGCTCACTGCAACAGTGGCACAAAAGATCCCGTATTCCCTTTCAGCTCGGAGCCGAAGCTGCACTGCCATTAGAATTTAGACTGAATGAAGAACTGATCTGGCATGCCGCCTCGTACTGCAGCCGCTATCTACAATCACCGCAGGCGATGTCCGACAGCGAGTGGGCTGTGCACATGCTCACGACTCATGGTACCTTTGGAGCTCAGATGCAAGACGGGATATTCTTTGCCCCTCAACACAATCCCCACCGAGCTTTTGCACATTTCAACAATGCCTTTGAGATGGCACATCTGCTGCTCAGCGAGGAGAGTCCCTTCGCCTTCGCTCAGGTATTCACAGTCATGTGCGAACTAGCTACGCATTCGGAAGAGTCGTCGAGATCGCAGCGCACGTTTCAGGAGCGAGCAGTCTTGCAGGAGGTTAACCAGAGCCTGATCAAGTATCTCTCGGACTTGGCGGCCATTCGGTTAAGCGCTTCTCATCCCCTTGTGGCATTTCTCTCAGCACTCAGGAAAGCGGAGCACATATCGGACTCGATTGTGAGACTGATGCGCAAGATGATAGACATTTTCACCGAAGAGAACAGCGAAATGGGCTGGAAGAAAATGTACTTGAAGGAGCGTTACTGCGACTGCTTGTACTACACTGGCATATCTGGTGAACGGCAAGCGCTTCGCTTACAACTTCTTGAGGAACAGGAGGCATTCTATGGCAAGGTAAGGGGCAATGTGCTCTACACGCTGACCAACGTTGCCGAAGACTGTCTTGAAAATTTTCAGACCGCAAAGGCTGAAGCGCTTTACCGAGATGCCATCGACCGCGCAAACACCAATCGCAGCGGCTTTGCGAGATCCAAAATTCGGTTCGCGGCACTAGAGGGTCTGGCCAAAGTTGCCATTATGAATGTCGATTTGGACACAGTTGCCGCTAGGCTAAAGTGCAATTCCGTCGGCATCACACAAGACCTGCAGAGGCTTAATGGCATTAAGCTCCGCAGGCTCAATGAGGCTGCGGGATACCTGGAGCAGGCGGAAGATGAAGCTCGAGTTTGGTTCTGCCCAACGAACAGACGTACCATCAGGATTGGACAGATGCGACAGCGCGTTTTGAAAGAGATTTTGGATCTTGAGATATCATGCGCGGAGACATCTGAAAGAATTTGGTAAACCTCCACGGTGACGGGAAGTGTTCAGACCGAATGCAAAACTCCTGGTACGTGCAGCTGGGGTGTTCAGAAGTCCAGGTCGCTTTCGAGTTCTGAACTTGATGGTGGTGCAAAGACGGGCGTTGCTCTGTGAAGGCAGAAGAATTGATAAGTATCCACCCATGTATATACTCCCTCTGGACAAAGGCAAATGTTGCTGTCTGAATGCAACTCTTTCCACAATGGTGTGATTAGGCCCGTTTTGGACAAACCGCCTTGAAACTATGTAACCACAAGACCATCGACGAAACAATGACGAATCTAAGAAGCAGAAAACTTTCTTTCCACACTTGTGAAAGTTGCAATGCAGATCTAAAGAGTGGGTGTCAGGGGCCTGTAACTCTGCTCAGTGCTGGATTCATTGCATGTCGTGAAACTGGTGTCGTCATCACTCCTGAAAAGCAGCCGATATAATGTCGAACCGATAATGGGGACGATTTGAAAGTGTCAGCCACATGTCCATACGGTGTAGATAGTATCACAGCGTTACTATGGCCACCTTTAAAACCTCTAGAGCACGAACGGGGTGAAATTTTATTGCGTTAACCTTTCAAGTCTCAAAGAACATTGTATGCATGTACATTCGAACGATGAAGTAGTTATCTCTTACCCTAGTTTGGAGTGATCTGGGAGAGCTGTCTTGAGATGCATTCCGACATTATAACTACTGCCAGAAACAGCTGAAGGAGGCGTGATTAGAACGCTCCTTCTCTCCTGACATGTGACTTTGTATAATTCAATCCATTTCAGGTTTCATCAGGCCATATTTATCATGTCAAATAAAAGAACGCTTGACAGCTTTTTCAAACCCCCTGAAGCCAAAAAGCCGAAGCTCGCTTCCACGGAGGACGCGTCAGGCCACTCAACGTACCCATTTCCAATCCCACAGCTCACAACATCAGTATCAGAAGGATTAGGTTTTGCACCTGCAAACGAAGGGCGTCAAATAAATGACCAGCTGGACTTGGACCTCCTATACTTTCAGCCGTATATCCCAAAGGACGTAGAACGAGAACTCTTCAACTTCTTGCGCCAGGAGTTATTCTTCTATCGAGTACAATACCAGATCAAAAGAGGTTCGATCGAAACGCAAATCAACACTCCTAGATTCACAACCGTGTTTGGTGTTGACGAATCGTCCTACTTCGCACGGGACGGCTCCCTCCTAGACAGCAAAAATCATCGACCTGTTCCGTCAGATCGCTACAAATGCCGTCCACGACCCATTCCAAGTTGCCTAGAAGCTCTTCGTAAAGTAACAGAAGGATCGACTGGATGCAAATTCAACTTCTGCTTGGTCAATTACTATGCCAGTGGAAACGATAGCATATCCTTTCATTCAGATGACGAGCGCTTCCTTGGGCCAGATCCAGCCATTGCTTCTTTCTCGCTAGGCGCCAAACGAGATTTTCTGATGAAGCACAAGCCCATCACACGTTCTGGGGAGGAGCCGCCGGCCGAATCGAAGTCACTGAAGTATCCGCTGGCGTCCGGAGACATGATACTGATGCGTGGCAAGACCCAATCCAATTGGTTACACAGTATCCCGAAGCGGAAAGGAGGAGAGAGCGACAGAGGACGTATCAATATCACGTTCCGCAAAGCTCTCGTGCGTGGTGGGACAGAGAATTACTACCAGTACAACGTGGGAAGTGGCGGTGTGTACAGATGGGATCAAACCAAGCAAGAAATGCGTCCGTGGGGTGACGCCGAACCTGGAGAGTTGAAGGAATGAGGGAGACATTGTTACATAGACCTACTGGAGCATCCGTCTTCGCGGTCGTTGAAAATACGATCCCGGGAAACATTCGGTCGATATGTGTACGTTAAAGACAAGATTTGAGCCAAGCTGTGGCTCGGCGATTCCCTGTGGAGTGACCCTCAGGGTCGAGCTTCATGGATTGGTCAAGATCAAGTTGCTTACTAACAAACTACTTTCAACATAGATTATTCGGTGCCGTTTTGGGGCTGAGGGTGTGGAGACCTTATCGTCCCCCAAAGCCCCGTGACGCTGTCGCAGAGCCTTTGTGGCCTCGTAGATACCTTGAGAACGTAGAAAATCATAGAAGGGGTATTTCGATGGCACCTAATGCACTTTATGAATCGCAGATAGAGGTCTGACAGCTCAACTTAGCCCTTCCAATGACGTTGAACCGGGCTGAATGGAGGTAAGGGTTAACTCCGGGGTAGAAGACGAAGTGTAAAAGAGCAGATGAAGATGAAAATGCCCCTATATAGTGAATCCAGCAATTTATGAGTCATCCGAGAAGATTGAGACAAGGAAGAGAGAGTAGAGAGCAGAGATGAAGCGTGAACTTGCGCGTCTTGGCGGCTCGATGACGGGCCTTTTTGTTCGCTCGTCGTCTGCTACCATTCCTCTCACTCGTCATCACCGCGGCTTGCGAGCGCACTTCCACTCCACCTCTTTCTCAATACACCGTTGCGCAGCTGGCCAAAATTCTGTCAGGTATCAATCAATACTTGATTTCGTGGTCGCATTACCTTCTCCTTCCTGTCAAAACTCTCATCGAGTCTCTGAAGACTCTGTTCGTGCCTCAGGCGCCAGGAACATCAATTTCGCTGTTCGAGGACCAGCTCGCAAGGTCGGTTCGGGCGCAGTTTGTCGCACCATAGGGCCTTGCTGACTTTGTAATACGTCTAGGAGATCTGAATTCCAGACTCTTGGGGAATCTTGACTTTTGAGCGATCCTCAACACCGTGGCGAATTGATCGGAGCTAGCTGCGGAGATACGATCGTGAAGCTTCGAACAGCTCAAGAAGTGACAATAAAACCGCAAACCTTCTAGACTTCACCGCACCGGACTTCTCGCGCGAGCTTACGACCGGGCGAAAGGATAGCGGTTCATTTCACGGAAAATAGTGGCAAGGCGGTGCATTTGAGGAAACCCACGGGCGAAACCGAGACATTGGGCGTGCAGACTTTGCTCAGAGGACGCACTGGCTGTGGAAGTTGGGATCCGCCACAATCAAATACATCTAAGTGAAGACGGATTTACGGGATAGAGTCTGCGATCTGCAGCCTAGTACTCTAGGATCAAGACTTCACAACCCAAACATCACCGTGCGTCAAGCCGGAGAGTACCAGCCATACAGCGAGAAGCTCAGCAGCATATACTAAAGCAAGTGCATCGGTACTGCTGACGTACCAACGGTATTATCTAAAACTGCAAGGAGGACGCAAGCTTGCGAGACGGCATTCCTCCCACGGCTGAGTTGACTCCTATTACTGGAACGCTCAGCCAGTTCGCTTCCTGCCTTCTTTTTGGTCTCACCTCGCGACGCTTAAATCCGCCAGCTCTCATTTCGGAGTTTGGCTTTTGATTCTCAATCTACTTTGAGCACCGGGCAGCTTGTTCCACATAACCAAACATGACACCTACGCCACCTTCCACTACCTCCTCTAGTGCGGGCCACTCACCGGACACCCAGTACAGGGTGGTTCGGAAGCGTAACAGGGTGCCACTCTCATGTGGGCCATGTAGGCACAGAAAGTATGTAGCAGCTCCAAACTTTGCCACTCCGACATTTTTTTTTTCAATGCCTAAATTCTATATATGGACTTGACAGAGGCTAACAGTTTGCTTCAGGCTCAAGTGCAATCGAGCACACCCTTGCGATAATTGCACCAAGCGTGGCGATGTGGATAATTGCACATACGCTACCCCTGGTGCTCGCAAGAAGAACCAGACAAGTGCTAATGGCTCTAATGCTTCTCCTGATGACATGCAAAATCGTATTGACCGTTTAGAAGGCCTTGTTCTCTCGTTGATGACCAATGGACCCCAGGCAGCTGGACCGGCAGCGGCAGCGGCAGCAATCGCTGGACAGAACGTACCCGCGAGCGTCAGCGGAAGCTCGCAAGATGCAAGGTTGGACGTCGACAACCCAGAAATGATCCAAGAGGAGGATGAGATGAATGGAGAAGACAGCGAGGTTGATCGAGTTACCAAGTCGATGGGAGTGATGAAAGTAGATGGTCAGGGGAAGGCATTTTTCGCGTCAGAGGCTCACTGGTATGCGATTTTGGGCGAGGTAAGTTTTCATCTGCATCAAAACATCAAAAAGCCATTTCTGATAACCTTTGAATAGATTGCTGAGGTCAAGAATTTCTTTGCGGAGCACAAGAAGCAGTACGAAGAGCATTTCCGACGAGTCAAAGCACAAAGCCAAGACGACGAGAATCCAGGAACCGCGTTCCTTTTCAGATCATACAACAGACTCAGCCGGAATGAGATCATGCAACAGTTTCCCCCTAAACACGTCGCAGACCTCCTGATTACGCGATACTTCAACAGCTATTATCCCGCGCTCCGTAAGTCTGCTTGCTGCTGCTCAGACAATCAATACGGCTGACTGCGAGTCACAGACATCATCCACGGTCCTACCTTTCAGAGACAATATGATGCTCACTGGAATTCCCCGAGTGAGTCAACTACGATGTGGTTTGGCCTTGCCTTTGCGATGATGGCTTTGGCGCTGCAATCCTACCAAAGTGCTGGTGATGAGCCTCCCGAGTTCCGCGGTCGCACGTGGGAAATGTCGAAAGACTACCGACGCCTGACTGCACAGACGCTCATCGAAGGTGATCTCTTGGGTCTCTCGAAGCATACGATAGAGACTATTATACTTCACGTTCAAGCTGAATACCAACGCAGTAGAGACGCTGAGTTCGGTATTCAAATCGCAGTGTCTGTCCTTGTACGACTGGCAATGAAGATGGGCTATCATCGAGATTCGCGACCATATCCGAATATTACACCCTTCCACGGCGAAATGCGACGAAGGATTTGGGCAAATGTTCGACAGTTCGATCTGCTCTTCTCGTTCCAGAACGGTCTCCCTCCCATGATTCGACCGTGCGACACAAACGTCGAGGTACCACGAAACCTGTACGACGATGAGCTATACGAAGAAATGCCTGCTCTCCCTCCCTCTCGGCCCGATAGCGAAATTACACCTTGTTCGTTCATGATCGCTAAGACGAGAGCGCTTCTAGCATTCAGCGATATCCTCGATACAGTTCAAACATTCAAATGCTGCCCTTACGAGGACATTATGAAACTCGATCAACGCCTTCGCGAGCTGCACGGTTCATTTCCGCCGCATCTTCAAATGCGCTCTTTAGATGAGTCGAGTCGGGATACATCGTCACTCATCATCCAACGTTACCACCTCGACCTACTCGTCCTCCGCTCACAAGTGGTCTTGCACCGCAAGTTCCTCGTTCACGCACGCTTAAACTCCCGCTTTGCATATTCACGTCGAACCTGTATCGATGCTTCGATGACGATGCTCAGCCACCAGGCTACTCTCCAGTCGGAATCACGTCCTGGCGGACGTCTCCGGCAAGTCAAGTGGTTTACATCTTCTTTGACTACCAACGAGTTCCTGCTCGCTGGTATGATCATCTGCTTGGATCTCTACCATACGGCCGAGGCCGAGCGTTCCGGGCGCAGAGCAGCGACAGAACTATACGACACATGGAGCCAGGAGCGCAGGGCTAGCATGCTTGCTGCGATCGAAGGCAGCCTCAATATCTGGAAAGAGCTCAAGGATCAGAGCATGGAAGCATACAAAGCGCAAGGCACGCTGGGTGTCATGATTAGCAAGCTGAAGGAGCATCAGGTTATACGGCAGGCTCAACAGGCATATCCGGCAACCGCAAACATGGGTGCTCCACCATTCAATGGTACAGATGATGCAAATGTGGCGCCTGAACACTCAGCTGCCATGACACTGGGTATGCTCAGTACTGGTGGCTTGACGCCTGGTTCTACGAACTTGTTCAGTGGTGGCACATTCGGCGGGTTCGATACTGGGCAGTCACCTCCTCAGCCGATGACAGCCACTACAGCGAGCGGCTCGACTGGCAGCGGACTAACGCCAAATTGGTCGAGCAATGGTGGAGACCCCGGCAAAGATGGGCCGATGAACGCACCCAGTCCGTTCTCGCAGATGTTCGGCGCAAGTAGCGTTGGTGGCAATTTCCAGAGTATGGATTTGCCTACAGATTGGGTACGTCTTCTCGCTTTTGATTGAAATACATGTTGTGCCCTATGTACTAATTTCACTGATCAGGACACATGGGACTCGTACGTTGGCGGCGCTTCGCTCGATCCAACCAACCAGATGTGGGGTCTCAACATGGACCTCGGGGCGCCACTGAACGGTATCGACAACCTGGCACAGCAGGGCACTGAACAGCAACAGCCACAGCAAGATGGCCAGACAAACGGTGTTTATGCTGGTGTCGGCGGACCGTTCATGGGCGTTAGCACGCCACCGAAGAACACGATGATGTGAAGGAGATAATCCCCGGGCCTTGACTGCTTCTGGTTCTGGGAGTTTCATTGGGCTGCGATGAAGGCTATGAATTTCTTTTCATGTGCGCGATACAAAAAAGGGAATCGGGATGGAACTGGCTAGTCTTCACACTTGAGGTGTCGAACATACAGGGTCTTCGGCGGAAGCAATCTCCAGGTGCTTTGATACCTCGATTACCAGCTTTGCTTTTCATGGCTATGCAAGATCTGGGTTGTGATGGTTCTTCGGCGCTGGGCCCGGGGAGTGATTATTCAGTGTACTTGTACCAGCAAGTCGGAAAGCGCGGTCTCTCTCCAATCAATGATGTTATGCTCCACATGCAAAAGTGGGACTCAGGAGGTCTCATGTGCTCCCGTCAGTCATATCTGACTCATCGGCGTGCCGTAAGGCAGACACTGCCTAGATTTTAAGGCGCTGCAGCATATGTCCTAGCGCTTGCTCGCTTCGACAACTACATGGGCAAGAAGGGGAAGTAACAATGTCACCATTTCTGAGCTTCATCGAATGGTTACTCGTGCTTCAACTTGGAATTGCCGTTAATTCCCTATCTCTGGCCCTGCGTCGTAGTGCCCTGGCTATTGATGCCCAGTTGAAGGAGTAGAGCGCTTTGGAAGGCCGTCTGATGGCTTCTAGTCGCAGCCAGAGCAGTGTCGAGCCAGCAGTACCGCGTCAGGGACTCGCTATACCATATACACTTCCGGAAGATGGCCTTTCTAGTCACGTCACTCCCGGGTCCCCAGGCCATTGAAGGCTGTACTCTTGCGTCATGGTCACGCAGAATTTCTCGCGTGAGTTGCCCAAGGACGCGTGTGAACGCTTTGTCATCACACTCCGTAAATAGGAATCTAATAATCGAAGCTTGTGGCGCAAAGCTGTCGCTTGGTGTTGTCTCCCCCCGTCGTACGGATCTCCGTAGCATTCTTGAGACCAAGGTTATCCATTGTAGCCTCGTTGCTCCGGAGCCTCGTCGTTGTTGACAGGGTTGCATTCCGTCCCAATGCCTAATCACGTGACGTAAGTGCAAAACCTGAAACACCTGTTTTGGAAAAGATTTTCTTGGTCTAACTCAACCTCTCTCGCGCTCCTTCTTGAAGCACTACACAAAGAAACGTAGCAATTTGGTCCAATGTAGCAACTGCTCGATCTTGTCAACTCAAAGAATCTCGAAATCGCTCTCGAATCAGAGCAATGCGCTCCCTGGTGAACTTGTGATGCGCATGGCCAGCCTAGGCGTATGCCCACTGTTCATCATCCCAGAATCCATTGGGTAATTTCAACCGAGTAAAAAGTCCCTCAATAACCCATCGCCATGCAAGAAAAGCAAGCAAACAATAACAGAAACAAAAGGAGAAATAGTCATGTAGCGAACGTCGTAGAAGCCTCTCCACGCTATGCAAAGCCAGCCATGTGAGACTCCCAGAAGCCAAACAATAACGAAATATCAAGCAACAGCCAGATGTGGTATCTCCGCTTCCCAGACCGTTGTTCCCAAGCAAGAAAAAAGCCAAAGCTGTCCCGTTTTTCCCTTGTTCCCATTTCCTTCCGGTGGCGGATAATTTCTAGCGTAGCATGAACGAGTAATATCTGGCTTGCAGATGTTCAGAACAAAAGGGGTATGAAGTGCTCAAGTGAGTGTGGGGGTATCAAAAGAGGTGAGAGCGTGAGAAAACCATTGACACCGAGAGCCTCCACACAAAATCTTAAAAGGGGGTAAAATGGGGTGCGGTGAAGTGTAGATTATAAAGATATAGTGTTGCTTCACAACGAGAATTTGACAAATCATCAGACACGGCGCTTGCTATCATAACTCATGACGAGACGAGATTAAAAAGGAGAAGTGGACAAAGACCAATTCCACAGAGCTTCACTCTATTCAGGCCTTGAATCAGTATCTGCATTCTGTGAGACACATGCTGACGGCCCGAACATGTGATCAAGCTCACGTGTCATCGTCCGCATCGTCTTCGTCGTCTTCGTCGTCGTCGTCATCGTCAGGTTCTTCGGTCCTGGCCTTTTTGGATGGCATAGGCTTTCCTTGAGGTGCCTTGCGCTTGCCGGCGGAGCTAACTATGCCAGCCATGCTAGCCTTAGCGGGCGTACCAGAATTCTCTTTCTCTGCATCGTCGGGGCCAACGCCCTTCTCCATTTGTGCAACTTCGTCCGCTGTGAGAAACCGGCCACCAGGCCCACGGGGCCGGCGCATAGCGTGGTTGTGCCTCGACTCATGGAGGTACGGCTTGCGACCCTTTGATGTCAGCCGTAGAGCTTCCTCGAGCTTCTGGCGCGCCATTCTCCTCTTCAGGATGCGATGGAATTGCTTTGCGTTGACGTACAACGGCGACTCCTCCGCAGCACCGCTGACTACCTCTGGCGACTGCTGGTGCTGCTGAACTGGAGGCTGTTGCGGAGCCATCTGTCCCGCTGGCCTAGGAGCGGCATGGTTCATGACGGGTTGCTGGTGTTGCATTGACGGACTGCTAATTTGGTTGCTCATTCGTCGCTGAGGCAGCTGCTGCTGGGCCATCTGCACTTGCTGAGGCATATGCTGAGGAGCCATTTGTCTCGGAGACTGTGGACGGTTGTCAACCTTGGTTGGTTGAGCCAAGCGCGGTGATGCGCCTGGATCTTGACCCATTGGCATTCCTTGGCCAGGCATGTAGTATGGTTGACCCGACGCCGCGGCGGTCGCCATAGCTGCGGCCTGCGATGGAGATATGTTGTACTGCGTCTGCATGCTGCCAGGCACACTGTACGCCTGAGCAGGATAGCCCATGTGTTGATGCGGCTGGCCCGGCTGTTGCGGGTATGGATGGCCTTGTTGTTGCATGATTGGAGATGTTTGCTGGTGGGCCGGGTGCATTTGATTCTGCTGGTTCGGAGAGGTTATGGTCTGGACACCAGGCACAGCGCTTTGCGGAGAGGTGTAAGCATTCTGCAGATGCTGTTGCGCGTGTGGATGTGCGTTGTGAGGATGCGGTTGTTGATACGACGTGTACGCCTCCATCATGGGCGCGATGTCAGGACGGCGCCTTTAGAATAACCGTCGGCGGGGCAGAAGCTTTGATGCCGTTCTTGTCTGTACCCCAGGATCGCCGCTATACAGCACGGACTGTGTGTACCTTGTGCGATATGAAAGATGGCGCCACAGTTGCACCAGACTGGCCAGTCGCGAAGTCAGACTCGAAACGGTCGCGGCTATTGGAGCTGTTGATTGCGACGCTTAACGCGAACAGGTATGTTGTGAGAATGATAGGGTCGCGACGGAGGTGGAAGCGGCGCGATGAGTGGCGGGGAGGTGGTGCCTGTTTAAGACTGCCCGTCAGCAGTTGCGCCAATAGAAAGAGCAGTCGCGTCAGAGGACAGGCCAATACGAACGTTTTGGAAAGCTGATATGACGAGCTGGGTAGGTGGGAAATGTCTTTTTCCTCACAAAGCTCCACAGAAGTGAAACTGCAATTTACGCTCAATTGCGGCTCTGATATCCAAGGCGACAGACAAGGTTGACTGCGTCAGAGCGCGTAGCAGCAGCTGAGCAATGACAGGGCTTGTCGATGCGTTGTCAAGCTGGACAGCCACGCGACGGGGAAGGCGCAGGCTCAGTCGAGATGGGCGACGTGCTGGAACGAGAGCGCCGCCTTGCGGAGACAGCGGAGCAGGGAATAATGGACTTTGACGTGCGGTTTGCCTCTGCTGCGCGACCGAAAGCAGAGGTGAGGCGGTGCGTCGACAGTGGCCGGCAAAAATGCCCAAGCGTCGCAGAAGCACACGGCGGGCTTTGGTGAGAGAAGGGCCGAACCGCTGTGCGTTCAGTGAACGGTCGAGTTCTCTGCCACTCGGGATTCGACAGAAAAGCCTTTAGACCTGGATTAAAGACCAATTGCTGTCAGCAAGGAGCGCGCCTATTTTCTAGGAACGGGAGACAATTGGGAAAAGACTCGAGGCGGGCATGAGCTGGCGGGGATGACGATTGGAGGTATGCGCTGGCACTGCATGCATGCTAAACATAACCGTACCGGTGGAGTCAGCCGCTGGAGCCCACGTCGCGGGCGGCGGGCGAGCGCAACAAGCAGAGAGCGCCTGCTGGGAGCTCGCTCTGTCGGTGACGTTGCGATGCTTCGCTCAATGGGAAGCTAAGCTCTACCCGCGTTTCGGCGTGAGGCACGCTGCGGCTGCTCAGCGAATGTCGAAGTGGCAAACGCGCGATGCTTAAGAAACGCTCCGCTTCGCAGCAGCAATTGATGCGCAGAGGAGCTTTTCTGAAGCGCCGCCTGCCGTTCAGCGCAATGCTCGGGCCTGCCTGCTCAGAGGCGCTGGGGTGCAGCGCTGAGAATGCCGGGGATAGCCGACTGCTGTTTTGCGGGCGGTGATGCGAGCAGTTGAGCGTGGAATGGAGTGCAAGCGCGCCGTCAATGGCAGACGCGGACGCGTAGAGGGACGAATGGGGAGGCTGAGTGGATGAAAAAGCAGTTACCAAATGAACGTACCTTGTGCGAGACCGCAGGTGATGGAAATCACGAGATTTGGATGGGTGCAGAGGGCGAGATGCGCGGTGTCGCGAGTGTCGCACAGCTGGACAGGCTGGCGGCGCGACGAGGGTGGTTGGGCTTTGCGTCGCGACTCGCCGTGGCAGATCTGGCACGAGGGGAGGCTCTTTAGTTCTGAGATTCAGGATGACGATTCGGGGCCATCGAGAGGGTGCAAAGGCAATGATAGGGCGATGAAGCGGCCAGCATTAATGATTGGCTTCGGTAGCTGGGGGGCGATTGGAGAAGAAGAGATTTCGCTGTGAGTGGCCCCGTTGGAGCGGCCGGGCGGGTTTTCAAGAGAAGCCGAGCGCTGGACGCTGGCCTTGGCCGCGCACGTGCAAGATGGGCTTGGGGTTGGGGTCGCGCCTGGCGGAAGCGAGCATCGCACCTGCCCCAGAGCCTCCATCCACCCTTAGACCTCCTCTGCGCCGCCGTCAGCCGCGGCACAACTCTGGAGACGGCCTGCCTCCGACCAGACGATGCGCCTGCCCCGATCGGGCAGCAGACGTGATGCTGGACGCGATCCGCCCTGCCTGCAGTTGCAGCAGCACACGGCGCAAGCACACACGCTTTGTGATGACGAAGCGACGGCAGAGTGTCGGTGAGATGGGCCGGTGAAGCGTCGTCGAAGGGCATTGTCCCTCCACGGAAATAAGCGTTATGCTCTCTAATCGACGCTGCGCTGCTGCCCTCTGACCAGTGCGGTCCAGACGACGTCGAGTATTCTTTCTTTTCGCCCTTTCTCGCCGCGCTCATTGGCCGCGCTGCAGGCAATCATGGCCCGTCATCTGCTGCCACCAGCGCTTTCTGCAACTCGCCCGTCTGCGCCCTCGTAGCCCTCTTCCCTGATCCCTGCCCCTTGCTCACCAATTCTCGCCCTCATTCGCGTGCCACTCTGTCGGACATTTTGCGCATTGGCACTGCAGAGCCTGCACATGTCTTGCTGTTCTCGCTGCTGTCTTCATCTGCTTTCGCCTCTGTGCACTCGGAGGCGCTCTATGGCGCAGTCACGAGATGTTGTCGCCACCAGGGCCCACGGACGGCCGACGCGCTCCAGAGTTCCAAGTTCGGCAGGTTCTGAGCTCCAGATACCTCTGCTAATGTCTCTCTGATGTTCCTCATCACCCTCTTCTGCCCTATGGAAGCACGAAGCAGCCGCTCTGCCCTGCCATTGGGCGTCGCGATGCTTCGCAGCATGTTTCACCCGGCGACACGCCCATACGCTGACTCCGATTTCATCCTCGCCCACCCCTGCTTCGAAGCATTCCGCAGTGTCGTCGATCTGCGCATCAACTCCATCCAGAAATCATGTCCGGGCGCCTCGCTCCGTCATGCAAATCATTGCAGGAAAGAAATCCTGCGCGCCCAGCCCGCTCCGCAGCCTTGAGCGCTTTCCCATCCCTGCTGTTCGTGACGCGGGGAGGCGTGCCTAAGCGACGGCGCAAATGCATCTCATTTTGATGCCGTTCCGGGATCGCGTTCCGAAGCAGAGGACTGCTGGCGGCCTGGCATGCTTTAACAGCTGGCTGAACAGAGACGACATGCCACCAGCAGACCCCTCCGTGAAGCATCAAATACGACATGATGAAACACATGCCTCAAATGCGTCCATGAAGAATTTCCCTAAGCCCAGGCGAATTTGGCGAAATAAGCGGGGAAGAAGGCAAAACTGTCGCGTGGGGTCTCGCCATAGTGGAGGGCTGACAGGTCCAGAGACGAGACCGTGTCTGCGGGACCTGCTTGCCATGTGCAGGGTCTCCAGCGTGACGATTTCGTGTTGCACAGCATCTAATATGTACAGGTTCTCTAGGCTTTATCGATTTCGGGCCTCAATGCCTTGGGGGCTGGAAATTCGATAATCTCTCGTGCCAGAAGCTCATATCCGGTGAAGCGATGGGAATGAGCATTGGAATGCAACCTGGACATGGAGAGCAATGTTCAAGATTGGCCGCTTCGTGTTCTTCACGTCCATTATGCGAACGCATGCAAGCTGGAGCCCCACGAGCTTCAGGCTAAAGGAATCCCACTGGGATTGCCTCCGTGTTTGAGTGGATATGTCACGAGGCATCGAAGAGGTGGGTGTCTTCGAAATGACATCGAACTTCTAGAAGATGAGCCCGGGCCTCCTCAACCATATACAGCCTGTAATGGCTCGTATAATGCTTCTGGGGGTGAGATCAGCAAATGAAATCTCTAGAGGGTGACGAAATAGTTGGCCGGAGAAGCCGTAACGCCTAAGCGCGAGAAGCCATTGTACTTCAGGGAAGCGAAACTATTTCTGAAAGGTCGATTGGCGTTCTTTGGGGCGTATATAATAATAGCATACCGTTAAAAACGTCGCACGCTTTATTAATTATAGAGTCTATATATCATAGTTACTCAGTGCTTTGAAAGCTCCAGTGAATCTTTGATCAACTCATTGACAAAACGCGAAGGCGTACGTCACCTCTCTGACTGTCATAGTCGCACACTGATCGCAAACGCTCGTATCATTTCTAAGGCGGCAGAATAGCTGACCTTGATGACCTTAACCCCGTCTCAACAGCCATACACGGGCTTTCTCTTTCGGAGCCTCTCTTCACATTAGTCTTGACTCCTGACAAATTTCGACGAAGAACTTCAGCTCGGAGGAGGATATGTTCATCATCGACTTCGTTTGTTTTGACAATAATGAATACGCCACTGTTGAATGCCTCCTCTAATGCCTGGTGCCTGGTGCAGAAGGTTAAGTGGACGAATCAGAATTCGATATCACTCCTCCACACTCGCGAGAGCATGTCTGAATGCTTGATTAGCAATACTCCAGGCAGAGCTTATCAGCCATGCACGACTTAGTCACGCATAACTTGTACTAACTGAAGCGTGTATACTTCCTTACCGTTCGGTGTACTGTTGCTACGAATCAACTTTCCGTCGCCTCCGAGGAATGTACATCTATGTGAGAACAAACGATCGCTTGAATATGATCTTCGTTCTCCCACGACATCTTCACTTTTACTGAAGGGCTGTTGTTAGTGCCTCGGTATGCTATTTTACGCAACCGGGCGAGTACAGGTGCAAGAGCCTATCACCCAGCACCTCCTTCTTCCACCCGGCAGATCGCATAGACGAAGCTGCTAGAATCCGAAGTCTGGGAACCACACTCGCCGTCGAATAGCCAGAGTTGAGGGAACACGTGAACCGCCCAGTAGCCTCATCCACAGCCTTATTCAGTCCTTCCAAGCCACAGCTCTGTACTAGCAAACTCTTGTGCGTAGTAGTTGTACCCGTTGGGTAATACAGACAGGGTGCTGAACATGGTAGTCAGTGGCTAATTGGATGGGTCGAGTTTGTGTCCAGTGCGGAACAGTTAGGAGACATCAGTTCATCTCTTCTATTCAAACGTAGACTATTTACAAGTATAATTAAATCTCTTCTTGCGCGCGTTTCCTCGCTGTTTCTTTTTCTTTTTGTGCTTCGGTCAGTTAAAAGGTTCTCTTGCGAAAGGGGCCGCCAACGCGATGCCACCGGCTTTAGAATCGAACGTTTAGAGCTCCAGGGAGCTCCCGCATCAATATCTCAACCGCGAGACTCCTTCGGCCATGTAAAACGTTTGCCTCCTAGCGAACCAGCTGGTGACCTCGCTGATTGCGCTATCCAAGCCACTCAAGCTCGGCAGACCTCTCTTTACAATTGGGCTCAGAGCGCGCTTGCTCTTCGACGGAGCACCGGTGACGCCATTGTTCAGCAGCAGCTTCGCGTCGCCACTGTTTGCATTGCCCGAAACCTGGTTCTGCAGGGCGCTTCCGAGCAGGTAACTCTTCATGGCCGCCGGGTCCTGTGCGAGCTGCGGCTGCGTGACCATCGTGTATGCGATCACGCCGGTGACGTGCGGTGTCGCCATGCTCGTGCCGTCGAGAGTGTTGATAACATATGGTCCGCCGATCCATGCACTAATGACGTTTTCGCCTGGAGCGTAGATGTCGTTGCAGGTGCCGGTGTTTGAGAAAGAGGAGATCACGTTGCCGCTGCCAATCGAGCCAACGGAGATGGCGGGACCATTGGAGCCGCCACTCGATGACGGAGAGAAACTACAAGAGTCCTCTCCTGAGTTACCCGCGGCGACGGCGGAGTGGATGCCAGCGGCAACAGCTGCGCGGATGACATTGTCGATAACCGTGGAGCCTTATGAAATGTTACTACTATTGCACATTGCTGATGGAGCATTTGCCTGCATCGCATAAAAGAGATCACACTGATAGGACAATAAACTTACTTTGTGTCAGGCCCCACGACATGCTCATCACGCTACCCACGAAGCCAGGCTCGGTCTTCCGCTGGTTGTGCCTGCCGATCACATAATTGATGCCATTGACTGTGTCAGAGCTCTGCCCTGAGCCTTGATCATTCAGCACCTTCACGCCAATGATGTTTGCGGAGCTGGCAACTCCAAAGGTGGTTCCTGTCGCCGTACCAGTAACGTGGGTGCCATGGCCATCGCCATCAGTGGTATCGCTCTCGTCGTACGACCAGCCCATCGTCGCGCGGCCGCCGAACGCGACATGCTCCGTGTTGATACCTGTGTCAACAATGTACACGTCCACGCCGCTGCCGAGTGCTGGGTTCGCGTAGGAGTATGTGAAGTCCAAGGCCGAAGGATCGCCGCTGACGCCGTCGGTGCTCGAGATGCGCTGGAGACCCCATGGACCGCCTGAGCGTGAGGTCGTGCCGTGAGTGGAAACTGGAAGGACTTTCTCGACAACAGCAACATCGGACATGTTTGCGAGCTGGTCGAGACAGTGGGACTGGAGGGAAGCCGCGAAGCCACGGAAACCAGTGTTGTCGAAGGTGGAGTGAACATCGGGATGATCGCTTGTCAGACCGATTTGGGAGAGGATGTCGTCTGCACTCGCAGTGCTGACGGTGTCTTGTGCTGAAACGTCGGAGCCAGATGCCGCCGCGCCATTTTTGAAGAGAACGATGTAGGACTCTCCGCCGCTAGTATGACCAGTAGCTGAGGAAGCTGAGGAAGCTGAAGCAACTGGAGCCGCAGAAGATGTTGTGACTACGGGCTTGCCGTGGTCCTGACCACCGGATGTCTGGTGATGGGCCGGATCAATATATCCTTTGCCCCAAGGGGGAGAAGCACTCTCGCTGAGGCCGGGAAAGAAGTTCGGAAGTGCCAACGCTTCCGTCGCCAAAAGCGAGGCGAACACAAAGTGAGTGAAAGGCCCCATGGTTGTGCAAGAGCTGATGCGTTATCCAGGAAAAGAGTGCTCGTCGGTCGTGTTGATGATGTGTATGTACAACAAATATTCTAATATCCACAAACGAAAGGACGGTTGAAATGATCAGAGATCAATTAATTTGTTTGCAAGCAATATTCAACGTGGTTCCATTCACAATGGACGAATGCTGATATTTGGTGATGAGCCCGTTTACCCAATATGAAAGGGACGATGGCGATCAAGAAGTCAACGCGTGCCGGCACGGCGATAATCGAGAAGAGGAGAGAATGGTCGACGAGAGAAACGTCGTCAAGGAGTGTATATGAACAAAGTTCAAACGAAAGAGCGTTGCCGGCAGCGAGAGTGGTTTTTTAAAAGAGTGAAATCCACACAGGAAGCAGAAGAGCAGACGGAAAGAACGTGGGACCGGGGTAACTAGAATTCTTATTTCGACTGAACAGACACCGTCTGTGTACTCACTGCCACATCTTCACCTGGCACCGCGGATGGCTGAAACACCGCTTTGCATTTCACTGCTCGGCTTCAGAGGCCGTCGTCATGGGTCCCAGAGGCTCAACGACCGTCTTGGGGCTCTTGGACGAGCACGCTCGTCTGCTTCGCGCCATCCTCAGGGAGCGTTGATGGCAGAACGGACATTGCAGGCAGAAGCTGGGACGCTTGGCCTTCCCAAAGGAGGCTCAAGCAATCGGATTGCTTCGTCTGGCAGCCATTGGGAGCGCGACGGCAGAGACAGGTTAACCTGAGGCGGTCTAGAGGCGGACAGCAGCCCTCGCGAGTGAAGTTTCGTTTTTCAAATGTGGAGATGGGCTTGGGATTGCTGACCTGCACGCCCCTATCCGAGTTGGCTAAAGTCTGCATCTGAAACAACCACCTGGCAGACCTGCAAGGAGGCCTGCCGGCCCTCGCGCATAAAGCCAAGTCGCGGCCTCATATTGCCTCCCTGTGCCTCCAATTTGATGTGAAAGACTGCTGCAAATGGCTGTCGTTTGTTTCAATTTGCAGTGTGTATACCTACAACAATGACTCCGCGTCTTTTCCCCAGAGAGATTGGGACTGAAGCGATGCTCATCCGTTCGCTGGGACCGAGATTGTTACTCAGCCAGCACGAATTATTCCCGATCTCGTCGATCGATCTTTTACGTACTTTGCAAAGGGTTTCCCCTGAATATCACACGAGAATTTCCCTGCCTAGAACGTGCATGATGTGGTCGGTCCCACGTAAACGCATTTTTCTTTGACGGAAGTCGGGGTGCAGGGGCTTGACTCCTTCCGTTGTGGCTGAATTGACCGCAGTGCGATCTTGTTGAGACGTCCGACGTTCGCTTGACGATTTTCAGTCCCATGAATGCGATTTAGCGACATCGGGAGATGTTTTGCATTGAGAGATTCTTCCACCATTCTGGTCTGGGACACTTCTCTGAGCATGCCATGCGGTGATCCCGGATCTTCCGCCGCTTTTGCATACTGCCATGAATTCAGAGGCGAGATGACTTTGGTGGGAGCCGTTTTATTTTCATTGTACGGAGTAGCATGCCAGCCAAGATAATTACAGATTTCCTGCGCTACAGCCACCTTAGTTTGAGCATTAATTTGCCAAGGTAGGAGAGTCGCTTCACAAGAACGTAAGCATTTACTCCACCGTAAAGCTCAAACCTTTGAAATATACTAAGACATGGCTTCCAATTTGAAGACACCTGAATGTATTTTTCCTTTAATATTTCGCATCTCACGAGCTAGCTGCCACCTGAGGCTTTACGGCATACTCATTAAGGAAGTCAGGGTTGTTCTCAAACTCTTCCTTTACGATATCCAAGCCACCCACCAGCTCGCCGTCAACCCAGAGCTGAGGGAAGGTCGGCCACTCTGCATACTCCTTGAGACCTTGCCTCACCTCGTCGTCAGCGAGAATGTTGAAGAAGCCATAGCGTACCGTCCTCTCCCGCAGCATGGCGACAGTCTGTCTGCTGAATCCGCACTGTGGTGCGCTTGGTGTGCCTTTCATGAAAAGCATAACCGGCGCCGCCTTCACAAGACTCTCAATTCTATTGAACAGCTCCTCCTTGCTTGGCTGTTCGCTCGTATACTCTGGTGCTGTTGTTGGGTCCGATCCGTTTGGTGCGTAATTGCTGAGGTTCTTGGCGCCATTCGTAGCAGCTCCGTTTGCTGTTGCAGGTTGTTCTTGCTTTGTCACCGTCTGTGGTGGAGGAAGGCCAGTCTTGCCCGGATTTCCACTCTTGCCTGCATGTTTCTCTACCGCTGCGCGAACCTTGGACGCGTCGCTACCTGACACCGTTTCGAGAACCTTGCCATCCTTCTGCAATACTATGTATGGTACAGCAGTGACATCGTACTTTTCCGATATGTCTGGCAGCTCCTCCGCGTTGAGAGAAAGGAATGATATTGATGGAGGCGATGTGACTGGATATGTGCTTGCGAGCGCGTTAAGGACCGTGGACATCTGCTGGCATGGTGCAGCCCATGGTGCATGGAAGTATATGACTACCAGCGCAGATGCAGGTAAGCTTGAGGTTTGATGAGCGAAGTCTGCGTCGGTGGTGACCTCTGTAACTTTCTGTGTCGCCATCTGCAGATGTGGCCTGGATCGATTGGCGATCGATTACCGAGCTTCAAACGTGGCGTGGACTTTGTTCTCTCGTAGGTGGTGAGTCACCTCAAGAGTTCGCTATTGTCGGTATCTCTCTGACAAGATTCTTGATGAGGTTGAAGAGTTTGCACGACAATTGTATCCAGAAGGCACGACTACTAATCACGAAATGGAAGAGGTGACCTGATAAATTTCGAGCTGGGCACGTCATGCAGTGCCGCACTAAAAGCCGATTAACCCCACACCCTTGCCTCTTCGGCTGATCTTCGGCGAAGAGCCTCTCCAAAATTTCGAGATGCAATGTCGAAATTCTCTGAAGCCTCGGACTCTCCAATGCATCGACAATGCTACGCCAGATGTACGTCTTATCTGAAGTCCATGATTTACGTTCAACAGCTAATACATTACCCAGAACACCGCGCAATGCGCGCTCCAAGCGCGCTCTCGAGAAGCGAGAACCTCAAGTCAACGAGAATCCCAGGAAGACGCTCTTCGTGCGCGGCGAGAAATGCAGTCAAATTTTACAGCTCGCGATAGCCGACCTATGCACAATCAAAAAACCTCTAGCCACCAAATTCAACAAGAAGAACCAGATACGTCCCTTCGAAGATGCCTCATCTCTCGAATTTTTCTCCGATAAGAATGATGCCTCATTGCTTGTGTTCGGACAACACAGCAAGAAACGACCTCACTCTTTAACGCTAGTTCGAACATTCAACTACAAGGTGCTGGATATGCTGGAGTTATACCTCGATCCTGACAGTTTCAGGACGATGAGCCAATTCAAGAATTCGAAAGTTGGCGTGGGATTGAAGCCGATGATATGCTTCTCTGGGACCATATTTGAGAGCCCGACACCGAATGCATACACTATGGCGAAGAGCCTACTGCTAGATTTGCTCAAGGGACAGGACGTTCAGAGCGTAGACGTGGAAGGATTACAGTTCATGATTCACATCAGCGCGGGTGAGGAGGTTGAAGGCCAGCCTGCTCCAAAAATACACATCAGATTCCACAAGATCAAGACGAAGAAGAGTGGACAACGCTTACCGCGGGTAGAGGTGGAAGAGATTGGCCCTCGATTGGACTTCAGGGTCGGGAGGATGAAGGAAGCTGAAGCGGCGGTGATGAAGGAGGCCCTGAAGAAACCACGGCAATTGGAACCGAAGACGAAGAAGAACATTGAAACAGATGCAATGGGCGACAAGGTGGGCCGGATACATGTTGGCAAGCAGAATATTGGCAATCTTCAGACACGCAAGATGAAGGGTCTGAAGCGGTCTCGTGACGAAATGATTGACGAAGAGATGACACTGATCGATGATGAGAGCGACGATGGCAATCAGTCAAAGCGTGCAAGATGATGAATGGTCTCATGCAAACACATGGCTTGGAGTTATGTGGAGAAAAACAAGCGCCTTGCGCCATGCTTTTATTAAACTGGTCTGCATGCATTATCTGGCGCAACCTGGAAACGGGTGAATATCCGATGAGTCTACGTCTTTGCAATTCAAAGCAGAGGGCCTTCAAGTTCAGAATTAGGGTTTTCTTGCGGAATCGAAGTTTGATCGACAAGTGTGCTGGTCTGGTCTTTGCTAAGTGCAAGCCCTTTAGCCTCAGAATGGTGATTCTCTTGCGGGACTGGTGATCGATCGACAATGGTGTTGCCATGACCATTGGAAAGTACAGGACCTCTAGTCTCGGAGTTTTGATTTTCCTGCGGGACCGTGGTTCGATCAACGAATGCGCTGGCCTGACCATTAGATAGCGCAGGACCTTCAGCCCCAGAGGTATGGTTTTCTTGCGGCACTGAGGTTTGATTGATGGGCGTACTGGTCTGGTCTTTGCCAAGCGCAGCACCTTCAACCCCGGATTTATCGGTTTCCTCCGGGACCACGGTTCGATCTACGACCGTGTTGGTCCGATCTGTTGTGCTCTTGTTTATTTGTGCACTGTCTTGATGATCTGTCGGAGATTTCGTCAAGCTACCGAAATCTTGTGCCACTGTTGATGGATCGGCAACCACAGTGTCTTGCATGGCCTTCGGCTGCTCGGTACTCTGTTCTCGGTTTTGAACAATACGCTGAATATTTGCTTAGTTGCTGTACAAAAAAACATGCTCGGTATCTCAATGTGAACATACCAAAAGATTTCTCAAAAGAACTGTAATCGTGACGCTCCCAATTGCTGGCACGTAAAGTGATGCCACTTCTTTTACATCTGGATCAAAATTCTGCACCGAGTTAATCACATTCAAACACGCCCAAACAGTTTGACGTACCTTTTGGCTCGAAAAGTTGATGCAGCAAACTCCATCGCGAAGCAGGTGGGTCGGCACTTTGAATCTGTCTCCCGGTACGCCGGAAATGACGACGTCGCTTAGAGGTAGGCATTGTTCAAGTGACCAGCCAGTCTTCTCTGAGACGGAATGCCGTCGCTTGCGAAGACCTTCGCCTCTTGAGAATTGCTGGACATTCTCAATGTCCACGGAATATACGCTGGCGCCATCATTTGCCAGCAGCGCTGCAAGCGGCCGTCCCACGACTTCGGATCTGTTGATGACAGTGATTGTGCGGCCGTAAAGTCTATTTCCATAAGGTAAAAATGTGTTGTAAATTTGAAGATACTCGAGAATCTTCACCACCGCAAGAGGAGTGCATGGAATGATACTCTTCTTCGTCCTGGCGGGGTCCATGTACCTGATGTTTTGGTACATATTGAAGAGATAGCGATGACTAAGACCTTCAACATCTTTTTCGATGTCGACAATTTGTTGAAGATATTGGTCTTGTCTGTTGCCGAAGATAGGATAGTATACAATGATACCATCCACCTTGGGGTCTTGGTTGGCGTTGATGATGCGCTCTTCCAACTCTTCACGATCGACAGTTCTCAATTCGAATTCAAACCCGCTGTACACACCATGTCAGATTCAATCTCGCGTATTGCCAGATACGAGGTGCAGATAGCGAACAAAAATAGGGGCTCACTTTTGCCGAGCTGTCTTTCCCGTCCATTCTGCGTAAACCTTTGCACCATCGTCTTCGCTTGCGAGAAAACCGACGAGTAGAGGCTTTCTCGATAGGTCCTTGATGTCCTCTTGCAACTCCGCGAAGAGCCTTTCTGATATCTTTTTCGCAGTGACCACTCTGCACGTGGGGATATGGTCGGTTGCGGTGGAAACGTTTCTTGAGTGCACGAATCGGCTCATCCTTCTGGTTGAAGTGCGATATTCTTGTAGATCAGAATCGCATAATAGCGATGTAGATCAAGGAGTTGCTGGCGAGGCTCTGGCAAGCAATATATAAGACATTGTTCATAAAAAAGCAAACTTCAGGTTGATCAAGTCACGGGCGGCAGCTACGCCCACAGTGGCCCACCTGCACGCGGCAGCCTCCCAGGGCTGGAGGATCGTTAACGCCACTCGGCTGGCGAACGCCACCGGCCAATGTGGCTGCCAAATGTCATACGATCACTTATCGACACACGTCCCGATGTTCGGCATCCCGAGGATCCCGAGGCCGGACATCCTCTCCAACTTAATTACCGGCCAACGAAAATCTTCGCGTCTGTCATGAAACTATTGAGCCACCACATCTCCACGCAGAATGTCCGACGTGGAGCTATATATATTCAATTATGACAAAGACAAGGAAGAAGCGGCCAAGGCTGCAAAGAACACTGCGAGGCGTAAGTCGGTAAAATCTCGACTCGACTCTCTACTGACGCCCCGCCGACAGGCCTGGTCGAAAAGGATGTGAAGCTTCTCAGCCTCATCGAATCCATAGGACAATATCTAAACAGTGATGAAGCCGCTAAGAGGACGAAAGGTGGGGACCTCTACCATCTGCAGAATGACACAACCTCGACTGAGATATCGCAGCGCTTTCTTATCTTGCGGAAGTCCTTGAGGCCCTGCCACCCAAGACATTGACCGGGCAGCAACGTAAGTGCATTGTCCAAATTATCTCAAGTCAAACATCTGTTCCAATAAAGGGTCTCTAAGGACTCTGAGGATTTTCTGCTGCCGCCTATTATGTACTCCATCTCCGAACATAGCTAATGAGAAACTAGGTAATCTGTTGTGCGATTTCCTTGTGTCTCGCATTGCGGACGAGAGTGAAACGCTACCTATATGTGCCCGAGCGCTTTTGGCGCTCGACGACCTGGGACCATGGGAGACCGAAAAATCAGTCACGATGATGACAAAGTGAGCCCTTCCTATGGGGTTATGCATTCTCACTCTAAGATAAAACAGTATCCTTGAGAACACCCATCCACTTTCGCAGTACAAGTTACAGAGCCAACGATATCCTGTATTAAACCTCATTGATAGACTTCTAGCAAAATACAGAAAAGGTGGGCCCGGACTTCTGCTCCAGAGTGAGATCCATGCTAACTTTCCAGTGCTTCACGAGCTGCACGATGCTTCCCAAGAATTTATGTCTCGGTTTGTTTCATACTTCGATGCCGAGAAGGATCCGAGAAACCTCATGCTCGTTTTCTCCATCCTGCTTGTGCCAATGACAGAGTGGGATATCCACTCCCATGCACAAGAACTCTTCGATGCTGTTTTCAATTATTTCCCCATCACGTTTAGACCGCCACCTAATGATCCATATGGCATAACTGCTCAAGATCTCAAAGACAGATTACGGCACTGCATTGCAGCATCAGCAGACCTCGCACCGTACGCCTTCCCGGCGTTGCTGGACAAGCTAGACTCGACATCCATGAATACCAAACGGGATGTGCTTCAGGCATTGAGTAGCTGTGTTGAGAATTATGGCCCTCATACCATTTCTCTCTACTCCGTTACCTTGTGGGATGCACTCAAATTTGAGGTGCTCCAAGTCCAGGACGATGACCTTGCGCAGGAGGCACTAAGTGGACTGACAAACATCGCAACCCAACTGTCAAAGGGCAGCACTGGAGCTCTAACTGTCTACTTGAAGCCAATTGCGAAAGAGGCGAACGAGCATCTAGAGGATGCACCAACCAAACAGTCACAGGCTGCGGCGCAAATCCTTGAAAATATCTCCGCAAGCTCTACAGCCAGCTCCAATTTCATCTTCGGTGCTGTGCTTCCAACTCTATTCGCATTGTATGGAAGTGCAGACACTACAGCTAAGCGAAGAGGCCTCATAGAAGTCTTGAACGGCTTGATTCGCGCAAATTTAAGAGTGTATGGGGAATGGCGATCCATTGATACAAGAGAGTCTCTTGTCACCGATAACTCTGACCAACAGACACTCAATTCTCTATCGACATTCAGTTCTCAAGTGCTGGATGTTCTACTACAGGGGCTTCATTCAACGCCGATTAAAGAAGTCTCTTACCGATTAGTGGCTCTGGACACGTTGGCAAACCTCACCAAAGCGAGAAACATTTTGAACGACGAGGACGTATCTCGAGTAATATCTCTCTTGGACGATATTGTGCTGAATGAGGAGTCGTATGGGAATGATGACGTTAAAACTGCTGCTATGAACAGTTTGGTGTCTGTAGCGCAGCAGAAGCCACAGCTGATCATTGACAAAGCGTTTCCCACATTCATGGCAAAACTCCCAGATTCCGATCGCAACGACACCGTCGAATACGTTGGCATTCTTGAGGCTTTTGCGCAGATGTCAAAAGAGCCAAAGGTTTTCCAAACCATTATGGTTCGCCTTCGCAATAAGCTGTACGATGCAATCAAACTTCAAGCCTCTCCACAGTTTATCCAGGCGGTCTTAGCAGCCATGATATTCGCTGTCAAGCAGAACCCTACTGCTCTGGTGGGCACATCCACGGAATGTTCATACTACGAGGAATTGGTTCGCCCTCTTATTCAAATGGCGACTTCAGCTATCAGCAGCTCTCCGCTTACTGACCCGGGCGTTGTTGAGCTCATCGGAAAGTTGTCAAATGCCGTTATTCAGCAGCAGAACCTCGAATTTCAAGCAAGCACGACGGGGCACCTACCCTATGGACTATGGGGTGGTACTGAGAGTGAATTATTCCCTTCATTTGCACCAAATGCCTCACCACAGCAGGTCCAGTTGCTCCTCATATCGACACATCTTCTAGCAGCTTTACGACGCGATATAGAGATTCGTCCTGAGTACCAGGAATTACTCACGAACTTGAAACGTGTCGTACAGAGCTCGCAAACTTCGTCGATTGTAAAGCAAACCGCGGTGCAACAAATTTCTTTGGTCATTAACAAATTTGTACCAAGGGATAAACTTTCTTTTGTCGTCGACTTGACGCCTTCCTCCTTGCGCGAGTCCGAAAACATCACCAGCGCAAATAACGATGACTTTAGAATTGCGTTTGCAGCCACAAAAGGCTTGCTGCTTCGCAACGCACCTGTTGTCACCGAAATGGTTCAACGTCTACTGGAAGCCCTATCTGCCACTTCAGCAGGACTCACTGCCGCTCGGGGCTTCGCCATGTTTCTGCAACCAGACGAACTTCTCACCAAGGAGAATTACTGCGTCATATCCCCCTTGTACAGGCAGAAGCTCTTTCAGCTAGCCACATCGACCATAACCACTCAGTTCCCGTCCGCCAGCAGCGCGGTGAAGAGGAACTACCTGATTGCGCTATCTGGCATTCTGCGATACCTTCCTTATACCGTCATAGAGCCGCAGCTCTCCCCCCTCACACCGCTACTTCTGCAGATGCTAGATCTCTCTGGCGAGACTGACGTCAAAGCCGCCGCTATCGATATCCTGATCACCGTTCTCGTACAACAACCGGAACCTTTGGAAGAGCATGCAAGCAGCGTCATATCCCGGTTACTCAACGCCACCACCGCCGACTCGAATCCACCGAATGTACGCTCTCGTGCTTTGCATTGCTTAGCACTGGTCCCGAAGAAACTCAAGACGGAAGTTGTGATTCCATTCAGGCGGCAAGTGGTTAAGAGGTTGACCGAAGCGCTGGATGATAGGAAGAGGGCGGTGAGGATAGAAGCGGTGAAATGTAGGAGCCAGTGGATTGAATTGGATGAGGCAGGCGACGATGAGGAATAGACTAAGGCCTGCCGACATACATTGTGCACGTATCTGAAGCAGCACGGTTCCTAACGAAATGACCGGCTGCATTACGAGGAGTTTTATAATACAATCCCAGACAGTCTTCGCGACGTCGCTCGGCCATGTGACAGTTTTTCCATACATATTTACAATGTATCATACATTCACTTCCCAAACGTTCCTTCTGACGCTAGCTGCCATCGCATCCGCAGATAGAGTATTGACACCGATATATTGCCTAGTGTTTCAACTGATTACGGTGTCAAAATCTCCTCCTTATTCCTGAGCATCCGCTGCGTGTGCGGACCGTAGATGATCAATTGGTGGGAGATTTGAGACGCTTCATTTCCACTAGCCCATGGCTTTTAAGAAGTTAGCCTCCTTTATGGTAGCCCTCCTCTTTTGCCTCATTGCCTTGGTCAAATTGTCACGGGCAGCTCCAGCCTCCAATGCGCCATGTAGTGTTCCATCTCCAGTCGGTAAGTCTACGGTCTGCTCCTGTAATGGGACCTTCGGCACCAGACTCTCGGGGTTAAGGAGGCCCTGCTTTCGCCGTTCCTTCTCAGCTTTTCTGCGCCTTGTTTTGGAGTTTGCTATATTGAGCGACTCGTCAGCGATTCATTCTGCAGCGCAACAGCACGGTGAACAGTCTGGGCTTACAATATAACCCTTCATCTAGCTCTGTATTGACTGCGTTCGCCCTCACTTTTGGCGTGAGTATCGTCCACAGCCACGGTGGATACTCCTCGTCTGCCAACGCAACCGGATCGCTTCCATTTTTCAAGAAATTGAGCCCTTTGAGTGGTGTTCCAGCAGTTACTGAGGACAAGACGACTGGAGACGGCGATGTAGCCTTTTTACCAGGTTTCACACCAGCATTCGCAGGCGACGGTGTGAGAGGCGTGCTAAACGGTTGTGCAGCAGATGTGGACGTCGCAGCAGGAGGTTGATGCGAGTCGGGAGAGCCTTGACGCGGTGCGGAGGTAACTTTGTCAGAGGTGATGGTCTTCTGGGCGCGTTGGGACGAATTGGAGAAGGCCCGAATCGGATTGACGATTTTGGAGTTTGGGCGAGCGGCCCTGAGCATACAGCGAGGACATATCATTTTGGCATTGACATATTCAAAAGAAGGTTCAAGATTTGGAGGATTTTGGACGTCCGATCCCGCCAAGACTCCCCCATGCCATGCGATTGGCCCAGGCCGAGCCAAGATGCCAAGCATCTAGGACGCATATTTGGACTTCCTGACTTGAGGACAAAGTGACCGCGCGCACGTCTCAATTTGGTTCATTGATACAGCCCCGTTGATTTGTGGTATCTAGACGACCGCATGGCTGTTATTCATCTAAATCGGAGTGGTCAATACCATATTGATTAGATCGTTACTCTCCCTTTAATGGCATCTTCACCGCAAACGCAAAACTTTCCTCAATTCCGGGATCAGACTTTTACGCCCAATGTCATCTAAGCGCGGCTGACGAGTCTAGCTGCATGCAAAGATACTTCTCTCTCTCGGCGCTCTTTTCTCAATTGGAATGCGACACCATGGTTGGGTCCATTCCTCTCAGCGGACTACCAGATGATCATTCTCGATCGCTTGTCACGGGAGAAGGAGTTCCAATTCAATGTGAAGGACCTCGAAGAAACAGCAATTCTTCATCTTGGGACCCTAGATACAGCTCAACGGAACATCTTCGTCATGTTTCCAGACATCAACCAGAGCATGGAAAGCCTTGCCAACAATGAGGAGATCATGCGACTTTGGACAGACGACATCATGTATGTAGCCTTGGACGAGTCCTTTCCCGTCGGTGAGCGAGATGGACGCTTCGGATCCGCAGTCAGCAGTATGAGCTTGCTTCGAATGAATAGTCAAGCGGCCCGTGTCGAATGGCAGCTAGTGAGCCATGATATTCCAATATTCGAGCCGCTGAATACGGCTTTCCTTCCGTGCCTTTTGGGGGGCAATCCAAGAAACAATCGGGAACGAGCGCCATCTACTCATGTTCAAAGATATGATATTGTTCACCTTCTCGGCCGAGCGCTTTCCTAATTGCTTGGCATCACTAGATGGGGTCAGTTGACGACAACACATGCAAGGCCTGTCGATAGCGCAGAAGCAGCGCTGGAAGACGTATTGCAGAACTGGGACAAATGGATTGACATGGCTTATGTGGAAAAGGAGACACTCCACATTAGGGGTGAATTTCGATTTCACGCCAGGGAACAAGAGCAGCTGGGAAAGAAGCAGGACAAACAGGTTAAGGGGGAACATATAGGCAAGGAACAGCTGGTGAATAAAAGAAGTGCTAGCTGTGATAGTAAGCAGGATTTTCCGAACAAGAAAACTCGCATGCGATGACCGCTGCGACACAGCCACTGCCACTCTCCTCTCGTCAGTCCTGTACTTCATCCTTGCGGATCCAGGAGTATACGAGAATCTTAAATCCGAAATTCGGGCTTCTTTCACGACTGAGAGCGACATTATGATGGTGTCGACGCTGAACCTAAAATATCTTGATGCTGTCATCAACGAAACTAAACGCATACGGCCGCCGATCTCAGTGACGCTTCCGAGGCGTACACGAGCCGGAGGGAGTGTAATATGCGGGCGGCATGTTCCTGAATGGACTCTCGTGGGAGTTCAGGGTTGGAGCGTGTCACATAATGAGGATAACTTCACAGATTGTAACAAGTTCGTACCAGAGCGCTGGTGTGAACCATGTCCAGAGAGATATGTCGACGACAAGAGAGACATCATCAAAACTTTTGGAGTAGGCCCAAGGAGTTGTCTTGGGAAGAAGTAAGTGGAGCAGTGAAAGAAGCGTCATTGCCTTGGCTAAAGAAAAGTATAGTTTGGCCAGCGCCGAGACACGAGTCGTTTTGGCTAGGCTCTTCTGGAATTTCGACCTGGAACTCTGTCCAGAGAGTAAGAATTGGACTGCTGGCATGAAAATATATGGAGTTTGGATACTGCCGAAGTTGTGGGTTAAGATTCGATCGAGGGAGGGCGAGACATAGAAGCTTCACAAGATACTAATGCTGAGTATCTCGGGAGGGTCAAGTCTGATGTCTTGAGAGTACCGAACCAGAGACATAATTAGGTGTATTTATAGCATGTGAATTGTGTCCAAATGACGATTCTCTTGCATCGTGTACATTAAGGTGCGCTCGAGAGTGACAGCAAGTCTCACCATCACTGGCAATGTTCGGGTGGGGCGTACGGAGTACAGGCTGGAGCAGGGGGCTTATATAGCCCGCGGCTCTTCTTCGGCAGTCCAAGCTCCTAGCCAAGAAATACGTGGACACATTGAAAGTAAAGCATCTTCAGGAGTGCTATTACGCGGACAAGTTTTAATGCTCCTCCACTTTGTCACGACGACCGAGGAGCTGTAGAGCCATCCATAATGGCTGGCGCCGCAACTGATGTTTTCTTTCAAGGCAATACCGGCCGAAACACACGAGGCTTGCTCCGCGTCATTATCCTCTTTACAATCGCAGCTGCAGCTGTCGCAAGTCGACTGTTTTCCGTCATAAGGTTTGAGAGTATCATTCACGAGTGTGAGTGGAGCTTCCTAAATGTTATTCCGACATATTGGACAGTCAATTGACTCGATGCGCAAACAGTCGACCCATGGTTCAACTTTCGAGCAACAAAATACTTAGTGGAACATGGCTTCTACAAGTTCTGGGACTGGTTCGACGACCGTGAGCCTCCTCCTCCTACCTCTTCTCTGGATGTCACATATTGATGTATTGCACAGGAACATGGCATCCGCTTGGTCGAGTCACCGGAGGCACCCTCTATCCAGGCCTTATGGTCACTAGCGGTGCCATCTACCACCTCCTTCGATTCCTCACATTCCCCGTTGATATTCGAAACATTTGCGTGCTGCTTGCTCCGGCTTTCTCTGGCCTAACAGCGTTCGCATCTTACCTCCTCACATCTGAGATGTCTACCTCTCCGTCCGCTGGCCTCCTGTCGGCCGCGTTCATGGGCATCGCTCCTGGTTACATCTCCCGTTCAGTTGCTGGAAGCTACGACAACGAAGCCATTGCAATCTTCCTCCTTGTATTCACCTTCTACCTCTGGATCAAGTCAGTGAAAGAAGGTTCGGCGCTCTGGGGAGCCCTGACGGCCTTGTTCTACGGATACATGGTGTCTGCATGGGGTGGATATGTCTTCATAACGAACTTGATTCCGCTGCATGCATTCGTCTTGATCTGTATGGGTCGCTTCAGCCCGCGACTGTATGTGGCATATACAACATGGTATGCTCTGGGGACCTTGGCCAGCATGCAGATTCCCTTCGTCGGATTTCTGCCAATCAGGAGTAGCGAGCACATGTCTGCGCTCGGTATCTTTGGCCTGTTGCAGATTGTGGGCTTTGTCGAATATGTCAGGCAGCAGCTCCCCAGCAAACAGTTCCAGATGCTTCTGCGCACACTGGTTCTTGTCATCTTTGTCGTTGCGCTAGGAGGGCTAGTCCTGCTTACAGTCTCCGGCGTTATCGCGCCTTGGACTGGACGATTCTACTCCCTCTGGGATACTGGATATGCAAAGATCCATATTCCGATCATTGCCTCCGTATCCGAACATCAGCCAACGGCATGGCCGGCTTTCTTCTTCGACTTGAATATGCTCATCTGGCTTTTCCCAGCCGGAGTTTATATGTGCTTCCGCACTCTAAAGGATGAGCACGTCTTCATTGTCATCTACGCTGTCCTTGCCAGCTACTTTTCCGGTGTAATGGTCCGTCTCATGCTCACGCTGACGCCTGTCGTCTGTGTGGCTTCAGCCATGGCGCTCTCACAGATCCTCGACACGTACCTCGTCATTGAGTCGCCGAAGGCGGATGAGCATATGAATGGGAATGCCGAGGCTATCAAGAACGCGGCCGCCTCTATTCTACCAGACACCTTGCGTTCGACTCGCAACCCAGTCGTCGGCATCTACTCTCATTTCTCAAAGATGACAATCGTTCTATCGTCTACACTCTACCTACTGATCTTCGTTGCACACTGCACCTGGGTTACCTCGAACGCATATTCGTCACCATCCGTCGTCCTGGCAAGCAGACTGCCCGACGGAAGCCAGCACATCATTGATGATTACAGAGAAGCATACTATTGGCTGCGACAGAATACTCCTGACAATGCAAAGATCATGTCGTGGTGGGATTACGGCTACCAGATTGGTGGCATGGCTGATCGTCCGACGCTTGTCGACAACAACACATGGAATAACACTCATATTGCCACAGTTGGAAAGGCTATGAGCTCAAGAGAGGAAGTTAGCTACCCAATCATGCGTCAGCATGAGGTTGATTACGTCTTGGTAGTCTTTGGAGGTCTCTTGGGATACTCCGGTGACGATATTAACAAGTTTTTGTGGATGGTTCGTATCGCAGAAGGTATCTGGCCCGAAGAGGTCAAAGAGCGCGACTTCTTCACCGCAAGGGGCGAGTATAGAGTCGATGATGAGGCCACTCCTACCATGAGAAACAGCTTGATGTATGTCCTCCACAAGTCCTTAAATTTCAGGGCCTTTTACTGATGCCGAACAGGTACAAGATGTCCTACTACAACTTCAACACGCTCTTCCCGGCTGGCCAGGCTACCGACCGCGTCCGTGGCTCTCGCCTTCCAGCGGAAGGCCCGCAGCTAACCACTGTTGAGGAGGCGTTCACAAGCGAGAACTGGATCATTAGAATCTATAAGGTCAAGGACCTTGATAACTTTGGGCGTGACCATGCAAGCGCGGTCGCGTTTGATAAGGGTAGCAAGAAGAGGAAGCCTACGAAGAGGAGAGGTCCGAGAGTGCTTCGCGTAGACTAAAGCGACACGGATGCGGAAGAATGGGGAGTGGGTTTCCATGTATAACATTTGATGGATTGACCTTGGCATTGGAGGCGTTTTCGGGAAGATGATGGATGTGAAGAAAAGTTCTGTACAAAATTTCACGGCCAGATCCGAGATTCCCAGGACTACATGCGATGGAAGTAGGCGGGAACGCTACTTAACACTCTTCCACATATAGTGCACGGTTGTCCGTTGACCCGTCTGGCGATGCGTGGGAGCTCATCGATATCGTGATCTGACTCGTGAAATGCTCCCCCGTCTGTTTTGGAACCGTGAAAAGAAAGCGCGGTTTGTAGTTCGCTCTTTCCTTGGTTGACTCGATGTTCATGTGCGCGACGTCTTTCACCTCCAGGCATTCACTCATGCCAACTGCTCGCTCTTGTCACTAAGTGGCTATCGGCGCGATCTCATTTAAGTCTTTATTCAATACGACGTGTCTAATTCCATAGGGCGTGTTAGCTTTCATCAATCAATTGCGCTCAATCGCGCAGAGCGCTGCTGGTTTCAGCATGTTGCTCATCTCCATCGCTTCACGCTGACCAGCGCACCAATCCTCCGCGGACATGAGCGGCGCATATCCACCGTACGGCTGGGTCCGTCCACCACCGTATTTCTAGTAAGTCTCTCAAATCGTCCACTTCCTCACCAAATTTTTGCTAACACGATGTCATCCAGCGCGCCAGGTCCGGGACCACCGCCTCCAATTCCCACTGAACTGCGTTCGTCGAAGCCTGTGCCAAAAGTGAAGAAGACAGAACTCAACTACAGAGAGGGCAATTGGCCGACAGCAGGACCAGCAAGCTCCAGCTACGCCTCGTTTCCACGCGCCTATCCTATTCCTGCGCCGCCTCAGTATGCTGTTGGGTTCCGTTATCAACAACCACAACCAAAGTCTCGACTAGTGGAGGTTTCGGAAAGCGAGGAGAAGGATGAAGGAAGCTCGTCAAGCTCAGAAGAGGAGGAAAAGGAAGTCAACGTGTTTCGGTACTTGGTACCCCAACATGGCGCGCAACAGCAGCAGATTGTATCTGTCCAACAACCGCCACAGTCGCAGACGCTGATGATTCCGTTTCATTACTGTGTCCAGTGCATGCGACCGCGGTCACAAGGGTATCATCGCCATCATCCACTGGTACCAGGACAACCGCCCATCCAAGGAACCTGCAGTAATTGTGAAAAGAGGAATAAAGCGATTGTGCCGAGGAAGCCAAGCGGAACGATGGAGAAATCTGGAATGTCTCTGAGTGACGGCGAGCCGGAGTATTTGACCAAGAGTGTCAGAGTGCAGGTCACGAACGACGACGGGGAACGGAAGTCGTATACTGTGAGGAGACTTCAGCGTAGCGGGTCTGAGAACACTAGCCCTCCAGTGAGGGCTCGGAGCGCAAGTCCAAAGAGAAAGACCTACATTCGCATACGGCATGTTTCGCCGAAAAGAGAAGCACCACCAAAGAGAGAGTCGCCGAAGGCACAAATGAAGGCACTATCACCTGCGAGGAGTCCTTCTCCTGATATTGTTAGTCGAGTTATACGATTTGCGTCTGAAGGTGCTCAGGAATCACCCACCAGAAACACTGGAACAAGGGTTGTCCGCAGGATTATCAGACAATACCCGTCAGCAGAGGACTTCCTGTCGAGACCCGCAACAAGGCCTCCGCCTCCTCAACGGCGGGATCCTTCGCCAGAACTCATATATCGAACGGTGTATCGAACAACTTCAGAACGACAGCAGGAAAAGCGTGAGAATCCAGAGCCAGCTCGGGTGGCTCCGATGTCGAAACCAAAACCATCTCGTACGGACAATGTGACCCGATCCATGCAAACGTCTCCTATCGAGCAACGGACTCCATCTCCCGATATCACCTATCGTAGGGTGCATCGAACGACTTCGACACCAGTGAAACAGACTCCTCGAAGTGCAGAAACGGCTCAAACGACGTCTAAAATGAAAACAAGACCACGCTTTGGAAGCAATGAGCCTAGAGTTTCCTTTTCACAAGATCAGCAAACAGACATCAGAAAGATGAGACGAGATTACTACGACAGTCGACTGGAAGCTGAGCGACGAATTGCTTCTCATCCAGCTCCTTTTTCTCATGGTCGTTTTGTACCGGTCGCGAACGATGAACGTCCTCAGCAAACAACGAGTCAAATCATTGTACAAAGAAAAGCTCAGTCTCCACAGCCTCCGAAGCCGCAGGAAGGTTACATCGAACGTCAAACCCCAATAGTCTACAGAACGTCTGCAGAAGGGCCATATCATGGAAGTCAGCGAAAAAGTGTTCAAGTTTCTAAGACTACAGCAAAGTCGCCACCACAGGAGAGACCGTCTCAGACAAAGACCACTATTCAACGTCACCGTGAGGAAGTCTACTATTCCTCTTCGCATTCGCGCTCGCCATCGCCTCCGCTAAGGCAAACTCACCGTCGCTCACCGGAAAAAAAGCGCTCTCACATCTACCACCCTCTCCTCCCTCATCTCCACCCAGAGCCAACGGTGCCGCGTCTACCGGCTCCACTTGACAAGGTAGGATCCAATGCCTCTTCCTCCACCGGCTCGCCTCGAGCCAGAGTATACAACCAGGATGGCCCTGAACCCAGCCCCACCCCAAGCTCAAGCTCGCGCCAAGAAAGCACGAACTCCAATGGCACTGGAGGGAGAAGAGCTCAGAAGGAGCCGGAGCGTGGCCGTGCGCACTCGCGTTCCCGCTCGTTCACGGAAACACTTACCGATTCTGCTGAACGCGTGACTAACGCGGTTGAGCGTACGGGTAGGTCTTTTGGTCGCATGGTTACCGGCGGTCGACCGCAGAGATTGAGGAGTGCTATGAGAGATCCAAGCCGGGCGAGAGATCGAACGTCAAGTTCTTCAGACGAGGGCAGAGATGGTGGTAGAGGTGGCAGGAAGAAGGGTAGGAGAAGCGCGGATATGGATAGCATGGCTGTTCATATTGGCGATGCGAATCATGTGCATTTCGGCCCCGAGGTTAAGCGCGGTGAAGGGAGACAGAAGGGGGAAGGGGAGGAGATCGGTTTGGTGTTGGGTAGTCTAAGAGGAAGGGAGAGGGCGAGGGACAAGGGACGCGTGTATGAGATCGATAGCGAGGAAGAATTCATGATCCAGCGGCAAGTCAAGAGGAGGACAGACCGAGACCAACCTGCTCGGGATGGACGGGATGATGTGGTGAGGCGCAGGGATGAGAGTGTTGAGATTGAGACGGATAATGAGACCGAGAGGCCGGGTAGGAGAAGGGATGAGAGTGTGAGCAGGAGCAGAAGCGTCTCGCGGCCGCCTAGTCCGTATGTCGATGATGACTTCCTATCTGCGAAGTCCAAACGGCGAAACAGCGTCTCGACTGCGGCCAGTGGGAGTTCAACGAGGGGAAGGATTGGTGAGGATGATGGGAGGGGGTGATATGCGTGGGTGCCTGAGGGTCGAGGGCTGAGTGACAGCGTGTCAACGAAGGTTAAATGATGTGAGCAGAATCAAGGCGAGCATTGCTCGATTTGCGTACTGTTCAGATGCGAAATATCCGTTATAGCTAATTAGATCGGCCTCCGGGGCGCTTGCATGCGCTCAAGAGGCTTCGGACCGATCCATGCAGCAAGGCAACCGATTTACACTCCACACGTTACCACACTTCAGATGGGTCTCGGGGACAGGCGCGATGCTTCTTTGCTCCCATTCGACAGCGTTCGCTGAATCTGCCTTATCATCGTTGCCTTCTTGTGCCGCTGCGAGTCATAGCCATGATTAGTCTTGTTTGCCTCACTTTGGGCGGTTAAAGTTGCATTCCATGTTCTGCGGGCGCGCGCTCCGCCCTGAGTTGCAACATGCAGATGCGCGGCCTCACGCGAAAGATGGAGTGGAGACGCAACCACGTTTTTTTCGGTTGCCCTTTGTTTTTGCGACATGTTGCAGAGTGCATATGCGATATATCCGCTGGCATCTGAAACAATAGTGCCTTGATGGCTGATTTGCATGAGGTTGAACGGGCGTTGTGGCTGGGTTGTCTGCGGAACGCTCGATGTGGGAGTGCGGGTGGTGCACTGACGAGAGAAGCAATTTGGGGGCCAGGAAGCTGAAAGGCCCCTGAACGACAATGACTGATGCTGCGCAAAGTTGGAAAGGATATTCGGGTTTATTTCCGAACTGGTGACGCTGGTAATCTATGTGGTGTGATGGTGGAGATGTCAGAAGTCTTTCAGGTGGCAGCTGAGGAAGATGAGGGAACCAGGAGCGTTTGTGATGAACACAGAGCGATACGTCGTATGTTTGTAGTCTATCAAGTAACGTATGAATCGTAGATATGGATAATGAGTAAGAGAGGGTATCCAGCCGAACAAATGTCATTCCGTCGTGTCATTCCGAGCCCATGTCGCGAAACCCAATCCAAGACGCCGAAAAGCACTTTTTACAAACGCAAGAGACCAGAAAGCCGAGATCTACTCGTGCTCAGTCGCAACCCTCTGCCTGAGCGGAACACCGTCTCCAATCCTCCAAGTGCCCTTCTCATCCACGCCGACCAGGCCTTCTTCCTGTAGCCAGTCGCGAAGCACCGGGTCCTCTCGCCAGCCCTCTACATCTGTGACCTTGGTACCATTGGTGGTGTTCTTCCTGTCGCGCTCAAAGTGACTTCCCACATGATCCATTCGGTCCGTCCAGCTTCCAGGACCCGAGAAGGTGCGGCTGCACATAAGGCAGCTCGACTTTTGTGGCGGCGAGCGCACTCGGACGTAGCACCGGGTCTGGTACTCCGCGATAACGTCTTCGGGGATGGCATTCGTAAGCGCAAGGCCTTTCTTAGTTGGTGAGGTTGGTGCGTTCGCGCCGTTCACTGCTACATCGGCGTGCATGCGTCGCAGATGCTGAGTGAACAGATCCTTGCGGTTGAAGTCATTGTACGGGTCGCTGTTGTTTGTCGGAGGGCACATATCGCAGCGCCAGAAGCCGAGCTTGATGTGTTGCGTGCTGACATGCCGCTTCCATTCGTTCTTCGAAGTGAATGTGGACTCGCAGCCGTAGCTAGCAAGTGGACATGGGAAAGGGCGCAGCGTGGTGTCCGAGACAGATTGTTTCGACTTGTGGCCCTTGGACTTCTTGACACGATCGTTGTTCGCGATGCTGAGGGAGCCTTTGCGGCCGCGAGACTGGCGCTTGATGTTGATCTTGCTGTTAGAGCCGTTGCTGGATTGCGATGAGCGCCTTCTTGGACGCTTGCTGAGGGAAGACTTCCTGTTTGGCTTGTATTCGGCGTCGGATTCTTCATCCTCTTCCTTGACGTCTGGCTGTTCAGTATCGTCTCTATCGAAGGCAGCAGGCTCTTCCTTCATCGGAAGATCCTCGCCTGGATGAGGTCCTAGCTCAATCTTTGAGCCACAGCGAATGGTATCTTGATCAAGGGTTGTGGCATCCTGTTCTATTTCCTCTGTAGTCTCATAATCGTCCGGGTCGACGTGGTTGTCATCCGGATATTGTTGAATCTCGCTCAGGGCAATGCCGCCTCCCAGGGATGTCTGGCTACAGGGCGCTGAGAATGCAGGATAGTCCGCATATGACATCTGCGAAGGACTGTAGTCAGAGTTGGACGACAGCGAGTTCCGGGCCGTGCGATCCGTGGAAGCATCATCGCTGTGGCATATACTTCGTCGGCTGCTGTTTGTATCTGCCGGAGAGCTCTGCCTTGGGTAGCTGTCAGGGAAAGCTGATTCGTAAGGTGTGTTGAAGGCAAGAGGGCTGCTCATATCGAGACCCACAGTGCTTGAAGGGAGGATGTGCGCAGAGTGAGGTGTATAGTGTGGCTGAACGAGGAATCGCTCAAATCTCGACATATCGTGGGCTAGGGGAGTGCCAAAGGGCACCTTGTATTCGTACATGTCCGAAAATCGAGCAGCTAGAGAGCCGGTCGCGTTCCACTGGTAGTAGTTGGAACCGGAGTTCCAGGTTCTGTCGCAGTGACCATACTCGTCTTCCACGATTCCTGGAAGGTCTGTGAATGGGCTGTAGTGATCCATGCCGGCGTCTGTCGCAGAAGCAAGAGGCACAGTCGCCGATTCGCTCACTCAAGAAGTCCAGCGCTTATGTTGGGGTTGGTGCAAACAGCCGAGAGGTGCAACAGGAGTTCCACCATGTATTAGCGAACTGATTGGAGTGGGCAAGTATGGCCGAGATCATCGAGTGTGCTATAACGTGCTGATGGTGATGACTTTGTCTTCCGCTGATAGTCGCACTATTTGATTGTTGAGGCCCGGGGTAATTAAGTAGATGAAACAATCTCAAGACCGATTGAGAGAACAGTAGGCGATGCAATGAATTCCAAGAGGGTGTGAATGAATCAGGACGAGTGTATACAAGCACAGCCCATGGACATGCCAGCCATGAGGGCAATGCCTCCACAGGCATCTTATTATGTGCTCCAGTGCTACTCTCGCAGAGCCGCATTGTCTCCGAGGAGAGGACAGACCCACAGCAGTAATGACAAGGATCGTCAGGCAAGCGACAGGCAAGATTCGCGACCAAATATGGCCCCTGCATCGTCTTGACCGGTGGTTGCAGATGAGGAAGAGATGGGACGCGGACCTGGCATACCCTCCCGACTGGCCGGCTTAGCCAGCGGGCGGAGTCGAGTTTGCATACCCGTACTATAAGAGCACGCCATTGGATATAGACCACCATCTCGCAGGAAAGGCAAGGACGCGAGGCATCGAGAAGCTCAGGTGATGGAGATCGCTTCCAAAAAAGGGGCTGTGGCTTCGCACGGAATGCTCGCAGACCTACCGAGTGCTCCAAATGGCTTTACAGCTGAAGGTTTCTTGCAGATATTGGGGATCTCGGCCACTACAAGCGAATTGGGGGCTGACATGGTGGAGGAGAGAACGTGGTCCACGGGTCGGCGGCCGCTCTATCACAGCGGGGTTGCACAAACGCCCGCTCGCGCGCACGCTCGATCCTCGAATAATGCGTCGAAACTTCCACATGGCTGCGGTGGCAGCGCGAAGAGGTCCGGGACCACGGGAACGCGCTGTAATCGCAATGGGCTGACCCAGCAATGTTGGACAGGATCACCATGCTGGCACTCACAAGCGCAGATGCCATGCTGCCTCGCTATCACGGCCAGCATGGGTGATGGCATGGTGTGGAGGGAGGGGAGGGCAGGACGTCCATTGGACACTTTCCGCAGAGCCGCACGTCTAAGGAGTCTGACTTCGGTGAAAGTGCCAAGGCTCCAGAATCATTTTGCCTTAATCAGGCGCACCGGGCGTAAGTGCAGAGTGAAAAGCAATTCGGCCACGCAGTCCAGACGCACAGCTGCCTGGAGATGGTGGACGTGTTGTTGGAGCGGAGGAGGGGTTTGGCTTGCGACTTGCGACTTTTTCTTGTGGTCCAAATCGCGCAAACGTTTGCTTGACGTCCGAATAGGCAATCCGGCGGCTTTTGAACGATGAGGTAATCCTGCCCTCCAATGAGATTGGACAACCAGATGCTTGCTCGGCGGCAGAACAGAGCGCTTGAGCCACATGGAGGCGGCTGTGTCCTTGCTTCTGCATGCTGGCCAATGAGAGGACGTGTGCGCCCGATTGACAGCTCCTGGTGGCTTAGACCGATATGGAGTCAATTCGACGAGATCAGAGATACCCATCAAGATGAGTCTACATCTCCGAATGCGCCTTGCTGGGGCGTCCGATCCGTTTGTTGGCACATTCAGTGCGCCAATCGTCGAGAATTTGGCGACGTGGGGGCTGTTACACATTGGGATTCAGACTTTGGCATATATGTCCCGAATAGGAAGCTCATATGCGGAGCGTTGTTGATTCTCGCCACCCGAAATCCTTCGGACGAGATCTTATTATCAAGTGGCTTCAGATCCTCCTGAGTCCTGCAGTTAATCATACAGTTGATATGACCAAAAATTAGCTAAACGAATGAGAGAAGGAATGGGTTTTATACAAACCTCGGGTCCAGGGTCCTCGGTAGGGCTCAAAGCTGCCTCAGCTCCGAGAGCTCCAGACGCGCGTGCTTGTATCCCGACGTACTTGAAGGTCGCAGGTAGATGAAACTTGTCCTGAGCTTCTCACTTGCCTCATAACTTCTAGCAGTTGGTGACACGTGCAGTTTAGGAGTTGATAATGCATCAGAGGACCTTGTGCGCGAAAATACGCTGGGGATTGATATTACATAGAGCCCAATCTGGCTTAGCGCCATCGACCTGGTCCTTTCGTCTTGTCCACCAACGTCCTTCGCCCAGAGACTCACAAGACTCGCATTTCAGAGCTCTCGGAGAGACACTGTCCACGGGAATGCTAAGTCCATTGACCACGGATCCTCCGCCACGAAATCGACCATTTGGCATCAAATGGCCGGTTACTACGGCTTCTGCGGGGTAGCGTGCGAGCTCAATAGCTCTGCTCGCGTGAGATGGACTTCAGCACGTAGAGATCGATTTGTGATAGATGGTTAGGGAAATCATTTAATTATGGATCAAAACATTGGTTTCATAGGTAAACATAAGCTTTATCATTCGCTCATGGACTGTGCTGACAGCAGAAAGGCCTGGGCAACATGGGCTATCCCATGGCAATGAATGTCAGAAAGAAAATGCCTCCTAGTGACACACTCTATGTCTACGACGTAAACGAGAAAGTGTGTGATAAGTTCAAGGAGGAATTCGGAGGGCCGAATAGTCGAATAGAGATCTCAAAGACCATCCCAGATATGGTTGCCAATGCAAGCACTATCATTTCGATGGTGCCGTCACCGGAGAATGTTCGCCAGGTCTATCTCGACGAGAAATCTGGCGTAGCAGCAGCTAAAGGCAAGGCCTCTGCCGAACATGACGCCCAAAGATTATACTGTGAATGCAGCACTATTGACATCGATACTACGCGAGATGTTGGGAAAAGAATCGGAGAAATGGGAATGGGGACTTACATTGATACTCCAGTTTCTGTAAGTCTACATCGACCTTTAAGTGGTGGCTTAATGTGCACATCAATTCATCAATAAGGTTGGCTAATTTGGCGTGTAGGGAGGCCCGGGCTTTGCACAAACCGGTACACTTTCCCTCATGTGTGGAATATCCGAGTCATCGCCAGCGGCAAAGCGGGTCGATACCATCGTCAAGTACATGGGAGGTGCGTCGAAGATATTCTATTGTGGCAGCTTGGGTTTGGGCCTCGCCGGCAAGCTAAGTAACAATTACATTTCCTGCTGCATCAACCAGCTCAATGCTGAGGCAATGGCCTTCGGCATCAAGCTAGGCCTTGACAAGAATCTGCTCTATAACATCATTATGGCCTCCTCGGGCCGTAACTGGATGCTCGAACGTAAATCTCCGGTTGGCGGCGTTATCGATTCTCCCAGTGATCACGACTACGTGCCCGGCTTTAGGGTTCCGCTGGCGTTGAAGGATGTCAGCTTGGGAGTGAAAGCGTCAAAGGCAGTAGGAATCAAACCTAGCATTGGCGAAGCAGTTGTTGAGATACATTCTGCTATGGATGCAGATAAAAATTACAAGGTATGCATTTCGTCGGAGTTTGCAGTCTCTTACTGAGTATGTTGCAGGATCTTGACCACTCTGCTGTGTATCGTTACCTGGGAGGGCCGGAATAGATTTACATCACAGTGCCTTGATGTGGCTGTGTTGACCGGTCGTCCAGTGAGTGTGATATAGCTCTGTAGCACTACTTCAATTTCGTCCAAGTCAGTGTTGTGACCGGTCCGAGTCAAATTCCGTTAGCTTGACACAATCGGGCTGGTTGCAGGGTGACACAGGACACGTTGATCCCTCATTCGCTGTTGTACACTGTTCAGATATTTCTACATAATTAGCTATGCTGCCAAACGTGCCAATAAACGATCCTCGACACCATCCAAGATAGGTTGGTGCTCGATGACCTCCAGGTTCTCTGCTTCACTGAGGAATAACTTGTCCGGATCCTGATCGGGCGTCATTGCAGCGCCAGCAGGGTTCATCTGTGCCATTTGTTGCGTGATTTGGTTCGCAGCTGAAGGGTAATTAATTAGTGGAGATGATCAGGCATATTTCAGGGCGTAGAGACTCACCGTTGTTGCTGCCCAAAATGAAATTATACACCGGTTGAAGCCCAAAGAGGGTCAAAAAGTACCATGACAAACTCGAGACCCACCGAACATCCAGATCTCTGGTACCGACTCCAGACTGCAGCATGGATTTGAATTGGGGCGTAAGGGGGAACGGGAGCTTCACTGCACATCCAATTATATTAGTTGATGTGAAACGAGCTTTCCGGTCAAACTCACTTATGACAAAACCTGAGAAGAAAGCATTGATCCAGCCCATTATGAGCGTCTGAGGAACCATCATGGCCACATTGCCCTTCATAGCGCCCATCATGCCTTCCATCATGGCAGGATCTGTCATTGGGTTCGGCCGCGGTTTGCCTCGACCTTCTGGGTCTGCGAGAAACGCCCCATTCTTGAACGCTTCCACCAAGAACGCCTTTCGCCCTTCAAAGGATGATTTCGACAGCTGATTTGCGTTTATTCGGAGGTTCACGCCGCGCATGAGGGACCGTTGCTGCCGTATCTGACCGAGAGTCTGCTTCTTAGGAGTCGTTTGGAGCAGTGTCATGGCATAGTGACGAAGAATGCCGGTGAGAATCTTGAGATAGACATCAGCAGTGAGCCTGAAGAGTGATATTCCTTGGACATACCATTACAACCGTGATGGGAACCAGGATCCAGTAGCTAGAATACGTTAGCCTTCGGTGTCGATATACCAAGCTCAGTGGTGAACTCACAAAAGAGCTGGATCCCGATGGATCGTCTGCACCACGGGCTGAGCCATTACGGATTTGGTTCGTTAGTTAAGGTCGTCTTCTGCCGTATATCAAGGAGCTCAAACTGGTGTTGGTGATGTGGAAAAGGTGCGCTCGCAACATGGATTGCTGCGCGAAGTGAACCCTGGTCAATTTGAAGCTAGCGCGCGATTGTTGGAGGACACCTTGACAACTGATGTAAACCTATCAGAAAATAATTGCAGCTCCACACAAATTCAAGATTTACGAGTTACGGAATTGAGGACCATCTGAGAGCAGAAGAGCAATATGTCATCCCAAAATAAAATTGCGGTTCATTCACTGTCCGGTAAATGCTCCAAAATGTCGCATACGAACGTCCATATGCACGATCCATCAAGAGCATCAAGCTAACAGTAACCTCAGACCTTAAGAACACCACCGACGATGCGCTGCCAAACTACCTCTCCTCGCTGAAATTCAAGCAGTCACATTACCACACCGATGTTCGCCTTGCGCTCGGCTACGCTGCCGTGGTCATTGGCGGCGCCACGTTCTACTTCGACTGGACACTGGGCTGGGATGCGACAAAGTCCTGGACCTTGTGGGCTGTGATTGCGTATTTCATCCTAAATGGTGTATTCACGTATTGGATCTGGGCGGTGGAAAAGGGCGTCGTGTTCACAGGCACCAAAGACGGACAGCAGATTGAGCTGGCAAGCAAGACCGAGAAACATAAGCCGATATACTTCTTGAACGTGAGATACACGACAAGTGATGGCAAATGGGTGGAGAAGAAGATCGAGGGGAGCTTCACAAGATGGTTTACTAGTGATGGGTTCTTCATTGCGAAGCCATTTCAGCAATGGTTGGCATCCGAAGTACCTATGATTGGAGAAGCGGATCCGTCGAATGTCGTAGAGGAGATTGGACGAGGATCGCAGGCAGTGTCGCCAAGTGGAGTTAACGTCTCGGGTCTTACAGCTGGACAATTGGATCAGGTTTTGAACTCCATGTCAGGAGGAGGCAAGCAAGGAGGAAAGGCACGGCGAAGAGGTTAGGCTTCTCAAAGCATGGCGAATGGAGTTGAACTACGGAGGCAGGACTGATGGCTTTGGATCTTCGGAAAAGTCTCTTCTAGCATATCAGCATTTTCCGGCGCACAGCGATGGCACTTGGAACATTTTAGCAGATCTGTTTGCGAGGTTAATTGATATTCTTGCTGACACTATCAGCTGGTATAGTACTAAAGCTCTATAAACACGCTGTGATGCCCAAGTCCGACCCAATGCTGTGTGATATATACAAATTTGCACTCATTCTCCATGTCGAAATCCATGCGTTTACTCATCACTGTCCATCATACCCAGACATTCTAGCTCAGTCTTAACGATGCGTTCGAATTCGTCACGCTGTATACCCGTGCTTCGAGCGAGACGGAACAGGCTCTTGAGGTCCGTGCTGATGTGCTGCTTAATCGCAACCTCTGCTTGGCTTTGGGTCTCTGCGTTCTGCTCCAGTTTCTCAACTGATCGATTCGAGGACGAGGATGAAGGACGGGGATGCTCAATTTGAGGCTCCTTCCTTTCTTCCCCTTCTCCAATCGTCGAGCCATCGTATGTACCGTTTGTGGGAGCTAGCGGTATGCTTGTTTCTCGTGGCTCGTGGGCTCCTCGAGGCCGGGCAAGGGAGCGCGTTGTCTCATTGCCATTCAACGTCGACTCTCCAGGCGGGAGACCTTCCTCCGATGGGTCATGCGGATCCATAGCAGGCTGTACTTCCGCCATGTATCGTGCAAAATACTCTAGCTCCGAATTTGATGGCATTGGCACAGATGATGTTGCAGGAGCTGGCGAGCGCTTTGCTGGAGTTCTGCCTGGAGTTTGATCGTACATCGCCCAGTAATCGTCATCGTCAGCTGAGCCAGTTCTATTCGGTGCTGATGCAGGAGCCGCGCTCGTGCCATTTGTCCCGTTAGTTGATAATGATACACGGCCACTTGGTCGTGCTCCAGCACTCTCGTCTGCCTCGCTTATACTCTCATACCACGTGCTGCCATCCTCGCCATCCTCCAACGCTCTCAGCTCCGACAACCGCCACCCATCACCTGTCTGCTCGTCTCCTGTGCACCAGAGAAATAAAAAGCATAGACCGGTATCCTCTGATTCAAGCCGAACCTGCAGCGTCTCCTCGTCTAACCGCCTGAACTTGGCATCTTCTACATCTTCCACTTCAATCTCTCCAGAGACGGGATGCGGCTCTAGTTGAACATTCTCGACAATTTGAGGGAGTTTTGAAGCTCGTTGCGCATCCCAGCATAGCAGCTGCAGCCACGAGTCTGATCCTGTTGCACTCGTAGACAGGAGATTGACGCGTTGTCGAAGGATTGGTGAAAGGAGTGGAAGGAGAGCTGGCGGGGGCCGTGGCGAGACGAATGCTGTTGGCAAACATGCCAGGAGAGGAGGGAGGAGTATGCGAGGATCTGGAGGAGGGATTCGAGAAACCATTGTGAGAAGGAACTCGAATCAAAAGGTAAGGCTCTAGCGTGGTGGTCCTAGAGACGTTATAAGTACTGTCGCGAGAGCAGACGAAAACACGATCACATGCTAAAAGTACTGCAGGCAACGGCGGGTCTGAGCTTTAAGGATGCTTCATATGAGTCTTTGAAGAGCCATGTGTTCACAGCATCAAGCAGACGCTGGAGGAAGCAGCTCAGGGTCAATTGGGACAAGATACATCTATAGAGCGATGGGCACGGGGCCAGCGTGAGTGAAACGCATGGGACCAGACACAAGCTGACGCCGTCGACGCCAAAAAGCTCCTTTCGCCCGGCCAATCTCGGCACGCTTTTCCCACGAGGCACCGATGTATCGATCTACGTCACGTGAGCATCTTTAAAAAGCATTCCGGGGTCTAAGGAGTCGCTGTCAGGCCTGTCCATAGGGCTGCGGATGGATACTGGCGGTAAAGGTCGTCCAAGCATGTCGACGTACATGACAATACTCAAATCCACAGCGTCAAAGAGATCACGCAACAACGGAGAAGCAGCGCAGGAGGCCACTCCGAAGTCTGGTAGAAGCGACCAACATTGCTTGCATAGTTCTCGGCGGCTGTTAAACCTCCGCTGCTCCTCACTCGCCAGTCGGCAGCATCGCAGAAGGTCTTGTGCTTTGGAGGAAGCCACCCGGGCGCGTATCAGATACATGATACATCGGTACTTGAGCGTGCATAGCCACGGCATCGCCGGTTGCCTCATGTCATCGGTCAAGTCATCGTCCCCTTGCGTCTCGTCCCAAGCATGAGTTGAGGCGCAGTTTGTTGGAGCAGAACGAGCGCCGATTCTGCCTTGAAAGTGGCCCGAACATGGCAAGATGACTTCATGCGGGCATTCCTACGGCACAGAGAGCGTGTAATTATCGTGTGTCTTCTTAGCCACGGCCACTGCTTGGCTTTTGGGAGGAGCATCGCTGGAGCATAACGATTTGATGGCGCCTTGTGAGCCTGGGGCTTAGCAGGCCGCTTGATGAGGCTCCCCGCGACCCAAACGCCAGGACGCCCGTCGACTAAGGGACCCATTAGCACCACCCTCCCACCCCCAGAGGCACAATACCAATCCCGCATCATTTTCGCGCCCGTATCCCACTCTTCTTCGCGCCTCGTATCTCTGCATCTCCAACATCTGTACCTGAGCCCGGCTTATTTCCTCCCTGAGTGGCTGATTCACCTTTGCGGCTTAGCTGGAGACGCCGAGCGCACCTTGCAGATCGTTGTCGCTACCGGCAGCGCCAACCGCTCCGCTCATTTGAATACAACTCGTCGACACCAGCCAAGGCGGAGAGGAGAATTTCGCGCTCTTGCTCGACCTTCCAGCTTTCCCATTGACCGTTGTTCGCTCCTTCAACTCTGCATCGAAATCGCGCAATCGACACATATGCGCGCTGTCGCCTAGCCCAATCCAACCAGAACCACGGGCGCGCATCTGCCATCACCAAAAGAAAACTAACTCAACAATCAAAACCTACGCGCGAAACGCCCGCTCTATTCGTGGCTTCCAACACCTTGCGAGCTCCACCTGTCGAGCTTTTCGTTTCTGGAGAACGCGTAAGAGGACCGCAACTCAGCTCGTGTCGCAACTGGAGTCCGCGCTCACTCAGATTTCTAAATCTGTGAGATGCTCCGACAGGGAATTCGCAGATCCGGACACCATCAAAATCTGGGGCTGCGTCCATGAAAGTCGGCAAGATGCAGGCCCCACCAACTTCTACCACTGAGGGCACAACCTCTCAGAATTTCTCGACCGCAGGCGACTTCACTTCTACGAATGACGAATACCCTCCCGATTTCAACATGCTGTCTGCCACGCAAAGTGCGCAGTACTCTCTGTCGCCATCGACGACGTCCTTTAATGATCATATGAGTCCTGATACCATGCTCTCTGATCATTCGTATGCCGATTACGGCCTCTTGGATGCTTCTGCTATGGGAGACCAGTACTTGAATGCGCAGTTCGGTCCTATGCTCACATTGGATCCAAACGACACATTCGACTTTGACAATCCAGGAATGGCAATGGAAGGTCCCCAGAACGCCCCAGGAGCTCAAATCGTGAACAACCAGCATAGCCAAAGCATTGTTCCACCATCACAAACACTCGCAGCCTTTCCCTCAATCGAAGCACCAATGCCGCGGTCATTAGAGCCGTCCAGGAAGAGTAGTCCAACGCATTTGAATCGGTCACAAGGCTCTCCGGCGACTGTTGGCTCAGCATCGTCCCGGCAGATTATCAGCCCCGTTGTCCGTGTAGAGAGTTTTGAGGATGAGACCACACAAAGCTTGTCCAAGATGACAAGTAAGAGAAGTCATCCGAGCCGGAAATCGAACACACATCTATCGCCATACCCCGCCGATAGCGATGATTCTGATGATGAAGGATCATCACATAGTAGTCAGCCAAGGTCAGTGCCAGGAATCCAACGGCAAGACGATGGCTCCTGGGTGGGCAATGCCTCTGGGCAGAGTGGCCTCGCCCCTCAAGCGAGAGATCAGATCAGAGACATGGAAGTTCCTACTCTAGATGAGATTCACGACAAGAATAAACTGGAAAAGAAGAAGGCCGAAGTTGAGGACTGGCTTGATCACAGCGAGGTAGGAAGCGAGGCAGAAGTCCTTGAGCAAGCTTCTATACCTCAAGGAAAACGTGTCAACAGGCGCAGGGCAAAGAGCACCAATGACTTGGGTTACTTCAGCCAGAGCATCATACCCAATGTTAATGCGGTACCCGGCCCTGGCTTGAAGATCGATGTTCCAAGCGATAATGAGGAAGACGAGGAGGCAATCTCCGACAGCGAACTCGAATCGCCACCTGCCAATGTACACATGCAGAATGCAGACTCCTATTTCCCGTCCGAGGACAGTCTGCAATCGCTACAATCGCTACAATCGGGACCGATACCTTGGGCCGACCCTCCGGGCCAGGCGGGTACCCAGGACAAAAGATACCAACCACCGACATCGAATGCTGCGATGATGCGGTTTAAACAACGTGCAAAGGACGTCGAATCGGCCTCTCTGGCAGCAACCCTTGGATCATCGCACTCTCGGCGAAGAAGTGAGTCAGACATGGAAAGCGTTCTGACTGCGAAGGGCATTTCCAAAGAGATCACCAATAGTGACAAATCAAGCAAACAGAAGCACAGCCGCACGGGGAGCTTCTTCGACAACCTCAGATCCAACCTCGGGCGCAGTAATAGTAGCCAAAAGAAGCGCAAAGGGACAATTACGAGTGGCCAGCAGAACGATAGTGCGAGCGGAACGTCAACACCGAAAGAAGGCCCAACCCTACCCCCTTCAGGCGTCAAACGTATTGGGAGCTGGGGAAAGCCAAAGTCTCCAATGCTCGACACAAGCCCAGCTACGTTGAATGTGCCTCCTGTGGAGGGCAATACTCCTACAGCTCATTCTCCCACAACTCCTTGGGGCATTGCCAAGGAAAGAATTCGCAGGAGCAGGAGTAAGAGCGATATTGGTCGCAGTCGAAGTAAGAGTGATACTGGTCGCTCGCCGGGTCTTGGAGATCTCATGACTCAATTCGGTGGGCCGCCGATGCCAAAGTTGGCCTCTCCAATCAATGCTGCCCAAGCGATGTCGAATTTGTCAACTCCAGCGGTAGGATTGGATGGTGACGATGATAGCGGAGACGAGGGAGGTGCCTTGCAGGGTGGGATCCTGATGGATCTCGCAGTTCGATCAGACCCAGTGATTCCTACCCACGGTGGATTCAAGGCACAAGCAAGACAGCTCAACCCCCGCATTCCGGAATTTTTGCTGGAACGCATCACTCAAGAACAAATAAAGCGATATCAGCGGCTCTTAGGCTCGAAGGGTAAGCATCTTGCTGCAGTGCAAGGGAAGAACTGCTCGGCGGGCGCATTCTGTTTCGCCTTGGGTGGATCATCGAAGCAGCATCCTCCAAAGCAGGGGAACAAAGATACAGACACTCCGTTTGTGGGCTTCCAAATTATTTCGCCAGGTACTTCAGCTGAGAAGCTGGAGAAAGACAGTGATGGAACGATCATTGCTGCTCAATTTCCTTCCGGCGTGCCGTTGCCTCCTGTGGAGCGACTACCTGCCGAATTCGAATGTCCCTTGTGTTTCAAAGTCAAGAAATTCTACAAGCCATCCGACTGGACGAAGCATGTGCACGAAGACGTCCAACCGTTCACGTGTACTTTTCCGAATTGCAATGAACCAAAGTCATTCAAGCGCAAGGCCGATTGGGTTAGACATGAGAATGAGCGACACCGGCAGCTTGAGAACTGGACTTGCGACATGGGCGAGTGCGTTCACACCTGCTACAGAAAGGACAACTTTGTCCAACATCTAGTGCGTGAGCACAAAATCCCTGAACCTAAAGTTCGCAATGGCAGATCAAACGCGGCGTCTCGATCACCAAACACGCCACTCAACCCACAAGGCTGGACAACAGATGATCCTTTTGGCACTTCATTAGTGGCAAGTGCACCTGGGAATGATGACATCTGGGCAATCGTCGACAGATGCAGACGCGACACAACAAAGCAGCCGGGGGATGAATGCTGCAGATTCTGTGGAAACATCTGCAATACCTGGAAGAAACTAACAGTGCACTTGGCGAAGCACATGGAACAAATCAGCATGCCAATCTTGCCTCTTGTAAAGCAGAGGCAAATGGATGCTGGATCAATTTCAACTTCGATTGAAGTTCCTCAAGTCTCACAGGCCGTCGGTCCAGTACTCTCTGATTCCCCTCAGGATCTTCCTACATTCCTGACCGATGAACCCTCCTCACTAGACCTTGGCGATTTGAGTATCGGTCAATCGTACTCCTCGCTTGCACCAGGCATCGCCGTGAACGGTGCGATGCATACATATCCACCGGCTCCATATGTCATGCAACGTATACAACAGCAACCACAGCAGAATGCTTTCGCACAGCCGCAGGCACAGAATCTCAACTTTCCGATACAATCATACCCACCACCATTCATCCACAGCCGCTCATCCTCAACTCACACTTCAATCCCGACTTCTAGCCCGAATAAAAACTATCAGTTCCCCACGAGCGCCGCGAATTACACCCAGCAGTTCCCCACGGTAGGGCAACAGCAGATGTACTCGTCACCAGTCGAAAGCAATGCATTCAGTGACGAGGCTATGAGCGCCGTCGAGGCATCCTATTTGATGCCTGAAAGTGGCAGGACATCAAATCCGCAGACCCCTGGCGGTGGTCTGAACATTCAAAACCAGGGCATGCAGAATCCACACATGCAAGGCCAATACGAGCAAAGCTTCCATTTCATGACTCAAGCTCAGGGATATCAGTATGGGGGAAACCAACAATATTCCGGGGCATAGCGATATTAGTGCGTTGGTTTGGACCACTGTATGTGTCTGCAAGAAGGCCTTACTTCTTTTGCGTTCTCGTCAGGCTTTTTCTTGCCCAAGTGGCTTTTTGGGATGACATGAGTAATTCTATACCCCGGCATGCTTTTCTTCTCCTCACTGTAATGCATAGCGTCGCTCGTTCGAAGGTCTTGATTCACGCCGAGCAATAAGTTATCGTCAGCTAAAGGATATAACAAATACAATCAGTAATGTCTCAATGAGTTTGTTTCTCTGCCAGTCACGCAATAGCCGGGGTAGTGTCGAATTGGCGAAGGGCGGAGAGGGCGGCGGCCTCACTGCGGCGTCGTGCGTCAACTTACGAGACAGCCTCACATTTCAAAGCTTCGCAACCCCCGGACACGACCGAGGCCATGTCTTGCGGAGCCTTGGCTTAATAAAGTAGATTTATCCGGAACACAAGCTACAATACTTTCAAATGTTTTTGTCTAAGCTGAAGTCTGGGATACCAAGCTGAGGCTTGGGCTTCTCCACGCTGGCGCCAGAGAGCAATTCCTCCCTACACCACAAGTGCCACATGGATTTAAGCGATGAAGATGAAACAGAAAACCCGTTATCTCGGCGGCTTTTGCGGTCGAATCAAAAAAGAAGCGCATTCCTCGATTCGCGTGCTGCACCGCCTCCTCCTTGATGGGTGGTTACAAGACACGAAATCATCCGGTAACCCTTTTGGGTCTAACGCCATAAAGAAGGCAACCGTTTGCCTCGTTGCCTGTCTGCATCTATCCCTCGCAACTCAGCACGTTGCGCGCACCAACATCGAATCGGCATGCGACACAAGGCCAGTTGGGAGACGTCATTCGCTTCCTGCGCTCCGTCCCGCGTGGGTGCGCCGTCGAGATTCGCACGCAAGCCCCCGATCGTTGCGCGCGAAACTGAAAGCGTAAAGCCGTGAGGCCGCACACCTTCTGTGCTGACTCTCCCGGCGCAGAGGGCGAAGGGCGCTGCTTGCGGGCGAGCGTAGCCAGGCGTGAGGGCGACGGCCACCTGTTATATACACGCTACACACCGGAACCTCCGTTGCTGCTCTTTTTGACCGACTCTATGGGGCCATGACGGTGGTATCTGGGGTCTTTGGAATTCTCATCGATGCACACTACGAGCGGTGAAGAGGCTACGAGAATATACTAATGAACCGCGAACCGCTGGCTTTCTAGCAGCCGGTACTCATCCCCATTGACCCTCTCTCGTCTGGTCTTTCGTCGCATGGTCAGGCTCTGTTTGCTCAGCCTTGTCACCTTGTGTAAGTGAAGCTTTTGAGGTTCCACTGAGAGTCTACTCGTAGCCTTATCTTACAAGCTAATACCTCTCGTTCCTGGTTGGCCTTTGCATGCGTCTCTTCTTTTCGCTAGCTGGCATCTAGAATCTTCTTTGACCTAACTGCTAACGTTGTCCAGGTACCGACTGCGGCAATGGCAAATAATTGGTATTCCGGTCAAACCCCTCAGACCGGTCGTTCGGTATGCCGACTGGCATTGCATTTGGTATTTCGGCCATGATATTGACCTCGGGTTAGCCGTTCGATACCAGTTCGTCGCGAAAGTCCCTGGACAATCCTGATATCAGCCCAACGAACAATCCAAATTATCAAGGAAGTTATTTTTACCAACAACCCCAGCACTTGAAAGACGGCTCCGCACAAAGACCGCGATTCCGTCAGAGCCTCGCCGTTCCTCCAGGCTATACGCATCGCGGCATTTCCCTCTCGCGGCAGGCATCCAACCAGAGTAACGCTTCTGCGGGTGCACCCCACAGCAACCTCACCGGTCGACGCTCAGCCCCCGCAACCGGTACCCAACTTTACCGATTTCAACAGGATACAGAAGATCCTTGGGTACCAAGAGGAACAATACCCAACATTGACATCTCTTCGGATATTTCCCAAACATCTCAAGATCCCTTCTATGCCTTCGCTGGGTTCAGAAATAGCAATGCTCTGGATGCCCTGAGCGATGGTCGCGGTGTCCCAGTTGATTCTGCATATGTATCTCAAACTGCTACTGCTCCATCGATCTACAGTGCTCCTGTCGAATCCACGCCTCTGGATGAGAGTATTGATCCGAACTTGGAACAACGGCTGAGGATTGATGACACTCCTACCCTTCGCTCATCAGCCTTTGGTTCAGAGCGTCGAGCAAGACGTACGAGTAGAGCGTCATCAACCAGGAAGTATATCCCCAGGCAGTGCAAATATTGCAAGGAGGAGCCCAAATGTGAATCAGACTACAAGTAAGGCCGGTCTTTCATCATCTGTTACCTATGCTGACAGCCCGTCTTTGTAGGAAACATATGCTCAAGCACGAAAAGGTATATTATTGTGAGGTAAACGGATGTAAGAGGAAAGAAAAAGGCTTTGGGACAGTCAATGATCTGAACCGACACAAGAAGAGTGTCCACAAACTCAGCTCGCACGGCGGTTTGACCAAATCATATCGCTGTAGTGCTAAGGGGTGCGAAAAACAAGACAAGGTCTGGCCTCGGTACGACAACTTCAAGCAACACGTTTTCAGAGTGCACAAAGACGAACATAAGGACGATGAGAAGATGATTGCCAACATCCTTGAAGCGTAAGTTCTAATCTCAATGTATAGCATCGTTACCTCTTGACTAATACGCCGGGAAGATCCGAGATCAAACCCAACCATCATCGCCAACAACCGCCACTGGCCCCTCAACAGCCTATGCAAGAAGCTTTGGCTGGACTGGGCCATCAATTACAACCGCCGATGGACAACAATCAATACACTGTCAGCCCAGACAGCCTGTGGGCACCGGGAACGGAACAATACCGGGCGTTAGAAGAGCAAGGTATATATTCAATGCAGTACTCGCCTAGTCTCTCCCGGCTTGACCAGCTGAATAGAGATGGGCAGACTATTCAACACTTGATGCCATCATCTTCCGATGGAGCTAGTCAGAGCGTCAGCCCAAACTGTGACATCACATCTCCAGCTCCAGGCCTCAACGCCTTAGCTCACGTCGCCGCGTCAGCAGAACCCACCTTGACGGTCACTGGCTCTAATCCTTTGTCGAAGCGAAAACATAGCGAGATAGAAACTCCTGGATCTGGCGATTTCGACCCTACATCCTCATCACCTACATCGCATCAAGACAATCTCAAACGACTGAAGTTCGGTGAAGACTACATTGGCTCAAACCTGCCTGAGTCAGATAGGTCGGAACTACTGAACGCACTCTTGGATCTCAAGGTTCCGGAAAAGGTTCTTGAGCTCCTCAAAAGGGATCGCAAAGATCATGAGCAGGAGCCAAAGAAGCCTAACCGGGCCAATGGTCACCCGAGTATCTCCGCTTCGACAAACGAGAACGGCATTTCATGCCCTAAATGTTCCAAGAAGCTGCCTCGAAATTGTGACATGAAGTTTGTTACCCCTGGAGCAGTTTCTCCTGAATTCGCTACTGACACCTTCTAGAAAGCATTTGAAACGCCATGAGAAGCCATATGGCTGTACATTTCCCCGTTGTCATAAGACATTCGGCTCCAAGAATGATTGGAAACGCCACGAGAATTCGCAGCATTTCCAGCAGGAGATGTGGCGATGTCAAGAAAAAGACCCGAGAGGGAATACGTTGGACGGAAAGTGTGGTGCCGTCTACTATTACGCTAATGTGTTTGCCTCACATCTCAAGAAAGACCATTCTATCAGAAGTGATAGAAGAGATGAATTAAACCTGAAGTGTCGAATCGGGCGGAGCGGCCATACTCGCTACTGGTGTGGCTTCTGCAAAGATATAATTTCGGTGAATGGCCATCGCGGTCAGGCTGCTTGGGACGAGCGCTTCAACCACATAGACGAGCGGCATTACAAGAACGGTCAACGGATTGATGAATGGCTATGCATCGAAACGAAGATGACGAAGGGAGAGCAGCAGGACGGCCGGAGGGCACAACCAAGACAGAACAAGCCGGACATGGGAGAAGTTCCTGATGATGATGTGCTGTCAGAAGGCTACTCTACATTCCAGCCGACTAAAGGAGGACCACCAGTTTTGGACTCACCTCCAGATTCACCGCGGCGGGATGTAACAATGCCGAGCAGCATGATGTCGAACGGCTTAGGCGCAGCATCACACTTTGGAGATGGCAACCTTCCGGGAACTGTCTATTGTTGCCAATGTGGTGTTGGTCCATTCGATACTGATATGTATGAGAGATGTGGCATTCTCGAGGACGGTTGCGAACATACGTTTTGTAGAAATTGCAGCAGCGCCTGAATGTTTATGATCTATGATGGACGGCGAGAACGAATATGGGAACGGCTCTTGTTTTCTTGAACGTCCGCATCTTGGAATTCTGACTATACGCTATAGATTAACGTTCTTATGGGATGCGATGGCAAGATAGTATCCGGCATTGTACATGAGTTCACGTCCTTTCATTATATTCAATACTTCGCCTGCTGTGTCACCAAAGGTAGCCCAAAGCTGCCGCCTTCTCAGCGGACTTTGCCTTCATTCCCTTATGTTCCACACGCACTGATTCCCATGCACGTGTTGCAAGAATACAGGATGCTTCTAAATGCAAGACAGTGATCGTCCAACATCAATACCCAGTCCTGCGCAAAACGTTTCTCTTCTGCACCATCTATGCGTCAATAGTAGTCGAACCTTGGCCAAACACATTTCCGCGGCCATACCAGCAATGCTGCCACAACTGTGCTACAAGAGTGGAAGAAGCGTGCATCATGCGCACACAGACCTTCACGTACTAGCCGTGGAAGAACAGAAGAACTCTTCCATAGTAACACAGTGGCTTCTCAACATAGGCGCCTCACCCTGCGGAAGAGACTTCTGCCGCATGCCAATCGTCCCTCGTGCAAGTGCACCGCAAGAGAGGAGAAGGTGAGTGATCTCCGTCAACTAGCTTGGCCATCACAGTGTTGGAAAGATGGAAGATGCTTCCTACGGCAAAACGCAACACGGCTGTATGAGCAGAAGACCCCTTTGCCTCGCTTTCAATCGACGAGCAATACAAAACAGATTCTATTTCAAAGGGGACTAATTTAAACAACTAACAAAGGAGTAACATGTCTAAAATTGAACTTGATTGATTGCTCACACTGTACCATTCTTAATATAGCTATTTTCCTCGCGCTACACATCATACAGAAGGTGTGAAATGAAGTTCTTGAGTGGCGATTATCCCACGGAATGTGGGCCCCCGCTAGCCTACTTATCGCTATCCACGGATAGGTCGGTCGTAGGTCGGGTTTAAGGCCACAGGGCGTAGTATCTGTCTTACATGCTTTCAAAAGTTGCAAATAGATGCATTATTTATATCAGTACATATATATATATATATATGCTCCAATTCTTCTTATTTGCTCAGAGATATCTCACCATTTCTAGTAAATAGCGTAAGACCTTCGTTTTCAGTCTCGCCAGACATCCCCGATAATCGGACGAGAAACAACAAAAGGCCACAAGCATGGCACCCAATGTCCTGATCTTCGGAGCAGGTGCTATCGGCAGCATCTACGTCTACATCCTAGACCAGGCCGGCGCGAATGTGACAGCCGTATGCAGAAGCAACTATCAGGCGGCGAAAGAGCACGGGTTTGAGATCATGTCAGAGAAGTTCGGCCACGTCAAAGTCAAATCGTCCGTTGTGCGCACAGTCGAGGAGGCATCGGGCCAAGAATGGGACTACGTGCTGGTCTGCAGCAAAGCGATGTGCGGTTCCAGGCCCACGACAGCAGAAATATTGAAGCCAGTGGTCGGCGCGAAGACTGCCATTGTGCTCCTCCAGAACGGCATCAGCATTGAAGAGGAATACATTGAAGCCTATCCAAGTAATCCTGTCATATCTGTCGTGGTCTACCTCCCCGCCACTCAACTTGCATCTGGTATCATCAAAATGGGCGACCTCGAGTATCTGGAAGTCGGGACGTACCCATCGGACGCCCCGTCATCCCACAAGGAGGCCGCATCCGCATTCTGCGACCTCATCAAGGCTGGCAAAGGGCATGCAATCCTCTACGACGACGTTCAGCCCCGACGCTGGAGCAAGCTTATCGTCAATGCACCGTGGAATCCGCTCTGCGCGTTAGCGCGCTCCACAGACGTCGCGTTCATGAACGCTTCGCCCCAGGCCACGGACGTTGTGTGGAGTGTGATGAAGGAGATCGTTGCCATCGCGAACGCGTTAGGATACGCAGAGATCAACGAGGAGGAGGCAGCGTTTCAGCTTGGCAGGGCGAAAGCGAGGATTCCGGACAAAGGAATCGAGCCTAGCATGCTTGCTGACATTTGGCTAGGAAGGGCGATGGAGGTTGAGGCAATTGTAGGCAATACGGTGCGAATTGCTGAGAAGAAGGGTGTCCCGGCGCCAGGATTGACAATGATATACGTTCTCACGAAAGCCCTGGACGAGAGCAACGCAAGGCAGAGGATATTGAAGAAATTATGAGATGCCTGCCTTGACTGCAACGCTGGCAGACGGGCTCTGTATGAGATAGACCTGGGCTTCTCAGGGCTTTGAAGACTCTCACTCGAGTTGTCGATCTGTAAACAGCGAAGAGGTTTTATAGAAGCGCAAGTAGACATAGATTTGCTGTTCGCTCGCAGGAAAGATCAGAAGGGGAAGCAGTTTGCTCTTCTCATTACAATTGTTAAAGCCCCAGAAACTTGCTCGTAACCCCGCGTTCAACGCTATGCAGACTCTGCCATGCCACTAAGAATGAGAGACGTATGTACACTTGTATTTAGACGGCCGCTAGAACCCAAACGGGTTTTGAGGAGCTGTTGCGAATGTTAGCATGCTCCTTAGCGCCACCACAGATGAAGCGAACTTACTGGCTTGAGAAAGATTCGCCCTCCGTCCCGTTGGCTGAGGGGTCAATTTGTTAGCGGCAGGATTGACACCGAACCGGACTGGTGGCGGAGGTCCAGTCTTCTGCGGTACCAAAGGTGCCGCGGTAGGCTGCTGAGGAATTGGCGGAGGTTGAGGGATTTGTTGTTGCTGACCGAAGCTAGGTTGTTGTTGCGGCTGCTGGCTAAAACCCTGTAGCCCTTGTTGTTGGGGCTGTTGCCCGAAGCCAGGATTGCCATATTGATTCAGCTGAGGACCATTTCCAAATTGGCTGATTCCAGTTCTTTGTGGAGTCAAAGCAGGAGGCAAGAAAGAGTTGATTCCAGTCTGCTGAGGTTGCAACTGCGGAGGTGGGGAGAAGGTCTGGAAACCAGTAGGCTGTGGTTGAAACCTCGGGTTAGGATCCGCAAAGGGACTGCCATTTTGCTGACCATTGATGAGCTGCTGCTGAACAGTCAAGAATCCTGGTTGTCCAAACCCGGTGGGCTGGGGCTGGAGTCCCTGCTGTTGAAATTGTCCATAGCCGGTGGGCTGTGACAGGATGCCATTCTGGAATTGACCCGGCTGCTGGCCAAATCCAGTAGGTTGGCTCTGTAGGAAGTTCTGCTGCAGTCGCTGTTGGTTGAGGTCCTGCAGACTTTGCCCCGGAGGAGAAATGTGGGTTTGGAAGTTCGGGTTGGGACCGCCTGGGAAACCTGTGAGCTGGGGCTGCAGGGCAGGCGGCGGAGCAAATGCTGGCGGATTGGGAACCGATGCAGCGCGCTGAGGTGGAGGTGCAATCAGACCACCAGTTGCGGAAGCCTGTTGTGGCACTTGAGGCCTCTGTCTTGGCGGTGCGAACTGTTGTTGCGGAACACCGGTCTGTTGCGGGCTAAACTGTTGTTGAATAATGCCGGTTTGCTGTGGAGTAAACTGCTGTTGAGGTGGCTGTTGCTGAGGCGGCTGCTTCGCAAGCTGGTCGAAAAGCGAAGGTGCAGCTCCCACGGGCTGTTGTGGCTGTTGTTGTGGAGCAGGCTGGGGTTGAGGAGGCACCTGCTGCTGAGGAATCGGCTGAGGAGCTGGCTGGGGTGCCTGTGTAGGCTGTAATGGCGGAGATGTCAGTGACAGCGACGACAACTCGCCAAGCGCTCCTGATGGAGGAGCTGGTGCCGGTGCAGGCGCAGGCGCTTGAGCAGGTGCAGCGGGAGCTGAGGCGCTTGATGTTGACGTTGACTGTTTGACCTGTCGTGGCTCCCAGGCATTATCCTCAAAGCCAGTGCTGACACGTCGCTCTAGTTTCGGCGCTGGTTTCGGCACAGAGGTCAGCGGGGTGGCAGTAGCATCTGAAGGCATAGGCTTTTCATCGCCTTTCTGCTTCAGAGCATCTCCATCAACCACATCATTCGTTTGGCCTGTGGGCGTTGGGCGGCCCCTTCGAGTGTTGTTCCTGAGAGTTCCGCCAGCCCCAGAAAAGAGGCCGCCGGCATCGCCATTAGCATTTTCAGCCTCACCGTTTGCACCCTTTGAAACCGCAAAAGTCGTTGTCCTGTTAAACTTGCTGTCCAGGAGTCTCATAACACGGAGAATATCGCCTTCTTTCAGTCCCAAGGTGCGGAGAAGTTCTGGCGTGATATCCTGCTGATTCTCTTCACCCATCTCGTCTGCATCAAATGCGTTCGCATATCTCTGGCAAATCTGCGGATTGACACCAGCCTGGAGGAAGAAATCAAACCAGTCATACGTTGGCTTCTTCGGCTGTTCGACAGAGATGCCAGTCTTTCCGTTTTCACGAGCAGAGGCGGCTGCGGTAGCGGCATCTTTCTTTCGCTGCGACTCGCGCCGCTTGAGGCTTGACAAAGGCTTGTCGTCCTCGAGAGACACTCCAGAAATGGCCTCGACGTATTCCAAATCCTCAACTGCCATCTTCTGGACGGGCACTGCGATTTTAACGCCATTGAGCTTGTGCAGATGGATCTTGCCGTCTCGGAGACCGATGTATTCAGCTTCGACCTTGAACGATCCCGATCGATCAGTCCACGTTCGGACTTTCTTGGAGTCGGGTTCTGGTATTCTTTAGCATCTCGATACTCTCCCAAATGATGTCGCAACTTACTGGCTTTGCCAGACCCGCCTTTCGTGTCTCGGCTTTCGCGCTTGCCTCTCTGTGACGGGCGTCTCTCAGTTCCCTGCGCCAAACTGCTTTGACGTTGAGGTAAATGCAAGCCGGGTCCTACCTCTGTAGCACCGTCATCTCCTCGCCTACTCTGCCTTGCCGCATTCCTCGTAAGACGCTCTTCGTCCAATCTATTCTGCTCTACAGTCGATCGACCTGCGTTGATGCCAGCCGCGCCTGACGCGGAAACGGAGCCCGTAATCTCGACGTAATTACTGGGTACGACTCCCTCCTTTCCGTTCTTCAGACGACGGACCATCCACCATTCGTCACTCTTCGCGTCATCGAGGACAATGACTTCATCCCCAGCGGCCACGGTGACCTCATCTTCTCCTTGAGCCATGAAATCGAACAGTAATTGACCTTTCTTCTGCGCGCTCCCACTACTTGCAGCAAGGACTTCACGGAGGCCTTCGGCCCTCGCAGCTCCAGCAATTTCACCCAAGCCTGACACAATCTCGTGTGCGGTGTCTTTCGCTCCAGCATGAAAATCAATGCTTCGACTTGGTCGCACAAGCTCCAGAAATACATGCTTGCCCTCAATCGAATAGTGTGTCAGCTTCTCCGCCGTCCATTCCACCTGCGGCCCGTCTCGCGACTTTTCCGGTGCTATCATGATGATGCCCTTCGCGATATTGACTCCAAGAGTACAAGGCATCTTCCTATTCTTGCCATTGTGTGATATCATCTCATGGATGTTGTAAAGATGAAACCCTCCTGGCGAGGGAAGCACATTTTCATCATCGTATGCACCACCGATAGCTCGATTGTATGGAGGCGAAGGTTGCACGCCAGGTGGAGACGGAGATCGGACGGGGGCATGTTGAATAGGTGGAGAGGGTAGCTGTTCAGAGGGTGGTCGTCTCGGTAGTATAGGCGCCGGTTCTTCATCCGACTCTTCTGGAGTATATTGGGGTTGTCTTGGAGGCATCGCTGGAGGCGGCGATATTGGAGCTCTGCTCGCAGCTGCCGAACCACCCGTCTTCTGAGCTAGTATACCAGCAAGTGCGACGGCTGGGCTTTGCGTCGGCGTTCCGGTCGAACTTGGAGTCGGTGGCTCATCAGGCTCTGGTTCAGGTATGGACGCTCTCGGCCGCACGGGGAGAGAGGGAGAAGCATCAGCCTCTTCAATATAGTTCGCTGGGACGAACCCGAACTCCCCGTTCAGTCCCACTAAGGTCCAATCAGGATCCGAGCTGTCGTAGACGTTGAGAGTTGCATCTTCGGAGAAAGAGAGTTCTTCATCCGTCTGCCGCGTATAGTCATATAAGGCCTTTGCCTTATGCAACGGTTTAGCCTTTAAAGAGGGGCATATTAGCATCTCTGCATTACCCTTTCTTCGCAAGTCGAACAGCGCATGTTCGGAGTACGAAACTCCGTGCGCTGCAATAGCAGTTCTGAGAAAGACATACCTCCTCCACATAGTTGTTTGGTATCAGCCCTTCAGGCTCTTCCTCATCTTCAATGTTTGCCTTCTTCTTTGCCCTCCACCAATCGTCCTCCTTGCTCTTCTCAAGAACGAAGAGAAGGTCTCCCTCCTGAATCGCTAGCTCACCTTCACCCTGCGGAATGTAGTCATAGACTGCTCTGTAAATTCCCAGAAACACCATTGTGCAGTTTAAGATCGCTCAAATAACGATCACGGTAGTTCGAGGCGGCCGCAGATAGGGCTGGGATATTCTGGTCGGAGAGTGGAGGGTAGGCGTCGGAGGTGGGTGGCAGCCAAGCCGACGTGGGCTTGTTAGACGTGCACTATATAACTCCAAAGAAAGTTGTTGAAGTTCTATGAAAGAGGAAGAAGCCCATCCGGCGCTGGGAGTGCTCACAGGCGCTAGGAAAGAAAGATTTGTTAAGCATGAAGCGCGCGGAGCGTGAGACACGAACGCATTGGAGGTTGATTTCTTGGCATGGCCGGGGTTAGGCGTCATCCAGACCAGAGACTGTTCCACAACCTCCACTTCACTGCTCGATCACGGTGGCCATCCAGGGATATGCTACAGTGGCATCAACCAACCTTCTAAGATCACTCTTTCAAATAGCTTTTTGATCATACCGTCATTTTATTGCTCATTAAACAAAATGGTCTGCCGACACCTCGCTTGCTACCCCTGCGAGTTCATCCTGCCCCTTCAATGTTATTCATAGCTAGGCTCGCGCCTGATTTCGTTGTAACAAGTGGAACAGCTGCGGATCCGCAGAGCTCAGCTGTAATATGAAGAGAGCTCACCACCAAGCTACTTCTAGTATCTTCAACTGACTGTCCTGCGAACTGCAGTCTATCAATATGTCCACATCCATGAAGCCGGCAGTACCTGGAACCCTGCAATCATTCTCCCACCCCTATCGAGCATGATATCGGCACAGTAAAATGCGATGCTGTACTTGTGGGATCTTGGGAGTGTGATACATATGTTTGAAGCTCTGTGGTCGAACCTTGAGCAGCCGGTCAATACGTAAATTCGAAGCCCTCCTAATTTGAATCAGCACTGATCGGACTGCCGTGAGCTGCTATTGTCCACTTACAGTATGCTCAATTGTCCTTTTCCCTTTTCTCTCACTCTTATTCGCAAAGTAAAAGTAGAGTGAGAACAGGCCGACGAAAGCAATCATGAGGATATGCGAACCAATCGATATCCACACTGCTGTCATATACCTTGGAGCCTCATTTTGTCTGATGATATAACTTCCTGCTATTCCTCCAGCACCATTAAGGATGGTTACAGTGGCAGCGGTAAATACTCTCTTCCATTGCCTTTATCTAACGTCAGCTTCTCATGGTGGCCGATACAGAAGAACAAGAGACTTACCCAACAATGTTGTTTGCTTGGTATGCGTTTAAAGCAGCCCAATTAGCAACATACGCCCCCGTGGCGAGATATGTGCCAATATATCTCACAGTAACCTGTGAAGCGAATCCCAGCATACAGAAGCCAACAATCAAACAGAGGCAGTTGAATATTATGATCGGTCCCCGCATGCGTAACTTGTCCCCAAAGTACGAACTGAGTATGGCAGGGACCACTGCATAATAATAAGGTGGGGCAGACAGCAAGATTGCTTGATTTGTGCTGAATCCCATGCCGCTTTGTAGAATGATTGGCAAGAAGTATGAGAGACTGGTAGAGACGAGGTTCAAAAGGAAATAAAGCACAGCAAATCCATACACCTTGAAGTCCTTCGCGTGAACTAGGAGTTTAGTCAGGCTAAAAGGCTCGACATGTACGTCTCCTCTATCTCGTTGGATTCTGGACGTTGCGATCTTGACTTCTCCTTCACTGAGGAAGCGGAAGCTCTTATGCGCATGTTCTGGGAAGTCCACCATCCACCAGAACGTGACTATGCCCATCACGCAGGCGATAAGGCCCTGGACAAGAAACATCCATTGCCATCCTTTCAATGAGCCTCTCCCATCAAGCTGATTCAGGCCGAAATTGACAATCGATCCGGTCGCCAGGACGATGACCTCCCCGCTCTGCATGTATGCAAATCGCAATTGCTGCTCCTCGCGCTTGTACCAAGTGGATATTAGATACGTTAGTCCTGGATAGACACCACTCATCGCAATGCCCAACAGCACTCTTAATGCGATCATCTGCCGCCAGCTCTTCACGAATGCGGTGCATAGCGTAATCACGCCAAACGCGAACGTGATGCTTGCGAACCACCAGCGAGGGCCAAAGAAGCGCACTGCAACTGTGGACGGGAGTTGGAATGCAATGGCAGAGAGGGTAAATATGAAGATGGAGACGGAATATCGGTCGCCCGTCAGGTCCAGATCTTTCAGCATAGAGGTCGTTGCGGCGCTCGATATGACTCCAGAGTCGAGGAGATCAAGGGAGCAGAGAATGCCAGCAATGCTGCACAGACGGAGGTCCACATGGCGTCGAATACGAAGTTCTTCTTGAAGCAGCCTCTCGATTTCCTCTTCGTCATCGTAGTTACCGATAATTTCCTCTTCTACCTCTTCGGTACCGATGGCAGGCGTCTGTGAGTCCCTAAGGCCCATCTTAGTGATGGTGGATGCAGAAATATTGGATTGTGTTCGAGGCGCCAAAGCCCAGACTCTCTCCAGCCTCGGATAGCGAATGCGATGCAGGGTACATTTGACCGCTTAAGTTCGCTTCTCTTATCGGATGCTAATATAGCCAGGTAGTAAAGCTCTGTCCGACCTTAGTTGCTTGATTAGAGGTGCGGTTTCGGCGGGCCTTCCGATGATCTACGGAAGCCGGTTACACAGTGGGGAATTTGCAAGCATGTGCGGATGTGGGCAAGGGCATCGTGAACTTATTTCCGTGATGTCAATGCTCCTCAGGGATGCCAGATTGCAGACATGTGCTAATTGTGTTCGTTTCTAGAATATGATTGATACATGGATGGCACTGGTACGAGAAAGGTGCGTTCCAAGTCCAAGTTGGATGACGAAGCTCCCAGTTAGGAAGTGCTGATAAGTTACCGCTAACAGCAATTCTAATAGAGACACGCCACATTACAAAGCAGTGAGCCCCTAACTATACGCTCAGACTACACGAAGAAATGAACTTCTGTAGCTTTACATGCTCTTGGAGACACAGTCGAAATTGTATGAGGGATTCCTGGCCAGCTCGAACTGTATGCGAGATTCATCTTACCGTGGAGTTCAACAACGATATGTAACTAGCTAGGGGAATCTCGGTGTAATTCTGCAAATCACGCGAGACAACTCCTGATACAGCTACTATGTCGTCTCGACATCGTAGCTGAAGCCTCGTTTCGTCTTCATCTATATGTGGAGGACAGCCAACTCAGACGCTATTTACGATGCGCATATGCTTGATATCCACCTCGTCGACCAGATCGTCAATCTTGAAGTATTCCCCAAACACTTCCTTCTGAGGGACCTCTTTCCAAGGGGAAAGTAACACAAATTCTTCCTTCTTGCGTCCCTCATCCACTTTCCATCCACTCACAACCTTTCCATCTGTCACAGCCTGACCAATGCTCCTTTGGCTTCTTTCAAAGCGTCTTTCAACCTCCCCCCTCTTTCCCTCCTTGACCAGAAATCTTCCCACTTGTACTAGGGGCGCCTCAACCCTCAAATCATCAAGCACGAAGTCGAAGTGCGCCATCCACTGAAACTCGAAGTACTTCTGCATGGTCGGTACCATTTCCCTCCATTCCGTCGAGCTGTGCAGGTCTTTATAGTGCTGTGCGAGAGACTCCCATTGGCCGAGTAAATAGATGAAGCTCGGGTCCTCGACTTGCTGCAGGTAGTAGAAAGGAAAGCTGGTGAAGTCTTGAAGCCGATTTTTTATCTGTGTGAGCATGGCGCGCAGTTTAGGATCATCCAGTGAAGCTGTAGGCTTGAGCTTGAGAAGCCCAATCTCACTGACCGGCATCTTCAAGGATGGCAGAGAGAACTATCTTCATTCAAATGGTAAGAAAATGTTTCGCAATGAGGATGAGTCTGAATCGGAGAATGTCCTTTATCCACTGTGACCCGAGAATGTTTAAAATGAAGTCTGAAGCCAGGATCTTATATTGGAAGCTGTAGCTATACATTAGTGACAGTTGTTGTCGCCCATTCGTTGTCGAAAGAGCAGGACTAGGCCAAATGTTTGAGTTGATGATGTCATCTGCAAAGTGTTCAGATTGGTGAGACGCTGGATTGCCAGAAACAAAGAATTAGGAGTTAACTCTGTGCTCCAAATTATTTCATGTCATACATATATCAGCACACTTTAAACAGAAAGAAAATTGAACGTGACGAGAAGCTGCTCAATTATACCAAAAGAAAGATGCGACATCCACATAGTCCAGTATCTGTGCAGGCAAATTCGACATGTCCACCTGTGTCTGTAAGCAGGGAACACGAATTTTGGGACCTAGGTTGATGAAGTTTGTAAGGTCAATATTCTTTCAGGGGAGCCAATCGCCCGCAATTTGAGAGAAGTATTTGATATGAGAAAAGTCCGCTATGGGCTCCAACTCCGATGGAGAAATGCGCCGTATGCACGAGCTGTTGCTAAGACGTATGTATGGTGACTTCAGGGTACACACTGTGCACCTGTTGCCCTGCATTTTTGCTGCGCAACAGGGGCAATCGCAAACCCAAGAAGAGACACGCCACAGTACAAGGCTGTGACCCACAGACTATATGCTCAGGCTTCTCGAAGAAACGAGTTCGCTTCACAAGCCTTCCAGTACAGGGCCAAAATGAGACAAGACAAGGGACTCTTGGCCCGCTCCTACCATACGCGAGAACTCATCCTAGCAGTGAGAGTCCACGGACTTGAGGAATATGGGCGCAATTTAGAGACAAGACGGCGACCAATGTAAAAAAAAGCTTGCCACAAAGGTAGTGTAGTTCAGAGAAATTTCATCCAATGATAGAAGAATAATTTCTCTAAAGAGCAGCATCAATCGAAAAATTTCGTCAACTAACAGGGCAAATGCTTGATGTGAGAGTAACGGTGCGAGGCGAAAACATTGACAGAAGACAGAAGTCACACTCCCGAAACTCTTGCATGCTTTGGAGATATGTATGCAGTTAATAAAGGAACTCTCTAGACTGTACAAGCATCATTCGCGCATGTTCAACCTTATTAAATTCATAAAGATGCGAGAAGGAACTTCATCAGTTGCTTACTAAAATACTGCCCCGGTATCAGATCCGACCTCGGCATTTCCATATCCAAGTCCCCCACCACAAACGTCAGTCGTTTACCTATCTGCAATGAGCATCTAACGTCATAAAGAAATGGCCGCGAGCGCCAGATATAACTTCCGTAGACATGACGACGTTAACACCAGCATCTGCGGTACGTTCTACTCAATCTGCACCGAAACGCAAGGATTTCGGCATGGTGGAGAGTTTTGATATTGACATCCCGCAGCAAGCGATAGCGCGACTTCGAGCATATTGCCCACCACCGACACATTATTATAGTCTTCCGTTGTCGAGGAGAGCGGCTGTATTAATTCTCTTGTTTGCGGACCGATATGGGGATTTGAGAGTTGTGCTTACGATGAGGGCGAATACGTTGAAGTCATGTGGGTCTTCTCCCAATTGACCACGGAATTATATGCTTATGCAATTTAGACGCTGGCCAAGCTGCGCTTCCTGGGGGTAAGCAGTTTATTCTTCAATCGTTCGTATAATTTCGGGGAAATGATCCTAAGTAGAGTCACAGGCAAGGCGGACAGCTTGTCGGAGACTGCGTTCCAGACAGCCAGACGAGAAGCATACGAGGAGATTGGATTACCACTGGAAGACAGCAAGATGCCACCACCATTCCGGGTTGAGCATCTGTGCCAGCTGCCTATGAATCTTGCCCGAACCGAGCTGGGCGTTCGACCAACGGTTGCATTTATATCGAGTACCAATAGTACACAATCTGGGTCCACAGGTACGACAGAGACCAATGGCCGTGCACCATCCGTTGAGGAGGCATTAATACCAAGACTCGATGCCAAGGAAGTAGCCGCTGTGTTCTCTGCTCCGTTTCACAACTTCTTAAGAGCAACGGATGAAAAGCGAGGCCATATCCACACGACAGCAAGCGCGTCACCTCCGGATGGAGCCGGCGTCGAAGCTGCTGGATTTCCATCGGGCTGGTATAAAGGCACTTGGACAGATTGGCACGAAAGCCGATGGAGGATGCACAACTTCTACGTGCCGGTAGCCGGACAGACCGTAACTCGCCCTCCGCCCGAGCAAATGGTGTCGCCGTTGCCGTATCGAGATCGCTCTCCATCTACGGGTGACGATCCATTAGCAGGACTGAGCAGATTCAGAGTGTTCGGCATGACGGCGCGGATAATGGTAGACGCAGCTCGCGTCGCATACGGAGAGGATCCGGAGTTCGAGCACAACTCGCATTTTGGCGATGAAGAGATGATCGAGCGACTTATGAGGATGGGACGACTGGGGCCAATTCGAAGGAGGAGCGACGAGATCACAAAGGAGGATATGGTAGCAGCTTCAAAGCTCTAGACTTGAATGCACATAAGCTGACCCAAATGGGTGTTAAGAGTACAAGCGTAACGACAACGGAAATAGAGGCCGTTACTCCAGCTTCAGCCGCTGCAGCTGTGGAGCGGCACAAGAAGGCTGAGCAATGCACAGAACCGCAGCCGAAGAAAAGACGTCTTCTGAGACGCAGGTACGCGGGAAATTGAGGCCCAACTCGTGCAATGATAACATGTTACCTGCAATGTCAATGTACACGCAGTGTAATGGAAATGGGGGAAGAGGTGTTCTCTCGCCTGCGAGGTTCATTTTTCCTTCTTCCTCCTGTGACACAACGCAACCGTTACGTGTAACCGTAGGCGAAGCAGATGTGTGAGGCTGAACCGTGGGCCGCGTTAAGCCGATGGGCCGGCATCAGGTCTGGCGCAATTGCCACGAGGAGGCACTGGGGAATGGCCCACAGAATGCAGAAGAAGCAAAATGGAAGGATCGTGGCTTAACGGCCTCGCGATCCCATACGAAGAGGAACCACTGAACGATCGAACAGACAATGACGATGGAAGAGAGGGCGCCAATGGCGCTACAAGCGAACTGTGCCGCTAAGTGATAGGATATTAAGGACGAATCAATTGTAGTTACGAGGACCAGGTCTTGATAACGATGAATTCGTGCCGCCATTTGACGGACGGCACAGTTGGTCAGGTGGAAATTTCAACTACAATGCCCCCACCGGAGAGAACAGTTGGTGTCGACGTGCATGCAGTAACGTCTGCGCCAGATGCGCCACAAATGTGAGAATGCTTGAATCAACGGAAAGGTGCACGAGTCTGCCGGGACGTTTGAATTAAAGGCAGTGTAATCGTGCACCTGTCATTCGCAGAGCGCAGACAATGGCACACGTTGTGATCCCGTGAACTGTATATAAAACACAGAGGCGTTAATGAGGCAATATCGTGTGAACGAGATGCGCAACATGGATATGTTATACCTAGAGTCGCATCCTTCGTGATCTGCTTGCTTGGAGTGGAGGAATCAAAGCCAAGCGAGAGACACGACAACCCGGGGTCCCGGTCAGGGGCCGGAAAAGAACTCAGAGTCTGTGAGCTTGTGACAGGGCAAACATGGTGAGTGTTGCCACCGAGGGAGTGGAAAATCACCGTCAAGGTCAAGGTCAAGGTCAGACACGAGAGCAACGGTTTTGCTGTAATATGCAGGGGCGGTGAGGAGAGAGTTCGAAACTCTCCGGCCACGTTGTTGATTCGCCACTCGACTCGATGCCGTCTCCAGATGCCAAATGTGCGACGTAGACGGCACAGCGGAAGACTCACATCGAGAGTGGTGACTTGGCAGCTGCAAAGGAAGTCACTCGAGCAGGAGGTTCAACGCCAGTCAGCGTAAGCGCGCTAGCTATCAGCACGGTCGTTTGAGGCTGTGGTCCAAATAGGCAGTGGTGACAGACGGTCACACTCTCGCGGCTTCTAAGCGTCCGGCCCAGCAGCCGGGGAATTGAACAGTTCCAGTCAAGATCTTCTTCCTAGGCACGGAAGCGGGATAGGTGCGTCTGCCCTGACCAAGTCGTGTATCGCGCAGCGACGCGGCTCTAATCTCTATCGGTTCCTGAGCGTGGGTTCTGCGCCAATTCGCCGGGCGTGAACGCGAGTCGAGCAGTGCCGTGGTGCTGTGCAGCAAGCGTGCAGGCACGATGCATAGAGGCCGCAGAAGGCGGCACGCACAGGCTCGTCCGTCCATTTCGCTGGGGTTTCGAAGACCAGCGTCCCCAGCGCTCGAAGGGCGCAGGCCCTGGTTAAATGTTTGTTCAGCATTGCTCTGCACTTCCTTTTCCCACGTCGCCGCCAGCGAACCCACTCGCGATCCATGGGAACGGCAGGGGAGCCGGGTCGGAGCGCGCAAAGCGCAAGTGAAACGTCCATGCGGCGTGGCCACTCGTGGTATTTTCGCGAGCGACGCCGCTCACTGGCTGCGTCCTCGAAGTGCTGAGCGGCTTCGCCCATGTTTCAGGCACAGAGAGGGCTCAAAGCTCCCTCTGATCCGCGCGGTCCGGCCACTGAGACGGGGAGAGGCGTGGCACTGACAGCACAGTGCTGATGGGCATCACCAAAATTAGCGCCTCGTCGTCCACAAGAGTAAGACCTCGCCCATTGCGTGGTAGGGACGGGGTTGATATTGCTTCTCCCACGAGGCCCGTGCCGCGCCAGCGAGGAGTGCAGAGGTGCGGGCGAATGACGGATCGGCGTTGCGATGCAGAGTGCGCCAGCAAGCCCGCAGTGATCACCTTGGGCAGGCTGCGCGCTCTTGCTGGCCGAGAGCAATTGTGCGAAAAGAAATTCCTCTCACACGCTGCCGGATGCGCCAAATAGTGCCAGCCCTGCAAGGAACACGCAAGGACGGCTATCCTCAGCAGAGCGACGGGCTGTATAGAAACGTCGAACCTTCCCTCGCTCGCCGCCGTCACTTCTGCTCGCGGCCTCGACGTGCCCGGCACCAACATGGCCTGATGTCGATGCCTTCCTGACAGCACATCCATCCGCTAACACTCCTTCTTTTCTTCCTTACCAGCAATCATTGACTCTCTCTCCCTTGTCCGTACCATGCCGGCCATGGTCTTCTTCCACCACCAGACGCCCACCGCGTCGACCCTCCCTCCGCCCTCCGATCCCTGGAAGCGCGAGGCCACAGCAGCTATGAAGAAGCACCATTCCGGCTATACAATTTCCAAGCCGACGCTCACCGAGGCCGAGTTCGCTGAGCTGCCTCCGTCGATTCAGTAGGTGCATTTCGTTTGATTTGTGTCTGGCGAGCACTTAAACTGCATTTATCCATCGGCTGCCTATCCTTCCACCATCCCTTGACGTCGCTTTCCCCTCGCAGCAAGACGCAGCAATGCTATAGCCCGACTGGCGACGGACTCCTGGTCCAAGCCTCCGGCGAGTCGACCGTCAGCGGTCGCTAACTCGTTTGCGGATGGACCTTGCATTGGGAAGAAAAGGTCCCCGTCATGCATTGGCGCGAAACTGTCTCCCGCATGTCGAACCTACCTACAAACGCATGCCCCTCCTCGCAGCTCGTCACCTCGCTTCACCTCACTTCTTCCTCTCGCACCTTTTAACTAACCTGCCATCCCCAGACGAAAGTATTTCTCTTCCGTCGAGCGTCTGCGAATTGCCGAGCATACCGCGTCTGTGCTTTCGCGAACTCGCCCAATCGAGCAACCAGCAAGGAGTGTCCGGCATTCGAAGAGCATTCCGTCTAGCCTCGATCAGGTCGCCCGCTCCAATTCCAAAAAACGTCGCCGGCTGCGAAAGCCCGAGGCCGCACTCTACGATCAATTGGTGTCCCAAAACGAGGCTCAATGGTTTCTTAACCTGCCGGAGAAGGTCCGCCGGCAACAATTCTCAAGAGAGGAGCAGATCTTGTTCGCCAGCCGATGCGACTCGCTTGCGCTGGACAGCACGGACGAAGCATCCCCTTCTGTCCCATCTGTACCATTCCAGAACGAGCTACCACCCCCTCGAACGCCAGTAAGGCCCAAGACTTCCTCATCGCTTGGGACGACCTGTTTCGAACAGAGCCCCGTTCCAATTGTTGAGGAGGCAGTCTCTATAAAATACTTCAGGCCTGACGACATGGCATCCTGCTTCGATCCCTCCTTTACCAAAAGATCCCGCAGGCCGTCAACAAGGCGCACTCGTTCCATGAGCGGCGTAAGCACTCGACACTCCACGTCTTCTGTGCCTCCCCTGCTCCCCTCACCGTTCATGCATCAGGCTGGATCGGCGCATAAACGCGCCATTTCCTCTGCCCCACGAGCTTCCGAAAGCTCTGCGTCAGCGTTCGACCCAAATGCTGTACACTATAGCGACCCAGAAGCACGGATGAAGCTCCGAATGTATCTCGGTTCGCCTCAGAAGTTTGACGAGGCCTTGGAGTTTGGTTTTCCGTCCGGCGAGCAGGCTGAGGTGCCACTGACCGCTGACCGCAGCGTTCACTTCCTCGCTCCGCTCACACTTACCCACGACTTTCAGTCATTTCTGAATGATGACTGGCTGTCCTTTCTGGATTCAGACGAAGAACTTGACGATGACGATGAGGTCGAGAGGGAGTCACTCCCAGACGCAGAGAGTCCTGTGACACCCGGCGAATCTGACGAGATGTTTCGAAACTCGCCAAGAGTCCCATCACAGATGGCTTCGGTGGAGTCTGGTCCCTCTGCTCCACGTCCATCATCCAGCTACAAGCAGAAAACAGACGTGTTCGGCCACTCTGTATCAGGTAGCCGTGAGATGACTCTTCGCATGACGTTGACTCGACCCGACCTTCGTGCGAATGAGGTGGAGCTCTATGGATGGCAAGGAAAGCCGAAAGATGATCCGCTCGCACTAGAAGAGCTGCCAATATCCGACGACATGAATGGAGGGCAAAGTCCATTTACCACCAAGCCGAACCGCAAGTCTGGACGCATGAGCATGAAGCAATTCTTGAACAAGGTCAGGAAAGAGCGCCGATAAGCGCTTCCCTAGGTAGTCGTACTTTTCCATTTTGCATGACTTTAGCGCCCGTTGCCATTTCCTTTTTGCTGTTTTTTAGCGGGAGTTCCGGGATAAAAAATCTCTGTGCATTATAGGTGGGATACGAGACTACCAGGAGTCTTAGGCGCATGAAGCCAGGATAAGAGTCCATGGCGCTTCGCTTTGCTTTTCGCCGCTGCATTGACAGAGTATGGGGAATAAGAAGGGGAGTAGCTACAGTAGCTGCACACGCGGGGGACTATCTGTGTTTTATCTACATTGTAATTGCTGCTGAGGAGATACTGGGGGGGATCTAGTCACCGCTTCTTTCATTGCTTCACATATGTACCTCGATGTACAAAGAGTAGAGGGGCTGCAATGCCCCATATGCACATGAGCCCTGAGGCTCTACTGCGCTGTCCAGGAGGCGGATACAGCCAATTTGGCCAAATGCAATCACCTCAATAAAACCTCATTTTAACCTGAACGTGTTCATTCGGCAGATCCACGAGAGTGCCCTGGCATGTCGCATGAATCGCCCGAGTCGCTGCTCCTTGCAGCTGCGTTAGCGGCGTCCCAAACAACACAGCTGTTTTGGATCTCCGTACGCATCACCACCCACGTCTCCCGTACAAAGTTCTCCTTCCTGCCTCCTTCCTTGTCACGATCCTTGATGCTGACTTAGCTCTTTTTCTTTTCTCTTGACAACACACGCGCCAGGCAGCAGCAACTTCACTGTTTACACTCCCGTCCGCTTGAGATCAACAACGCGTCTTTAGCTCCCTTCGGAGAGATTCGCTCGCGCCCTCTCTAAAGCTCACAACAGCTCAGCTTCGGGACGCGACGCGCACTCACCGCACCACCAACAAGCAAACATGTCGCTCCTTTCCATCTACCAGCAGTTTCTGCGCACCCCAAATACCTCCGTCCTCGCCGACAATGCCGCGATATACTACATACCAACTCTCACTACCATCAATGAGCCAGCGGCGATCATTAGACACCTCCAGGCGCAAGGCAGGCAATTGAAGAAGAAGAGCGAGACGGCACTCGACGCGATAGAAGGCGCAAGTGGCCTGCATCTGGACACGGAGACCACCATCGAATTCATATCTGGTGGAGGAGCATATCTGCCTGGGCTGGATGATAATTTCATTGCGGACAAGATCGTCACGCTTCCTCTGGTAAGCCTGGCTTCAGCAGTTCTATCGGGACGTACAATTGACAACTTATAACCAGTCTCACGCTGTCCATTTCGACGAACATCAGAAGATTTCCCACATACGCATCTCCTGGGATCAAGGCTCGCTTCTCAAGCAGATCGATGTTATCGGCGCGCGTGGCCGCAATTGGCCCCTTCGTGATGGCAAAGACCAGGCGCGTCTAATTGCTTCCAATAGCTCTGCACCCGTCGAGCAAGCACCTATCGCATCGCGACGGACCACAACTAGCGAGCCAGACAGTCGCGGACGCTCGCGCGGCAGCACTTCGACGAGTGCGACTGGAGATCCACACGCCAGCCTGTCACTCTTCGCACCGCGTCAGGATGATGATGGGGGTTCATTCTCGCCCACCAGCGGAGCGTCCGTCGCGACTCGCGTGTCTGCAAGGCCCCCAACACGCGATCTAACCGATCTTCTCGCGGAAGACGCGCCTTCCCCTGCCTCTACCATCCAAAACCCGTCTCCGAAGAAGAATGGCAACCACGCAAGAGCTGGTGCAGGGAAGAACTACCATCCTGTGCGCTTATTCGATGAGAACGACGAGCGTCCGGTGTCTCCTGAGAAGGTTGTCAAGCCCAACTCGAAGAAGTACCAACACTTCGAATTCGGTCAAGGCGAGGAGGCACCACCCGAGAACCCTGCTGTTCTTGCCGCTCTCGAAGAAAGGAACAGGAAGCATGCGAGCCAGTGGGCCTTTGAAGACTTCGTGACGCCGGACAAAGTCAAGCCCAAGCTTCGCACGCAGGATATGCGAACGTTCGGATGGAGCGACGATGAGGAGGATGGTGAGACTTCTCCCATCCATCGTGAAGTCGTGCATCAGCCTCGCCCAGACGCAAAACCTCACTTTGAATTCGCGGATGACGGAACACCAATCGCCGAGCGTAAGCAAACCGCGACGAAGCTACACAAGGGGAGTCTAGGATTGTACAAGGACCATATCTTGGGCGACGACGATGCGGAAGACCCTAATCTCGTGAAGAAGCCACTGTCAACCGTCACCAACATCAAGAATCAAGACCGCCATCGTGACTTCGACAGCCAATTCGAAATGACGGACGCGAGCCCGGTCGGCAAAGCTCGCGTTGACACCAGCGCTGGCGGAAACAAGGCAAAAGGCAATAGCAAGCCGAACGACAACCAGAAGAAAGTGCTCAATGGAATGAGTGCGAATTGGGGCATGTACGACAACTCGCCAGACAGCAGCTCGAAGGAGTCAAAGGAGAAGGAGAACCGCGGCATCAAGGCAGGCGGTAACGGCATGGGCGGGCGCAAGGGCGCGACACGACACTGGGGAATTGGAGACTCTGATGAGGAAGACGCAGCACCGGCTAAGCAACAGCCTGCTGCCAACAAGACCTTCTGGGACTTTTGAGCATGGGACTTGGGCGAGGTCGATTTGCGAGCGAAAAAAGCTTTCTCATGACATCCATGCGTTCTACGGCCGCGAAGAGGAAGGGGGATTCTGCGATGACGAACGACATGTCCGCCTGAATGGCTTCATGGTTCATGTTTATGCCTTTCCCTTTCCTTTTTTCTTGTTTCTTGTGATTCACTAATCCTGGATGCGTTACCGCTCCCTTGGAAAGTCTTCTTCCTTTGGTACTTGGAGGGTCTAGCGTGTCTTTCTCCTTTTTCTTCCCTGTATAAGTATCCCGTATAGCTAGCTAGCTAGATAGCATCAGGTGCTCAAATACATCGTGTCTCGTAGACTTAACACTTCCATTCCATATTTCTCCAAGTCCGTCAGGTGCATCTCTTCTCAATCGGCTGATTACAATCACACAGTTTGAACGGGTTGGGGGTTTCAACAACGGGCTTGGGACTTGGTGAAAAGGTTAAATCATGTTGTCCACGGCCACAGTTTACATCGCCGAGCCCATTGGCATCAGTTCACTATTGCTCCGGTTCCCACACCTTAAACTCTATTCCGAACTGCATGCTATCATCGATCTCGAAGCGGTTGGAGGCTTCCTCAACGAGCACGCGACCTTTCGTGCACACATGATTGTGTTTGCCATAGCTGGTATTTACCAAGTCAGGGACTATTGCACAAGTTCTCCAAATTCCTTCAAGTCAACCAAATATCCCTTGAGGCGGCATGTGTCGGAACTACAATTCGACACCATTGGAAGCCTCCTCATCGGCCTTGGAACCTACTACGCGGATCAAAGTCCATAGGCTATAGGGACTATTTCTGAAGCCAGACGCTGTAACAGGAGTTCAAGCAATTCCTCCAAGTCGCACAGGGATACTCTACTTCGACCTGTGCGTGAGCATAGTATAAGAGATAATGCGAAGTCTCCTCACTGAACCTGAGACTTTGTAGGGAAATGGAAACTCATTGAGCGCAGACGGAATTGCTAAAGTTGAGTACAATAGTACGGATTGACCATGCTTCGATCACAGCTTTAACCGTCTCATCTTCGTGATGGGGCTCAGCGTATGCTGTGGAAGCAGCCCGTGAGCCTCTCTTCTTTGAGGTCTTGGATTTCTTTTTGGCGATTCATCCTCGATCTCCTCAACTTCTTCGTCAGAAAGGTCCTTAGGATCCTCTTCGACGTCATCATCTGGCCCAGCAATATACTCAAAAGCCTCGTCATCAAGAAAAGCATCATCGGCATCTAAGATGTATTCATCCTCAGCATCGGATGCCTCAAGCTCGACACCGTTGCTCTAGGCGATGTCATTGGACCATGTGTCGAAATAATGATTATAACTGTCTCGAGTCAGGTACAGTAGTGGAGGCTTGCTTGCTTTTCCAAGTCCTTTAGACATACCTCTATTAGGCCATGTTCGACCACGCTATTTGACGTCGGGAGAAGCCTCCTCATCACACTTGGACTTTGCGCAGAAATGTAATCACTTTGTGTTCAAAGTGTGCTCATCCAATTTGTGGGTATCTCGCTGGCTACATGAATGCGTCTGCCGGAATCTGATCCTTCTTCTCGGCATATATGGCCGATGCCTTGTCCCAGTCCCAATCGCCCGCCTCCAAGCACATCACCGCATATTCCTTTCTCATCCTTGTGGCCTCCATCACCCTCTTCACCATCTCCTCCCTCCGCATCTCTTCCTTCCTGTCCTCCTCCGGGTCACTATCCGGCATCTCCACGTCTTCCATCTCCTCCGCCTGTTTGGGGGCATCTGCTTCGATTGTGATCGGAGTCCCCGCGAAGTCGTAGCCACTTAGGTTGATAGTGGCGATGTAGTCGCTCTTGACGACCTGGATGGTGAGCGTGCCATTGTTGACAGTGTGACTTTGGATCTGGACCGGGGCGCCTTGCCGTCTCCCGTGTGATGTGTTGTGCTTTTGTTTCGATATTGTCGCGCGTCGCTCGATGAATGCGATCAGCGCGGCAACTCCGCCGTCCGGGTTGCTGGAGGCTTTGCTGTTCCTCCAACCCGACACGTGAAGTGTCCTTAGCGGTTGTTCCGCGTGACGGTCTGGTGCCGCGGACATTGAGACATCGCTACCTCGGTCGGTGCGTGCGTGTTTGTAGTTGTTGTATTGGTAGGATCGAGGGGCGTCTTGATGGTCATATGGTGTTTGTTGGCTGGATCGCTTCATTGTGAAAGCAGCCATGATGGTGATGTTGTGTGTGTGTGTCGTTATCGAGAGTGTAGGGTAGTGTGGAGGTGTGCTTTAAGAGGTGTGCGTAGTCTTTGTGAAGCTTTCCCTGATGTGTATAAGTTGTGTACAAATGTTTGATGATAAATGGATGCTTTGAAGTTGTACTTCTCAAGCGATGTCTGAGTATTGTGTTGAGAAGAAGGAGAGGAAGAGACGGAAGCCTTTGTAGCTGACCCGCACACTGTGGGGAACTTTCATCAACGACGGGATCGCCAGAGTCTTGGCAGGGTCTCAGGCACCAGCCCTAGATCCGACCAATGACGACACCGTGCATTTAAAATCTCCGTCGCTCCCAACGCACAAGAGCGAAAACGTTGAAAAAACATCGCACAAACTTAATTTTTTAGTTTTTAATTCATCACTCATTATTGGATTGGCCAATGGCATGAGAGCTTTTGCATACAATCACGTCTGTACATCATTTCCAATTTCAGATATCCAGCGGTGACTGGATGTTATTCAGGACTGCCACCGAAACTTTTCGCTCCTCAGCATACTAACCAGGCCAATTGGTAGCAGGCCTTGGTCGCCCATCGCCAATCCACCGAAGCGCTCGATCAGGTCGGTAGCGTACAATTCCAGGGCCCACTTCCAGTACGGCTTCAGGCCGCCCCACGTCTGCGAGAAATCCCCCGAGAACTCAATGTTCGAGGGCAGCGTCTTGAGGGCATTTTCGACGTCCTGCGTGGCTTCAAGGACGTCCTCAGGAGATGCCTCCATCAACTCCTCGTACGTGCGATGAAGGTACGAACTTGTCTCTTCCATGAAGCTTGTGAATTCCTTGAAGCCCATAAACGGCTCGTCTTCCTCAGGTTTGTAGGCACTAGTATTCAGATTAGGGTTGTGTTCCCCACTGTCATACTTTTCTTTCAGCCTCTCATAATCCTCCTCCTCTTTCTCGAAAGCGCGGTTGACCCTTTCCTTTGGAGAGATGAAAGGATGTCGCACCTGCATGAAGAGTGGGATAAACGGTGATCGCAGTTCGAGTCCACCAAGCTCAATCGGCAGGTAGAAGAAGCCGTCTGGGAGATCGGTAACATCGAAGCGCTCACGGATGACCTTGCGGAGATATTCCGTTACGTTTGCACCAGAGCCTTGGTCGCTGTCAAACAGCCTTCGTTGGATGTACTCGAAAGTCTCGATCACCATCTTCACGTGTTCTTTTCCGAAGCATCGCGCAGGTTGGCCAAAGTTGTTGCTAAAGAAGCGGTCGACGTAGCTGTTGTATGCCTGAACCCAAGCGAACACACTTCGGCACGCGGACAGTTGACGCTGCAGCTCCTTGATATGGTCCTCGACCTCTTCCTTGTCGATCACCCATCGGCCTGATCTGGCATCCAGTTTGAGGAAACCCCATCGGACAGCACCGGAGGGTAGCACAGATGATGGTTTCTTGATGGAACCAGCTTCGCCAGATACCTGCACTGCACCGGTCTTCTCCTCATTCAGTTCTAAGCCCATGACTTTGGAGAATTCGAGGATCGCTTTCCATGCCTCCGCACACACAGTCTCCTGCCCCCAAAACCAGAGGTCGTCATGGAAACGGTATATGTTTGCTCCCTTCGTGCGTTGATTGACTGCAAAGTCAAGGCAAAAGAGTACCGCCTCACCGAGCGCATCGCTCAGGATATGGGACATTGGAATGCCACGCTGTCTTCTCCGCACCTCTGAGTCTGCACCATCGTGTGCGAAAGAGAGTGGTGTCTCGAGGAACTTCTTGAAGAAGCGGAGCCATTTCGTCTTTACTCCGAAAAACTTCAGCACTGTGAAGATGGTCGAATGCGGCAGAGAAGGACCAAACCACTTAAAGTCGGACTGGAGGATGGTGAATCCTCCATACAGTTTTGTGTTGACCAGCAATTCCGCAGTCGCCAGCCGCAGCATCGATTGCTTTATCACCATCGGGGCCTTCCTCTCGCCTAGGGCGAAGCTGTCAACGCTGTCATCTCCGTAGTCGCGTCCGCCGCCGTGGAATTGCGAAGGGAGTTGCGTCATGAAATAGTCCGTCTCATACATTGTCCTCCTCTCATTGCGCACGGTGGAAGCATTTCGGAGCCCCGAGTCGCTTCCCAAGAAGAACTCCCGTCTTTGTCTGTCTCTCTTGCCCATTGCTTTGTATGGATTGACAAGCCAAGCACCGGAGTGAAAGAACGATGTAAATGTCTGCTTTAGTAGTACGGCCCACTTCGATCCGATGAAGTGGAGAAATATCGCCTGATGCAACTCTTCATCCATGAAGACGCGATACTTCCCATTGAGCTGTCGTCGCATGTGCAGCGGCACAGGTTGGGGATCCCATTTCCATTCTTCCAGGGAATCAAGATCCATGTTAAGGACATCCGCCATTTCAGCAAGGACGTCATCTCGGTCGCGAAGGTCAACCAAAGCCTCTCTCTTGGGTCCGGTAAAGAGGTCGGCCCTCAACAGCCCTTGGATGCAGGTGCACACAATACCAGCATCGAAGCGCTCTGGAGACATCTTATCGATATCCTTCAATTTCTCCCGCAGCTCTTCCAGCGGCGTCTTCTTCAGCTTTTTCGACTTGTGAACAGTTGCGAACAATTCTTGTAGATATTTTTCAATCGCAGATTGATCAGTCTCCTTAGCTTTGAAGGCGTAGCTCTCCCATTCTTTCCGCTGCTCATGCATCTCTTCGCGCCCGACCTGCTCAAAAGACGTACTCGACTCTTCCGAGCTGTCTGAGTCTCTTCGCTTCTGGCCTGAAGCTCCAGCAACGGCATCGTTCGGGTTCTCAATCCATTCCGTTACCAGACGCCCAAACAGCGAGGCGTACTCGTATTTGAGGGCCTGGATATCGAGATCGTGTTCGAGCTTTTGCTGCCACTGTTTCAACAGTGCCTCAGAGACTGAAGGGTCATGCTTCGACTGGTCGAGGAAGCGAGTGACATTCTTTTCAGAGATGCCAGTTCGCCCGACTGTGATACTATGCTTTTCGCAACCTTCCAACAGAGCTCTGACTTTCTTCTCCAGGCTAGGTTCAGATTCGGCAGCCTTAAGGATCGCCTGCCTTTGCGAGTCGAACCTTTTCCGGAGTTCCACAAGCTTTTCGAGCTTCTTCTCTGTGACGTGGTGGAGAGTGGAGAGGACTGCGGAAGCCATGCTGACCCCAGGGGCTGGTGGAAATGAATGACAAGCTCAAATGTGAGAGAAAACAAAATAGTATTGGGTATACCGCTGTTGAGATTTGCAGTATTTACGAATTCACTCGAGAGCTTTGAAGACAAATGTAAGCGCTTTCTTGTGGAGATCTCAGTTTATGTAGAGAGCAGATGGGAGGCTGGAAAAATGCGCTATGACTGGCTCCACTGCGGCTGAGCTAAAGTATTCCTGCGGTGACTGAATGAGCAACCCGGAGAAGGCTGTTGCCTATTTTACAAGTCATAGGGCGATATGAAATTATATATTCTCACAACTGTGAACTAAAAGGTGACTCGAGGAAGCAGAGAGCCTTCGCCAGGATGAAGGGGTGAACTAAGGAGGCAAGCACCGGTGTGCTAGCTTGTGTGATCGACATGCAGAATGGCGCTGTAGTTGGCGGCAGACACGAGCGATCGAATGAACTCCGTTCCATCATACTCCCAATTCTAGCGCCTAAAATGAGCGTAAGATTTTCAGCAAACATACGAGCCTTAGACCCTGGTTCGAAGTAGTTACTCTACTTCCGTGCCGCTGCTTAGCTTTTCTTATCACGCCCTTCGAGTGGAGACCAAGACATGTTCAATGTCTTTCTTAGTCACCTCCCAGCAACGTCATATTTTGCATTATTCCAAGTTGAATAAATGGTTTCAAATACCCTGGAAGCTTTTCTCGATTTCTCTCGAGGGCAGTCTTTTGTCCTCTCTTTTTTAAGTTAAAACTTATCTGGTCCTGAGTTCACCATGGGGTTCGAGCAAATCAATATCACAGAAGTCCCATCAGATCTCGGCTCCGTCTATCGGGGCAAGTCTCGCGGCCCCGGTGCATTTACAAACGCAGGTCTGCTCAGAAAACTTGCGGCTTCGGGAATGGGATTGCGGATAGAAGCAACCGCCTTAGCTGCTGGCGACTTTGCATGGGCCTCCTCCACGCGAGAGCCAAATGGAGCACGCAACGAAGCAAAGTGTGTCGAAGCTTGCGGACAGGTTCAACGAGTCATCGGACAACGTCTTGCCAGTATGGGGCCCGAGAAGACCTTTCAATTGATATTTTCTGGCGAATGTCTATACTGTCCTGCGATTTTGTCGGCTTACTGGCATTATCTGAGTGGGACTGGGCGGCGTGTGGGCATTATCTACGTCGATGCCGATTGCGATTTGTACACTCCAGTGGAACCGAACTCGACAGGAAACATTGCTGGCATGACACTTACACATCTAACACTACGTGATGGGGCGTTGGAGAGTATGAAGGAGTTCAGTCGCCCCGACGGCTCTGGAGTGGTCGACAGTAACAACATCGTTCTGTTCGGACTCAACATTGACTCTCCCGCGAACAAGCGTGAGCATCTGGGCTACCTTTTTGACAACAACTTTCGGGTTGTCACATCCCAAACGGTACAGAAAGCGCCGCTAGAGCAAGCGAGAGAGGCCTTGAAATGGTTGGAAGATCGGGTTGATCTCATTCTCGTCCATTTGGACGTGGACGTAATCGATCCCGGTCTGTTTCCATTGGGCAATGTTCCCAGCTGGACAGGCCTTGGATTCAAGGAAACTATGGCTGCGGTTAAAGTATTTCTGAATAGCCAAAAGACTGTAGGACTCAGTGTTGCTGAGGTGAATCCTGATCATGCCCCGGGGTTGACGATGACGGGGCAGCTTCTCGACGAGATCATTGAGGGTCTGAAGGAAAGACAGACATCCAGAAACTAAGTCTTCCACAAATTGTAACACAGGTCATGAAGACTTGCAATTACGATGATGTATATAAGGAGTGAGGAGTCCATGAGCAGTTGAGATCTCGCGCTAAGCCATAAACAGATATTCCCGCGCCTTTCCTGGCGCTTTTTGATCACGCCCTGTGAGTGGAGACATCGAAGACAACGTTTAGTCATCTCTCAAGCACTCCAGAGTTTTTGCATCGCAGGTCGTTCTGACAATTCACGTATCTCAAGATAGTGTCCAACCGCTTATCATCTATACTTCGGACAAAATGAGCGACACATTTACTACTGAAAGCGTCATTGAGCTTCAAACCCACAACAATGAAACTTCTCAATCAAATTGGCAAGCCTCAACCGCACCATCGGATCCCGATTCAATCATCGAACAATCACGCGCTGCAGATGCTACTGTTCCTGAAGGTGGTTATGGTTGGGTTGTACTTTTCGGATGCGGAGTCATCACATTCTGGTTCGTGGGTACAACGTATTGTTGGGGTGTTATCCAAGGAGCATTAGTGAAAGAAGGCCTCGCTTCTCCTTCTACGCTCGCCTTTGTTGGCTCCTTGACAGTCGCTTTCATTGCTATCCTTGCAATTCCTAGCGCGCGTGTAGTGAGAGCACTCGGAGCAAGAAATACCGGTCTTCTGGCGATATCCTGCCTTGCCGCAGGGGAACTTCTCAGTGGCTTCACTACGAAAAGTGTAGGCGGGTTATTCGTTACTGCGGGCATTGTCATGGGTGTTGGCGTTTCGATGGCTTACATGGTATGTCTTCAACTCGACCTGAGCCCATTTTGATTGGGTCTCCATCCATCCTTTGGACTGAATGCTCATTGCGGAAGGTTGTGTCGGCAACGCCAGCTCAGTATTTCTCTCGCAGACGTGGCCTTGCTAATGGAATCGTCTTTGCCTGTGGTGGCATCGGGGGAGCAGTGATCAGCTTTGCCATGGACGGCTTACTACAGAAACTTGGCCCGGCTTGGACTTTCCGAGTCATCGGGTTCGTAACACTAGCCACTGGACTCCCAGCAGCTTGGCTCGTCAAAGAGAGGACGCCGATAAGGAACAGGGCACTTATTGACCGGTATGTTGCCGATCTCACCCAGGTGAAGCTCGTAGTATGGAAAGTTTAACGCTCGTACTGATCGGTGTCGGCCCAGGTATCTGTTTCGGGATATCAAATTCCTCGTTTTATTCATCACCGGAGCGATCGGGACATTCCCGCTTTTCGTGCCGCCGTTCTTTCTTCCACTTTATAGTGCTTCTTTGGGAATGTCCGCGAGTACAGGAGCTGGTCTAGTCGGTAAGCTATTCCATGACCCGTCTTCCATCCTTTCGGACGACTGATGCTGAATTGATCTAGCTGGCTTCAACTTCTCCTCTGCTATAGGCAGAATAGGCTTCGGCTTTGTGAGCGACATGATTGGCCCGTTGAACAGCTTGTTCATTGCACTGCTCCTCTCTGCGCTCAGTATGCTTGCTCTCTGGCCAGTGTCCAGCAGCCTTGGCCCACTCATCGCATTTGTGATTATCAATGGAGCTGCGAACGGAGGCTTTTTCTCCCTTACGCCAACTGTAGTTGCGAGCCTTTTTGGTTCGGCGAGAGTGAGCGTTGCGATGGGCATGATCGTGACGGGGTGGACTGGTGGATATCTGTTGGGTGCTCCGATCGCGGGATACATCCTAAATGCATATGGCGGACAGAGCGCAGGCTTCGAAGCCTATCGTCCGGCAATTTACTACGCTGGATCAATGGCCCTTGGGGCTGCTGCACTAGCTGGGTTCGTCAGACTGCGTGTGAGCAGGAGGCTCCTGAAGAAGGCGTGAAGCTTCGGCATGAGAGCTTCTACGGTAAGGATTGCTAGATAGCGTCCAGATCTGTTTCCATAGCGTCTGGCGTGCGGAGCCTTTTACTTGCTGGCTGGTGCCGAAACCTGTCCATCTGTGCCTTCTTGCAGCGAGTGAAGTCGTTTCAGTGGAGCGCGAACAGAAACGCTAGGGTGCGCTCTGATTGGCCACGCTTCCCGCCTAACAAAACATCTGCGACATCTCCCCTCCCTTCACCATGAACATGGACGACTCTAACCACGCGAACAGATTGCCCCTCGATCGACATGAAGCCAAGCCTTACCATCTGTGCAGATATCATCTAATCGACATGATACAGGAGTGCGGTGAGGGGGAGATCTTTGACTGGTCGCTGCCAGCTTTGGGGTGACGGACCTTTGCCTTATGGCAGCTTCTTTGTTCACGTTGTTTTCTCTGTGTGAAGACGCCATCATTGTGATATTACCCATGATGTCCACACGTTGTGCGAGTTATACTTCACGAGTTGCACACTCTTGAGTGATGTTAGGGTGCATTCCTCATCTTCATTTTTGGAAGATACATTCTTTTCTTGAGCGGGTCTCAATCGTTCTTTTCTTGCACTGTTAACCCAGTCCTTCATATCATCTTCTAAGCTCATACCAGCTTCCTCCATCTCGAACATCTCAGAAAATGATACACTTCGGATCACTCTTCGCTACCCTCGTCCTTGCGCATAGCGCAATATCTGTCCCCGTCGAGGTCGAACGCCGCGATGTGGATGCTGCCACTAAGGCGCTTCTCACCGCTGCCCCAACAAGCAACACCTGTAGTGGAGCTACATATCCGAATGAATGCGCCACGGCCCAGCAAGCCGCCCAACCCATTATCGATGGCTTCGCTCAGTACGGTATCACCACCGTCGGCGAGCAAGCAGCAGCCCTTTCCATCATGATCTTCGAGAGCGGCAGCTTCAAGTACAACGAGAAGCACTTCCCTGCACCGGTTCCAGGTCAGGGAACGCGCAACATGCAGAACCCGGAATTCAACCAAAAATATGTCGCTGACCTCGAGAAGAGCGGCAAACTCAAGAGCTCCGACGTTCAGGCTGCAGGAACCGATCCGAACAAGATTCTGGCTCTAGTGCAACCGGATGAATTCAGCTTTGCCTCTGCTGCTTGGTTTATCTCTACACAGTGTGACGCAGCTACACGTGCAGGATTGCAGGCGGGGACTCAAGCTGGCTATACGGCTTATTTGACGAATTGCGTCCAGACGACTGTAACGGATGATAGGATTTCTGGATGGAAGGCAGCCTTGCAGGCCGCTTCTGGCTAGAGGAGAATGTATGATTTTCATTCTTGCGAATCATGCAGACAGTTATGTAGCTGCAAATTTCGATATTCTTACTTGAATTGATTTCGATTTCGATGCTTTGCTTCCTTCATGTTGTCCAATATGTTTATTTACAAATGGTGTCCAGACCTCTTCTCCGCTCGCTTATAGACTTTCCCTGCCTCAAGTTGCCTCAACCACATTTCCACAACAGGATAGTCTCCCGGTCGGATTCCCAATTTCTGTGCAATGATGAACTGGCAAGAGAAAGACAGCATGCAGTCAGCGGCGGTCACGTCGTTTCCAACGAGATGTTCCCCGTTCCCCCTCTCCAATTCCTTAGTCAACCATTCGAAGTGCTTCTTGACTGGCTTTGATAGGGTTTTCTCTAGCTCCGCGAGGCCACTCGATCCTGCTAATGACGGAGGAGTGTTGAGCCGGATGAACCAAATCGCCAGACCATGCATGAGAAATGTGCCTTCCGAGGCCCACATGTACTCTCGCACTTTGCTGCGCAATGCCGCCTCTGTGGGCATCAAGCGGTGCCTGGTGTGTTGCAATGTTCCTGCTGACGCTACGCCGACAATTAGGCATATCTATATATCTGAAGAGAATATCTATATGCTTAGGGCGTCGCGGAACTGGCGACTATCACTATTTCCTAACTCGGAGTAGAAATGGCTTCGTAAGCGGTGCACTCATCCTCCTGTGTGGCCGCAATTCGCAAATTCAAAAGCATCTTTTTCGACCTGTTACGTTTTGGGTGGCTTCATACTCCATCACTTTGCCTCAGACACTGTTAGAACCATTGCGGCAATGCGGCCAAGGAATCGTTCGGAAACATATCCTAATAAGGCACAATGAAACTACTCTTTACTACTACATGGCTCAGAAAACTTGTTCACTATCGCGCAAAATCACGTGCGTTAAGCATGGCGATGAGGAATCAAGCGGGAAGATGAAGAATCGATACAATAGAGAAGAAACATTGAACCATGAATGTCTAGTATCGCTTTCGCATTTCTTTCGACTGCATTTATATGGCCCGGGCGAAATGACTGCCAAGTACAAAGATCAATGGCATCTCCACTGCTCCGCACAGATGGCTACGCACAGCTCAAACCTGCTGAACATCAAAACACATTCCCATTACTCCGTATAAATTATTCGATATCGCCTAACCCAAGCTCTTGTCATCCATAGCGTCGAAGTTCCTCATCAAGTCATAATATAGCCTCATCCCTTCCAAATGCGCATCTATATCGATCCTCTCATCGATCGCGCCACCATTGATCAGTGTCCCCTGCCTCGCAGGTGTAAACCGATATACGTTCTTCGTCAGACTCAAGTAATGCTGAGAATCTGTGTTGCTCAGCATGATGCTCCCTGCCGGAATCACAGTTCTCTTCTCCTTCCGCTCGGGGTCAGCCGTCGCCACATCGACGTCCTCAAAGACCTGGCGTATAGTGCCCGCGAAGAGCTTCCAGACACCATTTTTGTCATCCGTTGGCGATACAGGGGAAGGCTCCAGGTCGCTGTTCGATGAAAGCGTGACGACGCCTGCAGGGTAATTCGAACCGGGCTCTTCGTAGCCAAATCCCCTAAGAGCTAAGCTATGCCTCTGCACAGTCGGATAAACCAGAGCAGCAACATGTTCCTTGACCTCTTCAATCGTCTGGTGCGGCGCAATGCGGTAATTGACTGTCACATTGACCGAATCCGGGAGCAGACTATCCTGTACTCCGCCGCGAATGATATCCACAGCTTGTGAAGTCCGAACCATGAACTCCACATCTCTGCCCTTATTCTCGAACTTCAGCGAGCCGCGCTCGGCCAGACTTTCGCCGAATTGCAGCTCGTCCTGGTCACCAGCCAGCGCGCTCGGGAGGAAATTCTCGACCTCTTTGCGTGAGTGACGAACGTAGCATTGTAGCAAATTCCTCAGTGGATTCATAGCCGCTATTTTCGGTGCGAATGATTTACTTTCGAGTTCGGTGATTATCTCGCTCATGATACCGATGCCGGTGTGCTCTGGAGGTTGAGAACTATGTCCCCCGCTAACCTCAAGGGACAGGACAACATTAAGAAATCCCTTCTCTTGAATAGCTGGTACAGCGTAGAGCAGAGATCCAAGGGTATTAATGCCCATGCCTCCCTCATCATGAACCATAGCAAGCGAATCTTTTCCCAACTTCTTTTCGAGATGCTGTGCGATCTGCTTTGCCCCAAGTAAGCCACCAGTTTCCTTATCGAATCCGAAGGCGAACAAGATCGTCCGTTGCGGCTCAAAGCGCTGCTCTAGTAGCTCCTCGGCGACGGATAGTAGGCCGACCAGGTTGCTCTTAGAATGTGAGCCTCGACCCCAAACATAGCTGTTGTCATGGAAAGCCTGGTATGGTCGATGTTTCCACTTAAGCCACGGCCCCGAGGGGACAACGTCCTGCTGTGCGGTGAAGAGAATTGGCTTGAGATTATCGTTCCAGCCCTTCCATGTGTACACCAGACCGTATTTATTGATTGTCTCGACAGTTGTATTCGAATGTCTGTTCGCTGTCAGTAATATGGCCTCGAATATGTACGTCAGAGACCCGCGTACACTCGAGGGAAATGAGCTTTCAAGACCCTGTGCAAATGATCGAATTTCTCCCATCGACGGTCTTTTCCGAATGGGCCAAAGTTGTCCTCGATCTCCGTGGGGACATTGATTGCCGCACTTAGTCTTTCAACCTGGCGCTGTCTGCTATCAATGCCCATTAATCTACGACTGTCTTTCAAGCCATCACTAGGCGGCTGCGCGACCGATGGAACGTTGCACCATGATTCGATCAACTCTTTGTTATCTGGTGGGAACCCGTGGAGCGTTGAGCTCACGAATGGAGCCGAGGAACTGATCGTTGGAGTTTCGACTACTCCCGAAGTATTTGATGATTGCTCTGAGGGCTGATTCTTCGACGATGAGGACGAGGAAGAGGAAGGAAGGAAGAGATTGAATCCATGACGCCGTGTATACTCAACAAGCCCAGCGAAGATGAGGCATATGATAAAGACGGCAGTGGGGAGTCGCCATGAACAGTACCACGGACGGCGTACTTGCGCCGGATTTTCGCCTTCGCCTCCCATTCTTTCATGGAAGATAATATTCACATTGAGACAAAAGGAGTGATAGGCGAACGGAAATATCAAGCGAGCAGTAAAGGAATATAGCAGACGTTGACAAATTCAAGCTTTCCATCGTCGACTTGTTCCGAGCTGATCACAGCATCCAGATCTCTGCTCTTCTCACGACAATCTACCCTGTATGCATTGGGATGTCACCGAACGAATGTCACTGACCGGGGCCGTACCACCCAGGGCGCACTACTTCACGACCCTCGGCCATAGATATGCTAATAATAATAAGTCCATCCGTTCTTGTATAGTATATGCGTCTCTCAGCCTCCAGAACCTCCAATCCTGTGTTTCTTGTTTGCGGACAACACATGGCAGGCGTGATGTTGATGCCACATGTACGAAGTTGAGCTGACGTCGGACTGCGCTGTCCATGTTTAGTGTCTGCCAGTGTATAGAGAGAGTTCAATGATGGAAGGTCGAGCCCTGTGGTATACATAGATGAAATAGCCTTATGCTTTCGAAACGGGGGACACCTGACCGAGATTGAAGGAGTTCGATGTGCGCTTGAATTTCTGGGGTACTGTTATGTAATATATTATTCATTTATGACCTAGCGCCTGTGGATGTATCGAATTTCGACCAGGTTTTAAATCCTTCTAAGGGTGGCCGGAACGACAAAACCTCCCGACCTTTCCGCGCCGTTTCTGAACGTCCTCTTCCTGAAGCCTCAACGGTTCTGTGGTATCAATTGCTTCTAATCGCAGATGGGTTCAATTACCTGTGTTCTATATGCTAAAATTCCGCATATCCCTTTCGCTGTTAAGCAAGCCGTAATGCTGCGGCTCGAGTGCAGCGCTGAAATGATTCTCTGACTTACTCGACACCCACAACGTTGGTAGCCATTTACCCTCGACACCTATGTTAATAGGAGACAGTACTTCGTGGACTGGCCTCGTCGGATCATACATTACCCTTCGCTCCTAGTGAGTCCTCCGGCTGTCGCAGAAGGCCACCGCCGATCTCCAATCTCTGGGTATGAGACATATCTGTGCCACGCCCTACCCGTATTCATAGCCATAGAAGACCACCATGCGCCCCCAGATCGGTTCAGGGTCAGCACTGTGCCGACTCCTGATCTCTTACTGTTTCAGGATGGGAAGATAGGACAGGGTGTCCCTCGACTCTTCAACGTTTGAGCTGGATCTTGATATCTTGCCTTATCGGGCACGAGAGCAAGACGCATCTGCTAATGGATCGCATTATGTGCAGCGGGTGTACTCGAAACGCTCTGAGGCTGAAGTGTCTGTCATTCGTCGCTGCTACTACTGGAGAACCGACATTTTTGGCTAGGCCTGCATCTAGCGCCGACACCGTACTGCGTTTAAGATAGTGAAAATGGAAATGGCCTCCGGAAAAAGTAGCAAAGGGGAAATGCTCGTGATCTTTATGTACAGGTGCCACCTCGTGCCTGTAGCGCCTTATAAGCATAATCCTGTTGGATGAGTAAGGCTGGTCCAATCCTCCAAGCATGTGTGCCCAGCTGTGCAGAAACCAAGCTCCAGCGCCGAGAATGCTTGAGCTAAACTGGTGGCTGGTGCCGAGTGCTACTCTGTAGGGCGATTGCCGCGATGTGCATCACCCAGCAACCTGAATCGCCGTTGCTAAAAATTCCCTTGCCCGCGACTACGTCAACGAAGCAGCGAGAGCAAGATTCCGCAGAGACGCGTCGCTTGCCGCCACGAGAGCGTCGTCAATTTGCGGAGCACCGCCATTTACGTGCGTCAAGATCTCCCACGAGTCAGGTGGCTTAGACGTCGCAATCAAGCAGGTGAGCGGCTCAGGCCCCTGTGCAGCTGCTGATGAGTGGTGCTCCAAAGCGAGTGGAACGAAGACCCCTCCCCGCGAACCATTCAAAACCACCCAACGCCCCGGTGCTCAAACCTAATCTTGCGGCGTAACGACACATCTCACTCCAACCTCCACCTCACTTCAGAACCACCTCGCTCGCGCTACAATCGCTCCATACTTCTTCAACACATTCGCTGCTTGATCGCGACCGATTCAATACACCCCAACCACAATGTCTGCGCAAGGTTACTACCAGGGTGGCCCCCAATACCCACAACATCCGCAGCAGAGGTGAGTTTCTTGGTGACCGTCGCACGACGAGTTTACTCGCCGATATCAGGACACGCGCTCACAATCGTCGCAGTTACGGCGGCCCACCGCCGCAGCAGGGCGGATATGGATACCAGCAACAGCCTGTGAGTTAACCTGAAGCAATTCATACGAGGCGATTTGGAAGCTGACATGTCATGCGATAGATGCAATATCAGCCAGGTCCTCCACCACAGCAGGTCGTCGTCCGCGAAAAGAAGGATAAGGGCTGCATTGGCTCACTGTGAGTTGCTTCTGGACGATTTTGGGCCGATTGGAAGTTAACACGACTACAGTCTTGCCTGCTTGTGCTGCTGCTTCGTCTGCGAGGAGGGATGCGAGTGCTGCGCGGTATGCTTCAACCCCAAAGCCTATATATCCTAATCGCGTAGACTAACATATTTCGTTATTCAGGACTGCTGCGAGTGCGCCGAGGACTGCTGCTAGTCTGGCCGACAGAACTTTATAACGGAGCGACAAACCAACCCCTTACTTTCACGACCTTGATGAGGAAATTTTTGGCGGATGCATGCTTGGGTGGGACAAAACTTCTGTCGATTCCGGCAATCGAGAGTCTGCACATAAATTGGTCTCGCTCAAAGCACCGCGAATATGGGATATCTATTGCTTTTTCGAGGATTGCAAGGGTTTCCTTAATTGCGGATGCAAGCGTATAGTTCTCTCTCCTTCAGAAAATCAGACTGGGTTCTTTTTCTTCTTGCGTGTGCTCTCTGTCTGCCTGCCTACTTTCTCCTTCTGGACCCTGTAGCAACATGAATGCATTGCTTTGCACGTCCTGATCTTTCGATTTGAAGGCGAGCCTGCAAATCTGCGGCTGAGGTCAAGGTCAAGGTCAAGGTCAAGACTTTGACGTGACAAAGCCGTAGCTGCGGCAGATATATCTGCATTACCAAAGCATTGCTGAATTTTCTCTGCAATTGGGTATCATATGAAGCGAACTTTTCCAGGTCCTCAAACGCCCTCTCCGTCATCCCTCGCCCACAGCTTCACCGTGCGATCATGCCCACTGCTCACAATCCACTTCCCATCAGTCGTCACATCCGCGCTCAGCACGTTGCCCGAGTGCCCGCTCAGCGTCTTACACAGTGCCCAATCATCCGCCGAGAAGATATTGACATTCTTATCAAACCCGCAGCTCACAAAGAACGTCCCCGCCTTCTTCGGCACCACGTCACCCTTCTCGTCCTTGTGTACGCCAACCCCCGACGCTGGCCCATCCGTACCCTGGAACCAGCGCACGTCCGTCACGCCACCCTTGTGCGCGCCGATCGACGCCAGTTCGCGCACCGCGCGTACATCCCAGCACTTGACGAAGCCGTCGCCACTGCCGGACAGCACGCGGTACCCATCGACGCCCCATTCTAACGCGTAGATGGGTGCAATGTGGCTGTCGAGGTACATGACCATGCGGCCGGTTCGCAAGTCCCAGATGCGACCAATACTGTCAAGGCCACCGCTCGCGAGCAGAGCACCGTCTGAGTTGAATGCGACGGTGTATACTTCACGTGAGTGGCCCTCTTGCAGGAGGAGTTCAGTGGTGGTATTGATATCCCAGAGACGCCAGGTAGTGTCGTATGATGCGGACGCAAGGAAGCGGCCTGAGGGATGGAACTCGGTGCGTACGACGCGCCCGCTGTGGCCAGAGAGTGTGGAGATTGGGGTATCGGACTCAAGTGACCAGAGGTTGACGTTGCCTTCACCGCCACCAGAGGCGAGGTTCACCGTGGAAGAGGAGACGTCGGAGGAAGGGAGTGTAGCACCAGGGTACCAGGAGATGCCACCGACGCGGTCTTTGTGACCACGAAGGAGCTTTTTCTGTTCGAGGTTGGGCACGTCAAGGAGACGAATACTGCCACCCCAATTTCCTGCTGCGATGATGGAGCCATTTGGCGCGAAGCGTGCTATGCTGACTGGACGGTCTGCTGCGATTTGCGAGCCGTACAGGTCGAAGCCTTGTAGTTTCTCTTTGATCGCTTTCCGATGTTTGATATGTGTTCGGAGTGGTATTGTGGATTCGAGCTTCTGGAAAGCTAGACGCTCTTTTGCCCTCGGTAGCGAATATCGTGCGATTTCTCTCCGCGTGTATAGCAGCTCTGGAATGCCTTCTGTGTAGAACTCTTCCTCCGCCTCTTGCTGTCCCTCCTCTCCTTCTCCCATGTCCATATCGCCATCACCATCGACTTCATCCACCGCCTCTGCCTGCACCATGAGGAGCTCTCGCAGCCTGTCTCTTCGATCCGCTGGGCCTTCCCCAAAAAGTGTGATGGGTTCACCCAACTCGCGTAATCTTGCGCGCACTCGTCCATCGTCCGTAGGTACAGCAATTTTCGCCGCTTGTCGCTTCCGTGAGAACTGAGAGAGGATGGCTGAGGCTTTCTCAGACGGTACGCCGGCCGCGCCTGAGGGCATGAGATAGTCGTGGTCGATGGGCACGCTTGCCAGGTCGATGCCCATTTCCTCGTCCTCATCGTCGCGGATGTCTTCGACTAGCGCCTGGCGCGATGGGTGCATCATTTTGGCGGTTTGCTGTAGAGAAAGTTGTAAGTTGTAAGTTGAAGGTGGTAAGGCCTAGAAAAGTACAACGCCAGTGATGAAATGATAGGGTTAGGGTTTGGGGGTTGGCGTTTAGGGCTGTTGATTGGCCGGTCAATCGTCCACCTTGGATCTCCTTCAGCCTCCTTCCACCGTGGAACTCCATGAAAAGCGATTAATACGCCGAGCTGGCATTTTCACGCCATGTTTGGATTCTTGCCCACTGCACGCTTTCCACGGTTCGTCTTTTCGGACCATGGCTGACTTCCTTTCACGCCCTCCTATTGCTGAGGAGTTTGTTTTCGATGATTTCATAAACGATTCCGAACTTCTACCAGATGCGCTCGCCAACGACCCTTTCAATGTCGAAGTTGAATGCGCTCATCAGCAGAGTCCGATGGACACCTCATGGGAACATTGGACGAACGATTATCTATATCTCGGACTGAATGCTGCAATTGCAACCGAACAAGAGCAGATAGACTTCGCTCCACGAAGAGATTCTTTTACCAACTGCCTTGCTTTGGTCACAGAAGCTGAGGATACTTTGGCTCCTGATCCACTGCCCATCTCTGAATGTCCTATAATTCTTGATCTCCCCGATGCTACGTGCAATGGGGAAGTGGCGGCAACCGGCGAGACCTCGTTCCAAGCGGACGCCGGCGTGCGAAGAAAAAGACGTGTGGCTTCACAAGCTCTGCAAAAGTTCACATCGAACCAGACAGGGAAGTGTGATATCACATGCTACAAGCACCGGCGGCCGCAAAGGAAGAAAACGATACTCACGAAAGCATCCATCGGAAACTTCAATCGAAGGGAAACCGTCTTCTCAGTCACAGAATCGGAAAGTAACGTACTATTGCACGGTTTGCAGGAAAGGGTTCAGGGGTTGCTATGATTGGAAGCGCCACGAAGCTACACATTTCGACAACATTCAGAAATGGATCTGCATGCCAGAAAACACGGCGATTCATAATTCAACGTGTGCTTTCTGTGAATCACCTCAGCCAAACTCAGAACATTTTAAGGGCCACAGAGTTCACGATTGCCTTCAGCGCCCGCTCGCCGAAAGAACATTTGGGCGGAAAGATCTCTTGAAACAGCATATAAAGGACTGGCATTTGGACAAGAAACCTCCAATGGACCAGAAAGGGCAGGATGAGATCTTAGCTCGCTGGTTCAAGGACACGGATCCCGCAGAGCTAAGCGCGAACGGCCTTTGGTGCGGGTTCTGCGAGACGATACTACACACTTTGACCGAACGAGTCGATCATATTACGGAACACTATCGGAATGGTTGGCACATTGTGTTGTGGACTACCCTAAGTGATGCTTGCATAGAGGGTGACCGTATGGAGGAATGGTGCCTCCTTTGTTACCTACGGGTGCCAGTTTTTAATGCACATATCGTCCGAGTCACGCTGATGCGCCACAGTTTCCGGCATGAGAACGACATGGACTTCCTGGATCATCTACGCAACGTACATGCCGTCAACACTGACAACATCGATAATGTGGCTTTCACATGCCCTCTAACTTGCGGCCACTGGGATAAAAGCTTGGTAATTCAAAACCCATTTATGGGCATAGCTATTGCGCACTGGGTCTTGATCAAGCGGCTCAAAGTCCGGAAGCGAAACCTTTAGTTTATGTTGTACTATACGGGGTTGAACAAAGTGCGCTTTGGATCCGATATTGCGAACGCCATGTTCAGGTTATTGTAGGTGCAAATTCTGCTTCGAGATTTCCGTAAAGATATCTCAATTATATCTTCTTGTATTCCGAAGCCTGTACACAGGAAGAGTAACAAAACGCAATGAGTGACAATGTCGTGAAGCCTGGTTTAAGCAGCTACAGCTTCCTCACCAGCAACGGGAAATCCGTAGCATTAATGGTCTGAAAGAAAGTATTTCAGCAAAACGCCGTCATGCCAACGTCCTAAAACACCATCACATCGGAGTTGGAGAGACAGTATTGTTAGCTCGTGTTGCGCAGTCGCTACAGTTGGCAATAGCTTTCGGTACAGTTCCGAAGGACTTGGAGCTGAGGGTGGTAGTTCTAGGTGTCTGAATAGTACGGCTGGGGGGAATCAAAAGCCTTCGGCGTCTGAGGGCTATACACAGTCTCCATTGGCGTCGCTGGCACCGCCTTGTACTTCTTACGCTTAATCATGAAGATACTAATGATTCGTGTAGTCAGTCGCTGGGTTGAAAAATGGCCAAGTTGAGGGAAAGACACAGTCGGAAGGGCGCAAGAGTAGGGACATACCAATAGCATCCTGTAACCAACGCGAGGAATGCCGGGACACCAAGGCCAATGCTCAGCCCAAGAATCAATTTCTCGTTAACTCCGGCGGTAGAATCAATCGTGGAACCATTATGATGCGAGAAGTCCGGCGAACTCGTCGGCGGAGGTGTATAAGAAGAGGGCCTTCCGGACGTTGAAGCCAGCTGTTTTGCATTTGTTCCGAAAGGGATCGTCGTTGAAACGCTATTCGATGTTGAGTTGGGATAGCTGGTGTCAGTTCCAGACGGCACCAGAGTGGTCAGCGCAGTGGTATATGTTGTCCTGGAAGCTTAGCGTCAGCTTTACATAGCAGTAAGATAAAGAGCATGTGCGGAAAGTGCCATCTCTTACGTTGCTTGTTGGGATGCCGGGCAATTGATCGTTGACACCATGCATGATACGCCGGTATACGTCACTGTTGTGCTGACCTCCATAGAATTGTCTCTTGCACCAACGACTCTGGGCATCAAGCCACCAGAAGAATCTGCGCTAGTAGACGTGGTTGTTGCAGATACGGTTTTTGTCTTCGATGCCGCGCAAACATCGGCGAGTGTCGTGTAAAAGATGGCCGTCGTCTTGTCGATATTCGGTCCCCACCTGTGGGAATCGAGAGCCAGAGTCGCTCCAGCCGCTGCACCAAGGCCAAGTGTATATTCTTCGACAATACGTAGCTCGCAGCCGCTGCTATCGCCTGCATTGGAGCCAGTGACATGTGTCGCGAACTCAGCAATGTCGGCATAAAGACCTAGCTCAACACCGCCGCTAGCGCTGAAATCCCCAATATCCTTGGTCTCGAAGTCCATTCCGATATGGCAGCCTAGCTTTAAAAGGGCTGTGATCGTTCCCGAGCCGTGTATTTGGACGGGGAGAAACTCGAATTGGCCGCCGTTCCTTTATTTCAAGTATCATTAGCAACAACCGACTATATATCTCACGGCTTCGCAATTTTTAGGGTAGACACACATAATCAGATCAAGCTTGTCAGTATCAGGCTCGAATAAATTGAGGGTAAAGCCGAGTCCATCATTCATCAGAATGTGAAAGCCGCTTGAAATGTCAACGTCCGCATCCACCGAGAGTATCAGGTCAACAGTAAAGATTACGCCGACCATGATATCCTCGCCTAAGCTGAAGCCAATCGGGGTGTCAGATGAGTAGATGTTCAAACTGTAGGTCGCACCAGCCGTCAGCTGAAGCTCAATGTCCATGTACAGCTCTAGCCCATTGAAGTCGAGCTCCATTTGGACATTTGAAATCCCGCTGATATTGTTAACATTGAAAGTCTCATTGAGAGTTGGGAGCGCTGGTATGTTCTCAAAGCTCAAGGAGGCTATGTCATCAATAGCTGCTTCGACGACGGACTCAATCTCGTCGACTGCCTCGTGCCAAACATTCTCAACATAGCCTTCAATTCCAGACTTGAATGTGCTCAAAGCCTGAGATGCGTTAAAGTTGCCATCAGTCGTGAGCGTTGCTACAACGTCGGACTTGATGTAACACGTCTGACAAAGGATTTTCACGTCGTAGTTCGCAGTGGCGTTCCCACCTGCGACCTGGCCGGACGTCGAGCTGTAGTTTTAATTAGACAAATTAGACACTCATTCAGCACATAGTAGGAAGAGCATGAACGTCTGCGTACCCGCTATGAGTATATATGACCCCGTTTGTCCAACTTTTCCCTAAAGATATCGTCTTCCGGATGGTGCTATCTCGTTTAAAGACATTGGGGGCAGGGAAGCCTCGACCAAGTACTCGAAAAGAGTTGATATCAGTTGCCCCACCGGCACTACGTTCATGTACGACAATATTTGACGCGGACGATCCCGAGGCTATGAAGCAGACACTCAGTAACCAATGAAGAGCGTAAACGAAGGAGCGGGACACCATTGCGAGTCCAAAGAGAGCAATCTAGATGATACTAGTAGGTTAAGGTACTTATTGGAAAGATGATAATCATCCGAGTAACTCGGATGCTTCCCTTCGTCTTTACCGCAGATGTATTGTGGGCATACTCCAACGTCTTATAGCAAAGTTCCAGCTAGCCCTTGGATCCATAACTCTTCTTGAACGAGGCTGCGGACAAGCAGCGGAGCCGCTTCGTTTACTTTGTCCGCCGCATCTTATCTGGTGAGTTGCAGTCTCGAAGTATGCAGGTGCGGGCGTTGATGCATGACTTTGACAAGCTTGTAATCCCATAGCCTTGTGTCGATGGTGAGAACGGACCTGCATGCGAGCCGTGAAACGAGCCATAAGGCAACGGCCCCCAACAACAAGAGAGTTTTATTGGAATGATTGAAAGAAGCGTATCAAATTGGTTCTTTTGAGCCCTAATGTTGTTCAGCTCAAACGTGCTTACAGTGAAATGCAATATGAACAACGCCACTGCGGCACAGTCGAATTGGAAATAGTCCATGTACGTCCAAAGTCGGTCTGTTCGTCGAAGCCAGCCGATCCAAATCATACGATAGGACGAATCCTTCCGGGCCAGGCTGTCCTAAAGGAGGAGCCCACCTGCACCGATTATAGTAGACTGTATGTATGCAAGAATCCGCGGTCAAGGTCGTCATGAGCCATTGAGGCTTGCAAGAAGGCTGCGTTTACTTTATGACCAGAACCGACGTGTCATATCCGTCAGCGTAGAGCCTTGAGGACAGTACATAATCAGGCTGGAAGCGTTAATGGACAATAAGACGAGGATGAACATGTTCTAGATGATAATGAAATTATCCAGTTAGGAAAGATTTGCTCCGAAGGGTAGGAACTCTAATGGAAAAATTTCGTTGGAGTTTTCGAGGTCACGTGGTTTGCTCCCAAATCCAATGCCGGATTGTGAAAGTACCGCTCTCTAGGTAATTGGCATGTTATCAACGCTTTTCTGACATTAAAGGTGTAGGTCTGTAGGATGTTCAGAGCGCATGTTACCTCTCCGCGTCGGTGGGAATCTTCAAGATGCCAAGCCAATGATGAAGGCGCGGGAAGGGTGACACGAGCTCACCGAATTCTGAAAAATCCTCCGACAACTTTGTAATCTCCGTACCTTCTTTGCTTTGTCTATCTGCATACGTTGAACATTTCGCCACTACTGTCCTTCTCTTCCTCTCCGTCTCTCATGTTCTACTCCAGGAGCGTCTTTGTCGCGCTTCTTGCGGTGCTGCTATGGTTCGCCCCATATCAACGCCTATAGTAAGGACGCTCAGTAACGTAGCTGGTCCCCACCCGTTCAGGATAGCATTTACCTCGCCGCAATTCAAGTCCACCGCGTTCTATCAGTCACTTAATACCACCTCCATGCCGTACTTCCGCCGATACTTCAGCTCGAACCCTCCTCAACATCAGCCCACACGCTTCTCGTACGGCTTATCCGCGTCATATTCCGCGAAGAGACAGCGCCTTGACCCCGAAAGAAACCTATATACATTCGATCCGTATGTCAGACTTAAGAAGACTGCGACCGAGCTCCGCAATGGGCCGAAGGACAAGAAGTCACGACCGCAGAGTGGGCAGGACGCGTTCTTCATCAGCAGCGTTGGCGATACCGATTCGATAGCATTTGGGGTAGTGGATGGCGTAGGCGGATGGGAAGAATCGGGTGTTGACCCAGCAGACTTCGCCCATGGCCTGTGTGACTATATGGCAAGCGCTGCTCGCACATTTCCAGAGGGGTTCAATACGTCAGAGGCACGGCCGAAAGACCTTCTGGAAATCGGATATCTGAAAGTCATGGAGGACATGAGCATCGCGGCGGGAGGGAGCACCGCATGCGTCGCCACTGTCGATAGTGCAGGGCATCTTGAGGTCGCTAATCTGGGCGACTCTGGCTTCATCCACTTCGGTCTCAACGCAGTGCGTTACGTCTCCCCGCCGCAAACGCACGCCTTCAACACACCTTACCAGCTATCGAAGCTACCACCGAAGATGCTCGAGCAGATGAAGCTCTTCCAAGGTGGCGCCAAACCCTTCGCTGAACACCCCGACGACTCTGCCATCACGGACCACCAGATGCGCCACGGCGATGTCCTGATCTTCGCGACTGATGGGGTATGGGACAATCTGTCTCCCCAAGATACCCTTGAGATCGTGAACCGCGTGATGGTTTCTGCAGGGGCGTGGGTCGAGTCTTCTGACGGAGTAGAAGTGGGTGAACCACTGCGGCGACTGTCGAAGCGTGCGGCGGGGCAGACGAGCAATCGAGACGAAGTTAACTTGACGGCTGTACTGGCGCTCGCGATCACTAAAGAGGCGAAAGAAGCAAGTCTTAATACGAAGCGCGATGGGCCGTTTGCGAGAGAGGTACAGAGGCTGTATCCTGCGGAGAACTGGCGAGGTGGAAAGGCAGATGACATTTGCGCCGTTGTAGCAATTGCAATTGAAGAAAAGGCGCAGGTGCAATCGAAGCTGTGAACCATATGTTGGCATTATCTGCCCTGTATGTAGCGGACCTCGTTTTGAGCACGGCGTCTGGTATTGTAATTGTGGGCTGTATGAAGCGGGCATTCTCAGCGTCTGATGTAGAGGTATGAAGGGCTACGCTGTACTGTTTAGAAGTTATGTATTTCTAGATTACTTTAACTGGATGAGTGGCGCATGAGACGGCTTGGGCGTCGGAGGCTTGCTTATCACATAGAGCATAGCGTTAAATTCACTCTTCACTGACGGCTCCAGTGTCTGTCTGGAAAATCGCACAATGAAAGCAATATCTATTCATCCTATACACACGCCGAGCCCCAAACCCCCATGCAATTTCCAAGTCGTAAACCACGCCAAACATGAGTCCAGCTCGCTTTTCATAATGAGTGACTCCATCTCATCGAGCGAGAGCGAGAATCTAGGCTTACATAGTGGTACACCTCTTCTTTTCATCCTCAGCCAGCCTAATCATATGACTTTGAAGTCGCAAGCATGGATCCTTTCAAACCTCCTCATCGCTATCCTCACCGAGCAGCTCTCCCTCATCTGCATCAACAGAAGCATAATCGCCTCTTCCTCTTGCAAATGAACTCCGACTCGTATACGTCCTCCCACCATATCCGCCACTAAATGCACCCCTTGCACTCCTGAACAAGCTCGCGGCAAGCAACGGTACTGCCGCCAACACTGCAATAACGGCACTGACTGCAGCAACAGGCCACTGCACCCACTTGCTACTCCCGGTACCAGTACCAGTGCCGAAGCCCATCCCGTCACCCAGCCTAATACGTCCGAATTTGCCATCCCAGTTCCTCCAGACCCAATATCCCACGCCCGCTGCGGCAGCAATCGGAAGTGTGATTGCGAAGAATAGCGCGACACCAGATATCTTCTTCTTGTCCGCGTACTCTTTCTCGTGACCGGGGCATGGGTGTGAAGCACTGGTAAGGTCCATCTCCATCCCACCCTCGCACGTCGAGATAGGGATACGACGGTAACCCGTGATCTCGTAGTACTCCCAAGCATCTTTGTTGTCGCGACAAACTTGCATTGGATCAGCGGGTTTGAGGCCCTCGATGAGGGCGCAGGAGCCGTCGGACTGGCGCTCGAAATTGTAGTCACTGTGCGGGTAAGATTTAGCTTGGCAAGATTTAGAAATATTAATAGAGCAGAACACTTACCACTCGAAATCACGGCGCGTACATGTGCAGTTGCGCTCAATCTCGTGAAGTTTGTGGATCATGGGCCCATTGTAGCATTTTCGGTCGAGCTTCTTGCGGTGGTACAGCGCAACATGGCCGAACAGGCACTCGGTATCTTGATTCGGATGCTTGGGTTCCCAGAGGTAGTAATCGTTATCTTCTGAGTCAGGGTTGTCTTCGTCGAGCCTGCACTTGTCAGATGTGAGGCCAGTGAAATCGACATTGATGACGAAGTTCGCTCCCCACAGCAGGAAATTGCGAGAGTTGTCGCTCGGCACTGTTGTGATGGCGGTGAGATCGACATCGCGGTCGCTGAAGGTATACCTTTCCCATTCCGCGCCTTCGTTTAAGGTATAGTATAAATCGCGGGTGGATTTTCCTTTCTCGACGATCACGACAATCGAGCCTTGGTCGCCATATTCCCACATGTAGTTGCCCTTCCTGATCGCCTTCCACTTGACACCGCCGTCCGTGGACATGAAAGTTTCGGTGTCATCGTTGGACAGAAACTCTCCAACCGTGCCGACGCCCATGACAAGGCCGATAGCAGACGGTGAAGCGTACGTCAAGCGCGGGTCATCTCGTTCACTGTATCCGTGAAGATGAATAGAGCACTTGTCAATGCCGTCAGATGCGCACTTGTACTTGTTCCCCTCAACGTCTTTCTCTGGCGCCGGGATAAGGGCCCAGTCGGCACCATCATTGTGTGTCATCTTCGTCTTCAGCTTTTTCCTCGAGCCTTTGTCGACCTCAGGTATATTAGCGACAACGTTGACGATCGCAACGCCCTCAAGCCCAGACATTTTCTCGAAGTCGACATAGCCGTCTTCATCTCTGTTAACGTCTTTGATTGCCATTACGTAAGATGTACCGTTGCTGTTGCTCTTTATGATGGTACCATATTCCTGTCCAGGAGCTGCGTTGACCGTGACGTGCATGAAGATCGCATGAGTAGAGCTATCCAAGACAGTGTAAGCCTGCTGGTGTGGAACCTGGAAGCCTGGCGGAAACATTGCAGGAGCAAAAGTGCTACCATCAACACTGGTGTTGACCTGCAGCCACTTCTTATCCTCGGTCTTGGCCGCAACGACAACAAATTCGGACATGGTTGCGAAATTGACGACATCATGGAATAGTTCTGTCTTGTGCGCAAACCAGTCATCGCTTGAAACCAGATGCAACGGGGCTTCAAGATCTTCGTCGACATGCTGCTGACATAGGACACGCTTTTCTGAGCCAGTTCTGGAGACAAACTGGCATTTCTCGACATAGCGAAGAAGCGTGTTCCAGTCTTCGCCGCCTTTCTGAGTGACGTGCGCAACTGTATGGCAGTTTGGATTGGTAATGCCTCTGCAGTCTTTACCGCCGATCCAAATCAGCCAGTCACTCTCGTCAGGATGAAACATGAGAAGCTGTATCTCCTTCCGCGGTGGGGGCCCTTCAGGCGCTGTAAAATAGTGGAAGCTCTTTCCGCGGTTCTTTGAGTAGTGGACCTTCTCGGAAGAGGTGATTAGGTAAATCGTATCGGTGTCGTATGTGTGAGGGTAGAGGCCGATGACATTGTCCTCGACGCCTTCAATATTACTCCATGTCTTGCCGTGATCATGGGTGATATGAGCGACACCGTCGGAAGTGAGAGCGACTATTGTCTCTTCTACGTCCTGGTCATCCTCTTCCTCAATGAGTCGCTCAAGATAGAAGTATTGAAGGACCTGCTCCTTGAAGGTATGCTCTTTGTGCGATATCTTACCACTGGCAACTGGCGCCTTCGTGTCGCTGCAAGGGCGTTTGATAGGATCATCCTTCTGTGCTCCACTCTTTCTCTTGCAATCGTTTCCAGGGATGAGACGCCAGCCAGAGCTACCCTCAAATTCGTCTTTCTCATTGGAGCAAGCATCTTTTGGTGGAGCAAGCGTACCAGCCGGAACACACTCGTTCTTCTCCCGGTCTCTGCGGAAGTTGTAATCGCACTCGAAATCATCGTCAGTGCATTCGCACTGCTCGGGTTCTGGTAAAGCTTCGTTGAACTCATTCTTCACCAAGCAATCTGCATCAGCCTTGCGCCTCCGGTACCTCTGCTTGTGGCCCATGATGCAAGTCGGCTTGCCGTCCGAGTCAACACGGGCATACCAGTCCTCGAAATCGCTATCCTTGCATTCTCGCTTGTCTGTTCCCGAAAAGTCAATAGAGTATATCCAGAACTCATAGCCTTTGGAGGTGTGTCTCAAGCCGCTGAGGACAAACTTCAAGCTGGTGGAGTCAGGAATTGTCGTTAGCTCGTAGACCTTGAGCTCATGATCATCTGGAAACTTGACTGTATCCCAGTCCTTGCCGTGGTTATAGGAGTATGCGAGCCTGTCCGTATCGCCCTTGTCTACCACAGCCACCACAATGGAGCCTTGGCCGCCAAACTCGTACAAGTGTGGTGAGTCTTGGGCCTTCCACCAGGTAACACCGGCATCATCAGAGGCGTAAAGATCACTGTCATCGTACCGCCCGAGTTTTTTACCCATATTGCCATTTCCAAAGACAAGTCCTGGTGCGGGGCTTGAAAATATCTTTCCATTCTGCTTCTGCTCGGTGACTGAGTGGAGATGCAATTTTCTGTCTCCGACCTTCATGAACTCGAAAGTACGACCGTCGTCAAAGCTAATGTGTGATTCCACGTCCTTGGGTATGATCCATGACATTTCTGCGTCCTTCCAGTTCTGTACGGTGTTCACGAGGATAATGCCCTGGATATCCTGGATCTTTTCGAAATCGACAATGCCAAACTCGTTCCGGTTGGTGTGCTCGATGTTCTGGGTGAAATAGGTGCCATTCGAATTGCTGCTGAACAAGACGCCAATGTCTGCGCGATCTTGCGTCTTTACATCGATTTGGATACTGTAATTTGTCGATTCCAGCACAGTGTATGCGTCCTCTTCGATCCTATGCCCTCCGAATTCCCCGCGATGCCAGGTATTTGTGTCGTCTGTAATATATAGAGCCAGTTCTCTTGATGTCTCTGCCTTTGCAGCTACAACAATATAACCCTTCACAGCAGCCATATTTGCCATACCATTGACGACGCGGCCACCCATCTGAGGCTCGATCGAAGATTTGAAATAGTTGTCAGAAGTCAAAAGTCTGTATTCCTTCGGTAGAGGAGAGAATTGGCCTTTCACTACGCAAACGATTCGGTTCTTATCCACCGTGTCATCGCCAGTTGTGAAGCGCTCGGTGCTCTTCGCCCAGAGGCAGTCTTTGCGTTCAACATCGAGTTCGTGGATGGATTCAAAGCCGTCTTCTGTGTACCACGTCTATAGAATAAGTTAGTACTTCAGTCAAGATACTCTAATGTCATCGCAAACACATACCCTCCCCAAACATCCTCCTGTGAAGAAGTCGCATATTTCCATGCCCTGAAACAGCACTCGTTTGCTGTCTGCAGCATGAAACTTAATAGGAACCGTTTGGCTTGGGTGTTCTGATGTCTTGAAGGACTTCCACGTCTTTCCTTTATCATATGTGATCCAACTAGTCTTTGCCCGTCCCAGTACGACAGCAACTTGCTTGTCCGTCGGATGCTGGAGCATAAAGTACGGCTCTCCGTTTGGAAAGTCTGGTATCTTCTCCCACTTGTCGCCCGCAGCTTCTGTTCTCCAAATCTCACTGTCGCCTATGCCTGGCGACACAAGCGACAGAGCAACCTCGGAGTCGTCGAAGAAGAACATCATCTGTGGCGCTTGGTCGAACTTTTGGGGCGTAATCTTTGGCTCGCCCCCTTTTGCGAGGACGGCCGCGCTGGGCCATAAGGCCAGCAGGAAGGCCAGATATGGCAGTCTCATCGTAGTACCATTTGAGCGAAGTGAAGGTGGAGGGTTGTTGTTGGAAGTAAGTAAGAAGGCAGAAGCAGCACTTGACACCTTCGCTACTGGAGGTCTACATACGCCAGCGGCCAGGCTGACAAGGATGTGACGCCTCCTCCGCGGATCTTATTGCGCAGTGTGCCAGCTCTGTTACACCACTCCAGATGTGCATACTATTCGGCAGTTCGATTAATGACCGCATGCTTCATGTTATACGGTCATTCTGGCTGTGCAGCTTCCTCCATCGCTGTGGCTAAGCCTCTCCTATTTACCGCAGTGCTCTCTCACATCCAAAACATTATCTTCGACCATGTGAACTGCCGCGTAAGCAGAGCAAGTATGAAAGATAACGACAAATACGTTTATTCCGAGGCGCGAATACGCGCGCAGAAGTGCCGCCTAGCTAAACAACACGTTTCGTAAACAGCTACAGGGTCGGTGCGAGAGGATTGAGCTGGCTTCTGTACCAATCGGACCGGTGGCCCAGAAACAGTGACGACTAGTGGAGCACTCTGGTCGACTTAGTCGCGGGCATCTGTACAGACAAACCCAGCTCTCTCACTGCACCTATTGAAGACGTCAAATCACAGCTGTAGAGTGACAGAATGCAACCTTGCTTATACTGTTCGATTGAGGAGATCTGGAGTCTTATCATACGCTGTCACTCTGCTCTAGCTCTATTGGCCCCTTCCCTACCTGCTTGACTATCGTACATATATTTCCTCTCATGCTCTCTCCGATTACTCCCTCCGAATCTCCCGAAAGCAGATCTCTTTCTGTCAACCCTTTCTTCAAGTCAGGTGTCCCATCTCAGAACCCTAACATCTCCTCAACGCAACGCTGTACTCCAACATTGTGTCATCCCACTCCTTTACCTCGTCGCTCTCCCACAGCACGTCGTCGTCCTCACTGCCCTTCCTCCCCCACACCTTCGATAACCTCTTAACAGGGTACAGCATCGCCTTCCCCAACCACCCTTCACTCATCCTTCTCGCCGTCCTCGCAACCCAACTCTCTTTCCTCTCCATCATCATCATCACACCCTTCTCCACGTCCGCATCACTGCCCTCCTCAATAACCTCAATGGTCTGCACCATAGGGTGCATACAATCCTCCCCTGCATCTAGGTCGTATATCCTTGCCGCCTCCGTACGAAGATGATCGGGATGTTCGGGTGGCAGGAGCGTCCTTCTCTCCGCCGGCCTTGAGCCTCCAGTCGGACTTCGCTGCTTTACAGCGTCAACAAAACTCTACACATTGACCGACCGCAGCAGCGCGAACGTTTGTCGATGTGTCTTTATTGGCACGCACAGTAGGGAATCTTACCTCCGATGAATCTGCCATCTGAGGAATGACAAGAGGTGGAAGCCGGGGTGGCACGGCGCTATCGTAGCGGTATATTGGCTTCGCTGTTATGCAAGCCTCATCGTCGGCGAAGGGGTTGTTAAAGTCTATGGCCGCTGTGGGTGGCTGGAGACTGGACGGCATGGTGAATCTGGATCGATGCTATTCTGATTGGCTTTCACGTGGAAGAATATGAACATTTTCACAGGGAGGGGGAGATTCCTTATATATTTCGCTCAGCTGTGCGGATCTGGTACTACTGCGGGGCCGATGATGATTTCGAGGGGTTCCCCATTGTGAGGGGCCAATTGGCAATTGTGTTTAGAGAGCATCTGAGTCGCTCATGATGCCCATGGGTTCGGTTCAGCTGTGGTCACTTCAGCATCAAGTATGGTACGCCATGGCCCGAGCCGGTGGTTCTTGGACAGTGCAGATGACAGTCAATGGTGACAAAATAGTTAGCCGTAGATTTCAGGACGCTGAACAGCAATGGAGTGTAGCTTCTGTAATTAGTAAAGTGCACCAGATCTTCGATAGTTCGCTACTACTCAGTATCGCAAAGGTACGCCTGAGCCTTCAGATATAGTCTTAGACTCTCACTCATATTGAAGTGTAAGAGCTAATCGCCTTTCAGCGTCACAGCTTGCCTAACGGCTAAGCAATTCGTCACACTCGAGCGCCTACACCAACCGCCATCACAGAGACTCAGACACGCGCTGAGAGTTGGCACGAGAACCATATTTGAGTGACGTCTTGTCATTCGAGTGCTATAATTACAGTAACTACCCGAGCGTGGCAATGTTCCAGTGCCACGTCTACTCGAAAGAAGCTGAGAAATCCGTCCTGAAAGGCACCAGAAAACAATCTGTTTCTGACTAAAGTAACCAAAGCCAGAAGGGGGCATGGGGGAATAGACAGCAGCAAAATGTTTTTCGGGTTTTCGGGGATATGCAACCTCTGCCAACCGACCCCGTATTTTGCATCGTAATCATCCGTAAAGTGAAGGAAGGGAAAAAATTCAGTCCGCTCCCATGCAGATCGCTAGTGAAAACACGCCACCCATCAACACGTCCGAGGCGTGGGGGGTATGAATTGTGCAAAAGGTGTATCGTGAAAGTGAAAGTGAATCATAACAGTCTTGACTTCTTCTCGACGTCCCCAGATGTTATTCATCTAATTGAGGTTGTTGGTGTTGGCCATGTCAACAAAGTCCATGTCATCGTAGAGCGGACCACCCAGCTGATTGTAGCCGTTCATGTCGGAGAACAAGGACACAGCCACGCTGTTGTCAACGCTACCAGTCGTCTCAGGGTACAGGTCGAAGTCGCCGCCACGGAAATCGAAGCCCTCGCCGAAGCCTTCATCCATTGGATAGTTGTTTCCGTGGGGGGATAGGAGGGTAGCATCAGCTTGACCAGTTGGAGAGAGGTGAGTGTTTGTAGAACCGAAGTTGGTATTGAGCGTGAGAGTCTGATCGTAGTCGAAATCCACAGGGCTGCTATTCGGCATAGTGGCCGGCGTAGGTGGAGGCTGGAAATTGACTTGCTGGAAGTTGATAGGGTGGAAATTGAATCCCGTGCCCAAGCTCTGATTCATGTCGAAATTCATGCCATCGATGCTCAAGGAGTGAGCCGATGGGAAAGCATCTTCGAAAGAAGATTGATCGAACGGCGAGCGTGTGGAGCTTGTTGGCAAAGAGCCCGAGGTAGTCATCGACTGACGACGGCTATCTTGCACATCGTGTGACGGCACCATTGGCGAGGGCTGAATAGGGTTATGGTAGTTATTGAAGTCGAAGTTGGGAAGAGCCGGAGACGGAGCAAATGGAGTAGCCGGGGTAGACATCAGCGCAGAGGCCGGAGTATTAATGAACGGCGTAAGGGGAGTAGCAGGGGTGCCAGAGGAACCTTCGCTTGTACGGTTTGTCTTGTTTCGGCCATTGTTCTTGGAGCGAACGTAGGTGTAACCGTGGGACTTCTCCATATGCTGTTTGCAATTGGACTCGCGTTTGCTGGTGTAGGTACAAGGCGAGAAGTTGCACTTGTACATCGTGGGCGCAGCATTATGACGGTCATTAACGTGGCGCTCGCACTCCTTCTCCGTCGGCCAACCGTCCACGTGGTACTTGCAGGATTCCTCCGGGCACTTCCAAGGACGAAGATGCGTCTTCTCGTGCTTTGTCAGGTCACAGGGACGCTTGAAGTCTTTACCGCACTCATTGCATGAGTGGATAACATCGCCAGGGCGGTCAGATTTGCGTCGACGAGCCATTGATCGCGTCGCGTCGTCACCGTCCAGATCTTCTTCAGAGAATGCACGCTTCAGGGGAGAAGTCTTCTCGATAGCCTCAACTTCTTCGGGAGAAGCGATGGGAATAGTCTTCCCGTCCTTCTTGCGAACGAGCTGTGCAGGCTTGCCGTCGTAACTGAGGCCACCCTCGATGGTTAATTCCTCGTCGCTATAGGTAAGATTAGTTATGTTGCATAGCGGAGAAGCGAGTGCAGTTTTAGAAGATGAAGGGTGAAAGCAAGGAAGATGGTATAGATTTAATACAAGAGAGTTGTAGTGTTGGGTGTATTGTTGTAATGAGTCACAATAGGAAAGATCAATAGGAAGGTCACAATAGGAAGGATCAATAGGAAGATCAATAGGTGAGACATACGGGGAATAGTCCTTCTCATCGAGGGGCTTGCCAGCCTCCTGGCGTGCGCGCGTCTCTGCCATAATCTCTGCGTAGCGGCGGATCTGTTGAACCAAATCGATGGCGTATGAGTTAGTGTAAGGTAGATCGGCTGGGCCGTGTCGGTCAGATGCCGGGATGCTGTCAACGGTCGCGAGGATGAAGCTGATCGTTTGCTGGCAGAAGAGCTGGTATGATTCTGCGGACGGAGCGGAATCCTTCAATGCAGAAGAAAGATAATGAGTGAGATTGTCCTCCAAACCAAGAACAATAGAACTTACAAAAGCAAGGTATAGAAGATTCTTTTCAAGATCGCGGAGGGTCCTGATTTCCTTGTTGTCGACGCGGCGTGGAACGTCTGCGAGCAGACGGTGGAAGGCTTTGTGTGTATCTTCCTTGAGGATGGGATCAAGAATGCGTTGCTTGATCTCCTTGGCAGCAAAGTCGCTGAGACTGTGGCCGTCGTCCACTCCGGACGGCGCCGAGAATGACTTGTTGATTGCAGAGCCTGAGCTCTTCAATGATGATGCGAATGACTCTATGCTAGCACCGAGCCCACTATCGGAAAGATGATCGTGATCGACGACGACAGGCTTTTCGTCCTTTTCGTCGATGTCCATGAAATCATCGATGTTGGTATGTTCGAGGACGATGTTGGGCACGGCCCATACTTCAGCGTCCTTCAGAATGGGGACATTGGTGAGGCCGGCCAATGTGTCGTCGAACTTATGGAGGAGTTCGACGATGTCGGGGCGCGGGGCGATGAGGTCCTCCAAGGCCTTGGACGATGTTGGGGACCGCTTGGGTATATATGCAGCGTCGGCGACGGGATCGATCATGCTCGACGGGCCCCTAGAGGGAACATTGAACGTATCGACTTTGCGAAGGGAAGGTTTGGGAGATCCGGGAAGAGGAGGGCGGGCACCCGTGGCCTTTTGAGGGCGGCGTCTCGGGTGGGATGACGGGGAGTCCATTTCTGTCGAATGGGCTTGAATCAAACCGAGCTACTGGGTTTCCAGGATAATTAGCTTGGTTTGAGTCGAGTTAATGAGCCTTGAAAGTAAGGTGTGACTCACAATAAATGGCTGCAGCCCACTCGACAGATGCAAGATCTCGCTGAGATGCGTACAAAAGAGGCCGCCCACGACAACCTCGAGATCCGGGGACAATTCTCTTTTGCTTCAAATCAGGAAAGACGCAGTCCTCGAACCAAGGGCTCAAGGCAAACGTTGGGACGTCTCCTTCGAGCGGTGTCGGAAAGGCGCGCGCCGGCAGCAGTAAGACTCTTGTGTGCTGAGCGGAACGTGGGAGGAGCAATCGAACGACGAACGTACGGCAATGCTAGCCGGCCTCTGATTTGTGGAGGCAGTTCTAGAGCAAGCGGAAACAGAGTGTACAGCAAGCAGAGTGAGGCTGTGGGGAAGATGTATAAGAGGAAGTGCAGCAAGCGGCGAGCGAGGTAACGCTGGCGAAGGAGCCAAAGCCAAGAGCAAACGGGTCAGGCTCTTGTCAGACAAGGTGACGAGGTCAGTTGAAACCTCAGGAAGGGACTGCGAGAGCGTTGCGGAGAGGAGGGTTGGAGATGGAGCGCGAAGTCGAGTTGAAGTGGTCGTTAGGCAGCAGTTCGTGATCCTGGCAACGCGTCGTGCTTCGTCCGTGCGATCGTACGGAAGCGCGGGGGGTCTTCAACTCCGAGCGCTTGGCATTTGTGGCAATGCTCGCAGCGCGCCGGATTAGTGAATTTGCTCGCCTTCAAAATCACCATTAATTCGCAACTCGACGATTGCCGGGGCCGCGAGAATCGACGCTTATCGCTCTTCTCGTCCTGTTGAGTCGTCCCACTCCCCCGTCTTCAGAATCAGGCTCGACGGTGAAGACGGGCAAGTCACAAAGTCTCTTGACCGGAATTCAAAGCGGAATAGCGTGGAGGCTGCGCAATACTCGCCCACTTAGGGCCACTCACCACCAGCTCTTTCATGCCATGGCGCATGCAATGCACAGCTCGCTCCCTCCGGTAGGTGCGATCAACGCCCTTCGAGGTTCGTGGAACGCTTTTTCAACAATCCCATCCATGGGTTGTTGCTGTGCCGCAGCCAACGAGTGCCATTTGATCCATCTGGCCTCCCGCAATACAAGGATGAGATCCTTCAGCTTTTGCACCGCTGTGAGACATGGAGAGCGTCACACACTCTCTCTAAATCCATCGGTGGCGTTATTCTCAGTCCTGTCGACTGGGGCCGAACTCCGTTATCTGGAGCTCTTCACCCACCTCTCGTGACTCAGGCATGCAGATTCATGCATACGTCGCCTGTCCTCCTCGCGCGTCCTACTGTACGAGGTCTTCTCGGTCCCCCCTTAGTTTCATTGGAAAGAAATGTTCCGTTTCCACTTGACTGCTCAACGTCGATGCACGGCGGCTGCCAACTCCCCGCAAGCTGGACTTCGTTGCGTCCTCTCTCGTCTTGGCACCTCTGCAGGTCGCGTCATTCCGCTGACGACCCATTCCGTCGACCTCTTTCCCTTTCTACAATCTCACGTCTCCTTATTAAGATCCTCCTATCATCGGAGAGAGCCAAGACCTCTATACAGGTGCGCACGTACTCTGTCCACGTCGCCATGAGACGGGAGCCGAGGGGCGACTTCGATCTTCACATGCTCTCATGAAAATGTGAGATGAATGACGACGTGAGAACAATCCCTTCGAGCTCTTATTTGATTTGAACCATTCCCAGAGATCTAGATTGCGGTTTCAAGCCGTCGTCTGCAATGTCACCGCCTGAGGTGGGGAGAAGGCACTTCTGTACAATCGTATTCGTTCCTGCAGTAGTTAGCTCTCGGTGGGCCTTCCCGTCGGTTCCTCAGTTTGCAGGTGGAGAACTGCAGCGCTTCGCCGAATGCGACGAAGTGGATATGGTCATGCAGGCCCTTGCTTAAAGGAGATGCGACAGCCTTATTTATAGGAAATTAGGAAATTAAGAGCCTTTCGAAAGCGATAACTTCTTTTTGAAAGTGAGGACTGCGTGCAAAAGCGTTGGAATATTCCCCTCGCAAGCATTGTCATAGTGTCAAAATCGCAGGAAGGTAGTGTAATATTCATGAATGATGCCCATGACCTGTGAATTGAATACCGACTGTGCTTAAACAGGAGAATATGTGAACAATGACACTTTAGTTTACGAGATTTGGGCGTCCATCAAGTAAATGGACATGTCAGAAACAGTCTTCATTGGTTCAATGCCGCTACAGACGACTTCTCAGTATGGCTTATCCATAGACCAGTGACGCCTATCGAGCAAATAGAGACAAGTTTCAGGGCAGCCGCACTGTCATGCTCGCGTGCGTGGTAGAATGTGACACTATCTCATTCACTGAAAGTGTCCTGGTAGATCATGACAAGGTAGTCGGGCTGGGCAGAGGCTTCAATGCAACATCTCACGAAAGCAGCGTCATCCATATGAGGCAAGATAAGACATGCCATCTTCTGAATGCCGAAACCAGGGACATCACAATTCGATGCGCCTGAACTTGTGTTGGAGCGCTAGACTGTTCTCATTTGGTGCTACGTACGCTTCTCCTCCATCAAATGTATTAGGAGCGGACAAATCAGCAGATCAACTCAGGGTATGTACGATCAAAAAAAGAGCAAAAGCTTCAGGGACTGGTGCAAGAGCAGAAGGAAATTGTTCACCGTCGGAGGGAGGGAGAGGCCGTCTGGAAAAAGACGCATTATTGCGTGAAGTGGACACAACTGAAAATGACCGCCATAAACAATCTGGTATCTCAAAGGGAGAGCAAGCTGCTTGCAGAAAAGGCCAGAAGAGAACGAAAACAACAGAGTACGGCAGGAAGCAGGTCAAATGAAGAAAGAGACTGTGTATTCGAGGATGTGCGCCTTTACGCCGCGCAGGATGTCTTTGAGCTGATGACCGTAAACACCAAGCTTGCAGATGTCAAGGGAATGTCGAAGATGCTGCGTCTGCGCAGACGCCGTGTACGGTTCCAAATGCTGGTCTAGATGTTCCACGTAAGAGGAGTACCGGTTCAGAATACAACACAAAGAAAATTGTGACGTACTGCTTTCTATCTCATTACCGCCTTGGGCTACCACCCTGTTCGATGTTTCCAGTAAGCTCAGCTACGCGGGCTTTGATACGAGCGACACGCGACTCGATCGTTTCTTCGCCACTGGTGTCACCATCGTCGGTCGTCTTGCTGTAGCTTTGGCTGTGGCTACGAGCGCCCGAGACCGTGCCCGTGCCCGGGCCCGTTTGTTCCTCGCTGTATCGTTGGGCACGTTCTGCGGCATTCTTCCTAATCTGTGCCCAGCGATCTGCTTGAGACTGAGCAGACATTGGCGACAAGTTGTCCTCAGTAGCAGGCTCAGGTTCGACCTCCATTGCTGGTGCTGCCGGAGATTCGGCTCGGACTGGCGGAGGCGTAGGGGTAGGGGTAGGCTTGAGAGAGCTACGAGAGTGGCTGCCAAACTCTGGGGGTGCAGGAGCACCGTCTGAAGGATTGGGAGAATCTGTTGGCATAAACGCTGGCACGTCATCCATCGGGCCTTGATCGAATCTGTTGAATTCGCGAGCCGCTTCACGCTCGTCGTGACTAGGAACTCTGGAGATATCGGTCTCAGTGCGATCGTCGACCTCAGGAGCAGGAGGAGGACGAGGTGATTCGGCCTTGGGAAGAATGGGTTCAATATGTGCATCCGGAGCCGGAGCTGGCTCAAACTGTTCAGGTGTGTCGGACCTGAACGGCTCCTTAGGCGGCTGTGGTGAGATGGCACGGCTCACGCGGTTGTTCTTCTTCAGGAACAACTTCTTCAAACCACCACCGCCACCACCAACCTGCTTCTTGAGCTTCTTAGGTGATGTCTTGCCTGCTCTGGCAGACTCAGGACTTGAGGTGGATTGTTTCGGAATCTCTTCCCGTGCCTCGTCTATAGAAGTAGGCTGTTGAGAGATGCTGCCATTGCGCAATGCAGGATGATCGGCCGGAGCAGGCTTCTCATCGGCAACAGGAACTGGCACAACAGGGGACTGGGCCTTCTCTGGAGGAGTGGATGGCGGCAGTGGTGCAGGTGGTGGAGGCACAGACTTGCGTGGAACCTGAACCTTGGGGGTCTCTATACCAGAATCATCTTGAGGTAGCGCAGGCAGATCTCGGTTCGACACGCTCTTGGGCATTGTTGGTGTGACTGACCCGTTGCCGGTCGTGAGATTGGCGTCGCTTTGACCCGCACCGAGGAATTCCATAGATTGGCCTTTTCCAGCATTCATGTTGCCCAGGTACCTAGCTCTGATGGCGCCCTTGTCAAACTCTTTCGCCCATTTCATAGCAGGTGCAGCTTCGCTCACGATCTGAGGTTGCAGCGTGAGCATGCTATTAGTCTTCGAATCCGCCAATTGACCCGTCCGATTCGGAGCGCGGAGGTCCTCTTTTGGCATCTGCTGGTTAATAAGTCTTGCCGCGGCAGCTTGGATCTTTGCCTGCTGATCAGCACCGATAGTGATCCTACTATACGGAGTACCTGCTGCTGAACGATTATGTGGGTCCTTCGGGGGTTGTTGAGCTTTCTTTCCAGTGGATTTGCGCCTTGTCAGACCGCGTCTCCTGAAGCTGAAACGGCTCTTCTTTTCAGCGATGTATGCTCCCTCTTCGGGCCCTGGAGAGGCTCCTTTCACCTGCTCTTCCATCACCAACCAACGACCTCCAGAAATATTTGTTTCAATCAGAGCGCATCGTCCAAAGACGGCTTTCCTTTCCGCCGGCTCTTCACTTGCCAAGCTTGTCATCCAGACCCACCAAAACGTATCATCCAAGTCAAACTTGGTGATGCTGGCCAACTCGCCTGGCTCTAAGTTCGTGTCCATGTTGAGGTTACGCACATGCGATTGTGAACTGTGCCCGCGGCCTTCGCCGATGGGAGGAAGAACCTTGTCGGGTGGCAGTAGCACGGGAGAACTCGTAGATGTACCACGATCGTCTGCAAATCCAGTTGAGAGGAAATCGGCCCAGGAGGGAGTGGTTGGCCGTCCGAAGTCAGTATTCCTTGATTGTCCATGCGATCTCATTTGGCCAAATGAGGGACCATCCATCGATTGAGTGCCTGTATATGCGTCGCGTGGTGGATCGTTCTCACTGATTCCTGCAAATCCAAGATCCTCGAATCTTGACCAGGAGGGATCTTGCACATTTTTGGCGGAGCCGCTGTCAAGGATGTTCGATTGGTTTGTGCGAGAAATGGCATTCAGTACACGGCGGCACTCGTCTGTAAGTGCTTTCACAGGGTCCTCATATAGCGAATACTCCTGAAGAGCCATGTCATCGTCTCGGTATTCAAAATGCTTCGCTCGTCGAAGGAGGGCGAACGGAGTCGGCGACACGGCGTCTACGATCATGACAACTTTTGGCGTGGTGGTGAACATTAGAAGTGGGGTCTCTGGTGGATACTCAGTTTGAGAGAGGAGCGATTGGAGGGAACGAGGAATTTTTGAGATCCCCTGCGCTCCAGCAACCGGATCGGGCGACAACGATCTCAGGTAGGCAAAGAATAAGTGAGAGGCAGCATCCGCGGCGCTGAGACAGTCAGTCCAAGCATGTATGACTGGAGAATCGGCCTACCTTTGCCATGATTTATAACCTCCATCAAATCCATTGCCTTGGTCAGAGTGCTCGAATGCCCACCAACCAGCCATACGTGACAACTTCCTTCCACCAAGACCATTAGTCTTTCCACGAGCAGCGATAGCAGCCAAGAGATCGAAGAAGTCGAAGATGATATCCTTTCTGGATGAGGACTCGACGCTGAGCGGAATGAAAGTATCGAAAGAGTGCCGAGCCAGCTGCGCGTCTTTAATGTATTCAGCCAAACCGTTCTAAATATGCAACGGGACCATTATCATACCTTGTTCACCCATCTTGAACATCTCATACACGTCCCAGGTGACGACACCACCAGGCAAACGACTCCAGCACCACTTCATGATGCTGCATAGTACCATTGGCTCCGTCAGACGAAGCTCCTGTTGCAATCCATGCCCGTTGAACTGGTTGGCCCCAGCGTATTTTGCTTTGAAGAACTTTCCGATGAATATACGCGAACTGCTCGCATCGACACCTGGTCGAAAGGGAAGAAGGAGGAAAGGCATATCGAGCGCTGTAGTTGTGATGTTGTTAGCCTTGCCCTTGTTGGATGCTGAAGGTATAGAGATCGTACCTCTGGACTTCATTTCAATCGTGCATTCGTGGATAAGCTCTTGGATCTCCTCTGGAGCGACCTCTCTTCGCGACCAGGCGTCCTCCCAGCGCGGCTTCGGAGGTTCGACAGCTCCCCCTTTGCCCTGGTCTGCATTTTTCTTTGCCTTTGAAGCTCCTCCATCTCTGCGGAAAACTTTCGAGAAGAACGGCATGGCGGCAGCGGTGTTGTATTTGTATGGCCTCGGGCCCCGTTGGTTGTAGCTCACGGCGAGTTGATCAAGGGCGCGACTTGCGAGGGCTTCCGTGGAATTGGCGAGGCATGAACATGTGGTAGATTAAAGCTTTCAAACAACCCTTTCGGTCCTGAGCAGCACCGTTTTCCCTGGTCAGTCGCGGTACGTTATGTTTGAACAAGGATGGGGGAGTGCGCGTCGAGAGGGCTGTGACTTCAACTATCAATACCAAAAGGGCCAACTTACAGATCCGAAATATTGGGATGCACGCGCCAAATGCAGCTCTGGAGTGAATTGTCTGGTAGGATCAGCAACGAAGGCAAAGAAACAGTTGAGTATGGCAACCTACTTCGAGTGAAGCTTGCCCCCTGACCTGAAACGCTGGAATCGCGCTGGCGGATTGGCTCGCGTGAATTGTCAATGACAACGCACAGCCCAATGGGACCACTCACAGCGCGCGTGCGAGAGAGTGAAGCAAAATCAGGTCGTCTTCCCTGCGCTCCGTGGCGAGTGCATATGTACGTGCAATTCGCAATGGTTCAAAGCGATCTCACGAAGATTCAGCGAGGCAACACAGAATTATCCCTTCCCCCTCGAGCACAGGACCCTAACATGCAAGAGAGCACACGCTAACCGCCACAGGAACTGTGGATGGCGCTCGTCGGATCGAACCGCGCATGGGATTTGCTTCCCAGGACGCTGGCGGTACGGAAAGGCTATTCCTGAATTGTGTGACGGGCTCACCAAGCTCGAGCCTCAAACGCTCGAGCGCCAGGGTCACTTATCCAAAGCAGAGCCAGTCAACGCCATGGCAGGCGCAGATGCCGACTCGATTTGCGCAACGCAGCCGCTCGTTTGAGGCTCTCATTTCCGTGTGAGCAGCTCTCTGTGCAGGGTACGGAAGATCCTCAAATTATCTTCTCGCACGCCTTGCAAACGTGCAGCTATCCGTATTGCAGCTGCGTTGATACCTGACGAGTAAACAGCAGAACAACGCTTCATGCTCGAGATCCGTCACACGAAGCATTAAATACAGCGCTTCGACGTCCAAATTGACTCGAATCGCATCCCGGTGACTGGAGTTTCGATCGTCGAAAAGCTCTGCTCGCCGAGCATTCCAATATATGGAGATCCCCCTTAGCATGGGGTCATGCCCGGACCCAAATTCCAGGTATCCACCTGCAGGGCGGCGGCGTCTGCAATGTATCTCTATTGACGCCGTGGCTATCATCCGTCGTCACAAGTGCCAAATCAGTATCAACTTCTAATATTCCGACATCCACGATATTTCCTAGCGCATTATTGTCCATATCACCGCAATTGACGAGCACGCTAACAACCTCGTGGGTACTAGATCAAGCATCATCTGATCCGCCTGGCGTTCATTCCCGCCACGGGACGGATCGAAATGGATCATTATGATTTTCATAAGTGCGATCTTTCGGCCATCTTCTGACATGCTTGCTTTTTGCCAGGTGTTCACACTATTTCAGCCCCAGACGGTGGGACCATCCTTCCTGAATTGCTTCAATGACATCGTATCCGTAGCACCAATCTCTTATTCTCCGATCAGCAATTCCATATGCGTTTCCCTCAGCATAGAATCGGTCGACGTTCCTTTCCTCTTCATTTAAGCCATCACTGAGCAGTGACGCGTTTCTGGCCTCCCTCTGCAGGCCAGGGGGTAAGTGGAGAGTGTTACCCGCGTGCAAACTTGCTTCTCTTACGGCTTCAACCCTGGCCTTTCTCACTTTCTCAAAAACTAACATTGCCTCGGCCAGGGAAGCTCTCGAACTGGATCTCAGCGAAAGACATTCGGCCAATGCAGCAGCATCCTCAACCGCCATGGAAACACCCATTGAGAGGTAAAAGGCCATTGCATGTGCTGCATCTCCCATGAGAACGAATCTCCCTGTGGAAGACGCCCATCTGCGTAGTGGCATGACCTGTTCCACTGGCCAATTTTGAACATTCGGCTGAGCCATTTCAATCAATGCTATCACACAAGGGTCCCACCCGTCAAAGAGGCGTAGAATCTTCGCTTTATACTCTTCTTGTGACCAGGTCTTTGTATCAACATCATCAGGATGTGACAAGACCATGTTGAGGAGCTCTGAGCTTTTCATCATGTACGTCATAACTGACAGACTATCGCCGACCCAGCAATTACAGTTGTGTTGAGACACGACCAGAGCCGTTCGTGGATCCGATCTGATTTGCGACACTGGAACTCTTGCACGATAGGCTGCCCATCCAGCTTTTGTTAGATGAGTCTCAGAATTTCCAGCACAAAGTGATTCGCGAGCAGAAGAGTTTATTCCATCCACGGCGACAACGAGATCTGCTTGTAGACGATCGCCATTCGCAAGCACGATTCCACCACCATCAAAGTCGTATTTCACGACGCGGCAGCTAAGCTTGATGTCAACACCCGCCTTCACAGCATGCTCGTGAAGGATCCGATGGATATCTGCACGATGGATCACAATGTAAGGCGCGCCGTATCGCGCTTCGAAGTTTGCGAAAGGGACGCTTCCAATGATGTGGCCATTGACGTCCTGGCGAACATTAAATGCTGCCGGCAGTGCAGCTTTAGCGAGAATGTCTGGTCCGAGTCCCCACTTCCAAAAGTATTTCGTCGCATTTGGTGTCATTTGCACGCCAGCTCCTATCTCGGCCAGTTGCGACGCAGATTCGACAATGGTGATTTTGTGGCCGGCAATGGCGAGGCACAAAGCAGCTGACAATCCGCCAATGCCGGCACCGACGATGATGATTTCCATCTCTTGAATCGGTCAAAAGGTGCTAGAGTTATGAGAGTCCCCCTATGAGGTTTGATTGAGAAAGAAGACCCAACTTTTGAACTGAAATTATCCATGAGCTTCATGAAGGTGTAGCTGAATGGGCAGGGGAGGTAAAGAATATAAATGCGAGTATCTCGGCACCAACGGGATTAAATAAGTTACGGGGCTGATCAACGATCGAAACAAGAAAGACTAGAATCAGTCTCACAGCATGACAGACTCGGTCGTCGAATGATGACTACAGGAATACTAAGTTTGCCCTTAGCAGTTCCGATGTTCTCAATGTGGTATTATGACCTCTGCTGTCAGCTCAACCCCGATATTTTCTAAATTCGGTATCGTTCAATATTGGGCCGGAATATATACACGGAATATAGTGACAGAATACATAGCACTGTAAATGTAGAGTTTCGAGATAATCAAGGCTCCGTGAAGGCCTTTAAATAGCTAGCTTCATGTTGCACGGACCCCCGCCTTTCTCCATGCCACAAAATTCGCGCTGTTACTCACTCCTTCGTGCGCCTCTTTACGCACAATGAGATGGCCATGGTCCCATCAAAACCCGAACCAGCCACTCGATCCAGATGAAGAGGCCAACCGCAAACCCGTCCGCTGGACGGATTCGCTAAACAAGACTGACTGGAAGCAGTACCTTGAAGTCCGCAACCTAGTACCCACTATTGTCTTCACGGTCACCACCGTCTTCTCCATCCACGTCTACAAACGCTATCTGCGGCGTATTCCGTCGAGCGAGTACATCAAGCCGAGTTTCTTCAGAAGGAGGAGCCTTTTGGGCACCGTGACGAGCGTGGGAGATGGCGACAATTTTAGGTTGTTCCACACACCTGGAGGACGGATCGCGGGATGGGGCTGGTTGCCATGGAGAAGGGTTCCAACGAAGAGGGAAGACTTGAAGGAAAAGACTGTAAGAACTTTGGACATGCAAGCTTGATAGAAGGATACTAATCGGTGTCTATAGGTTCATGTCCGTATCGCAGGGATAGACGCTCCAGAGCTTGCTCACTTTGGCCGCCCTGCTCAGCCATTTGGCGAGGAAGCTCTTCAATGGCTCACAAAGTACATACTACACCGTCGAGTGCGAGCATACATATACCGTCGAGATCAATACGACCGCGTTGTTGCAACAGTATTCGTCCGACAAGGGCTATTCCGACGAGATGTTGGGTTGCAGATGCTACGTAATGGGCTAGCTACGGTGTACGAGGCCAAGTTTGGATCAGAGTTTGGGAAGTCCGAGAAGAAATACCGCGAGGCGGAGGCGGCGGCGAAGCAGAACAGAGTGGGAATGTGGGCCACGCCTGGATTCCTATCTCGGTTGCTAAAGGGCGGCAGTGCGACGCCTGAGAGTCCAAGGGCATTCAAGACCCGTATGACAGCCAAAGAGAAGGCAGGTGCTGACCAGAAGCCGGCTGAAGGGCGGAAATAAGTACGCCTGAAAGATTTTGAGAGCCAAATAACGATTGATACCCACTGATTGAATAACTATTCGTCTCTTCATGCATGATGATTCTGTTTGCGAGCACTTGTATGAAGACAGGCTACAATGCTATTGTAAATATTCTGCACTGCGTACGTTCCCTATCTACAGGAGCTACGCGCAGCTCCTGTGGCGTTGAGCCAATGGCATCTTGTAATAGGATGGACTGCATTGGTGAGGTGACAGCCCGATCGCCCCGCAAGCTCGCAGGAGCAACCCCTGCTGCCGATGACGAGCAAAAAAAAGTTTTGGAAAATTTCGATCCACGCGGAAGGAAAATTCATGTATCAATTCAAGCGTTACCTTCGCTGAATCTCGTGTGTATGATCAATCCAGCTACAACTGGAATCTCCATTTTCTTTCATCCAAGCAGGGCAACGGGATGAGGAGGGCAATTGACTGAGTCACTTCCATTGTCGTATCTCATCGCTGCTATCGCGTGCGAGCCACCCATCACCTGCAGCTTCCACCAAAAAGCACACCGCGCGCGGCGCAACCTCTATTATCCCAAGGCCTACGAGGCTCCAAACTTTCTATCCTCTCATTACAGCTCTGTGAGGCTTCAATGGCGTCAATTGCACGCTATTCGCGTCGCATTGGTTCCTCGTCATGCTGGAAATCGCCCGCCTCCTCGCCCTCTCTCACCGCTCGATGCTTTACCTCCAACTCGACCATCACCGCCCGTCCTCTTGCACATCGCAGTTTAGCGAAAGCAATCTCTCAGCATAGCCGAAATCTCTCGAAGTTTGCTCCTCGAAGTGCGGCAATCCAGACACAAGAAGCACCAAATGCACAAGCATATCTGAATAGTGGAGCAATTGCGGGTGCTCGAGATTTGGTTGATGTCAAAAAGGTGCTTGTCATTGGTAGTGGAGGTCTCAGTATTGGCCAGGCAGGCGAATTTGATTACTCTGGTGAGTTTGTCTCTTTGAGTTTGCAAATGGTGAACGGATGACACCTGTTGCTGCTATGACTCAGTGTCTTGGAGTATACTATGGAGCAAATCGAACGGTGTTAACATGCCATATTGCAGGATCACAAGCTCTGAAAGCATTGAAAGAGGCTGGAGTCCAATCCGTGCTTATCAACCCCAACATCGCGACCATCCAGACAGCGCACGTGCTCGCCGATGAAGTTTACTACCTACCTGTCACACCAGAATATGTCACATACGTTATCGAGAGGGAGCAACCAGATGGCATCTTCCTCAGCTTCGGTGGACAGACCGCACTCAACCTCGGCGTGCGAATGGAGAAGATGGGCATATTCGAGCGGTATGGAGTCAAAGTGCTTGGCACCAGCATCCGGACACTGGAAGTCAGCGAGGACCGGGACCTGTTCGCTAAAGCGCTCAAGGAGATAAACATCCCAATCGCTGAGTCCATTGCGGTTGGCACGGTCGAAGAGGCTCTCGATGCTGCGGAGAAAGTTGGATATCCCATCATCGTCCGAGCTGCTTATGCACTGGGTGGTCTCGGCTCTGGATTTGCGAATAATCCTGAAGAGCTTCGAGATCTGTCTGCCAGGTCTCTGACTCTGTCACCTCAAATCTTGGTCGAGAAATCCCTCAAGGGCTGGAAGGAAGCGGAGTACGAGGTTGTTCGCGATGCGAGCGACAACTGTATTACCGTCTGCAACATGGAAAACTTTGACCCTCTTGGTGTGCATACTGGCGATAGTATAGTCGTGTCACCGAGCCAAACATTCAGCGACGAGGAATACCACATGCTTCGGTCAGCATCCATCAAGATTGTGCGACACTTGGGCGTCGTCGGAGAGTGCAATGTACAGTACGCACTACAACCTGATGGCCTCGACTACCGTGTTATCGAAGTTAATGCGCGTCTCTCTCGGTCCTCTGCTCTCGCCTCGAAAGCTACTGGATACCCTCTAGCTTATACAGCTGCCAAAATCGGATTGGGACACACGCTACCGGAGCTACCGAACGCTGTAACAAAGACTACAACAGCAAACTTCGAACCGAGTCTGGACTACATTGTCACAAAGATGCCTCGTTGGGATCTGAGCAAATTTCAAAACGTCAAGCGCGATATCGGCAGTTCCATGAAGTCCGTTGGCGAGGTGATGGCTATTGGTAGGACTTTCGAGGAGTCGTTCCAGAAGGCATGCAGACAGGTGGATCCCAAGTTCTTGGGCTTCCAGGGCGACAAGTTCGAGGACCTCGACGACGTTTTGAAGAATCCAACCGATCGTCGCTGGTTAGCTGTCGGTCAAGCCATGTACCATGAAGGCTATTCTGTCGACAAGGTGCACGACTTGACTAAGATTGACAAGTGGTTCTTGTACAAGCTCCAAAACATCGTGGACTGCACAAAAGAGCTGCAGAAAATCGGAAGCCTGTTCGGTCTCAAGAAAGAGCTCATGACAAAGGCGAAGAAGCTTGGCTTCTCTGACAAGCAAATCGCACGTGCTGTCAATAGCACGGAGGACGAGGTGCGAGCTCGCAGAAAGGGCTTTGGCATCCGGCCATGGGTCAAGAAGATTGATACGCTTGCTGCGGAGTTTCCCGCTGATACCAACTACCTCTACACGACCTACAACGCCAGTTCTCACGACGTTACCTTCAATGATCACGGTGTCCTTGTCCTCGGTAGCGGTGTCTACAGGATTGGAAGCTCAGTCGAGTTCGATTGGTGTGCCGTCAATGCTACCCTATCCCTGAACAAACTTGGAAAGAAGACAGTCATGATTAATGTGAGTTATATATCTTCTCCTTCTCGCTTACGAAAAAAGCCGCCTTCGCCAGTCCGACAGAAGGGAGCGAGAGCCGAGCTTTCCAAGGCTCTAGCGGTATGAGCTGCCGGGCTGCTTGATGTCTTGATATTACTGTACAGCTTCTATTCGAAGTCGTACATGTCAAATACATTCCGAAGCATAGCAAATTCACGCTCCAGAGATGCTCTCGCTAGTCCGGGCTATGACTTCGATTGAAGGCAATCCTACCACGTTTGGGCTTTCATATTCTTACTACTCATTTACAAGATATGTGCTAACTTCCTTCCGGTATAATCCCGAGACCTACAGCACTGATTTCGACGTTGCGGACAAACTATACTTTGAGGAGCTTAGCTACGAACGCGTCATGGATATCTACGAGTTGGAGACTGCCAGTGGCGTTGTCGTGTCCGTTGGAGGCCAGCTTCCTCAAAATATCGCTTTGAAGCTGCAAGAAACGGGCAAAGCAAAGGTCTTAGGAACCGACCCGAATGATATCGACAAGGCAGAAGATCGTCACAAATTCTCACAAATTCTCGATTCAATTGGCGTCGACCAGCCGCAGTGGAAAGAACTTACGTCTGTCGCAGAAGCTAAGAAGTTTGCCGAAGATGTCGGCTTTCCCGTGCTTGTCCGACCCAGTTACGTCCTGTCTGGAGCTGCTATGACTGTCATTCGAACGGAAGAAGAACTACAAGAGAAGCTCGAAGCTGCAAGCAATGTATCGCCCGATCATCCTGTGGTCATCACCAAGTACATTGAAGGCGCACAAGAAATTGATGTCGACGCAGTCGCGTACAACGGCAAGCTCCTCGTTCACGCAGTGAGTGAGCACATAGAGGATGCTGGCGTGCATTCCGGCGATGCTACGTTGGTCCTACCTCCAGTCAACCTCGACCAGCGAATTATCGAGCGCGTGAAAGAGATCGCCGAGAAGGTGGCCAAGGCATGGAGCATTACCGGCCCATTCAACATGCAGATCATCAAAGCGGACAACCCCGATGGCGGCGAGCCAGCCCTGAAGGCCATCGAATGCAACCTCCGCGCATCCCGCTCGTTCCCCTTCGTCAGCAAAGTCCTGGGTACGAACTTCATAGACGTCGCAACACGCGCTCTCGTCGGCCGTGACGTTCCCGAACCGGTTGATCTCATGTCCGTCAAGCGAGACTATCTCGCCACCAAGGTTCCACAATTCTCATGGACGCGTCTTGCAGGCGCAGACCCATATCTCGGCGTTGAGATGGCCAGCACGGGTGAGATGGCATGCTTTGGTAAGGACCTTGTCGAAGCGTATTGGGCATCGATGCAGTCGACGATGAACTTCCGTCTGCCGCAACCGGGTGAGGGCCTCCTCTTCGGCGGCGACATCTCGAAGCTAGAACTCGCAAAGATTGTAGACTACCTCAACCCACTCGGATATAAGCTGTATGCAGCGAACAACGAGGTAAAGAAGCACCTCGAGCAGTCGTCGAAGGACGGTAGCGTGAGTGTCGAGGTCATCGAATTCCCGAAGGAAGACAAGAGGGCGCTCAGGGAAGTGTTTAAGAAGTACGATATTCGCGGTGTGTTTAATCTGGCGAAGGCGAGGGCGTCGTCGCTTGTGGATGAAGACTATGTCATGAGGAGGAACGCGGTTGACTTCGGGGTGCCTCTGTTTATGGAGCCAAAGGTTAGTGGATACCTCTACGAAGATTTGATGGAGAATCTAACGTATATCTGCAGACGGCCGAACTTTTCGCACGGTGTATGAGTGAGAAGCTACCTCGCAAGGAGGGTATTCCAAGCGAGGTCAAGCGGTGGAGTGAATTCATTGGTGGAAAGCCGCTGTAAATTTTCGAGAGGCGTATGATTACCGGGCCTTAGCAATACCAGGGGGCAACGTCTTGAGATATTGGAGTTTAGGGAATATCAAAAGTGTTGCAGCGATCATCTAGTCATAAATGGCGACCCAGGCTCGCATTTTCTGGCGTCAGAGGCGATTTGGTTGCTTGCAAAAGCGCCTACACCAAGTTCAGGCTAGATTTTAGAGCCTGAGGTATCTCCGTTCTCTCCATAGTCTTCGACGCAAGATAATGCAAGCAGTAAGCTAAATCAGCAGAGCCAATTATAATCCCAGTTCACATGGTGTCAGGAGCGGGTGTGTGAGCACATGAAATCCGATGCACGAGCAGCTCATTGTGAAGTCATCGCATATGCTCTTTCTCATGATCTTGTATTCGTTGGAACTGTAGAGATGACGCATAGAACCAAACACCCATAGATCTTAGTGGGTTGGGCGCTGGACTAGAGGTGTATCAGCAAAGCCGCTCTCACAACTTTTTGTCGAACCATCTTATGGATTCTAATGAAATTTATTGGGCGGCCGGGGTTAGCGTTGCTATCCGTTCTGACACGTTAGAAGGTTCACTGATAGGAATGGCATATGTTGGTGAATATCATATAGTGCTTGAATAATTTGAAGAGACGCCAAATTGAATATTGACCTTGCAGAGCCGCCGAGAGCGAGAAAGCGAAGAACAACGGACTCAGTGTGATGGAGGGTAGCTGCTTCCCATGTCCCATGCCTGACAACGCAGAAGCCAGCAACGCTGCACGCCAAATATCTTCCAGTAGGTGTGTAGACTCGTACACCCTCCGACACTGCGTCTTTATGCTTTGCAGAGCCTCATATCCAAATTGAAAAGAGCGTGACTCACGACCTTCCTGATTCCTTTGCCTCCCTTGAAAGTGCGATCAAACGGCCAAGCCATTGTGGAGTCAAGAGGTTCCCAGCACGAATCCGAAGCACTTGCAAACCCGTCACTTGCGCTCAATACCACCATGACGCGTTGGCACCTGATCTCTATCGCTCTGTCGTGCATAATTTGCCTTGCTGCCTGCGTGGCATCAGCAGAGGAAAGCCGCCGAAAGGAGGTTGACCGGTTTGTAACACCATGCTCGCGTGCCGTCCCGTTCCGTTGGATGTTCTGCAGAGCACCAACGCTCCTGCAGGCTAGCAAATGAGAGAAGCGAGAACAGTACCCTGCCACGGCCAAGAGAGCCCTGGATATCGTCTCTGATTGAGTTAACGAACTTAGGCTCCAGTATCAGCCGCTTTCATGAGAAATACCGCTCGTGGGTAGAATGCTAACGTCCAATTGCAATAGAACAAGTCAGTAGGTCTTTCTGGAGAACGATCTTCTCTTGTGGAGTTTGTATGGCCACCCTGTCGCTAGTCGATGTCCTGCAGGATTAATGCCCATCCTCCCATGCTTAAGGACAGCGCCATTGGCAAATACGACTGTGGATGCCTCGCTGGCTCTCAGGCAGACACGCTATGTGTTGCAGTCTAAAATTCATTCTCTGAATTGCATTAGGTTGTTGACCTGGGGGCCTGATTACCATGGCCCTGTACGGAGTAGGTGAGACGTGAAATAGAACGATCTGGTTTCGGCAAATGATGTTTTGTAACTTTTTGTTCATCGTGAACAGCGGTTGTTATGAGAATAATGCGGAAGAGCTTTTTATAGGGCGTTTTCCGGGGCAACTATGTTATATAATTGAAAGAATAGAGATTGAATAGATGAGAGCTGTTGATTGGACAGCATGGAGCTATTCGTAAGAAGTACCTAATTAAAAAGAGATAGTTGTGGGGAGTTAAGTGCCCCTTTTTGAGCTCGAGCCGCAAAGAGCGCCCTCAAGTGCTTCTAATAAGACTGACGAATATTCAATGCATAGGGTCATAAGTAATGAAAAATTGAAACACTGACCTCGATAACTATACTTCTTTCATCTCCATCGTTTTGTATGTCTAGGAGGGCTACGTCGTCAATCACCGCTGCTTGCCATTGGCCCAGCATATCTACTTTCAATGCAGCCTGCCTGACCTGCAGCTTCGACATCCCTGGAGCTGATCCCGTCTTCAACGACATCGCCCATCGCCCCAATGTCAACTCTCCGGAGAAGTGGCATGACACAAGCGGAGACCGTCATCTGTGGAGCCTCCTCGATGAAGATGATGGCAGCCTATAAAAATGTGGAAGCTGGACCATTGCGCATCCGCGACAGATACCTTTCTGGACCCCCAGATTACAACGAACAACATCACCTATTTTGCTCATGAATGCACTGTGCACCATGGCAACCACGGCCGATTCACCTTCCACTACTGCAGCAGAAGAGGGTAGACCGGATAAAATATTAAAGGGCTATCAGTGGCTTGCACGATATATGTGCACACTCGACCACAGTGCCTGCTTCAGGAAGTTCGAGGAGCTCTTTTGTCAAGCCCTCTTTGACTGCCAAGAGGAGTTGATAGGCCTCGAAAACAGATTTCATCGAAGGCAGGCGGCCAATCAGGAGAATGGTAGTGGTGTAAGGATCCAAGTAACCTCAGGGAGTGTTGCTGCTAAAGGTACTCGAGACCAACGACGGCCAGAGAGACCGGAAAGCTTTTTCCGAGCTGGAGATAAAGAAGCTCACAGAATACGGTAAGAGCGTTCTCAGTATATCATGGAGACCTGACCGCTGACAAGTCTTGAGCTTCCATGGTTGTACTTTTCTCCACGCTTCAGAGCCTCCCTAAGCCCAACGGGTATGACCTGTCTCGTCTCCAGGACGGCTTGGATAACGAAAAGCTGAAGTGGGTGAACGGGAATATCTGGGGGACCAAAGAGAACAGAGAGCAAGTTGCGTCCGACCTTGCTTGCACAAAGAGACGAACCTTCCAAGGCCCAGTTACGAGAGTGTTGTGTGAAAAAGTTATTCCGTTTATCGTTCAATGGTGTGGATTGGTGGCGACGAAGGTGGACGATAGCCTCGGTATTGTGACCACCGAAGACGAAGCAGCTAACACTTTCACATATGTGCTGTCCGCTGTGGTTGCAAGTCTACTCCAATACCTCCCCGTTGTCATTTTATATTGCATTGGTTCGATGGGCAAACGCATAGCTGTCCTCGGAGTTTTTACTGTCGTATTTACGTTCGCTGTAGCCGTATTTACTTCGGCAAGTCCTACAGAGATTTTTGCTGTTACGGCTGCATTTTTAGCAGTGCAGGTAATCTTCGTTGGTCAAAATTGTCCTGTTGCATGATCGATCTGGGATGGTCTTCTTTTGTCAGGTGGGACGTCGCTCGCTAGGCGATCAGTATGGAGGACAGCGTAGTCGCGAGGGCAGTCAATGTAAGCCATCTCCCTTCTCGAATCCAAGATGAATTGTTGACAGTTCGTCGCAGCGCTTTATATCGCATGTCGAATAAATTTTTGGTTTCTAACCGAGTTCCCTCCGATGTTGTCGACGTCGTGATGTATTTCTGGAGGCTGGCGTTCAACGATCCTAGGCGGGTCCACCCGTTACGATAGGGCGGTACTTCGCAGACAACAACCCCCCTAGTGCTACAGACCGTCTCTTCAGATCCACACCCAGCCTCCTTTATGATGAGGGCGAGTGCAACAGCAACCTCAGATTGGCTGATTATGCCGATAGGTCCGCCTCTGGTTGAAAAACCTGCAGCCTGCAGCCCAATAGGCGAACCCTCAGTAGCTGTCCAGAGAGACGAACCGTGCATACGGAGTAACCCTAGGTCCTTCCAGTCGACAGCAGTTCCTTCTTGAAACCTTCTACATGCTTGACCTACCGCGCGGTACCTCAGATCTCTTGACTTGATGAAACGCGCGGTCTATTTGCGGGAGTGCTGGGCGCCAGGATGTAAACCTGACCGACCCCCCAAGTGATATCTTACCATACCATTTTGGATGCGGAGTGGAGGCATCTACGCCCGGTGCACAGACGAGCGACTGTCTGGCTGAGAGCCCTCATTTGCTCGGCCATTTCCCTGCTGCGGCTCTTAGAGGCTAGCCTATTTCATTTGGTAGCGAAGACCTGTCTCTGCTTGATAGAACAGCCTCTTACCTTCTTGTTCTGATAGATATCTTCTGGGTGGCATTCTCACTACGCCTCATTTTGCCTTTTGTTATGTTCGAGCATCATTAAATGTGACTTTACTCTCGTTCCATCTGCGTACGAATCGTGCGTTTTGTTGTGATGTTTCATCGCTGCAAAGGCACACCGCTTTCATCCCACACTTCTCCCTCATAGATTGCCCTGAGAAGGTGCTGGTACACACTCTCTCCATGATCAATCACCTCTACACTTACTTGCACTCCATCTAAATCGGCTGTTCATCAATCGGATCGGTTGTCGCTCTTGCTGTTCCGCTGGTCATTGACTTAGTTTGCTCACGGGTCCAGCCAAACAACGCAGTGAGTATGTTGCTTCCGGCACGAGTGCTCCACTGATTGTTAACAGACGTTGTACGAAGACTTCATTCGAACTATCGAGATCATCCTTCCAGATCAAATCGACCCTAAAAGAGAGATTAGGGCCAGAGGAAGGACGCTCTTTGACACTGGGTTAGAAGGACAACCTAACCTGTCGAGACCTCGTCGAGAACAGCCTTCGAACGCCAATTAACTTCTTCGACAACTACGATCCTCACCCTGGCACTACTCAACTTGGTAGCACACCGCTCGGAGTTTGTGGTCAAATTAAGTTGACTTACTACGTTGAGAAGCCCCCAGTGTGCAGACCACAGTTGTTCGTCAAAGCGCAAACCCATACAGACATATTTCTTGTTTCCGAATCGTGGGATCTCCCATTCATAGTCGCAATAGGGAAGCACTCTATCAACAAGCACGGCTTCACCATGATGAATGGTCCCCGTGATGTCACGGAGAAGGCAAGGGAGAGAGAGGAGAGGAGGATGAGGAAAAAAGGTTCGACTTCCAGACATCTCGACGTGGTGTTCGCAGGTCTAACTGACATCCGCTTCAGACTCGAAGAACAGCAAGGCTGACGCTAATGGAGACGCTGCTGCCACGTCCACCGCAACAAATGGTTCCTCAAGTGCAAGCCATCGGGCTAAACATTCGAGTTCGTCTAGTTCTCGAGACCACATCCCAAAGTGCTGTATAATTCTGTGAGAAGCCGCTGGAGAATAGTGCTATCTAATTGGTCGAACAAAATCTGGGGAAAGAATCAAACTTCATGCGACAGAAAATGCGGATCCTGAGAAACCACAGAACCCTACGTATGGGGTCTTCAGAATCTTGCCCAACCTAAAAGCAACTGCATTACTTGTCTTGCATTAATGCGTTTCAGCGTCATCAAAAGGACCAGCATGACACTAGCATGTGCGTGGTCCCAACGTGGACTATTTGGTAGTAATTGCCATGGATTTGGGAATTAAATACATTTCAAGTATCTCAACAAACCGTTTTTGCTGCGTGTGGCTTTCTGTGATGACTTTGACGCGACGTTCCCCAGCCTTGCGGGAGTTGGTTGGTCCAAGCCACGTGCACTGGTCACTGATTGGCCGCGGTCTCAGTCAACCAAATCTTACGCGAGGGTTTACTCCCAGACCTGCAGAAGTTGGGAAACACTTATCTGCACTTGCATCGCAGCATGTCCCGTTTACGTTGTAGAGAACGTGGTTACTTATGGAACCGCGCTTGCAGCTGCGATGTCATCCAGCTAGCCTTGTAAGGCGTTCTCAATACCTGTCGTATGGAATAGCTATCCCCCGTGTCGACACGTATTCCTCGGCCCGGTATTAGGGCAGCCGGACTTATAAGGGCACGTAGGGGGCTATGCACCGAAAAACCGATAATTGCACGTAAATCCTGGGTGCTCAGGGCACCCGGGATACGGGTACTTTCGTGCCGAAGCTGAAAGGAATGCCAGCTGTATCGACAAGGGGGATACGCCTTGACCGCTAAATGCACCGCGTATTCGAGTAATTAGCGCATTCGAACTACTTGTATAAGGTATATTTGGAGCCGCGCACCAACCGAATCGCGCTAAACAAGGTAGTCTATCTGCAATTGCGTCATTGGCTTTGATGTGAACTATCACAAAGTCGCAACTCCACCGTCCGCGTTCGTTTCAGGAAGTGTTCACCTTAAATGCCTCGCCGTCTTGCAGGCTCTAGATCATTTAAACCACGCTAGTTGATGTACAGCTCAGTTGTTTTCATGCTATTCCCTGCTAGTAAAAAATTACAATCCAATCGCAGCAGAAGAACGCCCGATAGACGCTCGCCTCACACTCTCGCGTAGAAGCCGACTCCCCCGAGACAGCATGCCATGCGCCACGCCTTGATTGTCGTACGACCAAGGCACGCAAGAGGGTGACGAAACGGTTGTTCTCGATGAAGGTGCAAAGGACTCAACAAAAAAGATGTTCACTCTCTAATCTAGGTGAAAGCATTCCCGAAAGTTCAATTTGACATACTTCAGTTGATGCCATTTAAACACTACACAGTTTTAATAGACATGATTTGTCAGACTCGAAGAGCCTGTGCATGTTATCTATCGAAGCTACGGTATAGCCTTTTCGTCATCTTTGACGGTCGTTCGCAGAATCCTTTAGCGAATCCATTCCCTGCTTCTCCCGTAGCCGTGATGCTGGAAACACACAGCAGCATGTATGCATCATTCGCCCTGGTCAGGGGTCATGCAGTCCGTGCAGAGTTCTGTCATCCCACCGGATGACAACTCGTGAATCGATCCTGGTTCAACATAAGTAGTCTCATGTAACTCTTCTTGCGGCGCCATTAATATTACTGGAATGTGCAAGAAGGAACTTGCAGCATGTCAAGAGGTATTTGCATCCCTTCGTCCATGACTCTTCCTGATTGAAGCCAAGCTTGATGCTGACTTCGTTGATCTTTCCCTTCTCGATGATATAAGGGAGTTTCACGCCCGGGCTCGTAGATCCATCCCGTTCATGAACCGGAGTGTTCTCCATGTGCTCTCCTAGTTGTCGCACACACTCAAGGAAATGGACCATTGCTTGGTCAAACTTGGCGTGAAACCCGACCAATCCAAATGTGAGGTCGCCAGAGTTGAAAAGAGGAAACTCTCTCCTGCTCTTCACTACATGAGATGGATCATTACCTGTCACTGATTGAGGAGTTTCGATTTTGTAGAGGACAGACGTAGATCCAAGGGGTTTCAATTCGTATCCTTTAAATATGAAGCCTAATTTTTCGGCAACGGTCGCAAGGAGAAGACAGGTTTGTCCAAGTGCCGCATTGATTTCGGCCCAATCGACTGTCTTATCAGGAAGCCGTCCAAGGCGAAGATTGTTTATTGTTGCGAAATAGCCATCATGGCCAATACAAAAGATATCATTGAATACATTGGTCCGTTGCAGGCGGAGTAATTGCTTCGAGTCATGGTCGAATCGTGCATTGAGCCGGTCCCTTTCGTTCTGGAAAGAGGCGAGAGTCGTGGAGAACGCATTTCGATTTGCCCAAAACTTCTCCTCTTCTTTGTCCAAGTCTAGCGACTCTGCCTCCAACGCAAGGAGTTCGTCGTCCAGTGCAGCCTTCTCCTTCTCAAGCTGTTCCAGCTCTACAAATGCAGCAGCCTCACGGTCCTGAGCTTCCTTGAGCTCCATCTCTGCTTGTTGTACTTCCTCATCTGTTGGGATATCTGCATTCGCCTGCCTGAGAAACTCGATGTACGCATCCCGCTCTTTCGTCGCGCCCGCCAACTGCTTCTGCAAGCCCTCAACCAGCATCTCCGTGCACTCGACACATATAGGATGATCGATATCAGAGCGCGCGGACATGGTCTCGAATAAACGAGCGGTTGTCTCCATCTTCTGCGAAAGCAGGCTCTCGGACTCCTGAGCGGGCTGTGAGATGTGTTGTGTTCCATTGCGAGTAACTTTCGTGTCGTGTGCTTGATCATGCAGCTGAGGTACGACTTGACTCTCTGTGAGCATAACAAAGCTCATGGCCGGATTCTGATGTCGTTGGTTCAACGCCTGGCTGGCGAGGACAGATTGAGGGTGGTTTGAGTGCACAGTCCGCTTGACCGCTGGCGAGCGCGCTTGCTGGGATAGTTGTTGGTATTCATGTTTGCGCTCTTCGGGGTAGGTACGTGATGATCGAGAAAAGGAACTTGTCGGAGGGCTCGTCGGGTTTGTCGCTTCTGTTGTTTATGATTAGAGCAGGTCATTGGACTGAGTGAATGACCAACCTGTCAATAGTTTGAAGGCAGCTGGGTTTAGATCGTCTAAGGAGTCGTCTAGACGGATAGGTGTACGGCACTGCTGGCAGAACATGGCTGCCGCGGTGCAATATACACGTTGTGTTGTGACGCTGCGTAAGTTGATCGGAGGTGGATCTAATCGGAGTTTAAGTTGTCGAAGTACGGAGTACGTCAATATGCCTGCCTCGGAAGTGGTGCACGGACCATTCTGCGATCACACCCCATGCAAGACGCGACTTTGGCGTTCGCGAATCGCGCCGTTGCCATTCGACACTTGGCTCGCGTGCTGCTGAATTGAACATCCACGACTCGCTCAACAACTCTGTCCTCCACCCTCTTTGCTTTCTTGCTTCCCTAGCTTCTGGTGATGGAGTATGGAGGGTGTTATCGCAAGTCCCAATAGCCAAAATGGCTCCCGCCTCCTCCCCGCCAACGATCCATATCCTGCGACGAACTTCCCCCGACTAGCTCAGACACCACAGCGCCCGCATCTTGAACATGCTAGCTTTGTCTACCCTGCTGAGTATAACGAGGAGCTTGAACGCGATCGTCGAAAGAACGACCTCAAACTGAAGAGCCGATTTGAGCATATCTTTTCGAAGTATGGAAAGAACTTTGCGGAAGTTGGTGACGAGGTAGATTTGGTAACGGGCGAGCTTGTCGTAAACAATGGACATCTCCAGCACATGCGAAACGAGGTGGACTTGGGAGATGGACGGAAAAATACGTGGGACTCGGAAGACTCGGATTCAAGTAGTTCTGAAGAGGGAGAAAGCGCTTCTGAGGAAGGCTACAAGTCTGAGCAGGTTGATGTAAGTTGTCTGTATACGTGTGTATACACGCATATATTAATTGGAAATGTGGCAGGATCCGGATGGGAGCCAATCTGATCCCCTGGACGAGACCGAAGGTTATCAAAGCGGCTCCTACGAACCTTCAGACGACGATGTCGGCAGCGAGGGACGGCCCCCTATTGAATTCGATGACGACCTACCGACAGACGAACCCACTCCTTCGCTCGATGGCAGTGTCGACGTATGGAACGACGTTCCCGAATTGCCAGGCGATTCAAGACGCCCTACGTTCCCCATGCGATCCAATGCGCCAGCCTTCTCGACCACTACCCTCAAACAGTTGGAGAACAACATAGCAACACAGATTGCTCAATTTATGCAAGGCTATCATCAGACCCAGCCTTCTGCTACTGATGGGCAACCTCATGCATCTAGTCATCCGCAGCCTCAGGTCAAGATAGATCTGGATCCTTCTTCGGCTACTTATGGCCAAATCACTTTCAATCATGACTCTAGTTCTGTTGCAAAGCGACCGCTACCAGACGATGGCGTCTCACCCACTCAGGAAGCTGCCAAACGACCAAAATTCGCTACACAGGCTTCGCTTTCCTACCCGTTCATGCAGACCCCAAATGATGTCGCTGCGAATGTCGCTCGAAGAATTGCCGCAGCCGGACTTCCAACCGAACCTGGTCCTGATGGTAGATGGCCATCTTACAAGCGTTCAAAGTCAGGGGGACGAACAAAGTCTGGAAAGGTCGCAAGTGGTTCGATATATGCTCAACAGCTTGAGGCACCGGATGCTGCACCGACAACGGACGATCAAGCTACATTGGAAGAAGAGACACAAATAATCTCCGAAGAACCAACAGAGATGGCATTGCAATCAATAACCGACCAGGGAACGACTGACGCCGATCTTTTTATCGATCCTGTTCTTCTAGGAGGTTCAAGTGCACTGCAAACAGCAGGCAGGAACAATTTGGTTTCTGCACCGCATCATGATCAAAGCAACCCTGCAAGCCCTGGTTCACATTATTCTGCGAACACTGCGAGACCTCTCGTCACGAAAAGAGTGACCAAGCCCGATGTACCGTTTACGGAAGAGGACGATCTGCTCATAATAGAGCTCAAGGACAATCGCGGCATGCTTTGGCCTGACATTCATGACATTTTCTTCCCAGAGAGACGTACCAATCAGCTGCAGTACAGATATTACACGTATTTGAAGCCTGAGAGCCACAACGAATTCACGGAGCAAGATGACGATTTGATAGTCGAGCTGAAGGAAACAGACAACCTCACTTGGAATGTTATCCAGCGAGAGTACTTCCCTGAATTCAGTGTCAGCCAACTTCAGTACCGCTACTACTCAAAATTAAGTAACACCGATCGGAAATCACGCTGGACAGAGGAACAGGATGAGTTGCTCGCAGAACTCAAGGACATCAAAAATTTGACGTGGGCAGAGATGCGCCGAGATTATTTTCCTGGGCGAACCCTTGGGCAAATTCAATACCGCTACTACAACAAGGTCCGGCCTCGTGACTGGAAAGAGCGACTTCTTGAACTTACCAAGACTGCGGAGGAAGCAAAGATCCAAAAGCGTGGTGAGACGCTTTCTGGACATTATGGCAAAGAGGGAAAGGCTGCCGCTGCTGAGGATTCAGATGGCCCGGATGAAGTTCTGTGGAATGCCTATCGTCGCTTGGCAGGTGCGAGCGATATATTGAGCGAGTCTAAGAAAAAGCGTCATGCAGAGAGGAAACGGAAGAAGGCGGAAGAAGAGGAGCGCAAAGCGGCCCGGAAGGCAGCAAAGCAAGCGCGGAAGGCAAAGACAGGAGAGCAAAGGCAAAGAGGAGTTAGCAAGAAGAAGAAAGGGGACAAGAGTGGACTCGAACGCTCAACAAGACCACCCAGGTCAGCTAGCTTTGAAACCTCGGGCTATATCGATAACCATTCTCTTGAGGACGATGCGCAACTGGATTCGGACGCATATAATGCTGGGCAGGCTACAGCGTCTACCACGGTTCATGGTTTGGGTTTGAACATGGCCAGACCGGCAAACGAACCTCAACTGGAACATTTATTCAGGACGCATTCGAGCTCTGTGCAGCAGCAGCAGCAGCAGCGTGAGGATGCTTTTGACCTATATGAGCATTATCAAAAGGATACAAGGCCGATGACCGAAAGACAGCGAAGAGCACAAGTTCAGGAGTCTATGGAAGCTCATCGGCAGCAAAGACTGCTTCAGGAAGCCTCTAAGCTGGGTCCAATGCTTCTCCCCAAAGGATCTGTCAGCGCTCCGCTGGTGGCTATTTCGCCCAATCTCGTGCCAACCTCATCTTCGCTCACGAATTCTGGTGATGCGATTCTGTCGAATTCACCAGCATACCTTTCGCCTTACCCATGCGGGCTTCCGAACAAGGCCAGCTACCAGCGAACCAAGATCAAGAAACTTAGTCAGTTGATGTTGGAGAAGGAGCTGCAAGAAGGCAGGCCCGGGTCGCCATCCAAGGCACGCCAGGGTGACTCTCAGCAAGCCGTCGAAAACCAGTTTGCCCCGACCATCCAAGCAACTCTGACTGCTGACCAGCGCATCGCGCTTGAACAACCAGAGAAGCTCGATTCGATGGGGACAGAAGTCGGTACGCCTCTCTCCGAATTAATCCAAACAGCATCGACGCCAAATTTCACTCCCGAGAGCGGTTACAGCGAAGATCTGAACGCGACTCCATGCGACTCCACAATTAGTCTCGATCTCGTAGATCCTGAGCTTGAGCGAGGGCAAATAACCGAGAATATATTCCAGGAGCATACAGAAGCTGAGACCACTCGCAATGAGTCATCTAAGAAACTATCCACACAATTGCTATCTTCAGTTGAACAACAGCAAGATCAGCGATATGATGAAAACTTCATCTCTTCGACTGTCCAGAATTCAGTAGATCTAACCATGGACGGCACTGGAGAATATTCTTTGACAAAACTACTTCAATCCCAGACTTCCAGTCAACGAGCAGAGACTATTTGGCACAGGCAACTCGCGAAGAAGACCACAACAAAGACCCAGGAGCAACCTATGGTCCCACCATCCACTCAACCAAACCGGAAAGTTGGACCAAAGGCGAAAACAAGCAAGCCAAAGACATATTCTAAGCAAAACCAAGCTCCTCCCGCGTCTCAACATGACGGTGTGGATGTTGTGGCCGCTTCCGCACCTCAAATCGCAGCTCCACCCCCAGGTTCACTCCGCGAAGTCTTGATGGAGGCCGAAACGCATAGACAGAGAGCCTCTTCCGCGCTAGAGCAACTTAAAGCGAGAGGCTATTCCATCGGCTCCAATCTTGTTAACACATCCGCATCAGATCCCATGCACCAGCCGCTACCACGTGAGCTGTGGGCGGGACCAACAGCTACGCCCCATATCACAATCAGGAACTACACTCCATCGAACTTAGGCATACAAAAACCTAGCCAAGGAGAAGTCGCTCCACGCCCGCCGCACCAGGCGCTGGCTCGTCAGACAAATCGTCAGGGTCAAGCTGATCCCAAGCTTCAGGCTCATCAACCACTTCAGCCGCAAAATGAACGGCAGCCACCTGTTGAAAATTTTGTATTTCGAAAGGATGGCCCCAAAGATCCGATCGTGAGATCATTTTCGACGCAAAAGAGGTCGTCCCAAGCACCTTCCCCCTCAGGGCAAGGAGAAAGCTCGAAATCGGGTACATCGCCTCTGCCCCGCGTTATCCAGAGCATACAAGCTGGCCCGAATATATCTCAAATGATTCCGCGGCGCCTGAATACCGCCGGAACGGATTCGACCTTTACTGGGACCGATGGTAATGCGGCACAAATAGAGAGAGACACACAGCCTCACCTGGCAGCTTTGCAACGTCCAGACTCTGAAGGAATTATCTCAACCCGTAGCATTCCTCGAGACAGCTCCATTCCCGATAAGCCCGGACGTGAAGGCGAATCTTCTGCAACAGATAATGATGCATCTGGCGACGAATTGACAGGTCACAAGGAGTTGTTTGAGAAGACTGTTTTGGGTATGCGGGCTAGTCTGTCTTTTGTGGACACCCGCCGACCAAGGAGAAGTCGCAACAACACTCCAGTGAAATCAAATCGGGGATTGACCCCGCGCAAGACACCAGGCCGTATCAGTTCGTTGACTGCGAAGGAAGCCCAAATTGGAGATGACGCTGAAGCTGATGAGCTCGCGTAAAAGAGTTTCAGTATTGGTGTTGTGCTTATTTGTGTAGTTGTGCATATCGGTATTGTAAGAGAATGCAGCAGCATTCGACTTGCGAAGAAGAAACCACCGGTAGAGCCTCTCGATGGATGCGTTGGCAAGTGTTATGTATGTCTGATATTATAATGAAACTATGCATTGAGCACTTGGTCAAGTGTGGTATCTGTAGCATCGCCAATGTGGCCTGCATGAGACCAGAACTTGCTCAAGTGTCTCGTTCCTGAATCGCAGAGTATTGTCACCACGCGGTGACCTGGTCCAAGTTGTCTTGCGACTTTGGTAGTGGCGACGCCTGCCATATTATCAATGTCGGTACTCCATATACATCGTGTTATACTCACAGTTAACGGCGCTGCTGCTCCCGATGAAGATCCCATCCTTTTCCACAAGCCATCTTGCCATCGCCATCGCTTGCTCGTCTGTAACGCGAATCGCATCGTCGATCAACTCTCTTCCTGCCTCGAAATTATGCGTGACACGATTGATCCCAATGCCTTCCACGATCGTATCAACTTGGTGCCTTCGTCTCGTCCCTTCTCTCTCCTTCGGATCGAACATCACGCCATACTTGATCCTATTGAACAGCCCACTGCCTTGTGGGTCTGCGAGTACAACCTTCAGGTTTGGCAATCGGGGCTTCAAGAACAGCGCGACACCAGAGATTGTACCGCCGGTACCTGCGCCTGCGACAAACGCATCGAGGAAGCCTCCTGTCTGTTCAAGAATCTCCGGTCCAGTGCCTTCGAAGTGGGCTTGCCAGTTTGCCTCGTTCTCGAATTGGTCCGCGAAGATACCGCGGCCTGGACGAGACGGATTTTCCGTATGCTCTGCAGCTCGATTGCGAGCCTTATTGACGAACTGATTTTGATCCACGATTGGTGCCGGCCGGACACGCTCGACTTCAGCGCCCAATTTGAGGAGCAGATCTGACTTCTCGGTCGCTTGATCGTCTGGCATGCAGATATGTGCAAGATAGCCCTTTGCTCGACATAGCGCAGCTAGTGATATTCCCGTCGAGCCGACAGTACCCTCGTATATCACGTCTCCGGAATTTGGGGTCAGTAGACCCTCCTCTTCAGCTGTGCGGATGATGTTCAAAGCCACCCTATCCTTTGGACTGTTTCCAGCGCCATTTAGGAACTCTGCCTTTGCGAGAATTTCACATCCAGTGGCGTCTGATAAAGATTTGATCTTAAACAATGGCGTTCCTCCAATGCAGGCTTCGATCCCTTCGGGAATATCCTTATCTATAGTCGCCGCACTTGATCTTGCGCTCACCGCGTTATCCTTCAGGCGAACCTTTGGATTTCTGAGGTCAGCTAAGGAGAAACGTCGTCGGCGCAGGTGGTAGTGACGTTCGAGGTCCGGATATACATCTTTAAATCCAAGCGTGAGCAGCACACCTGCGAGGAAGCTGAGGCCTATGTACAACGAAGTATGGCTTGACATCCTGCTATGTATTGCTGTGGATATAGTTTAGTGAAGAACTGTATTTGCAGAATTGCCTCATTGCTTCATGTTGTCAAAGAAACCTGCTGATATGCCATTCAAATGCTGGTCGTTATTTTGGTATCATTACAGCACTAAGCTATTTATGGTGTAATATTTCATTATGAGATGACTTTAAATATAAATTACATGTTTTTGAGGGTGCAAACTATTTAATAGCAATACAATACATCCAATTATCATACCTCATCATAGCAAACCACAGAGACTCATATATAGGACAGTGATTTCATGAGTCCAATATTGTGATCATCATTATATTAGTGTGACAATACTGATCTTTTCTCAATCCTCCTGGGGTAGCATATCGAAATCGAAATTGAATGGCGTTTCCATCTCCTGCATAGACGTGGTCCAAGCTTCCCTGAGCTTCAATTTGACAAAGCGTCTCCGCAAAGACGTATTCTGCTTCCTTCTCGCGCGTCCATGGATTCGCCCGCCGTGACCAAGCTGTTCCGGCGATTGTTTGCCCATGAAACATGCTCGACGCTTCGTACGCAACGATTATCCTCCGTTCGTCAGCAATCCCTAGCGCAATATCACCAGCGACGTAAATATCGCAACCAAGTCCGATCGAGAGAAGGAGGAACGGGCACCTGGCAGCAGAGAACATCATTCTTTCCAGAGGATAAGACAAATGAGTACCGAGAGTACCCTACCGTCACAGCAGATCAGCTGCGTGCATGGAGAAGACGGCCCAGGAGGGTGAAAATGCTCATGCGAGATTTCATTGAAGGTATACGCTATCCGTTCCTGCCTTAAGGGTCGATAACGAGACTAATAGCACATTTAGATAGCTTATACAACCCTCATTATGGATATTTCCCAAAACAAGCAGTCATCTTCTCCGGAGATCCATTCAATTTCCGCCAGTTGAAGGACGAAGCTGAGTTCCATCGGAAGCTGGGCGAGCGCTACCTCGAGTTCGAGAATGCCTTGGACGAGAAGGAAGAGAATGAGACGAGACAATTGTGGCACACACCCACCGAGCTCTTTCGACCCTATTATGGCGAGGCGATTGCACGATACTTGGTCACGAACTATAAGCTCTCGCTTTACCCGTACAACGACCTGCTGATATACGAGATGGGAGCGGGCAATGGCACATTGATGTTGAATATACTCGACTACATCCGCGATGCGAACCCCGAAGTTTACGAAAGGACAAAATTCAAGGTCATAGAGATCTCATCGTCACTTGCGGCTCTCCAGGAGAGCCAGTTGATGCGGTCCGCCGTAGCTCGCGGCCACCTGGAGAAGGTCGAGATCATTAATCGCTCGATTTTTGACTGGGATACCTATGTTTCTTCGCCATGCTTCTTCCTCGCGCTCGAAGTCTTCGACAACTTCGCTCACGACTGCATACGGTACGATCACGAAACGGAGCAACCACTCCAGTGTCACGTCCTCATCGACCGGCAAGGGGACTTCTACGAGTTCTATGAGCGAACCCTCGATCCAGTGGCATCGCGCTTCCTCAGCGTGCGGGATGCTGCAAGCTCTTCTGCGTACACGCACCCACTCCAAACCCCCCGAGTCTGGCGGAAATTTCGTTCGAACTTGCCCTTTGCTCCTAATCTAACGACTCCCGAGTTCATACCGACGAGACTCATGCAATTCTTCGATATCCTGAGAGATTACTTCCCAGCACACAAGCTTGTTACCAGCGATTTCCATAGCCTTCCAGACGCCGTAGAGGGTTTCAATGCTCCCGTAGTACAGACGAGGTATCAACGCCGAACGATACCTGTTACTACAGCTCTTGTAAGTCCTTGATTTAGTTCAAACTCATATCATGTTCCGAATTATAGAGTTGCTGACGATAGTATTTTACTGCATAGGTACACCAGGGCTACTTTGACATCCTTTTCCCCACGGATTTCGGCGTCATGGAGGATATATATCGCGCCATCACAGGCAAATTGACTCGAGTAATGTCGCACGAAGATTTCCTGAAGAGATGGGCATACGTCGAGGAGACAGAGACACGTAGCGGAGAGAATCCGTTGCTCAGCTGGTACAAAAATGCATCGGTCTTGACTACTGTGTAGATAACGGAGAATTTCGTTTGTTCTTGTTATGGAAATTCATAACAGCATGCGGAAGCAAAGCGTCATTGAAATTTCAGAGTAATGCTTGACCCCTACATCTGATTGCATGCATGTGATGAGCAAGAACAGAGCCATGAGAAAACATGGATGCAAGCAAACGCCGTCATGCGAGGTCACCTTCCATGCACCCCCCTCCTTGAAGAAAGCAAGTGTACCAGAGAGCACAGCCGAGAAATGCAGGGGGTAAAACAGTAAGACCATGCCATATCCGTCACCGCAATATCGCCGATACTCCTATGCAGGCTCGTCCTCACTACCCTCACCATACCCACTCATTTTACGATTCGGCCTCACCCTGCCCAACTCAATCGCCGTCCTACCGGAGAACTGCTTCTCCGCCCCGCCAGGCAGCGGGTTCTTCTCGATAAATTCCTCCCTGATCCTCACAGCATCCTCGTCCCACTTCTTCACTTTCTCCTTGTAATCTGCTGTGCTCGCTGCGACACCATCACGTGAGTTCTGCGCCTGATCCAAGTATGGTTTCCGCACTTCTGTGGGAGCATTTCGCCACTGGTTGCCGAGGGAGACACGGATTTCAGTTTTAGAGGCCTTTGCAGACGGATTGTTGGTCTTGCGCTGCTGCTCCGCGTCGCAGGCGGCTTTGCAGCTGTACCAGTGATCCTTTTGATAAAGGAGGAAAGGATTGACACCTTGTTTTGCTGGCTTGAGTGGGCGCTCGCCTATAGTGCTGAGGATGGCACCAATGATGGAGGCTTCATATGCCTCTACTTGACCCTTGGCTGGCGATGTTTGCGGAATAGTTGGGTCAGAAAATTTCCGTTTCATGCCCTGGGCTACTAGAGGCGTGTCTGTCTTGGACCTGGGGGGTACCAATGGATGCGGAATTGCAATAGGCCCTAGAAGCTCCTCGATTACTTCTGACGCCGCACGTAGGCCGGAAAGATATGCTCCATGAACTGTTGCTGGATGCGTCCCACACGTTGCCTCACCAGCGAAATGAATGGACCCCCAAGGCTGAGCCATAGCATCGTAGTCGCCTGGGCGTGTTCTCGGTCCTACGTAAGAGTAGCTACCGCAGGCAAAAGGATCCTTGTTCCATCTTGTGACAATGACCTCAGACGGTAGTGGCACTATCTTGGGAGCGAACATCTTGCTGAGTCTTGAGGTTACTTCCTTGATCAGAGAGTTGTTATCTTCATCTTCTGTCTGATAAGCAGCGTCTCCTGCCATGAGTGCAACTAGTGTCGGACGTCCACTTGTTTTGATGCAATTCCAGAAAAGGTAGAATCGGCCACGACGGGAAGAATAGTGCTTCTGGTAGAGGCTCCCAGAAAACTCAGTATCATTCAGCAGACCGAACATATCGCGATCCTCTTCCCAAAAAGGCTTTTCGAAGACGAGGATGACCTATCGCATTTATAAGGTTGATGGACAGTCTCTTATTCAAAGAATAACTTACTTTGTTTAGCAGGCCAAATCCAAGACGCTCAATGGCACCCATCTTCCAGTCTGGAAGCGGAGGCGAAAAGTTGATGGCTCCAGATTTGAGCACCCCAAGCGGTGTCGAAATGATAATTTGATCTGCTTCAAATGTCTCGCCATCTTGACATACGATTGTCGACCTTGAAGATTCTTGATCCTTGTTGATTGCCATGACCTTTTTGCGGAAGCGGACGTCCAGTGGATAAGGGCTCTGCCATAAACCGCGGGGCACTTGTGAATATCCGCCAACGATCTCACTATGTTCACCTTCGAACTCATTGCCCAGATCCTGGTCCCATCCTGTCAAGCTCAGTTGGCTAACATTTGCAGAATTGGCGTATTCGAGATTTGCATGATGCCAATTGTAGAGGCGAAGATCTCGTGCACTGAAATGAATCATATTTTGATACTGCATCAATCCATCGTCCATTATATCGCCGAGAGTTCCGGGATTCGTTGCATCCGTAGGCGGTTGCAGAGTGATGGTTGCAGTGTTTGGCGTTCCGTTCACAAGACTCCACCCCATCGTGTTCGCCGCCTCTGCCGCTGGCACACGCGATCCCAGACCAGCTATTTGGTATGCCCTCCCAGTAAGCTTTTCGGTGCTTATCGCAGCTTGCTTTGGAGCCTGGCTTTTGGCTTGATCTTGGGCATCCGCTTCAGTGTTGATCTTCCCTGTCCTTTCTAATTCCGATATTGTTTCACCTCCATCATCCGCGGGTTCCTTGCCTTGTTGCATCTGTAGTCGATCGACTTCAACTGTTCGTGGAGGTTGAGAAAGGTTTCGGAATACACTCGCTCGCTCCAAGATGTCATTGTAAAGACTCTCCACCATAACATCCTGTGTCTTATCCACAATCGTCCCGTCATGGTCGTATAAAATGGAATTATCCTTCAGCGCATACGTGTGTAATGCAAGTTGACCCCTGATGATGATGTTCATCGGATTGCCATGCTCAAAACCTGTGACAATTTGTGCACCCATCTCGGCTGTGTTGCGGAGGCCGGCGGGAAGCGTATCGCTATGTTGCTCGCGCAGTGGATGTGAATAGACTCGGCCGCCGATTCGTCCTCGACCCTCAAGAACGATCACTTTCGGGGGTCCCTCGCCTTGGTCAGTCCAATGCTTGCCAAATTGTGCAATTAGGCCTTCGAGCTGCCTTGCACTGCCAAGCCCAGACATTCCGGCACCAATTACCACGATTGTGCACCTCTTGCCACCCTTTGCTTTGACACGAGGGATGGACCCAGCAGTGTTTGGAAGATCGAGGCATCCGAAATTTATGTAGCCTTGTCTTATCAACCACTGATGTGCGATAGACGCAAGCGTGAAATATCGACTTTCTCTCGCACATCCAGCCGCCTCCTCCTTCGTGACACCGACCAGTGGATTTCGGGTCCAAAGTCGCAATATGGCATTCCGTATATTGAGATATATCGGCACCTGGGGCAACGTGATGTAGTCTCTCAGCAGCTTATACTCCCCTGGATGGAGAGCCAAAGGATTTAGCCTTGAAGAGTAAGTAGCGAGGAAGCATTGTCGTGCAAATTCCCACGGCGGTAGGATAGATGGTATCGAGGTCCGAGGCTTCCACTCTGCCTCTGACTTTTTGGACCCTCCCGGTGTCCTCGTGCTGTGGTCCACAGTTATTCGAGACTTCGGCTGCGCAGGGCTGTTCTGCCATGGAATGTCGGACAGAGATGTACTAGAAACATTCTGTGCCGACTTCAGCGGACTCTGCAAAAAGGTTGCCCCGTTTACGCTGTCTGCCATGTGAGACCCGCCGTATACCGTGTCGTGCAGAAGTTGTTCCTGTATTGGTGATATTCGTCCATCAGCACCCACTATATGACGCATACTTGTCTCTAAGAAATTTTCACGGTTGAAGGAGTGCCCTTCAGAATCGTTTGATGGAGTGGGAAGTTGTGACCGATAGAGAGTTCCAACTTCCGCTTTTGCATGATGCCCAGCGGAGGGTGTTGAAACCCTTTCTCCATCATCCTTTGCACTTGTGTTACTTCCACCGAGTTCTGAAGTGCCATTATGTTCGCCAAAGTGAACAGATGAAGGGCCTGATTCACTATATTGCTCGTATATTCCGAGACCATCAAATACCCCAAATGGGGTATTCGCCTTGGAATTGGTGAAATCGAACTTCGGAGTAGAAGCATCCCCTGTCAAGGCGTCTTGAAAGAGTTCTTCAGGCGACTCGAAGGGTAGTGAGTGGTTTTTGAGAGGGTTGCCATTGCTGGCATCGTGGTGAGAAGCGAACATGGCTATCTACAAGGGACAATGTCATAAACCCCGTGACAGCATGGTAGGTGCGGAGGGCTGGGTCTAGAGTGGGACCTTGCGTAGTCGGAGTGAGATGTATGGAAGATGCGACTGGACCTGATTATGAATGATGGGCTGAAAGAAAGCATTGCGGTGTATAGAGCGGAGAATGGACGGCCATTGCAACTTCCTTCCCTCAGGTGGGCTCTTAGTGGAGGCTAGGCTTGATCGGGGCGGTACACCGCAATCATTCCGGTCAACGCAGCAAAACTTATATAACATTAGACATTTATAGATTCCCTCTAGAATTCTCCGAATTAAATATCCGCCTGTAGAGCAAAAATATTTGTGTCTCCTGACGTTGACTGATGTAGTCGACCTACCCCGGGCCGCTTACCCCAATCGGGCAGTGTGGGTTGCCAAGGCCGGACCTCAACGACGCGTACAAGAAATCGTGAACGCGATGTCAATGACAAACAACACACGTGGAACCTTGAAATCTCCCTGTTGAATACTCAATAGCTTTATGTTTGTACACACAAGGGAATTGAGGAGGAAGACCGCCTAAGCGGCTGATCTCAGCCTGCCATGACCCAGACGCGCAAGTTTGCGAGTCTGCCAGACTTGGTACGAATTGACGACCGTTCTAATGGAGCGAAGTTTGAGAATGTGTTCTGATGTACTGACGGACAAAAGGACGAGGCACAAGATATATACGAGACACCGGATCTGACAGATGATACCTCGACAGTACCCGTAAGCAGACGAATTGATGGAAATCATAGTGGATACTTACGAGGGCTATGTACAGGCTTCCACGACAATCCGGTCCCCTTCTTCCACTTCCAGCTACGATGACGCACAAGAAGATCAAGATCAATCTGGTATTGACCGGCAGCATGTCCAAATGGACAGAGCGCGCGCACACTTTAAGCCAGCGCGCGTGGATGCTCGAGATGTCGACTTTTCTGACAGGTTAAACCGGCAGCGAAAATCATATCGCACGTCGAATCGGAGACGAAGATTTTCTGGCGCAAGTGATGGGGAGTTTGGCGATCTGAGTGATGAAGAGGATGAAACTCTGGAACGCAAGCTCGCTCGGTTACGTCGGGAAATCGAAGAAGCTAAGGTTGAACTCGAAGAGCAGCAGACCGAGTTGGATTCCGCGGAACCTGCTAATGAAAGCTCGACCGAGAATTTACCGTCTTTGAAGGAGATCGAGAAACTTAGTGAGATGTTAGACACTATGCACGGACGAAGACACCCTGGCGTCAATGGTGCAGAAGCTCATTATCAGAAGGCCCTCGAGCGTTTTCAAAATGCGCAATTGGCCTCGGCAAACGGTCATGCTGAGGGGGCGGAGGCGAAGACCGACCTTACGACAACGTCACACGTTATGGACATATCACCGGAGCAGCGCGCACAAATTTTCGCAAAGGCGGCTGAGTTTGATGATCGGTTGTCTTCTCTGGAGAAAGTGCTTGGATTGGATGCGAACACAATGCCAGACATTTCAAGCAATGACCCTAAGTCGATATTATACACACTCACGGACCTTGACCGCCACATAGCAACCATTAACTCAACATCCTCCACAGATGCGCTAGACTCGGCAAATCGCCGGGTGCGCCAGTTGACACAAGAAGCAGAACGTCTTGTCGAGCTTCGCAGATCTTCTTCTCCATCCACACCTACGAACAAAGCTAGCAATGGTGCTAAGCCAACCTCGCCTCTCCCCGAAGACCCAGAAGGTAGTGCAAAAATAAACGCACTATTCGGGACCCTACCCACAATTGCGAATCTGGCCCCGTCTCTGCCAATGGTCCTAGAACGATTACGGACCTTGCGCCTTATCCACGCGAATGCTGGCGACGCTAGCGCAACGTTAGATGAACTTGAGAAGAGACAGGCGGAGCAGGAGACGGAGATTCAGCGGTGGCGAGAAGCTCTTGGCAGTATGGAAGCTAGCATATCAGAAGGGGAAGGTGTACTGACGGGAAATGTGAAACTCGTTGGAGAATGGGTGAAAGACATTGAGACCAGAGTTGGAAAGCTAGGTTGAGCTCTGGAGCGATGCTTCTCTCCACAAAATGTTTGCCGCGTCTTTGTACAGAATTCAAGCATAGCCTGGCGTTAGGTTTGGTCTTGGAAAGACTCATGTCAAGCGGAAGATACCCTTGAACAATTCAGAATCCACAGCATTTGAACAATTGTTAATTTTTAAAATTACACGTCGCCTCTGAGTTGTTGCATAGCCAACTTTTTGGCCTCTGCCTTGGAAAGACTGTCCCGAACCATGTCAATACTCTGCCTTCCTGCTAACAACTGCTCTCTTACGAAGCCATCGTTCTCATTGCTCTTGGCCGTGGCAGCCCTGGCCCAGTCATACATACTCGAAGCGTCTGGTGGCACGAGGTAGCTTTCCCCAGCAAGGCGTTGTATCGTCACGCGCATGTCGTCCGAAGCCACGCCCAACTGCCGTCGCAAGTAGGATGCTTGTTGTATCAATGAACGCTCTGTCCGCGATGCTTGGACAATGTTTGGGACGCAGGTAATGAGATCGGTAAATCTCAAGGAGGCTCCTTCGGATTCCTGCTGCGTTTTCTTATTCGCTGATGGGTCGGATCGCTGGGTTGGATGTGAAAGCTGCGCATTTGCCGTAGCCACTGCAGAATCCACGCTTTCCACGAGTCTCTTTCGTGACTCAACGTACTTATCGTATAGAGTCTGTATTTGCTCCTTGGCGACCTCTGAGGAAGGTAATTCCCCCGCATTATTCTCTTCCTTCTCTGATTCTATTATGGAACTATCATCCTCTCCTATCTTTGCAAGCTCCCCTTCTATCCAACCAATCAACTGATCCCTCGCATGTCGAAGAGCGTATACCTGAGTCTCAACAGAAGGTTCTGGGCTCGACTTGGTCTGCTCGTGTGTCTCCACATTAACGCGTATGGCTTCATCCATGGTATTTTTCGTCAGGAGCAGCTCCCTCTTCAACCGGAAGATCAATCCATCGAGCTGAGCGTCCGATGCACCTGGGCGAAGTATCAACTTCGGAGCCTCTGGCGCTTCACCCAGACTCTCTTTGAGAACGGCTCCAATGTCACCATTGATTGTCTGGGGAGCTTGTTCGTTCAAACTTCTCACGGTGTCTTGGATAATTTGCAACTTGTTGTACTGTCTTCGTTGTCGCTGAAGTTGTAGATATGTCTGTACAGAATTTCGGTCCTCGTGGCCATCTTCTGGCTGTACTGTAGATGCAATGCTTCGATCCCTCGCTTCATCCAATTCGCGCTTGACAGCAGCATAACTTTCTCTTGCAGCAATGTTCGCCCTCAATGCGTCATAATATCGTCGATAGAGCCCATCAAGACCATCCGGCGGCTCGTTGATATTCGCACTGGGTGTTGGGCATGCTAATCGGAGCGGTGTGTAGAGTTTCGAGTCAACGGAGGAGGAGAAATGTTGCGCGATGGCTTCACGTATTCGACGCGTCTCCTGGCGGGTGTGGATGTAGGGTTCTAACGCCTCCTGGACTTGCGGGAGAGGGCAGGGCAGGCTCGCCATAGGCCTGATATATCTTGATGGGATTAGAAGCACCAATTGAGTGCTCAAGAAGAGTTGTCCCTGCAAGAGAGATGAGAGCCGCCTCGTTCTCTGGTTGGATTCCCGTCCTTTGCGGTATCATCGCGTGTCCATGCGCGCGGATATTCCTAAATCGGGTTAGAGCGGCTCTTTCATCATCATCTCAAGAATCCCTGCTTGGCCACACTGCAGGATCGAGTTCATGGTGACACAACCGTAGAGATTTAAGATATGAATCTGCACTACTTGCCCGAAGACACTCTCATGGATGCTTCGAAGCGTGCTCAACCACACCTATTCAAAAATGGCACCAATTCCGCCTCGAATGGCGAACTTCGCCGCCGCCATGTCACATGTATACAAGTTTCCGACTGAAGCTACAAAGGAGCCATGGACGCCCCCACCAGCGGAAGGGCACCGTGGTCGCTACTTATGGACAGGTTTGTACTGAGACCAGTGCTCAGCATTGACATCTAACATTCCAGAGCCGCAGACGCTTTCGGCGTCGTCAATTTCTTGACCCTCTTCAAAGAGACACAAGATGAACTCTATCTCACACATGCCATATGTCTTGTGACTGCGGTCCATGATATTCTGGGCCGCACACGCAGTGGTAGCGCTCATCTTCCCGGCGCATCAGATGCTCATCCGCTCGCCGGTGGGTTGCGAATTGGCAAAGACGACGAATTTGGACCTGACGGAGACGGTCAATATCACCATTATCTCACGCTATGGATGTTTGCTCTCAACCGTGTATCGCTTGCTTCAAAGGACAAGAAATATAATGATCTTGGGATCGAGCTGGCTAAAGCAATACACCCTCGTTTTGTGTATGACCGTAACTCAGGCCGGCCGCGAATGGTGTGGAAAATGGCAATGGATTTGAGCAAGCCATTGGTACATAGCGAGGGTAACCTGGATCCTATCGATGGATATGTCACGTTTCGCTTGCTGCAGAGCACCAACGGGCCAGACAGCACAATTCTACAAGACGAGATCGCAGATTATGAGAAGATTGTGCAGACAAAGTGGGAACACTACTCAAGCAGTGATCCGCTCGATCTGGGCATGACACTTTGGACGTCACATTGGCATGCTGCCGGCAAAGATGCTGAAGCGTGGGCTTCTGGACTGTGCGAGCGCGCGGAGCGAGACTTGAAGTCATTGGTGAAACGTGGCTATTTCGAGCGTAATATCGAAAGACGGCTCGCATTCCGCGAATTTGGTACTTGCCTGGGCATGCGAGCAGCCTTGGAGGCAGCGGAGTGGGCCAGCCTGAGCACCAAGATTTGCGAAGCATGGGAGAGCAGTAGGATTGTGCCCACGCCGCAAGGGTCAAGCGGCGCCGTGAAAACAGCAGTCGATCATGGCTTACTCCCAATTACCCTCGTCATGTATGCGGCTGCGTTACATCCTGGAGGTATGCAGGCCGTCGGGTCACAACGCCCACACTCTAAAAATTTCGTTAGCTAATACTGCTTAGCATTCCAAGCGGAATTTCTCTCCTAAAGCGAAGACATTTTCGAAGCCCGCGATCTATCGTGTTCGATTTGAATGAGGAAAATCAGAATACGATTATACGTTCATAGAATTGAGCTCGGACCATTCGTTCTTTCATCTCGCCTAGCCATTTGCACTGTGAGATGAGCGCAGGGCTTTACGCGAAATTCTAGAGGCATTATTACGAACGTGGACAGCTTCAGCTTGCTTTTCGATTTGAAAGAAAGGGAGGTCATGCAGATATGCCTCCGGTACCGGGTGGTGGCGCTCTGCGGGGGGAGGCGGTGTGATTCTTCAGGGCGTAAATGCGCGCAAACCATGGTGGGAACTGTGCGGAGTATTCTCGTTTTGTTGAAGTCTTAACGTCGATAATTAGCAGGAGCCAGGCTATTCGTTGTTGAAGAGGACCTACTTCGTACCCCCTATGTACCATGTAATACGTTTGTCGCAAACTAAATTCGGTACCCAATCCTTGAATCTACTAAACTTGTTCGTCGTCATAACTGTTCAGTCCAGGATGATCATATGATAAGAACTCTTAGTTTTCCTGACCGGAACCACATTCGTAATAGTTGGTCTCAAGTCAAGCCACACATCCGTCCGACGCATGAACAGGGGGTCAACTTGACCAAAGCTTCCTGGCCTAATATCACAAAGCAGTGTCGAATCGTTGGGAGCCCATATCATAACATTGCTGACAGAACAAACAGAGCATACCATATTTTGGAAACATCAGAGCAGGATTAGTATCTCGAAATTTCATATCTGACATCCATTCGACAGATGATGACGACACAAGGCTACTTAGTTTACCAGATAGGCAACCGTCAGGCACTCCAAATTCAAAGCCACTTGTTACGAGATCCGCCTCTGAGCGCAGAGCGCTGCCGCATGCCGATTTTTACATCTGTAGTATAGCTTCAGCTTCTCTAAGCCCCCGATCCGCCGGCAGATGTATTGGAAGAGGTATCGTTTGGCGGAGCAGCGTTGGTGTTGGCCAGGTTCTCATCAAATTCTTTGAGAGCAGCTGCAGCCTTCTCGCAGACCTGAACATACTTATCTTCAAGGGCTTTATTGTCCAGAGCTAGAGAGATGTTAGCGAGGTCAAATTTAAAGATGGCGGGAGGCGCAGACTCTCAAGAAAGCGCTTCTGGCTGGCTGTGGTGCTTCCACGAGCGGTTCCTTTCTGTCCACCTGCCATGCTGAACGCGATAGATTCTTGACAGAAGATGAGATGTGGCTTGACGCTCTAACGTGTGTGCGTAAGGTCTTCGGCCCTGGGATGGAGGGGGCAGAGTATTAGCTCAGTCTCGCGAAGGGTTGATGGCGATGTCGGTCGCTGTCCGTGTGACAATTATCTGACGGCGCGAGGTCGGTCTCCAGGTTATAGGAGCGAGGTGGGAGATGTAGACTGTATCCTAAAGTGCACGTTTCTAGAGCGATGCCCAACTCGACCAGCTATTGTGTTATTCGTAGGAGATGTGCATGGAATCAGTATCTCTGTCGTCCTAAGCAGCCAGCGTCGTAACGGTCAGTGATCTCCTGTTCCTCTCCGAATACACGAAGTGCCTTACCTAGCAGGAACTACCGCAGCAGTTTTTCCGTTAAAGAGTCCTATAGTGCTGACTTAGTGTGCCGGACCTATAAATCAAACAATAGTTCCTGTGTGTGAAGATCGAGCAACAGCTACTGTCACCAGCTGAGGACCGAATATTTGAGCCTGGAGTAGGGCGTAGAACAGAAGGGCGGTGCAGTTCACCGTCGAATCCGAAGTCATGATGAAGACACTAATGCACATACGCTTGTCGAAAGGCAGACTTTTGGTCAACATATTGTGGGAATCGCGGATGAGCCCACCGCTGACGCGTGAGATATGCATACTAAAGAGACAAGATGTCCATCAAGAAAAGACTCTCAGGCATGAATGTTTGGTGCCCGATATGTACCGGATCATGACTCCGATATCGTAAGAAACCATGCGAGGGAGACAACGGGTGCTCTCAAAATGTGAGAGATCGTATAAAGCCATTTTCGCCCGGCAGGCTCGCGCGTCGAACGTGCATCGGGATCCCTGTCCCCCTTTTTGACATCACTGCCACAACTTACTCGCTCGTAGCTCTGAATACCGAAAACCGGTCTGAGAGTTGCATCAGAAGACCTCCAGTATCGTAGTTGGCCGGAGCTGGAGGTCTACTGTTGTAAAACGTAGCAGGAAGGGGTTGGGTCTCGAGAGCAACCATCGAAAACGCCATGTGTGGCTCGGAATATGTCCGTAGGAACTGGTTTGAGATAACAAGGCCAAAACAATCCGCCCCTTTGAGAGGAGAAAAGATCTTGAGTTTGCAGCTGTAAGTAGGTACTCCATAACTCTAACAGCAGCCCTGAAGCGACGTCTGTGCCGTGAGTGCGTGAGCGTCCCGGCGTATGGCGAGTGCGAGCACGCACACTAGAACCACACTTATATCCCTTTTTAACATACGCAGCAGGTACACCGCATGTGAATCGAATCGAATCGCCTCCTCGATGTAAGTCTTACACAAGGTAAAAGAAATACAGGCTAGAAACTGACACATCTTTGCAAGAGTTAGCATGTTTCTGGTATGCATGTGGCCGATGGCCTAGCGCAAGGAATATTTGTGTGTGGCTGGGAGCTACATGTAACCAACCTCAAGACGTTCCACACAGCACGCGTATGGAATCACATTCTCGATGCGGTGCTGGATATAAATACGATTTGAACAGCAAAGAACCTGAGTAAAAATTAGCAATGCCATGGAAGATGTGGTTGGGTCACTGACGCAATAGTAACAGCAAACAGATCACTCCGCCGAGCAGTTGTGAACAGCGGCAGAGCCAAAGCGATGACTAGATTCGAAACCCCCAGGAGGATGAGTCTTTTCCACATGGATTTGACGAAATATAAAGCCAGGACAAAGGCAAAAGGGAGCTGACTCGCAATAATCGTGGAAACGTAATTCGTAGCCCACAATATGTTGCTATCCTCGACGATCGGTTCGCCGTACCGTCTATGTGGTGCACGGTCAAACCATCCCATGAAATGCTTCACAACCACATCCGCAATCCACCGAGAGAAACGGTCTTCGTAATAACGAGCTCGTAAGGTTACAAGATCTGGCGCAAATCCATCCCGGTCATCATTCATTCCCCAGATGCGACTGTCGGGCCCATGGATGAATTTCGCTGTCGGCACGTTTTGCTTCGCTCGGAGGAAGTCTTGGATCTGACTTAGGTCTATCCGATTAATGTCTGGTAATTGCAGGATCGCATGATACTGGAGCACTGCGCGCTCTGTTGTGACCTGTTAGTATAATCCTCGATGTGTGTTGTGATGGAGGGGTACAACGGTAGTTGGAGAGTTCCTCCTCTAGCTCTTTGATCTTGTTAAACTGTTGACCACAGCGTCCGCCGGCTGAACGCTCTAACCAACCGGAGTTCGTAGAGAACTCCGATCTATGTCCTTCGTCGCTCTTAAAGTCGCTTCGCTCTATTTCCTTAAGCTCCCGCTCGAGCTTGAGCACCCTAGCTTGACGGTATAACAGCAATCGTGTGGACACACTACGAAAACCCCTGAAGTGTGTTCTTTCGGGTATGGCTGACATCTTTTCTGCAAACTCAGGATATCCAGGCACGGTCTCGTCCGCACCGGAGGTCTGGGAGGAAGAAACCACCGCCGTGGGAGTCGTAGCCGACATGCCTGTTAACGGTTGAAGAGGTATGACTCAGTCGACTGGTTCGAGGATCGTGCGAAGAAAACATCTTTGCGTCGCTCATAAACATATCAAGCTCTTATAGTGTTTCCATGCCCTCCACTTCTATGGCGTCCATTGCTGGAGACGCCGGCTAGAGCCCCTGAGGTTGATGTATACCAACAAGGTGGGTACAGCCTAGCGGTGTTTAGCAGTCAGCATAAGTTTACCAGCTGCTCATCGAAAATTGCAAAGCTGGCAGATTTCATACCGAAGTTAACTATCGTTATCATCTAAGCACATGCACAGACGAGCTTGTAAGTTTACCGAACTCACATGGCAAAAAGACACTAGCGTGCGGCGAAGAGACCTTATGCAGATAGCCGTCCATTGCGGAGCTCTGCAAGTCATCTCGCTTAGTAGTAGCTGAGAGCTCGAGCTGTCCTCTTATTTAGCTACAATTCATATTTCCTTGCAATGCTCTTCAATCACTCCGTAAGTTATGTTATCTTAGTTGAGAACTGGAAGTCATTCTGCTTTCATTATATTTACCATTGGGTCCTTATGAAGGACTATTACAAGACGTCCATGGGGACGGCGCTAATTGTACTTACATCAATAAGTCAAAACCCCTCTATAGCAACCGCCCTCGCGCTCTGCTCCAGTATCAAATGAATCGGCCAAACAGCTCAAAGGCTCGCTCTTCTGCTGCGACATCTACCAACGGGCCTGGATCATCTCTATCAATCTGCTAGGCAACTGAAACTCAAGGGATAACACATATGTCCGTTAAGCTAGCCTCTCATGAGCATATCGAAGTCGCTTCCAGCTTTATGAGGCATCATTGGAGAGGCCATAAGCGCCTCAGGCCTGTCCTAACCCTCATGATCACGATGAGAACAGTCATCAAACGTCTCAATTTTCATTTGTGCGGGATCATTTGAATTCGAGCCTCCTACGTGGACTCCCCGCGGCTGTGGTTCTTTCCTGGGCAGCGCTCCGGTCGACCAACCGTATGCTGACCTGCACCTCCTTTGCCGTGCGGGACGGCTCGAAAGGATGGGCATTTATCCGGCCAAGACATCGAAGGACCTCATGTCACCAATGTCGTGCAGGGCATCGTAGAAATCCTACATCGCGATTAGGGCACTCTGACCCTCTCCGAGAAAGAGCCTCATGATGTGGAGGCCAATTTCTCAGTCCACCATGACGCCCTGGCATAGCGAACTCGCTAACTGTAACAGCAGGGTCGGGTCTGTCGCCTGAAGGCAACAGTAGTCCCACCTGAAAGCCTCAGGAATGAGTCAATGCTAAGTGACTTTTGTTACAATAAGATCAAGCCACTAATGATAAGCGGTCTTCAATACTCCCAAAGAGGTATCGATTTTATTTGCCAACAAACGACAGGATGTCCAGTTCGAGATTCCAAGCACTTGACCATTGGAAGGCGAACAATTACCTGCTTGTTCAGCAATCGGCATTGGTGCCGTCCGATAGAACGGCTGATAAGCGCTGATGGGAGGCTCCAGAACTGCACTGATCGGCGTTAGACAAATTCCTCGGTTTCCACCTACCTACAAACCTTGGGGCTACACACATCTTAGGGATATACAGAGTGGAGTCTTTCTGACGCTGAGGCTCAAATGGTCGCAACTAGGCTAACACCGGCATCTCGTACATGAGAACATGGATTGCGAATTCCGGATACGTCAACACATCTACCACATGAGCATTCAGCCGCAAGGAACTGGCCACTACCATCATGTAGCCGCCAAACAGGCGGCGATGGCGAAAACATGGGGTTTCTCGGCTCGTTCCTGTCCCTGGATTCTGAGTGGAAGGTAAACCCGCCGACACCACCTCACTTGAACATTACATTAAACCCCAACTATTGTCGACGTGATATCCATTTTGTTTCAGAGTATGCATGTATAAGTCCTGCGTATATTGTCAAATTTGCGAAGCGGCTTAGGAATATGTGGGCGAGTGTTGGTGTACAACATCAGTTCACTGGATGTCGAGCCTTGGTAACACACCACAGTTAAGCGCCAGACTGGAAAATGTAAGCGGCGTTTACAACCTCTGCTCTACCGCATGTCAGGCCATTGTTTGACCTACAATCGAACAATGCTGGCTTCTAATACGCTCGCGCAGACGACAATCTGTGACTCTTACATGGGCCATAACCAGTCGCATTCCAAGCCCCCATAAAACCCCAGCAGCAAGCCAGCGATATCACCAAGTGTGGAAGAGAGACTCTTCCTCTTCGGTTTTTGATCTCGATCCTGAATCCCTCGGCAGCAACTTCATGTATCCGCACGTCGTTCAGGATGGCACTAGTTCCCTGACGAGAACACCATCGGCATATTCACAACGCTCTCTCCGATCATCATTTCGTCGGCAGTGATTAGCCCCTTGGCGATCAGTGTCATTGAGCACTGAGTGTCGTCGCTGAGTTCGCACCACATCTTTCCAGGCAAAACGTACGGACTGACGGTATGAGACCGCTGAAGTCACCTATCATCACTTCCTTCGCCAGCACTACGAGCATGAAATGGCAAGATATGACCTCATATGAAATCTTTCTTTCTTTCTCATTTCAATCACCGTCTTATCTACGGATATTGTCTAACTAACTTCCGCCCTCACCACCACTGCTGCCACTCCCCTCCTTATCCCTCAGCACTCCCTGAGCCGCCATCTCCGCTGCGGCGGCCGCCTCCCTCACGACATCCTCATGCCTTAGTATCCTCACCTTCGTGCTCTCGCTCCCCTTCTCACCCCCGTCACCACCATCTCTCGCTACACCTCCACGTCCCTGGGCCTCCAAACTACGATCCCAACTCGTCGGATCAATGCCCAGAATACCACCTACATTGTTCCGATCCCCAGGGACCGAGAACTCACGAAACGCATACCGCCACTCATTCAAGAATGCGCGAACCGCCTTGTTCACCTTATCCCGCCCATTCTTAGAATGGTGACCAGTGCCGGTGATTGCATAGATCGGGCGGCCGGGGTGGTTCTGGTGCGCGAGAAGTTTGGTGGAGAGGTAGACGATTGCTTCTTCGGGGTGGAGGCCTGCAGCTCAAACGTGAATATGTTGACTAAGGGGGAAGGGAAAGGAAGTGAGAAAGCAAAGAGAAACAGTACCATGAAGATCGACGTAGAGCTCCCGTGCGCTGGGGCCATGCTCCTTGTTGCGCTCGTCGTAGAGGATGCGTGCGGCTTCGCGGTGCGCTTCTTTCATGAGGTTGTTTTCTGTCTGGCCGCGGAGGCTAAGGGCTTTTGCGGCACGGGTGTCGTTTCTGTTCCACGCTTGGGCGGCGCTATATAATCGTAAGTCCCACTGGTCCTGTGTGTGATCTTATGGGCGAAATATACCTTTGCAAGAACTTGTTTCTCGAAGCACCATGCCTGAAAGCCTCCTGCCGAGCCTTGAGATATGCCTTGTTCACTCCATCGCCGGTCTCGAGCCAAGGGATGTGCTCTGGCTGCGGGACTGCCATAGCGGCCGCGCTGTTCTCACGAGTTCCTGTAGAATTGCGATTGCTATTGCGCACTCCCTTTCGTGCTTGAGCAGGGCTAGGAGATGGTGACATGCGGACGACATCGGCAAGCGTGTTGTTTTGGATATGATCCCTATGATGGCCATGGCCTCCACGCTTGCCGTGATGCTTCTTACCGCCTTTCGCGGCTGCAGATCCAAGTGATGGGAACGCTTCCGCATCATCCAGTGCCGGAGCCGAAGGTGTGGAAGAGCGATTGCCTTGGCGACTGTGAGGTCTGGAACCAGGTCGAGAGTGTGCACGGCTAGATGGACGTGAACCAAAGTTAGAGAATGGATTCAGACCAGGTGGAGGCGTTGAGACGTGTCCGCCCGCACCAAACAGTTTTTCTAGCGGTGCCTGGTCCATTGAGCCCTGGTAGAGCTGGCTTGATGATCCAGACGTGGTGCGCTGAAGATGAGGGAAATTTTCGTAATCCTGGACTTGAAAGTTTGGCTGCACCGATTGGCTTGGCGGGGTCTGAGCACCTTCGAGCATCATTCTCGCCATGAGCGTTGACGGATCGTGTGAGAACAGGCAGGTGTCGCCAGCTAAACAGTTTCCAGCCATCCAATACCTAGATACATTGATCAGCATTGGAAATCTCGTAAACTTCGACTAAGCAACTTACTTGCAGACTGTCTTGCTAGGATCGTGACTGAACCTACAGTCGGCACGCGCACAATGACCGTTTTGTAGCCAATATTTGCACATCACCGGCGTCCTTCCTTGACCAGATGGAGTCGCTGGCCTGAATGCAGCCGCCATAGACTTCCCAACCATATATGCTTGGCCCGCATCTGGCGTGGGTCCAGCCTGCAGCAAAGCATCCAGGGCAGGGCCTTCCATCAGGGCAGTAACAGTAGCACTCAGGTCATAAGAGTTGGCCTCCAGAACTCTTTCCAGCTCTTCGTCCGAGCGCTCTTCTCGCAGAATTTGTCGGAGCATATCGTATATGCTCATTTGGTCTGGGATGTATTCCGCTGCGGCGCCGTTGAGTCCATCTGCCATGAATGACGAGGATGCATTGCTCGCGGTCTCATCATTGACGAGCCAATCGACAGTATCGCTACCATAGTCCCCATAGTCATCGGTGATAGGGCTTGGCTGCCCACTGAACTCGTACGCGTTCAAGCTCGGGCTGTGGGGTATGTGTGGCGTCGCAACTGCGAGACGTGGAGAGGGCCGGGGAGACGTGAACGGCGAGGCGGTGGACGATTTCGCGCGTGCGAATGCAGCAGGAGCTACTCCGAAGCCCGGAGGCGGAGGAGGAAATCTCGGCGACGGCGCAGATGGGGTTGGCGTTCGTGCAATCTGCCATGGGGCTGGAGACGACTTTCGAATGATCGTATGTCTTGAAGGGGGCGGAGAAGCAGCGCCGTCCTTTGTGCTCCTGAATCTCCACATTCCGTCCAGGATCGCATTCTCCAGAGCCTTGTCTGTCAAGTGGCTCTCCTTGCGCAGCAGCTCCTCCATCTTCTCCGTCTTCTCTTCATCCTCCAAGGCCTCGTCCTTCAGAATGGGGAGGCAGAGCTCGTAGAATTCGTCGGAGATGCCCATGGTGCTGTCGCGATTACCGTTGTCATAAAAGTTCGCGGCCTTGTAAATCAATCTGTCAGAATCCTAGGAGAGGTTGTAAGGTTTTAAAAAAGGTTTCAAGTTTCACGGGGTCCTGGTGAGTTCGGCGGAGCCAAGTATTAGTGAACCGCGAGGAGACGGCGCAGCGAGTGACCGGAGGCAGAGTTATCGGTGAGTTGTATGCCAGCTCATGTGAAGCACGCAGAGGGAAGTGTCTCAAGACTCGGTGGTTGCCGCAGCTGAGAGGTAGTATGCTAGGTTGTCGGCCCGCAGCGTGGGTTGTTCATCAGGGTGGCAGGTGGCAGCTGAGAAGCGTCAGCTGTGAGTGGTGAGGGCGTGAAGGGGCGGAGTAGGCGCTCACGCCTGCGCAGGAACGTGGGCGAGGCTGCTCGACTTCCCTCGAGGCTCGCTTTGCTGCCCGAGAGGTACGCTGAGACTTGAGCACTCAGCGAATGTGGTGTGCGCGTCGCGGATCGAAGCGGCGGGTGATATTTTAAGGACCACTGAGGACGGACGGTGTCTGGGATTCACCTTGCATTCGCTCTCCCCACAAACTCCCCAAGCGGAATGGCCAACGCGGAAACGTGAATCTCGATAAGCTTCATGCAGCTCACCATTATTGAATTACCAACCCCAGATAAGTCGCAGGCACTGGCAGACTGTACGGACGATTCGAGGCAGCGATCAAGCTTAGACAGCGCCGCTGCTTGCTGCTGGCCTGCGAAAGGAGCGTCGAGAAAGCCCTACCCAGAGCTCGTTTCGTAATTTCACTGGCTCATTATTGCTTGTTACAGACGCTGTGAGAGCGCTGAATCATCATTTTCCAATTCCGAGCATTTCCAGTCTGGTTGAAAGCTTCTAAACGAGTCCATTTGGAATCCAATATTTCCCCAAGCCCAAAGTCACCGTCACACAAGAGGTACACGGATACATTTCAGATGCTCGCACTCGTCGTCAGCGGCTCAGCCCTACACTAGAGCAGGAACGGATCTCATACGTAGGAAGACGTCTCACGTAACGCCGAGCCTCTGTCTATGTCCGCTTCTCAACCCCAAACCTTCCAATTTGTCTTTCAACATCCACAAAGCATCTGCAATCTCATCAATCTGTCCTTCCCTTTGTAAAACATCCCTCTTCTCCTCCCATGCTCCAAACACCCGAATAGACCCCCCTCCCGCGCATCCCGCCCCGCTCCGCAAGTCGCCCATTCGGGGCCGTACTGTCTGACAGAGCATCAAAACCATGTCACCGAGCGACTACGACCCTCGCGCCCTCGCGCTGCCTATCGACGACGACGACGGCTCACCAGACCCTTCTTCTCGGCGCTCGATTTCCCCAGCCTGGGCGCGCCGCAGCGGCTCCTTCCACAGCGATGTCCCCGCTGATTTCAAGTCGCGGCTGTACAGGCGCGCGGCGGCGCTGCAACGCCAGGCGTACAAAACGTACAACCGGCTCACGCTCTTGCAGAGAATACTGCTGGTGCTGGCGGGGCTAGCGACGTTTGTGCTGGGCATACTCTTCCTCATCTACAATGAGAAGATCTTCGGGTGGCTGGCGCCTTACGCAAAGCGGTGGAGGGAGATGAAGGCGGGCTGGCTGATACTGTGGGCGATGACGTTTGTGGTGTCTTTCCCGCCGTTAATTGGGTACTCATCGTGCGTGACGATTGCGGGTTTTGTATATGGATTTCCCAATGGGTAATATCTCCAACGTATTCCTTTGTAATTGGAGCAGGTATAACTGACCATACTATACAGCTGGTTCATTGTCGCATCCGCCACCATAATCGGCAGCACAGTCTCCTTCGTCGCATCTCGCACACTCCTGCGCAACCTCGTCCACCGTCTCGTCTCCACCGACCCGCGCTTCGCCTCGCTGGCGCTAACGCTCAAGCATGACGGAATCAAACTGCTCATCATGATCCGCCTCTGTCCTCTCCCCTACTCCTTCTCCAATGGCGCCATCTCCATGATACCGACCGTACACCCCCTCGCATTCATGCTCGCCACTGCGGTCGTTAGCCCAAAACTCATGCTGCACGTCTTCATCGGCAGCCAATTAGCACGTCTCGCCGAGACGGGCGACAAGATGGACGCGAAGACGAAAGCGATCAGCTACATCTCCATCGTTATTGGCGTCCTTGCCGGCGTGCTGACCGGGTGGTTCATCTACCGGCAGACGAAGAAGCGGGCTGAGCAGCTGGAGGCCGAGGAGCGGATGGGTGTGCGGAGGGAAAGTATCGACGAGCTGAGGAGGGAGTATGCGGATGATCCGGAAGCTTTGGCGGCGGCGGAGACGTTGAGAGAAGATGAGGATGATATTAGTTTGCGAGAGGGGGGGACTTATGAGGATCTGGAGGGTGGGGAGTATAGAGACGACTTCAGCGAGGAAGAGGATGCCCGAGAGGTGGGAGATGTGTTTGATGACGGGGACGGAGAGGATGACCTGGGTAGACGGTGACAATTGTCACGACAAAGTGTTTTTGTAAACTTGGCGTGTTTGGGATAGAACATGTACGGCGTTCGGGACATGGGCATGGAACGACGATAGAAGAGAGAGCCTACGAACTTCGGATAGAGCTGTATTCCTAGAGAGGCTCGGTCCGTGTGATCATGGGGCTCTCGTAATATTATGCACTGAACCTGACCGCAGGTATATAGATGGCACAGATGAGATTTTCACATGAGCCTGGACGGTTATGGTCAGTTGCTTAAGGCAGAGTATCTCGTCGGCCGGATGGAGAGTGTTGTGCTTCATAAGACAAGCTAGCCGAGGGCAATTGTTCGGGATGCATAGAAAGTTGCACGGGAGAGAGCGACACAACAAGATGAACGTGTAGTTTAACAATGTTACAGACTTGATTGTTATCGGTATCTGGGGTCATGACCGGTTGCATGAAGCAATCCGATGTATAGGCATGACTAATGCAAAGGGAGGGTAACCATTACCCTCAAATATCCGTGAAGCAAGTATCTTGAAGTAAACTTGGTACCTCATTCTTCAGTCGCAAATCGCATGAAGTCTTCCGTCTTTGGCGTCGTTACCTTCGAGATCCACCAAGCCAGACCAGGTTTCTCAGGCTTTGGAGCTTCTACTGGCTCTGGACCTTTCTCGGGCTAGAAATTCGAATAAGTGCAGCAGCATGTTCGGAAGAAGTCTCAGGAACTATAACCCACCTCCTCAGCCTTTCCTTTGTCTCGCTCTTCAGTCTTCTTTGCAGGTGTCCGTTCTGGCGTGGTGGAGGGCGAGGAGGTGTTGCGGCGACGCGCTGCTCCAGCGGACGAGCTCCTGCGGCGCTTCCCCTTCGGCTGGTAGCGCTCAATGGAGCGGACACGCTTGCGCTGCCTCGGAGGCGAGCGACTGCGAGAATAGCTGCGTGCCAGACCCCTCCTGCGAGGATAGTCAGAGGCATCTCGGTCCTTTCGAGTATCAGCGCGTCTTTCAGTGTCGGAGTAGCTGGCGATTGAGGGTGATCTCTTGTCCCTGTATGATTTGCCTCCGCGATTGTTCCTAGGGCTCCGCGACCTTGACCGAGAACTTGCTGGGGATGGAGAACGACGGCGTCGTTCCGGGCGTCTAGGAGGGGGTGAGCGCCCTCTTCCTCCACCACGCTCTCTCCGCATGCGGTTGCTTCTGGGCGAACGTGAGCGTGATTTTTCAGGAGGGGTTTTGGACTTCTCCAGCTCGGAGACACTTCTTGAGGGGCTTGTGGATCGTCCCTTTGGGCGGCGTTGAGAGCGCTCTCGCGAGATCGACCTGCTCCTCGAGATACTTGGCGATCGCCTGCGGTATTTTGGAGGAGGCGACCTAGATACTGCACTGCTACTCGAAGCAGGCCGGCGAGGGGACGGCGAGCGGCGCCTAGGCCTATCATCGCGCCTTCTGCCTCCGCGCGGGACGTAGGTGTCCATCTCCCTCCTCGGTGGAGAACGGCGTCCCCAGCGCGGTGGCGACCTGGAGTCTTTGGGTCCACGGCGACCATCATAGTCTCGCCCACCGAAGTCTCGACCACGACCTCTGCCTCTTCCACGTCCACGTTCTCCGCGCTCTCTTTGCCGTATTCTCTCGACCTCTCGTTCACGCTCTCGCTCTTGCTCTCGACGGCGACGCTCCGCTTCTGCGGCCTTTTCGGCTTCGATCTATGGGGAGACAAGGTAGGTTAGTTCATAGTAGAGATGATACTGCAATATGGCTACGGTACCTTTCCCTGGATAAGTTCGAGCTTCTTGGCTTCCAACAGCTCTTTCGGCACACCCAGCTCATTCGACTGCGCGCTCAAGCACAAATTCCACAGTTCCTTGCAGAATGCAGCAGTGTGCTTTTCGAGGAATCCAGTGAGCTGGATTTGGAGAGCTTTGATGTCAGGCTACAATAACAGTCAGTGTTTGCCTCTCGTGGTGTGAAGTGGGATGGGTGGAACGTACAAAACGCGCTTCGAGCAGATTGAAGCAGAGCTCAATCACAACATCGTCTTCGGCACCAAGGATCTCAGAGATCTTTCCCGCAATCCACCTGGTATATAAATCAGTCACTGATATCGAGCTCTTGCAGCGACGAGTGAGTGCGCAGGGAGGGTGGCGGGCGAGCTCTAACGTACGTCTTCATCACGTCCACTTTGACCTTGCTCATGTCGACTTTCTGGTTAAACTCGGGCGGGAACTTCGTTGCTTTCAACAACTTCTGATCGACGGTCGCCGCCATGTTGGCAACGGCCTGGAAGAGGAGACACTGTAGCTTGGGACGTCAATTAGAAAGATGGATTCGAGGTTGATGTTGTTTGGGCGCGGGTGAGAAGTAACGCTCCACCAACTATAAATAAGGTTTTGGCGCCTTTCCCGTTTCGGATGCCTTGCCCCACATCGGTTTCCTTATCACGCGACAAATTGGGCAGCACGAGCATTCAAGTGTTCTCAAATATGCTGCATAATGAGCAGCTTTTGAGGACTGGAATCAATGGTGCGCTTCGATTCTTCAAAGGGATCTGGCTCTGATAGACAATATCTGCCACTAACAGCGCGCTTTTCCACGAATGGCTCATCACATCTCCGTGGCTTTGGCAAGTGATGATAGATCGTCAATCATAGAGCTGCGACTTGCTCATCTTGCAGTTACCACAAATATCAATTAAATCTTATCAGGGCTTCTAGCGACGAATAGTATCGCCTCCAATAGTTAATATGTGCCTGTACTTTCTCAGTAAGCTAATGACTACACAGATATGACTTGAGAACTTGGTCATGGTTATAAACCCAGCACTGCCGTCAATTGAATAATCCTATCGAAACATCAAATTTCCAGTTCTGTCGAACAAATCTTCCGAACCCCATCATCCGGGACCGAGTACCATCTCCTGAGTCTGGTGAGTCTCCTTCTCCTCAGTTGAAGAGATTGACGAGATTAGACTGAAGTCGACGATTGTCCCGAAATAGCGCAGCCTCCCATCTATTCATGTCAATCAAATGAAATCACCGGTATATAGGGTATGTTGAACAACAACGCCACCATTTAACACGCAAAACCAACGAACACATTGGCAATCTTTCAACCGTGTTCGGACCGCACATCCGGTGGATTATCCAATCCATACTGATCCAATTGGTCATTTGAAAACCCCGAAAACGCCGAACCTGATGGGAATCTTCTTAGCTCCATTGCTGCATCTTCCATTTGTTCGTCGTGTAGTGTCTGCGGTGGCATCGTCCTTGCCTGTGTATCCGGCACACCAACGCTACTGATCTGCGTTTGTGTGATTGACGGCTTCTCTGCTAGGTTGTTGAGCATTGCACGAGAAGCGTCGAGCATCTGAACTGCGTAGTCGAGAAAGTCGGCGCGCTTGCTGCTGACGCTGAGTGTCCAGCGGTATTCTCGTAGCCGCATCTTGTAAAAGTCCGCCTCTTCCTTTGCCGGCGCCGTGGCCCATAGCAGGCTACCAAACGTCCCAATAAGTGTGAAGTTGATCTTCGCTGCGAAGTGCCAAAAGCTCTGAAGATGCTCGGGCTTCAGGCGATTGACAAAATCCATGGCGGAGATAAGGCGTGTCTTCGCAGCTGAGCGGCAGATGTACGCAAGGTAGGGGTCCGAGTTGTCTGGGTCTAGCGACTGTACTATTCGCCGGTGCAACGTGATCTCTGTCGCGAAGTATGCGAGGTGAAGGAAGCCTGCCTCGAGATTTAGTTCGCGCGAACGAAGAAGAGGCGAAGTAGAAAACGGACCTGTGGGTGAGAGACGGTTCGGTGTGATGTTGTCCATTCGCACCGATGGGGGCAGCTTGGCAAACCAATCCTTCAGTCTTATTTGCACTGGTTTAGCCTTGTCCAGAATGAGCCGCGTGGAGTTCTTGCCGGCGTTCGCAAACTCTTGAATGGCAATTTGGGTGTAGAACGTGTCCATAATTTCGGCCATGATTCCGGTGAGCGCAATCATCTGGGAGAATAGAACCTGGCCTTTGTCTACATCTGCTTTTTCGTCCTCAGATAGCGGCTCTGGCTCGTTCGCGGTGGATTCGGTTTCGTCAAAGTCCTGGTCGTCAATGGGTTTAACGGCCCAATTTGCCCCGAAGATATGCGAAGGCCTTCCATGGATAAGCGAACTCCACTTGTCCTGCATATATAGCGCCCAAGCGATCCGTCGACGTAATCCTCGTTCCCACTCTGGTATTGACCAGCTTGAGCAATCAAGGTGTAAGCCAAGCTCCTGACCAATGGCAACTAGTTGAGTCGTCAGGCTCCATGAATCTGCTTCCGGACGCTGAAGGAGAAGTAGACCGCCCTGGACAGTTGAAAGTTTCGGCCGCTGCATAGCAGCAGCTAAAGAGCGCGACGCAATAGCGTCAAGCTTCTCCGTATCGGGCCGGGGATAAGGGGCCAGCCGAGGATCATGTGACCACCAATTGAGCGCGAGGATGTACATGCCTGCCAGTAAGGGAGGAGAGAATGCCCGGTCGCCATTACTTAGTCGATTGAGGAAAATCTGCTTCTGGATTATCGGAAAGCTGGGGTGGACTATTCGGAAGTAGATGTCAATCAGCGTATCCCCATGAGGAGCCACCACTTCTTCAAGAACATTCAACGATTCAGCATCGTCGTAGTCTTGGCTTTCATCATTGAGCATGATGAAACACTCATGTTCGTTGACCCTACGAAGCGTGCCAAGGTCGATGTTGCTTTCGTTCCTCGTATCGAATTGTGATAGTCCCCATATGATATTATCAAAGGGGGCTGTTAGACCAAGATAGCGACTAAATTTTCTTCTCTGGAGACCAAGAGTTTCACCAGGCTCCTTTGACGTTCTGTGCAGAAATGGTCTTTGGTTTGGACTTGGGATCGGCCTAATACTCGGCGTTTGCGGGCCTCTTATACCAGTTTCGAGGTCCACAGATCTACAATGTGGTGGTCAGTTTAGCGTGCATCTTATTCTGACTGCAGTTGTAGATACCTCTTCTTTGGAGGAGCTTCCTTTTTACTCTCAGGCAGCTTCCTCTTTCGAGGCTGTGGACTTTGCACGAACGTGCACTCCTGGAATAATTTGTCAGTAAAATATTTGATAATGCAACTGTATCAACTTACTTGGCGGTGGAACTCGCAGAGGACGCAGAGGACGGCGCCTTCGTGGATCACGCAACGACTTTTTCGACGACGACAGGCATCGCAAGGCCTCTCTCGTCTAGTCCGAACGTTGGTTACACCCGAAAATGATGAAGCGGGCTTGAGTTGAATCTGATTTTCCTTGCCGGTCATGGGCTGAGAAGAGTGAGGGCGGGAGGTTGCAATAGGTACGGGTCCAGGACGGGTCATGGCGGGCTGGATAGCGACCACCGCCGTCATATCGATTGCTCGATTGCGATACGTATGATGCAGGATCAAGCTTGATTAGCCTGTCAAAGATAACAGATCAAATCAAATCGGTCTGGATAATGCGTTGTGTAAGCCTGCTTTGCCTCGGAAAGCATTGAGTGCCGATAACTAGTGGGAGGACTGGCAAGGGCCTCGAGGGCCTCACCGCATTGGGTGCAGGATGGAGAGCGCGGCGGCGGATGTTCTGTATGGTGGATTGAACAACGCCTTATCGAGCGGAGACGACCTCCACGACTATCGTAAACGCACGTATGTATGAAGATGGCAAAAGTAAAGGAAGATTATAGATTACCTGCTTCTCGACACCAAGGTATCGATATCAGACGCGTTTGACGCGACAGCGAAGGGCTGAAGTTAGGGAACGGAAGTGCCACCACTGCCCGTCAGGGCTAGCAAGAGGATGAGGTAATCGAGGGACTGCTGTGTCATTTAGAGTCGCAGCGGATCAGGCATAGGCGCCTTAGTGCGGCAGAGACGCCTGCTGAGCCGGGTCGCTGTGTTCGTGGAAGCTCACGACCGTTTGTTCCTGGCGATATTGAGGCGTAGTTTGAGGGAATGCTCGATGCCACCGGCACTCTTTGATGTGTCTTTTTGAACGATTCCGAACGAAATGTAGGCTCGCTGAACAAGGGTCATGTACGTAATGAAAAGAGATCCGCTGCGGGTCATACCCTGTAGTTACTTGAGATGGGAAGCGAAACACAAGCCATGAAGCTCATTGATAACCTTGACGCGCCTCATTGGCCGACACCGCCTTCTGTGGTGTTCCTGTTTCGCAATGTCTTTATGTACGAATCCCCGGCGTATCCGAACTCAGCGCCATGGCGAAGATCGGCCGCATCGCCGACCCAACCACTGCCAACTACAAGTACCTACGACTCACTTTCCTTCATGCATTTTTGTAATGCCGCATCCCGATCACCACTCTCCGCAACTCGTTAGCGACGAATAACGAGTGCAAATTTCCGACTGATAATCACCGGACTCCGGAAATCGGCGCGAAGGCCGAGTTCGGCGAGGCTCGAGTGACATCTTCCGGGTACCTACATACTAGTGCCTCAGGCGGAACTATCTAATAATGGAAATGGTGCAGAGACGGCAAGATCCTGATCTATGAAGTGAGGTAGGTGGATAATTATTGTTACATATCATAATGCTCTATACATATGAAATCTATCTGTCTCATGTAGTCATTTCAATCGTCTAGCCTTGGTTATCTTACATATCCGCCAAATTCTCTGTGTCGATTAAATGCCCGTGTCTTTCTTTTCGGTTTCGGGAATTCTAGACTCGGCATCGGGAACTTTGTTCTTTGCAACATAGCCCTGCTCGGTCTCAAGCGCGCGATCCAACGGCAGTCCCTTGGTCCCAAGACTGGCTACCAGTGCTACTGCTGCAAGAGCGCAGGAGACGATCCAAACAATTCGCAAGGCATAGACGTAGCTTTCCAGCAGTTGAGACTTCTCTTCACCGGCAGGCATGGCCTTGATGAGCTCGACCAGGCTACTCGCATCTTGGGCATATTCGTGGGCGTGTGACTTGAGAAGCGGATACGTCTCAAGCTTCCGCTTCATTGAGTTTTGGAAAATGACTCCGCCAATAGCGACACCAACTGTTTGTCCGAATGCTCGAAGGAAGGCGAACATGTTAACAGCGTACGCTTGGTCCTCGTTCTTGCTAGATGCTTGGATCGCCAGTGCCATAGCCGAGAACAGTATACCAGTGCCAAATCCAGGGACTAGGTTGATAAAAATCCAGGCCGGGGTGCTGGTGTCAACCTTGATATACGTCATGATTCCGAAACCGAAAGTGGTGAGGAACCAGCCACTCCAGATTCCCCATCGATACCGTCCCGTGTATGCAATAATGAACCCGGCTGCCATTGCAGCTGGCGCGACGGTGAATGTCTGGGGGAATAGAGCTACTCCGGTCAAGATCGGGTTAAACCCTTTCACGGCTTCGAAATACAGCGGCAGATAATACAGTGTACACCAAAGGACGAGACCATCTGAGATACATTAGTGCCATTCAAGCAGCCAAATATGGAGGACACTTACGGATGAAAGTTTCAAAGTAAGTAACCGCAGCTGTACGGTTCTTGAAGACCACCGTTCGAATAAGTGGCTCTGCCGGTACATACTCTTCGTATATGATGAACGCCACGAGGCCGGCACCGCAGAGTATGAGTGGGAGCAATGTTCGCCAAAATGTCCATGAGTACATGATTCCTCCCCAGGATAGTGGGACCAGAAATCCAGTCGTCGCTGCAACGAACACAACAGCCCCGATCCAGTCGACACGACGCAGTTTAGTCAGGAATGAGCCAGGAATAAAGTTCAGTTTCAGGAAGAAGATGAACATGAAAGTGGCGACTCCAATGAAGGGGAGATTGATCCAGAAGATCCAACGCCAGGTCACGTTTTGGGAGAAACCGCCGCCAAGGAGAGGGCCAATAACTGTTCCGAGCGACCACATGGATGAAACCATACCCATCCATTTTCCTCGCTCACGGAGAGGAACAAGATCCGTGACAACAATCTCAGTCAACGAAATGACTCCACCACCACCGATACCTTGGATCGTTCGCCCAACGAGGATGACGGTAAAGTTGTTGGCAAGTGCTGCCACAATTGCGCCAGCGCCAAAGAATACTAGGCTGACATAAATCATGGGCTTCCTGCCAAATATGTGGGAGAATGCTCCAATAGGTGGCTGAAAGACGGTGCTGGTGAGGAGAAAGGAGGTTCCTGCCCAGAATGCTTCGATTGCAGTGCCGTTCAGGACACGCGCCATTTTCTATCATGTCTTTAGTTCATTGTTCCCAGGAAGATATCCACAAGACTTACGGCCAAGGCTACAGAGAGAGATGTGGCATCCAATGCGGCCATCAATGTGATGACAGAGAGGGAGCTGAAAGCAACGACAAATCTCCAGTCTGGATTGAATTCCTCGGACACTGATGAATTCTCGGAGGACTTTTCGGATGGTTCCGCTGATGGTGAGGGAGGCTCGACTGCGTTGTTGGCGGTATCACTGGTTGTTGACGCCCCATCCAGTGGCGTCTGTAATGGAGGAGACGACATGATTGGTTATAAGTAACAATAGATTGACTTGTCCGTGAACGGAATGCTGCTAGGTAAGTGTTCGATATCAATGTAATCACTGTGCTTGGATTCATGGCTTGCAAACTTGTCATTTCAGACATATATACCAAATCAATTCTATGATTAGTTTATGGAGGCAGCAGACAATGACTCTACAATCGTACGAAATTACGCGGCCTATACTCCTGCCGTCGTATGGAAGCGAGCCCGTTGGAGAGTTCCCCCTTTGAATGCGAGCCATCGGCCGTAATAACGAACTGTGTCCGTCTCAAATTTCAAAAGAATGCAGTTTAATTATCGGCAAGAGGTCGGCGTTAGGCATATGTACACAGAATTACTCCTAGCTTGCATTTCGTGATTGTGATCTGGGCCTTAGTGAACGGATTCGGGAGGTTGTCGTGCGAAGAGACGATATGAAAATGGGGTTTGACCGACGGCGCAATGTCCGCCCGACTCTCGCTCAAGCCAGTCCACACTAACAGGTGACCATCAGGAGGCTCAACTACTCAATGTTTAATCCAACCATCCACTTACAAATGCTCATGTTTCTCCCCGAGCTCTCGCACGGGACAGAGCTACTCCACATGCCGGCGATAGCAGCGTCGAGCTGAACGGTTGTATCCGGAGCACACTACGACTTAACAGCCGAGAACTGTCAGGATAGTATCAGACTCTCGGGCACGAAATCCTGGTGTTCGGATACTAGTGCTACTGGATCCAGAAACGAAAGTCACATGCTTGCTTGGCCTTGCGAGTTTGAATCATCAGACTGAGAATTTGTTGAAAGGAAAGGCAGAATGCTCCTTTCTTTACACTGTCCCATCGCAGCTATGGATATACGATAGCGTTCCAGTTGCCAGGTACAATTGCTAACATGATTGCTTCATTTATTCCTGCCTGTTATTGCGAGACTTTAATGCTATACACCGTGGAGATGTGGTTTCACAAGATCTGGCATCTTCATAGCCGGATTGGGGAACTGAGCCGCTTCTTTGTTCAAAGAATCATCTCTACGTCAAACGACTAGCTCAGAGCTCAGCTACATTCCAGAATGCTCTCTTTGTTCTCCGAACTTATTCCCTTGCATCGCTCACAGGCGAAGATGATTCTCCAAGTCTCTACTGTTTCTACTCGGGAGCAATTGCTCGAAAATTATGAGTGCTTCTACCTACAAGCATTTACGGCCTCCTCCGGCCAAAGTCCCGCCGCCCTTGAACCAAGCCTCCCGCATAGAGAAGCCAGTAACATCATTCCAATCCTTCATAAAGAAGGCGGCCCCAAAGCCATCTGCCTCACCGGCGGCTAAAGAGTTACCCCTTACGCCGACGGCACCAACCGATCCTAAATCCCCACTGTCACAATTAGAAGCAGAGCCTCTCTCCCGAATACGAGCGCAGTTACGGGCGTCAAGCATATACAGCCGATCCACCACAGGTACATGGGAGCCCCCCGATTGGTGGCGCTTCGGTGAGGATGATAGTAATGAGCAAGACGTCGACTTCATTTTACCACCTACTGTCTATCACGAGGAGGCTCAGCGAAGGTTGGAAAGCAAGTCTCCTTTACCATTTGAGGAACCAGTAACACCAAGGACATACTCACCTCTCATTCCGGAACCTTCACCGTCTCCGGAGCCATCTTCTGAGCCCTCGACTGCACCATCACTAGGACGGCCAGAAGCTCAAAGCCTCGAAAGTCATACTTCATCCCGGTTGTCCATTCCAGAAGATTATGAGCGAGAATGGGCTCCTCTTCCACCAACGCCGCCGTCTCCGCCAGCCTTCACATACCCTATACAAACACCTCCCCGAGATAACGCTGAAGTGCTGTGTTCGTTGGATCCAGATCCAAATTTTGGCCCACCTCCTTCGACGCCGCCCCTGTTGTCACCGTCCGCATTGAGTCCTAGCCCTCCCCCAGAGTCGTTGGCATCTCCCACCACCTTTAATTTCACTCCAGATGATCAAGGACTGGAAGCATATCAGACTTTCAATGAGTCGAAATGGCCCCTTCGATCCCCGCAGCCTCCTGAGCCAGGGCCTCGCGGCCGCACTGTCGAGCGGAAGCTTCCTCCAGACCTGCACGATCGTAACTATGTCAGAACTTCCGGTGAACAGGCCCACGATGGTGAGCTGGGACATAGGCTCGAGCCAATATCGGAGGACCTCACGCCTGCTGTCGAAGAATCACCAACCATTCTCAGGCGTAAACAAGACAGTCCCGACGCACACGAACTCCTCGAACAGCGTCGCGCGAAGACGCTCAGCGAAGCCTACCACATGCTGTTGATTGAGCAGTATCAAGATTTGGCAGCCGAGGGCCGGGCATGGGAAGCGCTCAGTGAGCATACGGCATCAGTGCTAACCGATGATGAGGATGGTAGAGAAATAAAGATGGTACCACAGCCGCTCTTCTTTCGTCATGCTTCTGTCCGACATCAGCAACACGATGACGGTGGATACCATCGCTTCGAAGACCTCCGACCGGAAGACAAGGGTAAGGGTAAAGGGTTGCTGAGCCCGTCAGCTTTCAAGAAGATGCTACCCTTGCTCCCTTCGAAGTTATCGAGGCGGCACGACTCTGCTACAAGCGGAGAGATACCTATATCACCACCGTTCGAGGAAGATGAAGGTATGGACATGAACAGTAGAGGAAGACCGAGAAATGGCAGCCTTCATAAGCATGGGAAGAAATCAGTAAGTCTTCGAAAAGTTCTTCCATTTCCCAACTCCATAGGCACCAGGAGTAGAAACTAATGATCAGTAGTGGTCAAAACAATCACCTCCCCAAGCCCAACACATCCCACCACTCCCGCTCCAGCTCCCACAGTCCGTGTCTCCAAGACCATCGTTAGAACAGCGAAGCAAGCGAGGTACGCATAGCACAGAGAGCAGCGTCGCCAGCGGTTCGAGGCGTGCGTCCCCGCACGGCCATGTGAGGCAAAATACTGAAGAATCGTATCGCCATGTTTCTCCTTCAAGCCAGTCGAGGACGAATACCGGGGAACCTTATCCACGTCCGATGCACCGTGCACCACATATGGAAAACCCACAAGCAGCACCACAGCGCGAATTACCACCGTTGCCTGCCCACAAGTCACACATATCATTTTCGCAACCGCAGCCGCAGCCGCAAACGCCGAAATTGAGGCATTCCAAGAGTTACAAGAGGTTTGACGACGAAGTGTCCGTCGGATCGAAGGATACTTCGTGGTCCTTCTTGCAGAGAAGTGCAAGCCAGCGTAGCGGTGGTGAGAAAGATCGCCATGGGGCGTCTGCACTGTTTACTAAGGCATGGGAATCGAGGAGTGGGAAGGCAAAGCAGAGGGCGCATGAGAAAAAGAAGGATAATTTGAAGAAGAGCATTCATCTGGTCGGACAAGTTGATCCACGTTATGTCGAGACCGTGGATGATACTACACGGAGACTTGCATACCGCACGCGGAAGGATACGTTTGGCCAAGGCTGGACGTAATTGAGACATGGCAAAATGAGTATGAAGAATGAAATTCATACCTCTCGCGCTTACCTGCGGCGCGACCGATCATAAAATAAGTATTGAATCGTTGCATGAGGTATCAAGCCTCCGTAATCCCAACTCCTCGCTGAATGCAATCATATCTTCGTCTTAACACCCAGCGCCCCCATCATCGTGAACCGAAGTTTCCAGGGAAAGCTATGCCGGCTGCTGCTTCTCCTTCACTTCTATCGCCTCCGCCTCCACAACCTCCAACTCATCCGCGGCCGGCTCTTGAGGTAAATCTACTACAACCGCTGGATCCTGACTCCGCTCTTTCAGTAGCGCCGCTCGCTTCTACGCCACCACATTATCAGCTTTCGCTCAAGTCTCTGAAATCACCAAATAAAACTCACCTCCCGCTCCTTCAACCCCACACCCACCTCCCCACTAAGCTCACTATACACCTCCTGGTCATGATCTGGGCTCACGCCGTTCTTCTTGCCCATGCTATTCGCACTCTGCGGGGTTGTAGCTGAAGTGTCTGCGCTCCTGGGACCGCCGCTGATGGGCCAGCTATATTGCTTCGCGACAGGCGAGACGGGTGTGCTGTCGAGCTCGATAGGCGCGGCGTTGATGGCGGGAGTGGAGGTGTCGATGAAGGGGTGGAGCGGTGCGGCAGAGCTGGTGTGGTGCGCGAAGCTGTGCGCGGGCTTGATGGGGGAGGGTTGGATGGGGGAAGGACCGTTCTGACTGGAGGAGGACATTATGAGGATTTGAGAAACGGTGGAACTCTGAGACAAGTTATACGAGAAGAGAGAGCACAGCAGAGTGCGGAAGAGAGGCTGAAGCGGCGGCCGCGATGGGTAGACGCGGAATGGCTGAGCAGGAGGGTGTGACTAGCTGAGGTATACAATCGGTTGTAGACAAGCGATTGGGCACGTCTTTGATTGTGCTTTGCTTGTGATACTGCAGAGTTTGCTTGTCGGAAGGTTTCAGGCTTTAAGCTGTAGTGCAGTGCAACGGAGAGAAACAGTGAATACGATGTGACGATGAGGTCGACAACTGGAGATGCGGGGCCTAATAAAGTACATATGCGAGTCAGGAGGGAGCGAATGACGATCAACGTTTAAAAGAGCCTGCCTTCATGCAGGGTCGCCTTTTCTAGAAGCTTTTACCCGTTTCCGACGCTCATTTCAAAGACGGTTCATGCTGGACCTTGGTTTGAACCTGGCCCCTATCGTTGTTCCAGGTCAATGACGTGCTGTGTGGATATGAAGTCACGGACATGCTGGGCAAAGACACGAGCTCGCATGCAAGTCAGCAGCGCGTCCCGTAATTATCATTGGCCTTCTCCAGATTACTTGCAGCTGCAACTGTACGTAGTATGAACCGAGTAGCCGCTCCAAAACCACACAGGAATTTGAGGATACCTAGGGAAGGACATAGGTTCAAGAGTGATTAAGGGTTGGCCACAGCTTTCAAGGTATTGAACAGCTGGGATGTGCAGCCTCTGGAGCGAACAAAGTGGATATATATGTATATATATATTTTAACGGTTTGATAGTGTATGCACTCCAAGGAACGTGGAACCAAGCTTTCAGAGATGGTCTCGCTTCCCTTGAAGTGCCACAGCCGCTCGCCCTTCCGTGTTACAGCCTGCCGAGAGGCTAATAACTGTTTCGTCACCTTTGAAATTCTCACATCTTTTGACTTCTAAGCATAAACGACGATAAAATTGAATGGAGTCCAACGTTGTTGGTATCTACCAGGCCACTGTTCGCTACCCATATTCAGAGGCCGGCTGCAATATATACAGAATCAAGAAATCAAAACGCCCATTCCCCATCTACAATTTTACACATGCTGTGGCTTGAGGTATCCAGTATGCTTCATCATCAGCAAAAAGGCATCGCCGCAAATATCGAAAACCCAAAAGATTGCCAACCAAATGACAATGCCGGAGCATACTCCGTAGTGAACATGTTGAAATCCGAATCCAAAGTCATATTAGCTAACTGTCCTTCTTCTTGGCCTCTTCCTCCCTCCTCTGATTCGCCTCCCTCCGCCTCTTCATGTAATCGCCGATCCAATCTTTAAACCTATCCCACCTCGAGCGATTGAGCCTATTGCTCAGTTGGCGATAATTGTACATCTCGCCCCAGCAATCTCTTCCCCACTCACATCCCGCCATATTTACGAGGAAATCGCGGTCTTTCTCCGAATAATGAATTTTTGGATCATCGCCATTGTCGCCGCAAGCACCAGGAGGGAAACTGTTCACTCTTCGCTGCGGGACGAATGCCACGTGCGGCCGCACCCATGGCTGATTTCGGTACATGTATTCCAGAGCATCTTGCTCTTTGTGCTCCCATTCCATATGCTTCTGCTCGTATCCAACTGGATCCCACCAGATATCCAGCAAGCGGTCGGTCCAGATGCTGCGGCGTACGAAAAAGGATCCCAGGTTGAATCCGCCACAGTCTTGGGGGACGATGAGATTTATGGAGTCGGGCTTCCCGTCGCCTTCAGGAGCACGGGTATCAGGGTCGAGGTAGGATGCGTTGAGGGGATGTTCGACTTTGAGAGGATTGTAGACGTTGATGTCACGGTAGACATTGTCTTTGAGGTGGTTGAAAACGTGTGATTGGAGGGAGTACGAGGGTTCCATGATGAAAGTATTGAGGTCTAGCCACCAAAACCTGTCTTCTGTCAATGCACAGCTACGTGAACGGAGGTATTGATACTCACCATTGAGCATGGGGATATTTCCGCATCGTATTGCGGATTGTGTCGACTTTCTCCCAGCTCTCTCTCCATTCGTGGGCATATCGCTTCTTCGTGCTCATATCGACTATTTCCAGCTCGTAGCCCCATCTCTTGGCATAAGCCTTCTTGTTCTTGACGCTGTCTCGCTCAATGGCCCATTCTCGAGGTCCTTTCCATTCCATGACACCTCCTCCTACGTTTGCTGCCAGTATTATGACGTACTTGCTTCCGCCTCCAAGCCATGCGGTTCTTCGGTAATGTTGATGTAGGGCTGAACAAAGTTAGCTTCTTGCCTCTGTCTAAGAGTGTGGCCTTGGACATACGCGTAACGTAGAAGAGGATGGTGAATAGGATGATTGAGATGACGAGGATAAACCGCAATCTCATTCTCCAGATGGTACGGCCCACCATTCGTGCAAGGTCTGCCGCTCTCGAACCACCACCTGGAGGCCACCGCCCTCTCCCCAGCTTTTCCTTCTCTGCATAGCTGCTTTGCCTGAAAAGAGGGAGGTTTGATAAACCGGACGAAACTCTCCTGGCATGCTTCCCTATCCAGCTGCTGGTATTTCTCGTCGAAAATGCTGGGTATCCTCTAACCTCAGCGCTTCTCGCCTGTGCTGACGCCCAAGTGACATTGCTCGGACTCCCATTCGCGTAATTCCTCATGGGACTTGCTCTCCGGCTGGAACTATTGTATGGTGTTGTCAAGCCGGGGCTTGACCATCCTCCTCCGCGCTGCGGTGAGGGTGAGCGTGAGAGAGACATGTTTTCTGTGGTTTCGCCAGGTGTTGGCGGCACCGCAGGTAGCGGTTGGGCGAACCGCCTGGCGGGTTGTCCGGAGGGGGCTTCGAACGTGGACGATGAACTGGAGTGTAATTTAAGGTCTTGCAGGGCATTCGCGGTCGATGAGCGCCGGCGGCGGTGCGAGGACGACGCGGCGGGTGAAGGTTGAGAAGCCACGTTGACCGACGCCTGTTGCTGCTCAATTTGCGATGGAAAGAGGAGTCGTGCCGACACAGATGAAGGCTGCGACGCGAGCGCGCCTGCCAGAGGAAAATGTTCTGGCGACGTTTGTTCTCCGCGCAGGCCAAGCGGCTGAGTGATTCGCCAGCTGACAGGGAAGGTGATGTTCTAGCTCTTTTTCGACCGCTGATTTGTATAAAGGTGTTTGTCGGCCGGGTCTGAGGCGAGATGCAGCTGTAAAGGCTAAAATCTGGTATGCGATTATCACTGAGCAGAGCTAAATCTCTATCGTCCCAGTTCTTCGAGAGAAGTGCAATTTGCCGTGAAGCCAGGAAATCGTGAGTCTTGGTAGCTCCGCAACGAGTGGACAGGCCAACCTGGTCGGATCGCAAGCAGATCACCAACGTTAATTTCTTCGACAAGGGGAGGCAGAGGCGTGGCAGGGGCGTAGGAGGACGACAACGAGCGAAGTGTGAAGGTCTCGAGATATGATATATGTACACGACAGGCGCTCAGGAGATGGGACCCAAGAAAATGCCACACAGCATGTGCTGCGTTGCTCAATTTCGCACAGACGCATCTTGGCGCGACAGCCGCATTGCTCGCACTAACATAAATCCCCTTTCCACTAGTCCGGTCTAGTATGTAAATGCTGCCACGGCTACGAAGCCACAAGAGCCGTTATCACTACTGTATCAATGCGACTGTTGCTCCTCTAAATGTGCTGCTCTCGTCCTTGCGCTAATCCAACCCAGGCACCTCGTGGCCAAAGCGGGCCGGCGCATGTGGTTTCTTTGATGCCAGTCCCTTGCTTGCTGCAATTGTGGTGCCGATATGCCCCTTTCCAGAAGCGCACCCGCTAATACCTGCCTTTTGTACTACAAGGAAATGTTCCGTAGAGTCAGAGACGAGAAAGACACGATCGTTTCTTTGTCGTCTTAAGACAGACAAGTTATTCGTCTTCATCTTCATCCCCTCCAAATCCAAAGCTGAATCCTCCTGCCTCCTGGTCTCCCTCGTCTGGCTTCTTCACGAGCTGTTCCCACTTGCTTTTATGTTCTTTCCCTCTCCGTTCCATCACCTTGAAAGCCTCTTCTAGAAGAGAAGGATATTGCTCTCTCAACCGTTCGACGAACAACCCGTAAGGATCCTCGACATCGTCCGTGAATCCGCTCACTTGGTCAGGCGAGTCCTTCAGGAACGCTAGAACATCGGGGAGCTTCTTCTGTGGAACAAAGTTCTGCGTGATCGCTATGCTTGCATCAAGATTCAGCACGAGATGGAACCAGCCCGAGGGTACATGCAGCACTTCGCCGGCATTGCAAATGCCCTCACGGCAACCTGGAGTCGATCTTGCGATCTCATGGAATGAAAGCAGGTATTCCGCGATGCTTAGTGGTGAAGTAATTTCCGATTGATCTGCTGATAGGATGACGCCTGGAGGTGGTGGTAGAGTTGGCGATGATGGAAACATGATCCAGTACTTCGATCCTGTCAGCACCGCGTTCCACGCACTCGTCCCGTTCGGATCTTTATGGAACGTGCTTCCGCTCCGAGCTGGTCCAATGATGAGCCATTTGCTATCTGGCCGTTGTTCTCCAAGTACCGAGAAAAGGTCCTCTCCAAAACAATCCGGTGGCCAATAAATGGCATCTTCACTCGCTCTTCCTATCTTTACTTGCATCTTCTCTGCGAATCCGCGATCAAAGAGGTACAATGGACTCTCCTCGTGACTGTTTTCCAGGTAGGAGAAGTACGTTCGAAGAGGCCAGTCTACAGCTTCAGCACGAAACTTTGTCTCAGCATGATCTCGCAGCAGTGCTTCAACTGTCCAATCTCGGTACACTGGCCATTCCGTGACTGGCTTGGTGAGTATGAATGGCTTGTTGATCCACTGGTCGTGAAACTCCTCAGATGTCAAGTCGTCTAGTCTTGCAATTCTATTTTCAGTGGGAATATCCGCTGCATACTGGTTCAGGGGTGTGTATGCGCAGAAGAAGGGCCGATAAAGGGCGTCAGAAAACAGTCCTCTGCAGTCGATTCGGGTTCGGCGTTCGGGAGGAAGACCAAGGCATGTCCAGCGCCAGTTTCCACGCCATTCAAATTGCTCGGGGTGTAATCTATCCATGGGGCTTAGCAATGACTCAATGAGAATTAATGACTGGAACGGAACTCAAAGGATCTGAGGATCAATGAGACTCTTCGGGTCCAAAATGTGACAGGTATGTGAACAACAATTGACTGATCCAGAGAGCCTGAAGTAGAAGTGCCAGTGCAATGTACCCCTTATAGGGTTATATCAGAAATACTTACTCTAGAAACGCAGCCCTCCACAGTTCCTCGGCGCTTGTGAAGGCATACAGTGCTTTACATGCTGTTCCCAGACGCAAGAGTTCTGGAACATGTAAATATTCCAGAAACGATATCAATAGCTCGTCTGGTAGCACAGCAAACGCGCCTGCATGATCCTTGAGATTGACTGTGGAGGTGTATGCATTGCCAGAAGGCTTGACGCCCAAAGGATGCCGGGGAATCGCTGTAGAGGCTTCAAGACTCGAATTCGAAGAACTATGATTCAGCTTGGCTCGTTTACTGTCGCGCATGCCATTAGGCAGATCATGATCCCGGGTCGAAACGGCTGAGGGTGCCATTTTTGTGGTCTGGTGGGTTTGCCGCAACCGGTCAGAAAGCCCACAAACTAAGTTGCGCCCTTATGGTGGCGAGAAGCTCAGTGGCAGAGCATGTCCTGAGTCACAATAGAGATTTCAGGACCAATAGAAAGCCATGGAAGCTTAGGAAGGAATTTGAAAGAACGCGATCAGGTGTCGAGGGCGCGGCAAAAGTGAGGAGTGGTGGATGAACCCTGCGCACGGCCCACGCCACCGGTTTTAGCTCTACTACAAAAATTTCTAGCACCACCTCTCCGCCGACCTTCTTTCATCACCCAACTGCAACCGCACCACAATTCGAAAAAGACTCCAACCAACTAGATATACATCAGACTCTCGTTTTTGGGAGTCTTGTTATCTAGTTAATTCCACAAAACCTAATTTCGGCACAGCGGCAGGATCCGTTGGATTCTTTTCCGCCCTCCGCCCACCTCAAGGCAACCTCTCGATCGCAGCGCAGCGCCTGTGATCGTATCCACTCTTAATCGCAATCATGGCTGATTCCAAAGGCCTCGAGGAGGTCCCAGAAGGTACGTTCAGAATTTTCAACATTTGGGTGCTTCACTCGATGAATTTTCAATGCGCGTTTGCACCTCTCAACATTTGTAACTAACACGCCACTTTTCAGGTCAAATCGAGTCCAACTATGATGAGACTACCGACTCCTTCGATGCGATGGACCTGAAGGCCGAACTTCTCCGTGGTGTTTACGCCTACGGTTTCGAGCGCCCGTCTGCGATTCAGCAGAGGGCTATTATGCCGGTCATCAAGGGTGAGTTCGCGCAAAAATTTTAAGCTTGGGGAACCATAGCTAATACAATCGCACAGGCCACGATGTCATCGCGCAAGCCCAGTCCGGCACTGGCAAGACCGCTACTTTCTCCATCTCGACGCTCCAGAAGATCGACCCGAACATCAAGGCGTGCCAGGCGCTTATCCTCGCTCCAACTCGTGAATTGGCACAACAGATCCAGAAGGTCGTGGTCGCCATTGGCGACTTCATGAGCGTCGAGTGTCATGCCTGCATTGGTGGTACCAGTGTTCGCGATGACATGAAGGCGCTTCAGGATGGTCCCCAGGTCGTCGTTGGCACGCCCGGCCGTGTTCAAGACATGATCCAGCGCCGTGTGCTCAAGACCGACAGCATGAAGATGTTCGTGCTCGACGAGGCCGACGAGATGTTGTCTCGCGGTTTCACTGAGCAGATCTACGACATCTTCCAGCTCCTGCCTCAATCGACCCAGGTCGTCCTCCTGTCTGCTACCATGCCTCAAGATGTCCTCGAAGTCACCACTAAGTTCATGCGCGACCCTGTCCGTATCCTCGTCAAGAAGGCCGAGCTTACCCTCGAAGGTATCAAGCAGTTCTACATTGCTGTTGAGAAGGAGGATTGGAAACTTGATACCCTTTCCGACTTGTACGAGACCGTCACCATCACTCAGGCTGTCATCTTCTGCAACACTCGCAGAAAGGTCGACTGGCTCACCGACAAGCTTACGGCTCGCGACTTCACGGTGTCCGCTATGCACGGAGATATGGACCAGGCCCAGAGAGATGTCATCATGAAAGAGTTCCGCTCCGGCTCCTCCCGTGTCCTGATCGCCACCGATCTTCTTGCTCGTGGTATCGACGTCCAGCAGGTCTCTTTGGTCATCAACTACGATCTTCCCGCTAACCGCGAGAACTACATTCACCGTATCGGCCGTGGTGGTCGTTTCGGACGAAAGGGTGTTGCTATCAACTTCGTTACGGCTGATGATGTACGAATGATGCGCGAGATCGAACAGTTCTACAGCACTCAAATCGAGGAGATGCCAATGAACGTTGCTGGTGAGTTAACTCAACGCTGATCTTATCCTACATGTTTCTAACGGCTGCCACAGATCTCATCTAAAAGTTACGCTTTCCCTCACTTGTGCAACCACCACGCATTTTGTTCGCAAGCCACGTAGAAAGGGTTTCGGGAACAGATGCGAGACTGGTTGCCTGACGACGAGAGCAACACAGGCGGTTGCGAAACAAAAGTGAACAGTTTTGCGATTTCAACGTGCGGCATCTCGGCGTTCCTCCTAATTTGCGGTTTCGTGTGCAATGCTTTCGAAACATCAAACTTTCTAGACATGGGAGGGTTACGGGACCTTTTTTGCTCTTCTCTTTCTCAAATCAAGTATTTCTGTACCTACACGATGCTTTCTGCTGCGGCTTTCGACTTGGAGGTCATGAGATATCCTACGATGTCTATAACTCCTCCATACACGATAATAGATTGGTCCAAAGCTCACTTATCCCGCTTAATCTCCCGTGAATGTGGTGAATGTGTTGCGCGGAGATGCGTGCCTTCCAGATTCGCGGTGGTTGCCCAATACGACAACGCGACCGCGATGGCAGCTTGTGAAGGAAGGCACGCGAAATTAGCTTTGACAACGCACCACTTTCAGCCATTCCCGCGTCGCTCGCGTCTACACTATAACACAAACATGACGTGACGCTCGAAGTATTCATAGGCGCCCTAGTCCTCGCATCTTAGGAGGTTTAGCTTCCTACAACTTTTCTTCCCACAACACTCATCTCCACGCAGCCTTTCCATCACCAAACCAAAGCATCCATCATCCCGCTTCTACTACCTCTACTCTCAATATTCGCCGGCTGATTATCGATTCTTCACGCTCCAACCGCCTCTCGCATCGTTGCCCAACATGACGCGCCCCCACAGTCCAGATTGCATGCTTTGGGCGAAGAATCTCAAGGATGAGTTCGCAAAGCTCAAGGAACGCCTGGCAGAATTTGTGCAGAAGGCCGAGAAGCGTGACGCGAACGTGAAAGAACTCCAGGAACACGCCTCTGACATCGCCACGATCAAGCACGACTTTGACCAACTCAAGAAACGCGTCAAGGACATCAAAGAACTCGAAGAAGGCAACGACGAGGATATCCGTGATATGGTCGACCGTATCGAGAAGCATGGGAAGAGTCTCGAGGATCTCATGGGCAAGATGAGCTTGGCTCAAAAGGAAAACGACAAGCTGAGCCAGGACATTGAGGGCTTGCAGACGGCCTGCTCATGCCTCAAGACAGCCATGTTCAAGCTGGAGGAGAAGCTCGACCGCAACGAGACAGCTGTGATGAAGTTGGAAGAGAAGCTCAAGAACAATGGTCACACTGGACTCGCAAAGAAGAACGATTTCAGCGACCCAAAGACTCTCGGACACCATCTCAAGAACGTCATGAAGAGCCAGTACGAAGAGCAGAGCATGATCCAGACGCTCCAGGCTAGGGTGGACGAGCTCGAACATATGCTCAAGTCCCAGCAACAAGTCGGCATGGCCTCAGTGGTCGCAACCACGTCGATGGTGGACGCATCTTCGTCACCCGTCGTCCAAGTCTCGAGCAGCCCCCTGCAGGCACGCAGGTAAGTTATCCAACTCCAAGTTTAGTGAGGAACCGTTACGACTCATGGAAGGTATGAACAGCACCGTGCCGCCGGCCCAGACGCCAGTGCGTCCGCAGCCATCGGAGGAGATGGCGAGTAAGGCAAACTCGGGGAAGAAGAGGAAGGCGGGCGTGGCGCAGACGGAGGGACAGACGAGGAGGAGGCGGAGACGCAGGACAATCTCGCAGCCATATGAGCTGCTTCCTCTTGGCGTTTCGGATGACTGAGCGGTGTGATAGTTTAGATTGCCTGTTTGTTGTTTGCTAAATATAAGAAAGTTCATCGATCGCCTTGTTTATTTGGCACAGTTTCTCACTTGTGAAATGCGTCAACTGGGTTCGTGGTCCGCGCACGTTCGTGTCCTCAACCCTTTCAGCAGAGAGATGTTCTGTCAGAGCACCAACGCTCTGGTAAGCATGGTAGTGATTCTCTAAGTCAGGCCTAGCAAGCTACTCTTTGACAATATCGAATATAGACTCACTAATATGTGGAAGCTTCTTGCCAGTGTCGAAGTGGACTACGGAGGATCTGGTTTCTCGTGAGCTTATGAGCCCTCCAACAGCATCTCTTTTCCGCCACAACAAGAAGTGGATCTTCTAAGGCAGGCCTGGCAAGCTACTCCCTGACGATATCGACTGTGAGCTCACTGATATGCAGAGCGTCTTAGAAGTGCTGAAGGCGACAACGAAGAAACTAGTTTCTTGTGAGCGAATGAGGTCTATAACGGCATCTCTTTTCCGCGATAACGAGAAGGAAATCGTCTCATGTAGGCCTCGAAAGTTACTCCCTATTAACCTCGAATATAAACTTATCATAAGCGTATAAGATCTACAATAAGGTCTTCTTTCCCGCGATAACAAGAATTAAATCTTCTAAGGCAGGCCTGGTAAGCTGCTCTCCGACGACTTCGAATGTAAAGCCGCCAATAGCAAGACTTTGCAAACCACTCCCTGGCAAGCTCGAATATAACTCACTAGTATGCAGAAGCTTCTTGGAAAATACTGAAGGTAGCTGTAATAGAATAGCTCTGTAGACTGTTCGCTCGCAGAAAACTAGCTCCTTCACGCTCATGTCTCGGAAAACTCGTATGGCCCTGGTTTATCGGCAACCGTCACATCAATGTTTGCTTCCGGAATTTCCTTCCCGTCGACCTTCAATCCCGCCTGCATTCGGTCCCCAGTGACCACGGGTCCCACGCCTTTTGGCGTTCCCGTCAGCACAATATCCCCCTTTTCCAGTCCCATCACCCTGCTTATGTCGCTTAGCATCCTCGGGATGCGGAAGAGCATCAGTTCTGTGTTGTCGTCTTGCTTCATTTGGCCGTTTACGCTGAGCCATAGGTGGACATTGTGGGGGTCGGGAATCTTTTCCTTCGGGATGTGTTCGCTGACCGGGAGGAAGGTGGCAAAACCTTTGGCGATAGTCCACGGCAGTCCTTTCTTTTTCGCTTCTTCTTGGACATTCCGGCCAGTCATGTCAATGGCCAAGAGGTAGCCTGCATGGGGAGAAGTCAGTTGTCTGGAGCTTGCTGTGCTATGTTTGTACTATAAGTTTTCGAAATTGGAAATGAATTTCTCATACTATCAATTGCATCAACTGCAGCTGCATCATCATTCGGATCCAGGTCTTTCAACTCCTTGCCTATTACTACTGCGAGCTCAACCTCAAAGTGTAGATTTACGCCCTTTGGCCGATGTACCGGTCCGGCTCCTGGCAGTAGGATCGAACTCGGTGGCTTGAGGAAGAAGAACGGTTGCTTTGGTCGCTGATTGTTGAGCTCTTTGACGTGATCACTGGTACGAACCATTAGTTTCTGTCAGTAAAGAATGAACGGCCGGTTCCATACGCATAATTACGGCCTATACACATCACCTTGCTTCAAGTTAGCTCGTGGGTCGACATCGGCATTCTGATGCTCACCTTTCGGCAATTGGCCTTTATGGAGGATGCTGTTGCCATGGTAGACTATTTACTGGGTAACACGATACGAAAAGATACAGTCTCATAAGACAACGAAGATGAGGTGGGGCCAGAGACCCAACCATGTTGTTGCGGCTCGTCAATGTGGAGCTTCCGCAGCGAAGACGGAGCGAGATCATGCGGAGAGCTGAGGTGGAGGTGGAGCCTTGTCATCGGAAATGCCGGTGCGACGACATCCCATTGTCGAATTCTCGGTATCTTTGCCTTTGGATCTAAATACCCTCTCACCATGAGAATCGCCGAGATACTATCTGATCTTACTTCTCTGCGAGTCTGTGTAAGTGATCATTGCTTCTTAAAAAGGGCTATCGCACTAATTACCAGCTCGTCACAGGATCCCTCCGCAGCGCTTGCGCTGGTATCAGCTCGTCCATCTCCATCTGCAACGACGGCAGATAATGCGAAACCAAAGGGCAAGAATGCAGATGATGATGCCGAACTTGCGCGTGCAAAGGATCTGATTGATCTGCACTACTCCGTCAAAATGCAGCATTCGGAAGGGACCGTTGATGAGGGTCTGCTCGAGGCTCGATACAGTGTGCACAATGCACTGAAGGGTGTCACTTGAAGCATGACAGCAGACTGGGCATAAATCATTCGCAGCAAAATGAATACTGGAATTTCAGAGGGATTGATGGACGCATTTGCGGACCCCAGTTCAGACATAGATCTGGTGCAGTATGGACATCGGGTGGACAGCTGGAACTCGAAAGCGAAGTGTAAACTTGATATTTGGTTTGAGATTAAAGAGAGTTGGCAGGTAGAATCGAAAGAGTTGGCGTGTTTGCTGCCTCGTAGCTGTGGACTCGGCCGGGGGATCTGAGGATTTGAGAGCAATGGGGAATTGAAGACGATGACTAGAAGTAGCAGCACGGCACAGGGGATACAGAAGCTGCGGAGAAACAGAGCGAATGTTGCGCGGTAAGATGGATTGAAGGTTTAGTTGACTTTACTTGCCTCCTATCAATTCGTGTTTGTCGTCGTTCTCTGTCTTCCAAGACCGCTTTCAGTTAGGAAAAGAGTTCCTATGTGCCTCCTCAAACCACTAAATACATTTCATCTGCAAGTCCAGGAAGAAGAGAACAGAAAAACAAAAGCAAATTATTCCTTGCGACCGGCAGTGAAGAGCGTTGCGCCGCTGCGCTCGCAAATAATTATTTGCAGGGCGTGGCGTAGGCGGGGCCAGTTTAACTGTTTTTCAGGAATACTACCTATATATTTAATTTCGGATTCTCTAGTCCTCGAAGTTGGGGCCACCAGACAAGCGTTAGCGCCCTGGTGAGTGCATTGGGGGGATAGTGGATTCCCCCCACGGACTTCCCGAGGGGCTGCCTTACAGTGCCAACAGGCATGTCTAGCAACTTGGTCCCCGCTAGATTCGAGACCAATTGGTATCACTGTGAAAGACAAGGACGCCCTTCTTTTTTTTGTTTCCTTCATTTCTTTGCTGTTTGTTATTCCATACTCTTCTTTTGTTGTAACTTGCACGAGCTGACAGGCAGATAGAGATCCGAGACGCGGCATGGGTACTGTCTGGCAGGGGTATTTCTGTGGTGTAGTGGGAATCATCTTTCGCTTTTTTTTTAAGTTGTTTGGTATCGACAAGGTCTCTGGTTCGAACCTGGAGAGTTTGCCTTTTTTTTTTTTCTCTCTCTCAGTTTTCTACTGCAACATTCACGATATGATCCGAGCCGTTCTAGCCTTAACTAATCGCTATGAGCGATGACCATAGATCCTTCCGGAGATCCTCTTAGATTGATAGGTTTAAGTCTCTTCTATGAGTCTCCCGCAAGCTTCCATCACCTCCCAGTCAGCAGCCGCACACCTTCATTAGACTTCTATGAGATAATACTTGGTAGCTCTACCCACACTTCTAGCATATTCGATCAATTTACGCTCCATTAACACTGGCTCCATCTCTATTATGACCCCAACAGCCGCAGCTACCTCTTCGCCTGTAGGCTCTTCAGTAGATGTGACCGCCTCTCCTGAAAAGCCACCACCTTCAGACTTGCCGCAGCAACTTATGCGCCAATTACAGTCAATCAATCGTAACTTTTCAAGCTTGGATTAACGTATTCCTGGCCTTGACTATAGTGTAAAACCCCTCGATCAGCGATTGACGACGCTCGAATAAAGGCTAGAACCGCTTGCCTTGACCTCTGCCTCGAGCGACCTCCCACCGCACAACACGCAAAGCAACATACAAACCAATGAAGTTACCTAAATGCCCAACGCAAGCACACGAGCCTACAAAAGAAGCCGTGGTCAAAATATTGGTTCCCTTAGGCCTGGCCGCGAAGCAGACAGGAGCAAGACGCCCTCGAAAAGGAAGGATTGAACTGTGGTGTATCATCCTCGCGCTTTATCGCAATCCGAAGCTATATACGCCCTTGAATACAGCCGTTATACGCTTGAATAGTAACCCATGATGCCGCTTAGAAGCTACTTTGACCAGAATTCACGCCTTCGTTGCGCGCTCGATTCCAATGACGACCTCCACATCGAAGACTTCGTCTCTACAAATGTATACATGGAAATTGCTAAAGTCAATTAGCGTACGAGGTTACGAGCTTCCAGGCCTCCAATACACCTGAGCTAGTGATTTAAGTAGAATGGATACGATGGATATTTTTGACAAAGGTATGTCTACACCAGATCATCCGTATGGATCTCCAGAACCACCAAACGGCCAGCGGGTCAAGCTTTAACGTTAGAAGGTATATATTCTGAGCACAGGTGAAGAGTCAAATGCAATATACGCCTGAAATTTTCTACAAACAGCTGGAACTTCAAGTGCAGGCTCTCGTACTCAGATCTAACTAAAGATTCATGACCCCTTCGCCAATCCGGATTCGTCGCAAGGCATCCAGTGAGCACCTCCATTCAGCAAAATGAAACCAATCTCATTAAAGTCGCTGTCCGGTCATCACCAGTCATTTTCATCATTCCTTTGGCCTGATAGCGCAGCCTGTCGTGCCTTTAATGCCTCGGCCAGCCCACCAGCAATGCTGCCACCGCTATCCCTAGCCGTATCGCTCGCTCCGCTTCCAGAATATCCACTATCTCGCGGCGCAGGTGCCGGTGCAGGCTTCTTTGCTCCAGGCCGCTTCGCAGGCGGAGCTGGAGGACCAGGCTTCCCTCTCGTTCCATTGACGCCATTCGACGCCGGCGTCGGTGCAGGCCTAGCTGCCGGAGGTGGTGGCGGCGGTGGAGGTGCGGCTTGCGCAACTTCCTCAACGTATGCAGATGGAACCCAACCCGATCCAGAGTTGTCTGAACGCTTAGCAAGCCACCAGCCTAGAGATCGTCAGCGTATGAAATACACAATACTTCCAAGTCACGCTTACCATTCGTCTCCTTCTGTGTGATGATAATGACCTCGCCCTTACTGATGCTAAGCTCTCCGCTTGTTTGCCCAGCGAAGTCGTACATTGCGCGATAAGTTGGCTCTCTCGGAGCTGGTGAAGCCGCAGGCGGAGGAGGAGGAGGCGGCATGCGAGATGCGCTGGGTTCACGGCTATGACTGACGCCATTGACTGCGGCGGCGGCGGCAGCAGCTGGTTGAGGCACCGCTCTAGGTTGTGCAGGTACAACAACATTTCGGGTTTGAGCGGGCTTTGATGCACCAAGTCGAGACGGTTGTCCATTCGGACCACCAGGTTTGAGGAGCTTGCCTTTTGTGATTGGCTTTCCAGGTACCTGCCTCCCTCGCGGTGTCGGCTTGGAGACCGAGTTTGGTGGCTCGCCTTGGCTGGTATGAATCGTGGCGCTCTTGTAGATATCGACGCGCCCTGCATTGGGATCCTTCTGGGTCTTCACAACAGCGGGTTTGCCAGGTTTCTTGTTGTACTCAATTGTAGGCCCTATCCTCAAGTCGAGGCCGCGATTGACACTCTTCAGGTGCGTGAAAAATTCAGTTTTGAAGACACAGGTCATCAAAGGATCAGGTTCCTGGCTGCCCACGCCGATACTGAACCAGTCGTCTTTAAGATTCGATGTCCCAATGAACTTAATGGCTCCGATTGGGATCGTTCGCTCAGCTTGTATCGAGACCTGGCCGTTGACCATGACTTGCTTCACAATGTAGACATTGCGTTTTGTCAAAATAAGCATACGAGCTTCAGGCTTTGAGGACCGGCCAAGCTTCGACACCAAGATCTCGGCCCGACAGGAGAAGAGAACAGGATCGCTACCAATGTTAATTGCGTTTCTTATAACCTCTCCGGGGCCACCTCCATTCGAGATGCCCAGATAGTCGCCGAGGAATCTTCGGTAACCGAGCAAACTGTATCTCCTACGCTCTTTCCGACCACCAAGGACCTTGTGGCCCTCATCACGCAGTTCGATGAATTCAAAACCGCCATTGATTCTCCTCCACCACCTCTGAATACGGGTGGCACATTCAGCGCGATAGCGGAGATAGTTTCTCCATGCGCGCTGAATACGAATAGCCATGTTATGCCAATAGCGGTCTCTCATTGTTTCGAGAGCGAAAAGAGTCTCGGGAGTTTTGATGAACACCTTGGTGGTACCGAATTGATACTCTTCAATCGGAATGCTCGTGTCCTTCAGAACCTGCTTCGCTCCAGAGAGGTAGTCTCCTGTCCAAGTGTACTCGCCTGCATAAGAAGTCTTTGGTGAAAGCAGGAAGAAGCGCTCCACGAATTTCTCGAATGTTTGACGCGATGCAAAACCAGCTCTGCGGATTCGGACGTTCTCTTGTAGACCAAGGTATTTGATCTGATGCAGAACATTGGGTTCGTTGTATTCACTGGGCGATTTGTTTTCGTTGGGCTTAATGGTTCGAATGTATGATGGCGACGCTTTCATAAGCGTGCCCACCAAGTCGTTCGCAGAAGCTTTGATCTTGTCGCCAGCTGTTGGAGGTCGCCGCTTGTTGTCTTGGTCGACTTCTTGCGGGAACAGGGTGTGTACGAAGGGATTTGAACTTGAGCCTACGAGATTGAGCAAGTCCTTCAGCAGTTGGTCCTTGTTCTTGTCGGTCATGCCTTGGACAGCGTAAGACACGTCACCAGCGTAATGCTTAATGACAAATTGACCTTGACGAGGTTCGAAATTCGGGTTGGACGATAGCGCGTTCAGTCTTTGTACAAAGGTCTGGTCTGCCGCTGTTGGATCGGCGTGGGCGGTAGCGCACGCATCGTTTAGAGCTGCAAAGACACCAGGAGGTCGCTTCTCCTCGATCAATTCGCAAACCACCTTGTTATCGAAATATTTGATAGGTGTCCACTGAATCTGTTCTCTTGCATATTCTTCTTGCTCGGTCTTGAGAGTCAGTTGAATGAAAATCTGCTGCAACTTCTCGTTCACGTAGTTGATGCAGAGCTGCTCAAAGCTGTTCTTCTCGAAGATCTCGAAACCATAAATATCCAGAATACCGATCGAGAATGCCGGAGCGCCTCGTGCTGCTAAAGAAGCATTGACGCGCTGGACAATCCAGTCGAACATATTGAAATAGATGGCCTTGGAAAGAGCATCGCGCACAGCCGTTGCCTGGGCTGGGTTTAGCGGAACATTGTATATTGATCCTCTCCGACCTCCTCGACTTGTCTCCACAACCCTTTCCGTTAAGGCTTTATTGACGTCTGCAGCCTGCACTTCGAGCAAATAGGCAACGAAGTCAACGACCGACTGATCAGTGATTCTTGCATTTCCCTGGTCATCCTCAGCGAACGTTACGTTCCCTAACCACAGAATAGTTGATAGCATTCGGAAAATGTTATCTTGCTCGGCTTGCGGCAGACCAATGATCTTCATTGCATTGAGAGTGTCTTTGAAATCTGAAGGATCGTCCATTCCCTGGACATCGTAGCACTTCGATTTGCTTGTGTATAAGTAGGATTGTGGTTGCTGAACTCCGAAATTCTCACGATGGTTGTTCGACGCCGCCTTCGTGAACTGGTAGAAGATGTGGAAGTTTCTCTCGTTCGTAATCTGGCCGACAACTCGCGACTTCTCCAGGAGGTAGTTGTTGATGTTCGCACCAACCGGCTCGCCCTGCGCATTGAACTGAATCTCCAGATATTTCCCGAATCTCGACGAGTTGTTGTTTCGAAGTGTCTTTGCATTTCCAAATGATTCCAAAAGAGGATTGGTGGCCAGCACCATGTCTTTTATTTCTTGAATAGAAGAACTGCTGCTCCCTGACACGTTCGCGATGTACTGCATGATACGCTTCGCTGCCTCCGTTTTCCCGGCTCCTGACTCTCCAGAAATGATGATGCACTGATTCTCCTTGTATGCCTTCATATTGTAGTATGATGATTCGGCGATCGCGAAAACGTGAGGCGGCATCTCGAGGCGATTCTTGCCTCTGTAGCTGTTCAGGACTTGATCGGTGTAGATTCCCACTATCTCTTGTAAGCTTTCAGTACAGCAGCAGACTTCTCGCCTAACTCACAATCTCGAAATGGGTTGACAGAGACCAACACATGGCCGATGTATGTCTACAATCTCTCAGCAGCGGCCTTATGGTAGTGGCATAATTACCCACGTATATCTCCGCATTCTCGAATCGCTTCTTCAGGTTCTCGTTTATGGCCTCGTTCGAAATCTTGCTGATCAGCGTGAGATCCGATACGCCAACTTCCTTCCTCTTCGTGGTTTCGAAAACGGCCTTCTTGCTGAACCCTCCACCTGGAGGTCCACCGCGAGAAGCTGCTTGTTTTGCGCCTCCTCCATCCTTCTTGCGCCCAGCGCGCTTTGTGACAGCCTGCCCAGCAGCCTCGAATTAGCAAAGTGTACTTTGTTTCGCGCGTTTTGAAAGTCGAGAGTCGTACCATATTTGGCCTGTGAGCGGCGTGTGCTGTGGGCCTTTCAGCGCGTGAACCCGCGGATTAAGCTCAGGCGGATATCTCGCCCAGAATAAGTCCCTTCCCTATCGGAACGTGAAGGAAGGAAGTAAAGAGGTAGAGGGAGGGAAGAAAGCGCTCAGAAAAAGGGTATCTCGTGTGAGGAATGGAGCCTCCGGCTGTAAGATGTCGTTGCAATTGGGCTCAAACGTCACGTCGGAGAATTGGAGGGTCAACCTGGGCTGGCTTGGCATTTAAGCCACTATTTCCACGCAAGCTTCGACCGTACTCTTACGACTGTGCGCCACTCTCAAGGAATATTCTGCAGCTCTCATTTGAAAAGTACGATTACGCCGGCTGTACCTCCGTACCTCGTTGCCAACTCCGCATATGCACCTTTCCTGTTACCGATCGAAAATACACAGGCTGCACTTTACAGTACAATCAACCCTTCAACAAGTCGCCACCGAAACGACCCAACGTAATCCAATCTTTCTTCTTCCCATCTTCAAGATGTAGACCCTGCCATTCCAATTTCTGCGAAGACTCTGAGAGACATCCAAGACCTCCGCTAGCGAGCCACTCATCTGCGAGAGTGATTATGAATCTTAGCTTTTGCGAAAGATGATTCGCGCGAACCAGGGTACCCTCTGCTCTGTCATCTGGGTCCGCAGATAACAGCACGGCAAGAGGACTCGACAGTACCTCTCTTTGCTTCATGTACTTGAAAGGCAGGTCATCATACTTCTTCAGATGTGTAATGGCTTCCCTTGAAAGACAGGTGAAGTTGCAATGTTTGCCATCGCGCGAGATCACCAATTTTGTGTGATCTGGAAAATTGAACTGATACTTCAATTAGCATTGGATTCTCACGACATTTGGACTGATGCAGTTAGCAATACTTACCTGGAAGCAGCCGTCATCAAACCCCCACACACCGACAGCACCTAATCGTTGGTAGAATCTGACGTACGTGGTGGGTTTCGAAACCTTTCCTTCGTCTCCATCGAATTCGCATTGAGCCAACTGTTGGCACATATACTTGCCAAATCTGGCCCAAAGGATTGTGTATGCTTGTTTCCTCTCCGAGCTAATTTCGACTTTGAGCAAGCCGTCCTTGCCTCGATCTTCATAAAATTCCATTGGAATCTCGGGGATCTTGGTTAGAGTCTTGTCAAATTTCTGCAGATGTACATATCCATTCTTCACGACCACGTGCGTCACCGGAGATCGAGTGGTTGCGTTGATAGAGCATCCAATGCTTCCATCCCCGAGAACGTAGCCTATTCCATGCTTCCGGGCATAGTCGACCCACTTCGCAATGAAGGGCATCTTCGGAGGTCTCGAAGCTCGCCGAGGAGCTGATCCGTTATTGGAGAGAGCTTGAGCTATATTGTCTCTGAACTTCGCGACACGTGCTAGGACAGCTGAGGGATCTGTGGAAGAGAGCTCCGCCTTGTCTTTCGGGGAAGCAGAGTCACCTCCACTCATGAGATCAACAACTTCCGTAGACTTGGCTTTTTCGTCTTCGGATGGGATGCCACCAGTCCCACTGTCTACGCGACGTTGCCGCGCCTTCACCGTATTGACAGCTCCTTGGGCGGCCTTTGCATCTGCAGTCGAATTCACGCGTATCATCGTTGGTTTCGTCGGTCTGTTTATCCGAGCTGTCCCAATGCGGCTGCTTTTCCTCTGCGGTACTGGAGCTTGGACTGGAGCCATCTCGTTATCCGCGACATTTTCACCATTCTCTTTTGATGCTATCGCGGCCGGTCGTATGTTTCTGCTTGCAGCACGTCTTGGAGGCGCTTGAGCTCGATTATTTGCAGTTGTCTCAGCGAGCACAACCTGCTCTGGAGACGATTCGCGCTCCTCAGCTATCTCGCTAAGTTGAACCTGCTCTCGACCGAGCCATGTTCCCTTTTCAGGGAATGGAACGTACACCGTATCCGCCGGTATTGGAACGACGGGTTGACGTCCTGCAGCTAGCTCCTTCTCACAGTCTCGTACAACAGAACGGACCTTCTTTCCGCCGAATACTTGGAATATCTTTCCTGGGGCATACTCGCCGACTCCCGCCGCCTGACAGAGCTTAAACCATGTATCAGAGTATCCTCGCCTTATAACCTCTGGACTTGGTGGGCGGACGTTAGGCCATGTAGGGACTTCCGATTTGTAAATGCTATCCAATTGATCTGGTATGAAGGTCATCTTGAAGAATGCGTGACTGACAATCTTGTCTGGATTCGGTCTGTCGTCTTCATGGACCAAAAGGCTGCCAACGAGGTCTCTCAGATCGCTCGAAATTTCGTGAGGACATTTGGATATATCCGGCCACTTGTAGTCTCGGGCTTGAAGTTTCTTGTAGATGTCTTCACGTTTGGCGGCGTGGAACGGAGCTTTCCCTACTGCCAGGGTGTATCTGCAGCAAATTAGTGGCATGCATATCTAGCGTGGGGGACAACGCATACGCAATAATCCCAATTGACCACAGATCGACTTTTTCGTTGTGTCCCTTGCCACTTTTTTCCAAAATTTCCGGGGCGAGGTAGTTTGGAGTTCCACACATTGTCGTCCGACGTTTTCCGATGTCGTTCTCGGTCACAAGCAACGCTGCTAAGCCAAAGTCTCCCACTTTTATGTTCATGTCCTTATCCAGAAAGAGATTCCCCGTCTTCAAATCTCTGTGGACGATGTTTCGGCAGTGGAGGTACTTGACGGCGCCGCAGGTCTGAATTATGAATCGACGGATTTCGGGCATGGTAAAGAATTTCCTCTTCTTGATCGCATCTGCAAGTGATCCATTGTCGCATATTTCGAGGACCACGTAAGTGTTTATTTGGTACGAGAAGGCCCGGTGGAACTCCACGATGTTTGGATGATGCAGCTTTGAATGGAGCTGCAGTTCGGTCACAAACTGCGAAGTGTCAATTGCGTCTCCATAGATAAGCAATGGTGGCTTACCTTCTGTGCTAGCTTTGGGGGCTCCATTTTAGATTTGACAATCTTGAGTGCGACGATTCGACCCGTTGATCTGTTCTTCTCGATAACTTCTGCCCTGTGGCAGATGGCGAATCCGCCCTTCCCAAGTTGTTCACCCGTGGCATAATGAATTCCATGAGGTTCGCGCACCAATGAAGGTGGTGGGTCGGCGTGGACAGACATGTAGAAAATGATGTCGTGGAGTTCGGACGCTGTTGTCGCTGTAAGTTTACTTAGTGCTCTGCGGGACAACAGCAAACAAGTGGTGAATGGCTGCGGCGAATCTCCGGGTACCTCGTTGCTAGGGGCAAGGGCAGGGATCCGAGGCTCAGGCATCCGTACAGCGAGTGCCACATATGACTCCGTAAATCCCTCAAGACGTCAACGGAAGAGAATAGAAGTGCGCAACTTCATTTATATTGCTTCCAATTTTCTCCGAAGATGGTGTAAGATACGTCACACGCAATATACCAGGTGCGGTGATGGGGCAGCTCTGCGCAAACTCGGTGGACATCACATACGATGTCGCTCACTTTGAAGTTTGGATCATTGGCCATCAGAACATTATCAAAGCCAATTGCGGTACGTCTGACATTCAAACTGGCTCTATCAATTGCTCATTTGGCCAGAATTATATCAAACGGAATGCGCGCGACCATGAACGCTTCCGCAAGCTGTGTGTGGCCTTCGCGCAAAGCCTCCACCGAGTCGACATGCGCCTTCGCCTCGGCCTCCTTCAAGATCCTGCAGCAATTGACCGTCAGATAGCTAGAGAGGTGGCAGAAGCAAACGCCAAGCGGAAAAAGGCGGCTGTGCCTACGGTGAAAACAGAAGAACAGACGAAAGCGGATCAGGCTGCAGCAGCGAAAGAGAAAGACCAGGTGTCTAAGAAGATCAGAGCTGAGCACCACCCTCCACGAATACGCCCGCTTTCGGAGAGCAAAGCTATCGAGACGGGAGCGAACTTTATATCCGAGACTTTCCTCTTCCTCGTAGCTGGAGCCTTGATATTGTTCGAGAATCGGCGGAGTAAGAGGAAATCAGATAAAGAACATGATGCAAGAGATGACGAGATTGAGCGCATTGGTAATGAGAATGCGACAATCAAGGCAGAGGTAGAGCAGCTAAAGCAGGAACTTGTGCTCTTAAATGGCGGAAAACCTGTGCCCTCTTCCAAAGAAACAAAGGCCGAGGATGCGACTGTTTCCAAGAAAGCTTCAGAACCTCCCCCCTCAAAGCTCTTCGATCGTGAGATGTTCTCAAGAGTATTCCAAAGGTCTAGGCAGAATTCACCGGCTACTGGCAGTGATCCGGCCCCGGAGAAGGGCTAGACCAAAGAACTGTATAACACATGCATGAAAACTCCCCTACCTTAAGATTCTTGTAGCATACCTTATATTACTTACCTTGATTATCGAAATGCATCTCTACTTAAGGAGAATTGTCCAATGGTGGACGGATTTTAGCCAAGTAGATGACGTATTTAGGGATGCAAAGAAACTGAAGTGCTAGGCAATTTCGCGACGGCACGGAGTAAGATATTAATCCACTGAGAGGCGAAAGCTGAAGCTCTTATCATCAAAACCACCGGCGGTTTCATTTCGGTTTGTTTAGATTGTTCTCTGCCTAGTTTTTCTCAAAGTAAATGACTATCAACGTTCCATAATCCGCGAGCTGTTCACCTCCAGGACCAACCAAAAGCAACATGTCCTTCTGCACACAACTTCGGCGGCGTCCTAGCTGTGCGGATCTTCTCCCTGTTATCGCATCTTCTCAAGGGCTCTCTCTTCGAGGTCTATTTCACAGATCACGCAGTTGATACTTATTGACGTGCTTTCAGAGAATGAGCTGCGAACACACGATCTGGCCATTCCAATCCGGTCGTCTCCTGCAGATACAAATCGCCAACTACGCGTCATTATACTCACACCGTCTATGGCAATGACTTCAAATATGAGCTCGACCCTGAGACGTATTGAACATTTTACGTCGCTCACAGGGACAGTCGATGTGGCCATCGTCTTCCATCTGACGCCAAAACCGAACGCCATCGCAGCACCACAAAGCGCAAAGCAGCAGCGTGAGCGGCTTTTTGCCTTCTCGTCTTTTATGTCGGCCATGTTCTCGCAGACCAGCACACCGGCTATACCAGTTCTACCGCTCGCCTCAGCGAGCTCTTTGCCAGCTGTCCTTCAAACATTCGCCAGCAGCTTGATCAAAGGCCACTCTGTAGCCGCCGCTGCAGTTCCTGGTCTACGGCCGATCGAGCTCCTCCAGTATTGCACAGTCAATTCACCCCTTGATCAGCACTCGACCTTCTTGCTCACAGACATATTCGATTCCATGGGATCTCTGGCTGGCGCGATGACGAACTCAACGCAGAATCAGGAAGTCGAGCAGAAATTGTTGGATCTACTGGGATTGGAGACAGCTCAATCCGTTGCGGATTTCTGGAGAGACGAATGGGTTGCAGATTGACGAACTCGTTGGTGACGGGTAGTCATTCGTGCTTACAAGCAGCTAATCTATTCCTTTAAGTTCGAATATACTTCTTTCGTATGCCGGGGAACGCAATCTTCCTGATAATGCTGCGCAATATATAGAACAAGTCAGCACTTACTATACATTGCTCTTTTAAGATAGCAATCTTTAACCTCTTGTCACTCTTTTGGATGTCGACAGTCAGCAAGGAACTCTATGTCGACTGTCGTGCTCATACAAAGCTGCTGATTGGTCAATAAGGTGGAGGTTTGGCCTAATTCCTTAGTGCCATGCAAACCCTTGAGCCGCCAGCCTCAACGACTTTCACATGCAACGATAGGTGCCTCACATTAAGTGATAAAGGCCGAAGGTTGAATACGGACTCCGATATTGTCCGTCAGGTCTTTAAGATAACTAGATATCCACTATGAAGTCATTTGAACGTCTATTTGCATTGGATAATTATTTCCTTCATTTCGAGAACGCCAAAATGGACGTATACACAGACCAATCGTCGACTATATACAACATGCTTCCCACCCTAGTTAAAAGACGAATCCCAAGATTGCCCTCACTGAGGCGATCGGTGTCATTTACCGCTAAATCGACTTCTGTTTACGGACTCCCATCTTCGAGCAGTGATAGCAGGAGTGTGACGCCTCCGCCCAGCTATAGATCACGAAATACAAGTCAGAGCAATCTGTCCGACTTTACCACATTATCTATGAGTATAAAGGAGCAAGTGCCATCAAGACCATCATCCTCAAGCAGTGGTGATACTCTTTTCTCTCGTCTTGACGAAAGTTCCGGTGTGAACTGGAAATACGCAGAACAAGGTAGATATCGATTTACGCCCTTGAAAATGGCAACTTACTGATAGAGAGGGCAGGATGGAATCTCTTAAATAACTCCAGACTGGAGTCTTTCTCGGCTGAACGGCGGTCTGCCGAATTTACAGCCATTCTGTCCCGCCAGCAATATGTACATGCAGCGACATACATTCTCCGAGGTCTCCCAGAAGATCTTAGCACCGAAGAGAAAATGGGCATCGAAACCGCCCTGCCTCGGGAGGTTCGAGAGTCTGTAGCGAGCAGTACGAACCAGCTTCAGCTTCTCAAGTCAGGTAGCCAAGGATCATCTACCAAAGGAGATACCCAAGTAGAGCGTTCCATTCTGCATCGCATTGTCGCTTACATGGTGCTTCGATTCTTCCTCATTCTCAATCTCTTACTTCCTTATATTACGGTCTGTCTCGGTAGAGTCTATCATTACGAGCGAAAGCATCGGGTGTCGGAGCGTATGTTTAGCGCGAGCATCTCTGGCATCGATATGGTAGGCAAACGCAGCATGGAGCTATCGCACACGGTGTATGGTCTGAACGATGGGAAGGTTGGAGAGTCGATTAATGAGCTCTTGGTCTGGTGGATACGAGGGGTCACTGGCGGTATTCATGAGGGTGTCGGGGAAGGTCTGAACATTGTCAGTCAAAGAAAGATCGGCCAGCCTGACATGCATACCCAAGGGAGCGATAGAGTCCAGGAAATATAATGTTGATCATCCAGAGGACAAGTTCTCCATGTTCAATTGGTGTTTTGTTTTAACCTTATGTACCTTAGCCCTAGGTACCGTCCCTACATGTACGGAATTAAGCCGAACACCGCCACGTGACCAATCGCGCTAGAACCCCCGAACTATTTTCCACGGATGGACGAGAAAAAGTTCCTGAGCTCGAAAAGGCCCTTTCGCCATTCACACAACAGCGCAGCGAGCGCACTCTTGACTCTTCCACTTTACATTATAGATTCTCGCGTATTCATTGTAATCATCGTCTCTCCAAAGAAGCAGACGTCGTCCCTTCCTTCCCCCTACGATCCTTCTCGATGCTCTCGACCCTTCGCAGAGGCCCTGCGTCTCTGCAACACCTTCTCCGCTATGCATCACAGGCCCCGAGCGCAGGCCGGTCCTCATGTAGGAGAATAGACGCGCTGCAGATTACTCGTCCAAATATTGTCATTCCACACATCCGAGCGTTCACCTACTCTGCACGATGGCGTCAAGAAGCAGCGGCAGCAGCATCACAAATCGAATCCTCAGACCCTCTCCTTGAGTTTCAAGAGCTCGAAAGCCGTGGCTTGGTGCACTCGTCGGTTATCCAGACAATTGTAAAGGATATGGGTCTCTCAAGAATGACGGACGTTCAAACGGCCACTATCAATGAAGCTCTAGCTGGGGACGACATGTGAGTTATGAACGCACCCACCATAGCTCAATGCTAATCAATTGCTAGTGTTGCACAAGCAAAAACTGGTACCGGCAAAACCATAGCCTTTTTGCTTCCAATTCTTCAAAAGATCATCGCCGAAGACCCAACTCTGGCCACTCGTGGTCCTCGCAGGCGGACAACACCGGACGACATCCGTGCCATAATCATCTCACCCACTCGCGAGCTTGCAGAACAAATAGCGGTAGAGGCCAGGCGTATAACAAAGAATACCGGCGTGATTGTGCAGTCTGCAGTAGGCGGGACACAGAAGAGTGCCATGCTGGCCCAAACACAGCGAGAAGGATGCCATATCCTCGTTGGTACCCCAGGCCGTCTCGCCGATCTGCTGCAGGATCCTTATAGCGAAATCCGCGCCCCGAAATTGAGCGTTTTCGTGCTTGACGAGGCTGATCGCCTGCTGGATGATGGGTTCTGGCCAGAAATCAAAAATATCGAATCATTACTCCCTGATCGTGAAGCGAACAACATCCAGACTATGATGTTCAGCGCTACAATCCCTCCAGACGTTGTCTCCGCTGTCAGATCAATATTGAAGCCTGGCTTTCGGTTTGTCAAATGCGTCCGGGATGATGAAGAGCCGACACACGAGCGAGTTCCGCAGAAGGTTGTGCGCACACTGGGTTTGGAGAACAACCTCCCTGCTCTCGTTGAACTATGCTTGCGCGAACTTGACAACAGCAAGGAGGATCCATCCAGCATGCCTTTCAAGGCTATCGTCTATTTCAATAGCACGGCCATGGTCCAGCTGGCAGAGGGGGTGCTCCAAAATCTGGGGAATAGGCGTGGACCAAGTCCACTTGGCCCTGCTAGGGTCTTCGGTATACATTCGAAGTTAGGCCAAGGTCAACGCACACGTGCTAGCGATGGATTTCGCCGTTCCACAAGTGGGATTCTGCTGAGCTCGGACGTAACTGCGCGAGGAATGGATTTCCCCAATGTCACACACGTTATTCAAATCGGTCCACCCCAGACTGCGGACGCCTACATTCATCGAATTGGTCGAACCGGTCGTGCAGGAAAGCCAGGAACTGGTTACCTTTTCGTCACACCAATAGAGGAGGCAGTAACCCGTCAGCGACTGGGCAGCTTACCATTACAGAAAGACGAATCATTAGCAGCTGCGTCGGTCGACATGACACAAGCAGGACAGATTCCTGCTAGGGTGGCGTCGATTTTGACGACTCTCTCTGACGCGCACCGTGGTGTTCCACGGGACGTTATGAGTGCAGCATATCGTTCTCTCATTGGTATTTTCGGTTACGTCAATGACAAGGAGAGGGTAGTGGAAGCTATGAATACATATGCCCGATTTGGATGGGGCTTGAGTCAACCTCCGGCGCTATCAGCTATGTTGGTGCAAAAGCTTGGCCTGTCTCGCGTCCCCGGTATCGTCACTGACAATGGCATGGCGCGAGGAAGAGGAGCGGGAGACTATCAACGGGGTGGTATGGGCTCTCGCATGGGCAGAGGCAGGGATTCTAGATCATCTGGAGGCGCACAAGGCGACGCCTTTGATCAAGCATTTGAAGGAGAACGAGATTTTGGACGACAGCGGGATTCTGGACGACAACGGAATTCGGGAGGCTTCCAGTCACGCCAAAGGCAACAGCCGCGGTGGTGATGCTTGTAATATAGACGAACTTCTGGGGAGTGTGTGATGATGGTTAGGTCTGCCATTGTTGTAGACCAGTTCATGGCATTCTGTACTATACAACAGTCAACGTCTGTCCAAAGCACGGCGCTATCAGAGTATTGGTCGGACAAGGGGACGCTGCAATGGCTGCAGGTTATCTCGGCGTTCGACGTATCAAAATTCTACTCATGTATTCGAATACTTAATATAGAGCGCGGTCACTGTCTTGTTTCTCCTTGGTCTGTTTGTGGAGATGGTTAACTCATGAATGATATTTCTGCACAATTCTAAAGATTGTCATCTCCATTCCAACGCCAGATAATTCACACTAACGCTCGATTTTCCAGTGTCCAAGACTCATTTCTTTCTTTGTAATCTCGGTGCTAATCACTTCGCGTGTGCGACTTTTTATTGCGTGCTTTGATATTCGTATTCGGAAACGGAAAGTTTAACATTTCCTGTCCATGAATTCTCAAGATCTAACAAGACATCGACGAAAACGCCACAGAAACAAAAGTCTATGTATCTGGGTTCTTAGCCGGAGTGCGGCCATACTCTTAAGCCACGGACGAAATGCGCCAAATTCGCTAGTTGGGGGCGGCCTTGCGGCTTGATAAACTCTCCGTTTATGTCAGTCTGTGTGTACATAAAGTCACCGAGTTCATTCTAGTTTATGTTGAATTGATATTCGACGCTTGTCTTCTCTCAATTCTGATCTAGTCTCTATTGCTCTTACCTCCGTACACCTTTCACGATGCCATCTCAAGAGCATATCCTCGTCCTCGGCGCGACTGGAGTCAGTGGTCTCATTTTCGTCAAACAAGTTCAGAAACTGCCCGAATCTTCAAGACCAAGGCTCACGCTGTACGTCCGCAGTCGAGCAAAATTGACCGAAGGGATAAAGTTGGATTCTTCGATCCGCACCTACGAAGGCGCCCTAGACAATGAGAAAGCGCTGAGCGACGCAATGTCTGACGGCGTGACGACTGTCGTCTCTTTCCTTGGGGCATATCCATCTCTCAAAAGCTTTCTTCTACGGAGCAAAACGCCGCTGCCAATCACTGACGCAATGCCCACTATATTCTCTGCAATGCGATCGAACAACGTCAAGCGGATCTTTGTACTCTCAACCCCTGGAGGCTACAGAACGAAGGACGAGCCGCCACTCACTTGGTACTGGTACATCTTCGCCTATGTCATGCCGAAGCTTTTCGTTCCACAAGGTGGTGCAGAGATGCAGAACATCGCGGAGGTTACAGCCAAGCAGGACGACTTGGATTGGACGATTTACCGCGTGCCGCATCTCAATGAAGACGACGAGAACCGCAAAGTGATTGCCGGCCCTCTCGATCATGAATATAAGGGTACGATAGAGCTCTCAAGAGGGAGTCTGGGGAAATGGATTCTAAAGGAGATCGAAGAGAGACAGTGGATTAAAGGTGTAGCAATGGTCTCCAATCCGTCCTGACTAAGATATCTTCAGCCACGATGATTGATGATTTGGAGGTATATTGATTACAGGGAAGCATGCCAAAACCACAAGTTGTATTATTGCATGATGGACTTTGGACATGCATTGTGTCGTGTCTTAATTGGATATAGTGAGCATGCTGCAACGTTTTTAGCGCCTATTGTGTTATTCGGTAGTCTTGATATATGGAGGCAACTACAAGAGTTAAACTACTTAGGTACTGTTTTAATTCTTCATCTTCGTGATCTCCTGCAAGTTTGTAGATTAGATTGCCAAGAATGGAGTTAGCCTCGCGGATTGGAGTCCCTTTTGGAACTAAAAACTGCCTCGAAGCGCCACCAAATATTTGATCACGAGATTCACGCGCGGTCAGGCTGCATTTCGGATTTTGCCTCAACATGCCCTCCAAAGCCCTATTTTAATTTCCTCTCAGAGTTGCTGTCTCTCAAATCTGCCTTACCGATGAAAACATCAAAATATCTCCCGTCCCTCGAGGATTGGAGGCACAAATCCACTGACGTACTATTGAGCTAAAGCTACCTTTACCAATTGCGCAATGGATACTAGCATCTCGCCACAATCAAGTAACCCAGAAAATGAAGCCGACGAGAAGGGGGCGCTCGTACCAAACCGGTTCTTCTTCATCACACCACACTGGGGCTGGACAAATAACATCACGGTCTCGGACCTGACTGACCACATGAGCGCAGAGTTTGGAACGGAGGAATTCACCAAGGAAGCCAAGGAGATTGTGAAGGCCTCCGCACCAGATCCATACCTCACTGCCTCAAAGTCGAAATGGTATTCGAGGCATCGCTCAATATGCTTGCCAGGACAAAGCGAGGATCCCATCGCGGAGTGGAAAGCGGGTATTCATTCCGGGAGCAAGTCGTTCATTTCATTCCCTCCCTCTTCGCCTGTCTCAAGCCATAACATCACATTGAAGGCGCTCCGATTCTGCGGAAGAGACGAGGGGTTTGTTCTGGACAGCATTCCGTACGTCTGGAAAGTGAAGAACTGGACGAGCAAGAAGTTCAAGCTGTGCAAGAAACTGAGAGGGCAGGAGCAAGAGATTGGAAGATACTGGCCGTCTGTGACTTTCGCCAGTGGCGGCATTCTGGTTCTCGATACAGACGAAGTGAACGATGTGGTTGGCATTGTTACATGCTTGGTCATGCTGTGGAAGGCTAGGCAGCGACATGCGGAGAGACATGGATGAATTTACGAAAAGAACCCCCGGCGTTCTGGGTTGAATTTAATACAGAATTACAGATCAGGAATCGGAAAACCATGTTCGACATCGATTCAATGCTCGACGATTGATAACGAAGTGTCTTATTTCGCGGCCATTCTGAAAGCGGAAGGAAGCCCGCAATTGCACTGTAACCAACAAATCAATGCAATTACCGTTGGAGCGTGCTCCATTGACGCTGTTGACTTTGCGAAAATCCAGATATCAAGCACTGCGCCAGCCCGTGAAGCTTTATACCCGACTGCCTTGTGTCTTATACGAGTAACGTATATGCATGCCCTTCTCAGAGCCACTCGACACGCAGACTATATATAGGGAGCCTCATGTGTGACAAACGCGTGGCCGCTAGGCAAGCTGTAAGGCCAAAGGGCGAGAAGCTCTTACACTTCAAAGCAAGCGAGACTATCTCTGAATGTTAGCTCTACGTTCTTCGGGGTGTGTATAACAATAACATACTGTTGAAAATATTGTACTCTTTACTGGTTATAGAGGCTGCACATCGCAGCTGTCCGGTGCGTCATCCCGTGGATTGAACTGACTCCAAGGATTGTCTGCTTCAGATACCCAGCGAACCAAAGGGTAATCGATAGGAATGATCCCTTCAGGCATGGGCTTCCGCTTATTCTGGTTTCCTCCTCTTAGCGCACTCGACGAATTTGACCGTTTGGGGTTGTCATCATCTTCTAATTTGGGAGGGTCTGGCAGATGACTGCCGCTCTGACGAGTGTCTTGTTCTACGCTCTGGTCGTTGGCCTTCTGTTGAGTTCCGCAGCCCATCGTATTCAAGGACATAAACGCTTGCTTAAGGTGAGTTAGCGGTGTCTACGTCAATGACTGGAGCAAACACTCACAGATTCCGTTTTGCTTCCGACAGTGCTCTTGTTGGAGTCAATGAACAACAATGCTGAGTCGCTTGACTTCTCTTCGGTGCTGGCTCTCATGATTTCCGAGGTGGTTAAGTCTTGCTTGAATGTATATTAGGACTGTCAACGTTGAGAGACACGTTCAATACGTACAGACAAATTCTCTGCTCCAGCTGTTGTGTTCCGAGACGCCGACGAAGATGCCTGCTTGTTTATCTTACTCGACTCTGTGCCAGAGTCCATTTTGGTCTTCTTTCGGCTTATATTTGTAGTAGTTGATCGGCTACGTTTCTTGGTGATAGGCCTAATCGGAAAAGTCCCATCGAGCGTTGATTGTGGAAATGTATGAGTGGAGGATAAGGAGGTCTATCATCTAATGACGGGAGAGCTCTCAACATTCCGCACGGAGTGTGAGTTGGTGAAATTGCGACCTCATCCAACCTGAAACAACTGCAGGTGACAAAAGAACACGATTGTAGAAACGAGGAACACTCTGGCCAACCAAGAAATGTTGGGCAGTAGTAGAGAGAAATGCCATCGCCCCCAGGTTATACGCATCCTGGAGTCCTAGTATTCACCGCATGGCCGCCCGGTTACACGGACGGTTGAAACGATCACAGACGTGCTCGAGCACACCAGCATCTCGAGCTTGGATTGTTTTCCTCAAGCCACCGCGATAAGCAACAGAGACGTCACGAAAGCACATCGGGGAGATCTGACAGAATAGAAGCAAGAGAACAGATGACAATCGCGTCCAACCTGGGTCTCGCTTCCCCCGGCGACGAGGGACAGCCTTTGGCGGCAAACCCGAACCTACGTCTGTATCCTCCGTCAGAAGAAACGAAACTCTGGACAGGTGACGTCCCTGCGGTTGTGCTCCCGAAGACTCGGACTCCAGGATGAGTAACGATGCCCTAGTCTCTGGATGGGAGCGATCGTTGCCCCGATCCCTCTCCCTTGCCCTTCTCTGCATCTTCCAGAAGGCCAGCTCAGCCGGGGTCAGCGGGCCGTGTGTTTCAGCAGTCGCTAGAGTTCGTCATTTAGCGAGTAATGGAGCGTCTTGGGGGATCCCGGGGAATACGGAGCTGCTACTATCATGGACAAAGTCCATCAAAGCCAAAGGGGCTGCCGAACAAACTGCTACCAGTCCGTGCCAGGAACCAGAACAAAGGAATGTGGTACGCCGTACACGAAAAGCTGTCAGATCCGTTTGTGTTAACAAGTTCCTACGCCAGGCCGAATATGGTGCAGAGAGCTGGGCTGGGTTTCCGGTGAAAGGGCGGCTCTTCCAAATGCTTGCTTCATCTGGCGAGATGCCCATGACGCCCCGTCACGATTCTTGAGTTTGGTTGCCGCAGCAAGGTAGGAGAGCCCAGAGGGTAGCGTATATGCGATCTTCGAGGACGGTTGTTAGACGCGTCCCCATTCCAATTGCGACCCTGAACCAGCTGTGGTCGAGCAGCCACGGCGGTTGGACGATGGATGAAGGTCAACCGGTCAATTCGACTAAGCTCGATACGGCAGCATTCGAGAAGGGCGGGAGAAGGCTGCAGTAGCGCGTCGCAGCCCATCCCTGTCTCATCCTCGTCGATTTCGCACACCACTTGTCTTCCTTCATCCCATGCTCTTTGGCTCGTGCGAACTCGTCTTTGCTCAGCTTTACAAGGTTCACTCATGCTGTGCTCATCAGCGAATGTGAATAAGGCTGAGTAAACCGAGTTTCTACGGAGCAATGCTGATGCCGACCTGGACTCATCAGAGAGAACAACAGATCTGGATCGCAATCATCGGCGTCGGGCCAGCTGTTCTCGTCGACAGCCTTGTTGGCCCGGAAGCCGGGGCAACCCTCTCAGATCTCGTATCCTGGAGGCTGGAAATGGCCCAGGGGGGCTGCACGGGCTGCCTGTTAGCATTGCGAATTTTCCAAAAGTTGGCGACTGCATGCGGGCGTGCATCACTAAGTTAGGGAAAGGCTGCCCACCCGGGGGCCTTCAATGGGAACTCGGGCTTCAGTTACGGAGTCCATTCAAAAATTCATGATTGGCCAGAAAGTGCTCCCCGGCAAAGTGTCTGCTAGGATGAAGACCTCGAGGTCATTAACGATAGACCGATCTCTCCTTAGGTAGATTGCATATGCAAACGGCTTAAGCTGCTTGAGCAGATTTTTATTCTATCATCTCAGATCAACACACACCGTCATCAAGTCAAACGGAACTCCTCATTCATCGCAGGCCCCTCATATTGCGTGCCGCCCTTAATCCCACCTTCAGCCTTACTGATCCACCTAGTAAACAGCCCCTCCACTTCCGCGAGAACCACCTCCGCCGTCACAGTCGCTTCCAGAATCCCCTCTTTCCCCAAATCAACAGTGATATTAAAGCCCGTAGGATCGCCATCACCCGCATGCGGTGGAAACTCATCGTTGGCGCCGAACGGCACCACTGTGTTGCTACCCTTCTCCGCTACGATGATGGCGCCATTGGCCGCAACGTAAGAGCTCACATGCTCAACGCCGGAGAGGTCGAAGACGTCGAACCACACGAGCGTGTACGGGCCGAGTTGCGTCAAGCCCCAGTAGTATGAGGAGAATATGGAGAGGAACGGTGCTGGTGACCAATTCTGGTTGCTCTTGTCAGAATGTGGTCGATATCAAATATCCAATACTTCACTTACATGGTCTTGGTATCCAATGCCAGTGAACTCGACAGGAGTACCTTGAATGTTCACTTTCACATTCGCCGTCGCGCCTGGAACCGCATTTTCCCATCCGAGATTAGGTGCCACCTCGAGAGTTTGACCTGGCTCAACAGGTGAGAAAGGATAGTGTGGTGGCGCTATCTATGCGGAGGTAGAGAGGTCAGTCTAAAGCCCACCTTAAGAGCAGTGTGAGTATGTGACTGACCGCCGTAATAGATATGGAGCCGGACACATCATCAGCAGTGTCTTGGATAGTTATTTTGCTGCCTTTCGAAGTGGACGAGAACGAATATCCAGTGCCTTTTCAATTACCCGTCAAGTCTCCCGTCGAGCTCGTAATCACAGCCTCTGACGCAGCAAGTTCCGTTGAAAAGCTGGTTCCATTCGGAAACGTGATTTGTACAAGCACCGTATCAACGCTTCCGGAGTCTCCAACAAATTCGAAGCCGTCTTCCGTCGTAGTGAAGAATGTAACAGTAGCTGAAGCGTTGAGATCAGGTGAGACGGCAGCGAAGAACCAAAACTCCGGGGTGGTGTCGTTGACTGCTGAGAGTTTGGGGAAGTTGATTGGCGTATTGTCAGAGACTGTCTGGACCGTCACTGGTCCAGTAACTGTCGTGGAAGGAATGATTCTAGTAGTAGAAGGTATAGAAGAGGCATTTACTCCACAAAAAATGGCAATGAGTACATGCGAGAGGAGGAAGAACGAGTAGTGAGGCTTTGAATGGGCCATCTTGTATAGAATAGAGAACGACAAGTTGATCAACACCAATGGCTAGGCATCAGACAGTTAAAGAGCGACGTACTATGGTACTAGCGGCATAAGAAAATGGATGTTAAATATTTATATATCATACTGAAGACATGTTGCGCGGCTAGGTCATGGGGAGAAGCGTGCGACTCGCGAGAAGCTTCCTAAGGTCCTCGCGGCTTGTACTCCATAAGTGGGTTATTACTGGCCTGAACACTCGAAAAAGGGCGATTAATAATGTTAAGGGGAAAGATAGCCTAGTAAATAACCTTGAACTTACCATATCAACCCTGGTTTAAGTCCACTGTCCGGGTGGTTCTTTACGATCACGTAAGACGTCAGCGAGTCATTTACCATGGAAATTGGAGAAAACACCAGGTCATGGAGCAGTGAATTCGGGAGCTTCAGATCCTCTTTTCAGTATTAACCCAGATTGAGGACCAAATCCGTTCGCTGACACGATGATGTGCGAAGATTCCATGAATCCAATTGGCTTTCTATTGGCGTCGCGATTAGCCCGAACTCTTTTCAGGTTTTTGATTAGGCATATCTCAAATGTTTGGATAAAGGGATATATAGATAGCCTTCCGCATTGAGACCGTCATGAAGCTTTGGAATTACTAGTTGAAAGGAAGGTCCGATGCTGGGCTAGGAAGTGATTTGGATGGGTCGAGCCTCTCACAGAACAATCGGATCCTTGATATATCCCGAAATGCTTCTCATTCGCCCTGTTGTCTTAAATCTCCAGTCTCTAACAGGCGAAACTCTTCGGAGAAGTGCCATTACAGTGGGGCATAGGCGGCGGCGTCGATGGGATGGCTGTGGTGACAGTTGTAGTAGACTGATTGTTGACATTGGGTACTGAGAAGAGAGAACCTTAGAACCGTGATAAGAGATGCTCTGCGGTATATACACAGTGCCTTTTCCGCAAGAGCGTGTGCAAATCAAACGCCAAATTGTTCCGGCAATTCTCCCTGCTATTGGAGACACCCAGAGCGCCGAGCTGAAACGTCAAAAGCCATTGGGAAATACTCTTGTCGGCATGAACAAGATGCTTCCACTGCCATTTCTTCTTGTCGCCTAAAACTCGACTGCAAAATCAAAGAACTCCCTAGACAAAGCGACGGAATGGGTCGCGTGCACCGGAGATTCATGCCTTTTCTGTTGGTACGTCTTCATGAAACCGTCTTCTCGTACATAGGATCGGAGCGCATTGAAGGAGAGAAGGAGATGTTTCTCATCGTCCAGATCGTCAGTGTTGGGGTGGCTGGTAATTGATCGGTCGCCTAGCGTAAGCAGGTAAGGTTAGAGAAGTAACTGTTCTGCCTCTCATGTGCTCCAGATGACACTCACTTGAACAGCAGGATATGAGGTTCCGGCTCATGCACCTCATAGTGCTCCCATCCCAGACTCTGCGTTATGCCCAGCGCGCGCCATTCCTCCTCCCACAGCAACTTTAGCGTTCCCCTCGAGCCGTCGAAGTACTCCTTGGGGATCGCCTTCAGCATCTGCTTGGGGAGTTGGACGTGACGGTACTCAAACTCGCTGTCGGAGTATCTGCGGGGTGATACGTTAGCCCTAATGTTGCATGGTGGTTTGTTGTCGTCAGATGTCGCGTGATGCGGTAGTGTACCAGGCTGCCAGGCAAATGTTGACCAGTATAGAGCAAGAATATACATACCGCGCAGAGTAATGGATCGCGTCGATGAACTCCTCGAGCTTCTCTTTTTCCACATCGCTGAGCGGCCGAGGCTTCTTGTTGCGACGGGTGAAATCAATGTCCAAGTTCATCATGTTTGTTGCTGCGAGAGTTGATCTCGCGTACGGTCAGGGATACGGCGCGTTGCAGATCGTTTGCACGACGTCGGCGACGCTGGGAGACGAATGTGACGCGAAGAATGTTGTTGTTTGTCAAGGACTCGGCGGAAGGCTGAACGTTGGGGCAATGCAGGAGGTGGCTGGCGGGGTATTGTTGATGTGGAAGTGGGATGTTTGGGGAAGACGCGCTCGCGGCAGCGCCTAGTTTACACGTGAAGGAGGCACTAGTGCTAGCGCGAAAGCGATACAAATAGGCTCCCGTCGTCTTCTGCCCAGAGGCAATTGAGGACTTCAAGTCGAAAGGTAGGACAAACGTCGCGTGCGGATGACCTCAAAAAGTTTACAGGCTCGTATGCAGCATGCACGTGGAGATGTTTTTGAACAGTTCCTGACTCGGGAGCCGGACCGGACAAAGGTCCAAAGCCGTGCACACCGACGTCAGGTCGTCTCGCATTGACTGGCGATCGCCATCTTATTTCTAGCCTGAAATTGAAGGCATTCGCTTCTGGACATTAATATTTGATGTCCGACATAGATAAGAAGGATTTATTATATCAATTTGGTGAAGTTAAGGGGGTGCCTATATCCACTCGAATGGTTCTTAAGCCATGCCGCTCCATTCTGACAACCACGCTTGAGAACAACTGATGTCAAGGCGAGGTCTCGATAGTGTATGCAACCCCTGCAAGTTACATATACAACTAGTTAGTATTATGGCTCTTCACTGCAGATATTGGGAAGCTTGGACATTGTATAAGTCAACTCAAGTGCGCAATGTATTCACAACTGTGAGCTAGGTAGGTAAAGAGTAGATACAGAGCAATTGCCGTTTATTGCAGCAAAAAGACTTGCAACAGACAAAAGAGAGAGCCCGATCCATGTTGCCATTCTTTGGTAGTTTTGCATCTCATCGTTAAAAGAGTGTGTCGGGAGACCGAAGTACTCCCCTTCCTCTCGCCCATTCTTGTAAAACTCGCAGCTGCCGCCATCAAACTCCATTTTCCTTTATGGCGCCAGTATTCCATTCCACATGGGAAGGAAAATGCTAAATAGTAAATTAAGTATGCACAAGAAGTGAATAAAGGCATGATCGGAAATGATCAACACGTCGGAGATCGATGTACGCCGTCGTGTCTGCAAATGCACGACACCATTCAGATGAATCCCAGAAGATGCAGAGACCTGTTGGTTCCGTGTAGACGTCTGAGACGCCGAAGGGAGCACAGCTCAACACTCGCACCCCACAGCTATATCCAAGTAGGAGTGACCGCGATGGGGTGGTTGTTGCCAAATTCGAGGTACAATGGCTGAAGTTCGCTGAGGTAGTCATCCGCAGTCCACTTCAGGAGGCCCTTCTCTTTCATCAGAACGACATCCTCGTTCATCTCGGCGTCTCGCATTGCACCACCAAACTCCTCAACAACCTCGGTCAACTTCTCCAGCTCCTTTCCGAACGGATGATCTGGCTCGACGACGCCCTTGAAGAAGTCAATCGACGCCCTAGCCTGTTCACGGATGGAGCTTGAGCGATCAAGGCTGCCCATCGATGGTGAGCTGCTGTGGCTGCTCAGGGTGCTCATTGTCTGGACGGATCGTTTGCGTGCAAGTTGGAGGTGAGCCGATTTGCTGTGTGACAATGCCCGCTGCGGGATTGCCGGTGCGAGTGTGTCTGAGAGCGTCTTGCGGTGGAGCTGAGTCGTTGAAGCTGCGCGTCGAGGCTGCTTCTGTGCGTCATCCTGAGCAGCTCTGAAGTAGCAAGACAGATGGTTTTCTGGTGTAGTTGGCGATGAGTCGTCGACCGAAGAGGCATCAGTGAGCTCAGCAGAGCTCCTCGCAGGGCTGCTGCTGTCTGAATCGTTGCCTGAGCTGGACGAGATTGAGGAGGATGAGGATGCCTGGCGCATTTTCCGCAGAGCAGCAACATCCGGCGCGTTGTAAGACAGCATGTTCGTGGTCGAGATCAACTCGATAGGTCCAGATATCTTGTTCCGATCAATGACGCTTCCCATACGTCGGAGAGTATCAGCGCGGCCGAGATTCGCTGATGGAACATCGGGAGCAGGGGCGGACGGCGGCGTCTTCGTACGCTTGTGCCGAAGAGTGAATGCTCTTGCAATCGACATTGCGTTTCGGGTTCTGGCGATAATAGTTGAAGAGTCGGTGAGTAACGCTCGATTCTTCGCAGCGGCTTTCGTGGGACAATTCGAACTAGTCACGAGCCTTGAGCGGGCACGGCAGCGGGTGGATTGTGTTGTGAGACCGATGTGATGTTCTCTCTGAGGGTTCACTCTATAAGTTTAGAACCTATAAAGTGGGCACTGAAGACGGCAAACGGTCGGTATGCTTGGCCGGTGGAGGTCGATCCAACAGCGGCGACTTTCGAGGTTCGTGATTGCTTCGCGGTACGCGTGAAGGCGGTGCTGTGTTATGCTGTGTGCAACGTTGGACGTGGCGCAGACGTGGTCAAGAATACGGTCGACGTGCGGCGGTGGAAGATAAGAAAGAAATTCCCGTTGGAGGGCGCTGACTTGCAGCGGCGTGATGTAGGTTGGCGCTTCGCGAAGGAAAGAGAGGGATTTGCACGGCAAAGTGAAAAGATCGCGGAAGCAAAAAGGTGTGTGAATGAAGGCAAGGGGACCAGCTGTCGTAAGGAGCGAACAACCAGGTCGCGACAGTTGTTTCGACAGATGCAAGTGTGCCGGACTGACCAAAGAAGGAACGGATGGGTGTGGGAGAGAAGTCAGAAGAAGCACGAAAGGGAGCGTGGAGGGAAGGCATCTGTTGAACGCATGCACGGGGCAGCTCGGCGTCAAGGCGCGCGAGAGGCAGTTTAGCCCGGCTAGCTCAGGTACGCGCAGCCCTCGCGCCCAATAGGTCGGCCAGAAATCATCCCCACCTCTAGTCGAAACGTACTAGCGGGGGTGTTTCTGGCCAGGCAGGTGCAGGACGGGGATGTTTAGTTTCGCGTTGACAGCCGAAATCGCGTGAAAACTCTTCTGGTCGACCGAAAGGCATCTGCACCGTCGCCGTCGGTTGGCTGGCATCGCTATCCATCCCGCCCTCACAAGACGGCAGATTGCTGCTGCTGACGCGGAATCCATATTACAATGCTATACCGTAATCCAGAATCCAAAGAAACACTCTTGCCGAATGACTGCTGCCTTGGAGGATGCGTTTCTCGTTGCACTGCGCATGATTGGCCCCGCGTTTCTGCAACTCGCATGCTGTCAAAACGAAAGGCGCTTAGGAAACGAAACCTCACGTTGCTTATGCACGCCGAACGCTGCTCCTTCCTATCACGTCGCACTTGTGAACTTGGGTGTCGATTGGGTGTGCGGGCTCTCCCACCATACATTTGTCTTGCTTTTCGGGCTCTGGTGACGACCACGACTTGCATGCGTTGTCCGCGCGTAGCTGCCTTGGGTTTCTGTCACAAGCGAGCGATGCTAACTAATGGAAACGTTCCACTGCACTGCTGACAGACTCCGTGTGAAATAGCTCTCTGCAAAGTCATCTTTCACGGTCAGCTGCCTCTTTCTGGCCGCTTGTGTAGCTCATCCGTCCTTGTGTCGCCGAGGTGAAGCAGGGTACCATAACCATGTGCAACGACGCTCGCAACGCTTCCTGCATCCTGCTCCTTTGGACCCATCAGCATGCGAGGGAGCAGTACTACAAGACTACGCCTTACAGCTCGAGACGAATGACGTTCGATGTAAACTGTAGACTATCGACAAATCTGGAATGGTTGTCCAAGTTCGCAATGTGAGCTTTGCCTGGAGTGAGCCTGTCCCACAGACGGATCACTCTTCCATTGACTCCCATCCATCTTTGTCGTCTTCTTCTCCCTCTCCCTCTACCTCGGGACCTCCATCCTCTTCGGATTCACTGCTATCATCCGCAATACCCACCAGCCGCTCCTTGACTTCACTTGAAGGCTGCCCCAGCCTGTCGGCGAACGTTCGTCGGACAGCACCATTGGTAGAAGTGTCCCAGATTTGCACTGAGCTTTTGCTTCCAGCTACAGCAAGGCGGAAAGACACCTCTGAATCAGGAGCGAATGTGGTCGAGAAAACTTTGCCCACGTCCAGGTTGCGTGAGACTACCATGGTCGGACCATTCTCTGCCACATTCCATAATTTCACTTGCTTGTCGGTGGAACCTGTGACAAAGAAACCGGGAATGGTTGGGTTAATGTCGAATGACGATACAGCTTCGTCATGAGCCTGAAGAGACCAAACGGGCTTTGTCTTGGACGGATCGGATGGCGCCGCTCTGGCGTCGTGATAGTGGACCAGGCCGTTTTCTGTTGTAACCTGTGCCATATCGTTAGCGATTTCACATAATTGCTGTTAGCAGCACTTACATAGAAGCAGTTCACATCGTGGCGATCCCACCGCACACATTCAACATCACTCTCCACTCCCCATCTTGGCGCTTTTGTGCCAGGCGCTCGCATGTCAGATGCAACAATGGTTCGGTCGTAGCTACCGCTCAGCAGTACTGTAGACTCTTTCGAATGCCAGGACAGAGAGCAGACCTTGTCGGTGTGGTTCGAGTACGACTGGGCGCACTTCGTAGAATTCAGATCCCACAGCTTAACCGTCTTGTCTGCCGATGAGGATGCCAGGAGGTTGCGGTGCTGCCTGTTTGCTGCTAGAGATAGAACTGCATCAACATGATAGGCGTCGTTCGCCTTTTTCGCCTTCTTTTTCTTCTTCTTGCGTGCTTTGTCTGTCGCGCCATCTTGGTCGGCACCTGGACCGAGGATCGCATTGGGGTACATGCAATCGACAGTGTCAAGATCCCACAACTCAATGTCCGGCTCCATAGTTCCGACTGCCACAAAATTTCCTTTTGAATTCGAGGCGGCGCCGGCTTTACCAACTGGAACGTCAAACCATTCGACAGCAAGTGGGATTGCTGGAAGCATGATATCGTGATGGACGTAGAGGTTGTCATCGTCGTCTTCGTAAACGTAGACTTCCAAATGTGCGACCTCGTCCTCTATCTTCGCGGCCAGAAGTAAATTATCGGTTGGTAATATCTGAAGCTCTTCCCGCTCATCGTCGTCGTCGTCATTGTCTTGAAGTGTGATATAGGGATCATCCGCGTTGGACTCATGGTAAGCTAGGGACTTGACATTGCCGAACATTCCCATGGTCGTGCCCTCATCGCCGTCGCCGTCGCCGTCGTCATCGTCATAATGTTCGAGGTCGTACTCTTTCAGATCATCATCGATGTCGCTGCGAGGTGAAATCAGCAATTCACTCTGGACGAGACACGGCATAACAACTCACCCATTTGATTGCACAGCAGGTAACTTCACTCCTCCACCATTACTCTTGCCCTCTTCTTGTTGGGAATGTGCACCTTCGCCCGCAGCTTCGGCTTCTTGGAGATCATCCTGCGCATCTTCTAGTTGCAGCTTTGCGAGCTTCGCGATGCGCGCATATTCCTCGTCATCGAAGACATACTTCGTAGGAAATGCCGCTGCAAATCCTCGTGGGACCCAAGTCGTTGCAGTAATTGTTGACATGTTCGGTTGTCGTGCAAAACCACGATTCCAGAATTTTTGGATGACGCACCGAACTTTTTCTATCGTTTAAATTTAGCGTGGTGTCCGTGCACGAGCACCCTCTTGCACCTCGCCGCCTACGTCTATAACAATTTTTGTTCCCCCGCTACAAAGTTACAACAACAACACAAACCGCCGACTGTTCGCGCCGCGGTGCTCTCCATTATCCTGTGGTTCGGTCGAGCTCAACCTCATACCTCGTTTCAAAGTCAGGAAGCTATGAATAATATTTCGGACCTATTTAATTAGATACTCTCACATATATACAGCTTTACTCCCCACCGTCCCGTGGTGGGAAGACCACATCTTCTACGAAACATTTCCCTGGGAACTACGCTGGAACCGATATCATGACTTCTCGCGGCCATACCCCCTCTTCGAAACGCGCCGCCAGCGATGATGAGGAGCAAGAACTCAGACCACGCCTCATAGTCAGTGCGCGCAAGCGAAAGCGAGTCGACGTGTCCTCGAGAAAGCAGACCCCAGCTCCACACGAACGTCCTTTCGTGGGATCGGAACCGTACGGCGATAATGAGGATTCAAATTTCCTGGATCGCGACTGGTATGGGGGAGAGGAGAATGGACACACGTTTGGCGATGAGACGCACAACCCATTCGGAAGTGGCACATGGATCGATGAACAGCGAGAAAAGGCAATGGCCGAGAAGAAGCTCAACACCCGCAAGAATGCTCGGCAAATGCAGAGGAAGAAAGATGATGATGCGTGGGAAGCGAATCGAATGGTACAGTCTGGTGTGGCGCAACGTGCCAGCCTCGACTTTGACGAGCTGGATGATATGGGCACGAGACAACATATTTTGGTGCACGAGCTGAAGCCGCCCTTCCTCGATGGGAGGACAATCTTTACGAAGCAGCTTGACCCAGTACCTGCAGTGCGGGATCCGCAGAGCGACATGGCCGTCTTCAGTCGGAAAGGAAGCAAGGTCGTGAAAGAAAGGCGACAGCAGCGGGAGAGGCAAAAGGCCGCAAAAGAAGCCACAAATATGCAAGGCACAGCTCTGGGAAATATCATGGGCGTGAGAGACGAGGAAGGCGACAGCGCCATCCCCGCGCCTGGAGAAGAGGAGAGGAAAGGAGGCAGTAAATTCGCAGAGCATCTCAAGAAAAGCACCGGCCAGAGCGCATTTAGCAAGAGCAAGACTCTTCGCGAGCAACGCCAGTATCTCCCTGCTTTTGCAGTGCGTGAAGAGTTGTTGCGGGTGATAAGGGACAATCAGGTGACCATCGTTGTCGGACAGACTGGCTCCGGAAAGACCACACAGCTCACGCAATTCCTGTACGAAGATGGCTACGGAAAGACTGGAAGGATTGGATGCACGCAACCTCGGCGTGTAGCCGCAATGAGCGTAGCGAAGCGCGTCAGCGAAGAGATGGAAGTGCCTTTGGGCGGCTTGGTTGGTTATGCCATTCGCTTTGAGGATTGCACCAGCGATGATACAGTCATCAAGTATATGACTGACGGTGTGCTTCTGCGAGAATCTCTCAACGAGCCGGACCTGGACCGATACTCTTGCATTATCATGGATGAAGCTCACGAGCGAGCACTGAATACAGACGTTCTTATGGGCCTCATCAAGAAGGTTTTGGCAAGACGTCGGGATCTCAAGTTAATCGTAACGTCCGCGACGATGAACTCGGAACGCTTCTCCCGCTTCTATGGCGGTGCGCCAGAAATCATCATACCTGGAAGAACTTTCCCCGTCGATATTCAATACTCTCGGTCACCTTGCGAGGATTACGTTGACTCTGCTGTTCAGCAAGCCTTATCTATCCACCTCTCCCAAGGCCAGGGAGATATCCTCATATTCATGACTGGGCAGGAGGACATCGAGACCACGTGCGAACTCATGCAGGACAGGCTGGACAAGCTGAACGATCCCCCAAAGCTCTTAATTCTCCCGATATACAGTCAAATGCCTGCAGATCTACAGGCCAGGATTTTCGACAAAGCTCCGCCTGGAGTGCGAAAAGTCGTTGTCGCCACTAACATTGCTGAAACGAGTTTGACAGTCGACGGCATCATGTATGTTGTGGACGCGGGCTTCTCAAAACTGAAGGTCTACAATCCAAAAATGGGCATGGACACGCTTCAAATAACCCCAATTTCCCAAGCAAATGCTCAGCAGCGAGCAGGCCGAGCAGGCCGCACGGGACCAGGAAAAGCCTACCATCTGTACACTGAACGAGCGTTCAGAGATGAGTTCTATATCCAAACTATACCTGAGATACAGAGGACGAATCTTGCGAATACGATCCTGTTGATCAAGTCCCTGGGTGTCAAAGATCTCTTGGACTTCGACTTCATGGACCCCCCGCCGCAAGATGTCATCGCTACCTCCCTTTTCGACCTTTGGGCTCTTGGGGCGCTCAATAACATTGGGGATCTAACGCCGCTCGGCAAAAAGATGACTTCGTTTCCCATGGATCCGTCTCTTGCGAAACTAGTTATCACCGCGGTGGAGTATAAATGCAGCGAGGAGATGCTCACCATCGTGTCTATGCTCTCTGTTCCGAGCGTGTTCTACAGACCGAAAGAGCGACAAGACGAGGCCGACTCCGCTCGAGAGAAGTTTTTCGTCCCCGAGTCCGATCATCTCACCCTTCTTAACGTCTACACCCAATGGAGACTGAATGGATTTTCGGACGGTTGGTGCGTGAGACATTTCCTCCATCCAAAGGCATTACGCAGGGCGAAAGAGATCCGAGACCAGTTAACGGACATTATGAAAATGCAAAAATTGGACATTGTGAGCTCTGGTACAGACTGGGACATCATTCGCCAATGCATCTGCTCGGGCTACTACCATCAAGCGGCAAAGGTCAAAGGCATCGGCGAGTACATCAATCTCCGGACGAGCGTCACCATGCAACTGCATCCGACGAGTGCGTTACATGGCTACGGCCATCTGCCGGACTACGTGATTTACCACGAACTCGTGCTCACGTCCAAGGAATACATGTCGTGCGTTACGGCCGTGGATCCGCACTGGCTGGCGGACCTGGGCGCTGTGTTCTACTCGCTTGTGGAGAAGGGGTTTTCTGCGCGAGAGAAGCGCTTCGTCGAGACGGAGTTCAACAAGCAGGCGGAGCTGGAGGCGAAGATGTTGGAGGACGAGGCGCAGGAGAAGGAAAGGATAGCAAATGAGGTTATCGGACCGAAGGTGGTGGTGAAGAAGCCCGTCAATGGGGCGGGACAGAAGATCACGACGCAAGGCGATGTTCGCAGGCCCGTGATCCCAAAGTTCCGTAGACGCTATTGAGCGGGAGAGCGTGGTCGTTCGAAGGAGAAGTGTTGATGGGGATGGTGGAGTTGCCGGGGGGTGCCAGTCCTACAGTTAAGATGCTAACAATGCAAGGAAGCATTCGTGGCTCAATCACTCCTGAATACCGAAATTACTGTAGTAAATGGAAATTAGCTTATCAGCCTAGAATATTGTGCGTACCGATAAGCCAGTTTATCGTTAACTGTGAGACTTGCAGTGGCGCCCCATTTCCGCGACAACGAGAAGTAAGTCTTCTAAGACAAGCCTAGCAAGCTACTCCCTGACAACCTCGAATGTAAACTCATTAATATTCAGAAGCTTCTTAGAAGTGCTGAAGGCAATTGTAGCAGAGTCGCTCTGTAAACTGTTCGCTTGTGGGAAACTGGCTCCTTCGTACGCAGAACAAATTTGTTAGTCCCTGCACGTGTTTTTAACCTACATTTAAACAACGTGTGTAACACGAACGCATATATTTCTTTTGCATTCAACTAATCTTAACTAATCTTATGCGTAATAAGGCAACTGTGTATGCGAGTTTCTAGACAATCTGGGCGGCTAGCGTTGCTTAGTAAGTCTTTAGAAGAGGCCGCCCAGTGCCAGCGTCGTGGGGGTGCGGTGCCCATTTGAACAACTGCCAATCTTCCTCCGCCTGCAAGATGTCTTCCATCGCCCCAGCATCAACGCGGCCCCAACTGCATCACGGAAATCCTTCAGAACGACCGAGCGATATTCTGCGGCCGATTCCAAAAGTTCTTGTACTTCGCTTCTCCCGACCGGGGACCAGAGAACCGCACTATCCCTAAAGATTTCTCACCTCCGCATCCGACAACGATTGAGATCTCTTTCCTGCTCTACCTCTATCCTGCCATCGAATTCCGTCCAGCTGAGTATTATTACGGACAACGTTCTAGCAAAGACTCTCGAGGAGACAACCTGACAATCAAGCCGTCAACTGAGAAAGTAAACAGGCGGTCTCACGGACTGGTTGTCGGTATAGCGATATTTTGCACACGGTCGCGAAATCTGCTACATGTTCTACTGTAGCCCAAAGGTCCTCCCGACTCCTGAGCGATTAAAATTGCGATACCTCGACAAATCCCATCGTCCTACGATGATGTACTGCACCCTTCCGATACCTGCGATATCTAAGAACGAAGACGGACCGACTGACACTGAGTGGCCGTGTCAGCGTGAGCACATATGCAGCCTCGATCACACACCTCCAGTACATCGAACTACACTCTTCAGGTCTGGCACTGCATTCGTTGCGCTTCAGATCATTGCGACACATAATTTCGAGCGGTCTGATCCAGCGGATGAAATCCACATATATCAAGCCTCATAGAGAGGGAATAAGCAGTGGCCGTACTGTGCGGAGTGGTATGTGTGCATGGAATACTCCATCGTGCGTCAACTTCGTAGTAGCTGTTGGTGAGCATGATCTTTTTGGCTTTCCGAACTTTTCGTCTTGACCTTCGCAGTACTGGACTTGTCTCCGTTGCCTTTCATATCTTCATTCTTATGATAATTTCAATTACTTTCGTTCTCTCCCTAGCCTCTGTCTTATTCCAGCACTTGAGCAAAAAGGGCGACCGTCAGAAGGTCCATGCTCAAGTAGCCGTAAGAGAATGGGAAACCTGATTGAGAGGATGGAATATGCGGGTCTCAAAGCAAGGTAAGCATTCTGGTAACGTCAAATGCTACTCAGTTAACATGTTTGGTAGAGCTGTGAATGATTGTTGGAGTAGCTTTTCGAACTCCTCATCTTAAGCTTGGCTCCATCAGCTTCGCTCGCAGAGACCATGGATCGTCTTGTCTGACGCAGTCTTGAAAAGAGCTTGGAAGAAACGGGAGAGTTTGCGACTGTCAGACTACCATGAGATCACGCATCAGCATGTGCCTATTTTGTTGTAGGTTCCCTGTCGTACGACCGACCGTGCTAGCTGTTCCGTTAGGTTAAGCTCTATGTACGTATCGATGAGAGCAAGTCACTGCATTCGAAGAAATGGCTTCTGTATTGGAGATCTTCCTCTTCACTTCTTGGATCAGAGCTCGTGGTCCACGAGACCCGGCCGACAGGGAGCGTGCTTGCGTTTGGCTTCTGAGGGTGGGGCGGTCGGCGACTGTGTTGCCAGCACTTGGCGAGGGCGCATCGCTCCCGATCGATCCCACAGGCACCGGCATCAGCACCACGACTTTTTCTGCCTCTTAAATATTCCTTTAATGTGTCGCAGTGGTTAGTCACACTCAGAAGAAGCTTCGCAGCATTTATCTGCATTATAAGCAACGTCGTTCACGCTTGGTGGTCGTCGCCGTGTCTGCATGATCTCACATCTCTCTGTTTTCTGACGCTCGGACCACCTCATCCACGGCTAGGTATATTTCTTCGCTGCGCTTCGTTCCTTTCCTCTTCTTCTCCACCAAACTCCTCTCCTCGACCAACGCAACACGTCAGTAGGCCCTCATTTCATCAACGCCATCAACTCAAGCATCACTCACCCCCATCATCCATCGCTTGCAACTCTCTTACACCTCTTCTAGCTCATATCTCGGCAAAACGCGTCTGTCACACGCTCCTGCACGCCACCGAAGCCCACTCAACACCCATCACCACCTTAACAATGGCTGAACAAGCGACCGATCAGCCTCCTGTGGTTCCCCCAGCAGCAGAGACTGCCGTGGAGGTCGCCGATACGACCTCTGGTGACGCGCCGGCGGCTGACCCTGCTGTCGCGGCACCGCCCACGGCCGATGACGCGCCGAGCAAGGCAGAAGGTGAGCCGCGTTGTTTGCGTGTCGCTTCTTTAACACTCCCTGACTCACATTGCCTCTTATAGAGCCCGCTACCACCACTGTTGACACTGACAAACCGACCGCGCCCACCACGGCCGACGACGACCCCGCTACAACTGAAGACAAGACCATGGCGGATGTGAATGGCGATAAGGGTATGTGGCAGCGATCTCTCGTCAATCGCAGAAAGAAATGTTGACATTCGGCTTCTAGCTGAACCCGCGGCTGAGGACGCGCCTGCTGCCGATGGCACGCCAGGCACCGGCAAGAAGGACAACAAGCGACGCAAGTCTTCTGCAGTCCTACCAGAGCACAAGAACAAGTCTCTGAAGAAGAAGCAATCCAAGAGCGTGCTTCATCTCAATGTCGAGCCTGGCCAGTTCTGGTTCGTTCGGATGAAGGGCTATCCTCCTTGGCCAGCGGTCATTTGCGACGAGGAGATGCTTCCTACTGTTCTTCTCCAAAATCGCCCTGTTAGCGCTATGCGCACCGACGGCAGCTATCGAGAGGATTTCCTTGAGGATGGAAAGAATGCTCGCGACCGACGCTACCCAGTCATGTTCCTTGGCACGAACGAGTTGTAAGTTTTCCCTTCAATTTCGAATTCAAATGTGCAGCATAACCTTTGCATAGATAGTTACTCTAATGACCGAAACAGCAATTGGGTCGTCAACACTGACCTGGAGCCTCTTGACATGGATGAGATCAAGGCCGAAGTTTCCAAGGAGACTCGAGGCAAGAAGACCATTGCGCTCTGGGAGGCGTATCACGTTGCCGCAGAGGAGCATACCCTCGATGAGTTCAAGGAAATGCTAAGGGACCATGAGAAGCGCGTCGCAGTTGAAGCTGAAGAGAAGGCTGCGAAGGAGGCGAAGAAGGCTGAGAAGGCCGAGAAGGCTGCTGCCGAGAAGGAGAAGAAGACTCCCAAGAAACCGGCAGCCAAAGACGAGGATGGCGACGAAACCATGGGTGGAACCGAAGGGAAGAAGAAGTCGACTCAGAAGAAGGAGGGTAAGAAGCGCAAGGCGAGCGAAGATCTTGAAGACGAGGTACCATCCGTGAGTTTTTACCCAAGCAATACCCAGTGTTCTTGCCTGCAGTCGTTTTCTGATATTGTTTGTACGATAAGGGTCCCAAGAGGCTTAAAATTAACAACAAGGACGCGGACTTGGCTAACCAGGAGAAGAAGAAGGAAGCGAAGCCTAGAAAGAAGCCCACTAAGCCAACCAAGGATGATGAGCCTTTGATTCCCGCTGAACCTGTGGTCTCCGAGAAAGAAAAACAGGAGAAGAAGGAGAAGCACGGTAAGTCATGACAAGGTGAGACTCATGACATATATATCTGATGTATACAGTCCTCTACCTGCGCCATCGCCTGCAAAAGGGCTTCTTGTCGCGCGACCAAGCGCCCAAGGAAGAGGAGATGGACTCCATGAACGACTACTTCAACCAGCTGGAGGCTTGCTTGGACCTTGAGGTGCATATCATTCGTGCGACCAAGATCAACAAAGTTCTCAAGGCAATCCTCAAGCTCGACACAATCCCCAAGGACGACGAGTACAAGTTCAAGGACCGCTCCAACGTCATGCTCAACAACTGGAATAAGGTGCTCGCCGCCACTGGCGCAGCTGATGGTGACGCAGCCGCCGAGACTCCCACAACCACTGAGGCCCCCAAGCCCTTGATGAACGGTGCTAGCCATGACGAGGAGAAGAGTGAGGAGCCCAAGGATGCTGCCATGTCTGAGCCGGCAGAGGGACCACAGGAAACTACGGAACTTGGCAACGGTGCGGTTGATGAGGCTGATGCTGATGTCTCTATGACCGATGCGAAGGCGACTGAAGCTGAAGCTCCACCAGCTGCATCAGCTGCAAAGGAGGAGGACAAGCCTGTAGCAGTCGCCGAGGAGGAATCTGCTACTGCTTGAGGCTTTAGCTTATCTTGGCAGTCACCCCAAGTCTCAATTGATGAGCACTGAGCGCTTGATGGAACGTTTCTATGGTAAAGGCGTCTGAGCGATTGGCGGAAGTTGCAGCAGCCTGGGAGATGTTCCATCCCATTTTCTTTCATTTCTGCACTTGGCTCCAAAAATTGATGAGCACGAGCCTTTTCACTACTGCTTGACTGGTCAAGGGAGGTTTCACACAAAGTATAGTCTAATTCAGGCAGACGAGGCTTTGTTTTCATGCACACGGCGAAGACACGAGGTAGCAAAATGGTTATGAAGACCTTCCTGGTCTGTTTCAGCTTAGTCTGTCAAAATGTGACAGACGTTCGTTTCTCTGATTGCCCCCTCCCCCAAAAACGCCCAAAACACCAAAATAAAAACAACCAAAAAAGAAAACGCCAACAAACAGGCCCAAAGAGAAAACCGCACCCAAAGAAAACCGCAACAACAAGCAAATCCCAAGTCCACCCGGACGCGGCCGGGCCTCACCACCGCCTCGAACACCTTGATCAACCCCGCCCCGCCTTGGGCCCCCCCTTCCTCCTCCGCTCTTCCCTTAGATCTTTTCGACCCTCACCGCCATGCCCAGGGCCTGGGCCTTGGTCGTCGCCAAGGCCACGACACCGTCGCCCGGCCGATCGCGATCCTCCTTGTACTCGATGACCAGAGTCACCGAGGTGCGGGGAGCATCCTGGCGGAAGCCCCCTAGGGCAGCCTCCGCCAGTTGCGTGCGCTTGTCAGCGCGCACCCTCAGCCTCTTTGGGACGCTTTGGTCCTGGAGGATGCGATCGGCGTGGACGAACAGGTGCAGGCCCTCGGCAGGGACGATGAGGTCGAGGGTGGCCAGGGTCGGGATGCCGCGCTCCTTCTTCTGGGCCTGGATGCCGTTGATGATACGGCCGGGCTTCGATAGTGCGATGAGTGCGTTGATGAACGCACCCAGCAGGCGATCCTCCGGTGGAGACACGATGGGCACCAGCCCTCTCTGCGCCAAGGCGACTTCAAGGCAGGCAGCGACGTAGTTCGACCGGGAGACGTTGCCCTGCCACATTGGGAGGGACACCTGGATCTTGCGGAGGTGGCCTATCTTCGTCATGCCGATCGTGTGGAGGAACATCTCCAACACGATGAATGCGTCCTTGCCGGCGAAACGGAAGGTGTTGATGTTGTAGAAGGTTTGGATGGCCTCCGTCCTGTCCTCGCGCAGAATCAGAGCCGGCTGCAGGAGGGGCGCGGCTACTGGGCAGACGCACTGGTACATGCCAGTCTCTCTGCCCTGCCTAACGCGCTCGATCGCCTTGTTCATGCTGTTCTTGCCGGGGTCGGCGACGAGATCGTGGTAGTTGTAAGTCTCTGGGTAACCAGGATGGAACCGGTAGATGCCGAACATGAGGCTGTCGTCGGCACGCATTGCGTGGCCGTAGATGCTGGTGCGTAGTTCTTGTGGCAGACTCTGGAAGCAACGAGGCTGATGTAACATTTAGTACGTCCATTAAGAAGGGAAGCAATGGTGTTTACCTGTGCTGGGGTGCTGCCCTGCGATGGGGTGTTGACCGGCGCGGCGGTCGTGCTGCCCTGTGATGGAGTGTTGACCGGCGCGGTGGTCGTGCTGCCTTGGGATGGGGTGTAGATCTGAGGTGTGCTGCTGCTGCTAGCACTTGCTGCATTTACTCCTTGGTCCGACATGATGTTTGATGATTGAACGAAGAGTTTGGTGTTCTAGGCAGTGTGTAGAGAGGAAAGAAGCTGCTGAGCGAGAAGTCTTGGTGGAGACAGTTGTTCGCGGCCGATGTTGTTTGAAGGATGGAGAAAAGTTGAGATCGGAAGATATTTTATAGGCGCAGGCGGGATTGCTGTGACAATATGTCTTGGCGCGCCACCATTGTTGTTTAGATCGCTTGAGGCCGCTTGCAACCTGATGTAGCCGAATATCGCTCGGGCAAAATATGGTGGCAGGCGCGTCCCGAGACTCCCAACGATGGCCTCGCAACGATGGGGTGCACTCATCTGCCCCTATTCAATCAGACCAGCCCACTACTCACAGCTCTTAACATGATATTGTCAAAGATATCAGATCCGGCCATAAAGCATTATGGCGTAGTCCCAAGCGGGTGGCGTATGGACTCCGCGGCAGTCAAGTGGACAATCGGGCCAACCGAACGACTACCCAAGTCTATGTCATCCAGGAGATATTGAGCATTCGGGGGCGAATCAATTCCTTAATCGAATCACGCTGCTATTGCTCTTGCCCCATGGGTATGGCCCGGCCCAGATCTCCCGGCCTTCGAGTGCATTGATCTTCGCAGGCAGTCTCTCTTCACTTCGCCCTCATGATTTCAGACATACGCAGGCCTCCTTGCATACTATCTAGGGTCAGCCTTCATCTTCGGAATGGCATAGGCAATTGAAGCTTACAATCTTGTGCCAGAGACATCCGGCAGATTCGATATCACGAGAGCGGCAGTGATATTTGAAATAGAATCGTGCCGTTGGTCAAGTTAGATTAACCTCGACACAATGCCTCCAATATTACTCGCACACGAGCCTCCGATCATTATATACCTGCCTGTACACATTCCGACCGAGACTCCCGTACGTTTGCAAATTGATATCAATCCTTATGTCCACTCGACGGTCACACATCGCATCGCAGAGAGAGACCGACGGAGAACCACGCCGAAAGCGCGGATGATACTGGTGGAGTAGAGCTTAGCTATTGTACATGCCCCGTCTTACGCTTTTGGTTCAAAGAGAAAATCTATCCCATAATCGCTCGATGGGGATCTGACTTTCATAGCAACGAGAGCCACCAACCTGCTTCGACTCTGGAGAAGCTCGGCCATAGAGAGCAGAGTATGCTTGTACAAACGCCAGGCCATGCATTCCGCTCATAAATAGCACCGTATAACTCCATCGCTTTTGATATGCCAAAACTAGTCCTTCCTGTCTCTTCGTCATGACTCCGCATCAATCTTTGCCCACGCCGCCTCGGCCTTTGCGCGCTTGACCTTCGCTTCTTCCCTATTTTTCCTCGTCCTCTCTAGTCTTTCACCACGGAGACACATGTTGACAGCGAGTTTGGCATTGTTGCAGCCCCCGGTGCAGCGGTAAAGGAAGCCTCGAGCATGGCATTCTTCGAGGGCTTGCATGACCTCGTCGCAGCCTAGGGACGATTAGCAACAGAAAGCAACGCCAATTCACAGCCGTACCTTTATTGTCTTTAGTGTGTAGATGCGGATGCATTTTGAGGGCTTTCGTGTGACAATTGGCTTCCAGATCGCGTGTCGTCGACCGAGTGAAGTCAAAGCTGACTTAGTCCGCATTCGCCCATTGAGCTTGGCGCTGTGGCGTTCCCAAAACGATTCCTTAGGTCACCCCAGACCACTCCACAAACTTAAAATCAACACGTCCATGGCTCAACAGCAGGTGACTGCCAAAAGGCAGCAGGGTGCGTAGTCGAAGTCTAAATTACTCCTGCTTCTGGGCGGAATCCGGCTGACGTACGCGAACAGAGCTCCAGCTTCAGTACACAACGTACAAGAACAACCTGCAACAGCTCGCCCAGAAAATTGGAGATGTCGAGCAAGAGGCCGAAGAACACAAGTATGTGTCTACGTCAGCTCTCCCAGCCCCCAAGAGAGACTTATTTCAATTTTAATTTCAATCTTGTCATACATATTGTCCATCTATTTTCATCTTCGATGGAATGCCGAGCATCTATTTCAAGGTTTTCTCACCGCTTCCCATCGTGAAAAAAGCCTGATCAATGCGCTACCTGCCATCCCGATTTCCCCACTCACCAGGCCGCTTTACTAAACTTACTAAACTTATGGCGCCACAGACTCGTTCTTGAAACACTAGAGCCGCTACCGGGCGATCGCAAGTGCTTCCGGATGATCAACGGCGTGCTCGTCGAAAGAACGGTGAAGGAGGTCGTTCCTGCGCTAAAAACCAATTCGGAGGGCTTGAAGAAGGTGCTCGATGGCCTGCTGGGGCAGTACAAGACTATGCAGGATGACATGGAGAAGTGGAAGGTTCGTTGCGCTTTTCGTCTGTTACTTCACGACCTGTCTCGTCCTTACCTAGTTCTAACTTGATGCAATCCTTACAGAAGAAAAACAATGTACAAGTCGTGCAACAATGAACGAGCTGTCAGGCCACGTGCGAAGAATATGTCTGCTGCACGTATCAGACGATCGCCAAGCAATTAGTTTGGACTTGCAGACTGTCTGCGAACGAGTCGACATATCGACACTGCCTCTTTAGCTGCAATCTTTTGAGCGTCGTACGCGAGCATTCGAATTGGACATGTCCGACTTCGGCTGAGAAGCTTCAGAGCATTAGCTCTCGGATATTCTGGCCGATGGCCCAGGGGAAGAATGGATTAAGCTTGGAACTGCTCAAGTGTGGTTGCAACCTTGGGGCGCAGTCGTTGGACACCCCCTTCAGAAGAAAAAGGTGCACCTCAAAATAGACTAGCGCCAAAGGATAATTGATTAAGTGCCTTCTGAAAGGATTTGGTAGATATCAGAGATACAGATTGAGCCGCACAAGGCGGGGAAATTATCCTACTCGCTCAACTTCTACACACCCTCTCGCTCTGAATGAGGGATTTCTGCGCAATCATGTTCCCCAATTGACAACAATGACGACCAATGCGTTGTGTTCTAGACAAGAAAAAAGTTCTCCAGACGACAAGGCTGACATCAGGACGAAAGGCGATGAAATCATGTGCCAGCTGCATGATGCGTTGGCCACTCGGGGTGCTCACGCCCAACCTTGGGACCTACCTCGTCATGGCTTGCAGAATCATCCGTTCTGGCGGTAACAGCCTTCGAAAACTCTGCATGCAAGATTTCAGATCCATGGGACTGCTCGTATTCGTTGCGTCAGCCGTTATTCTGGAAGCCATCTCGAGGAGGGTGGGTATGTGTGCATGGGTGGTAGATGCTTTGTATAGATACATTAAGTTTGCAGGATTTGCCCAACGTATGTGAAACGCTTATTCCCATGAGCGTGGGCTCTAGAGCAGCCATCGATGCGAACAAGGTCAGGGTTAGGATTCCGTCCTAGGTTCCTGATGATGCCAGCGCTCCTATCCAAAGCCGGCGCCGCCGCGCTGTTGCATGAGCTGTCCAGCCTAGAAGGCCCGAAGCGAAGGGGTTATTGAATTGTCAAGCTGCCAACGAAGTCATCAGCTTTTGCCTGAATGAAGGAAACGGAGGCGAGGGGACAAGGATCGAGTATCAACCCAAGTCCGAGGAGCGTTTCCGTGACGTTGATATCGAGTTTTGGAATCCAAAGGCCAGAAAATGACCGGCAGAAATTTCTCGTTTCGGCCAATTGCGAGTAGACTAGGAGAAATAGAAGGAAAAAGCAAGACGGAGATCGAATGGGAGCATACAGATGGGCGGCTGGCGAAGCGATTCGATGGATGCGAACGGCGGCAGACCCACTGCGAGCCGTCGAGCCGTCCCTCTCGCCCAGCAGGTTAGCAGGACGCCTGCGAGGCTTGGAGCCCAGCAAGGCTGCGATGTTGCAGCGGATTTTAGAGCCTGACGTGCCGAGTGCTGTAAGCATGAGGTCCAGGGGGCCCATCGCCGGTGACGAGGTGGTCGAGACGATTGGAGGAGTCAACCGATAGCGCCCACTAATAAGAATTGCGCGCTGGCGTCGCCGGCCTTGACTGGCTGCGTAATCGCAGACTCGTCGCTCCTGCGCTTGCTTGGCCAGCCAGAGAGGGCGCTGGCGTCACTGTCACCGTGTGCGGCGCGTGTGTGCTGGGTGGCAGTTGGAACCTGGCCCTGGTGAGGTGCGCATGCAACAGCTTCTGCTCTGCTGCCCACAACAACAACGTCCGCCGTCCGTCTCCGTCGCCCGCAAGCTCTCGCGTCGGCGCTGTCGTCTGTCGTGCATCGTGTAGCAGCGAGCATTCGTGCTGACCGCCATTGGCCGTCAATTGCGCGTGCGCGTGGTGGGTGCTGCTGCTTTTTCCCTCCGGCCGTTGGGCTTGACGCCGTTAGTCCTTGCGCTCACAGCGACGTCCAAACCTCCTCGCCTCCACTCCACCTCAGCATCCGACGCAGAATCCCACGCTTCGCATGCAATGCCGCCCTAGCCCCATCATCGACACGCCTTACGCGATCATCGACCGAGTCATTGCGCTGTCCATTGCTGCCGCGAGCTTCGACGCTGCTGCTCTAGCGAGCTCCGCCGCCTGCTGTGCTGGACGAGTGTGCGCGCCGCCGTGCTGCGATCGAGGAGGGCGCATCGAGGACGCACTGGGTACGGGGGATCAGGCCTGATCTATAGCTTGTCCAACGCGTTGTACATCCGAGTAACACGTCTTAGTCGCGCCCGCCAGCGTGTAGAGGCCGTCGCATATCGACGCAGAGCGGTCTGCGAACCCTTGCCGGCCATCAACCACCATCCTCCACAATCCGCGAGTCCGCGACACCGCAAACGGACGCGCTCCAATCACGCGCCGCGTGTCGCTTCGCCTTCGCTGCACGTCGATAAAAGGCTTCGTCAGTGTCATAGCTTGTTTGAAACCGCAGACGATCTACCCAGCGCTCCCAACTCATCCTGCGCACTCTGACGTCGCCGTGCCGACACCTGCGCCTGCAGCCGCATCGACCGAGCAAACGCGCTGCGGCGAAGCCCTCACCCCCAGGCCGTCGGTCGCACAAGACGGCCGTTCGGGCTCGACGCACGTCAAGGGGGCCGCATAGACGGTCTACACAACCTGGCACTGACGTGGACGCCAGCGAATAATTTTCCCTAAGGACAGCTCACCAGCAAGCACGCGGGCACCCCGTGCCTGCGGCAGGCCACCGAATAAACATGTCGGCAACCCCACCGAAGAAGGATGTGGAACCAGAAGGAGAGTCTCCTGACAACGAGGAGCAACCCATGGACAGAGCTGAGGGAACACAAGAGCAGGGAGGCTTTGAGTTCGAAGTCAAGGAACAGGACCGATGGCTCCCCATTGCAAATGGTCAGTATGACGAACCGCTATCTACACGCTCCCTAACATGCCCCGAAAACGCTCCCTTTGTTTGCTGCCTTCTGATTTGCGCGCGTCTCTACTTCTTGCATTTGTCGACGAATGCCATGCCCTGTCGCTTTTTCAACCTCTCTGCAACGCTCTCCGCACTCAGCTTAGTCGCACGTTTGCTCCCTTCATCACGCATCGAATCGGCACCCTGCCCTGGCACAAGCTCCATCCACCTGCGTCGCTCTGAAGCGGTTGGCTTGCAGCGCTTTGCCAGACATGTCCTCTCCTGCATCATCGCCTTCTCCTTCGCTGCTTCCTCGTCGCGCATCACAGGATGCATCCAATAGCACGACATCAGATGCTAACATCCGCAACTTTGCTCCAGTCGCGCGAATCATGAAGAGCGCTCTGCCCGACAACGCCAAAATTGCCAAAGAGGCAAAGGAGTGCATGCAAGAGTGCGTGAGCGAGTTCATCTCGTTCATCACCAGCGAAGGTGAGATTGACCAGTCAGGACAATTTCTTCGCCTATTGGCTGACACTGTACCAATCAGCTTCCGAGAAATGCCAGCAAGAGAAACGCAAAACAGTCAATGGCGAGGACATCCTGTTTGCTATGACTTCACTTGGCTTCGAGAACTATGCGGAAGCTCTCAAGATCTATCTAACACGCTATCGCGAGGTAAGCTGCCTACTCCTGCACCCTTCTTGCCCGTAACCCCTTCTCCCCTCTCGTCTACGAGTGCGTCTATTTGTACAAGACGTTTATCTGAACTATTGGTATTGATTGGTGGCTCGAGAACCTCCTCGCAAGTCAGAACAGGCCATCTGGGGCAGTCGCTGCAGGCGGAGCCGTCGGCGGCGGGAATGGTGGCAATGCCTCCACCGGCCAGGCCTTCAACCAGTCAGATGCCTCCAACCACGCATTACTAGGCGGCGATCTAGAAGAGCAGGAAGCAGCTTTCGGATATCCCGTAGGTCATCACAACGGCAACGGCACCGCCGAATTCTGAGCGCGCCGCCAGCGTCAACCGGGATAGAGAAGTATCCTCGGAGAAGACAAGGTTTTGACGCTGGCTTATCAAGGTGTCGTAGGCATCAGAAAAGACGGCGGTTGCGGGGGAGATGAATGAACGTGACAGATTGGACGACGGGAAGGACGACGGGAAAGGTGACGGACGAGACTGGGGCGCTACGGAAGAATGGATTGAAGGGGTCATTTCGGCATGTACGATGGGAAACTAGGAACTATGGGATTTCAACGGACTTGTCAATGAACGGACCTTGGTTTACTTGGCTTGCTCTCGGTTAGCAAGTCGAGAATGTCAACATCACTATCGTTTCCTTTGTATAACTTATCAACGCGGATAGAGTCCAACGACCATGTACCCAATTAGGTACTTTCAGGACGGCTAATTGTTTTAATTATATCGGTTTCGTTTTGCGCAAGACGAGCTATACGGATGATTATGTATGAGGTGGAGAGGCTGTCCCTTAATATCCCATGTCAGTCCAGGAAGCTCTTCTGAGAATGTCCAGCGTGGCTAATTGCAGACTTCGGAGAATCCATTTGCTTGCTGATTCGCGGCTAGAGTTTCTTTTCTGCAAGTTTCCAACTTTCTCGTCGGCTTCCTGCCAGACGTTGCACCGACATATGCGCTCGATGTTTGCACACGAAACAATGGACAACCGCCTTGCAGATTCGCCGATTCAAATCCCTTGCATACGCTTCCGATGTAAATTTCCGCGATAGGTGGCCTGATTTGTGGAGATGCGTTATGTGCAGCGGCACGCTACTTTTCACGCAGCAATGGCTTCAGATCGCGGCTTGACCGTGCAACTCCGTTCCGTCTCTTCAAATTTTACTCATTTCACACGTCGTACAAACATCTATTTATGCCATCTTAATGCCTCGGCGCTCGTTGTCTTCATTATGGCTGCAGGAGTTCATCTTCGTGCACCTTCAGCTCATGATAATGGCTTAATGCTGCGTTGAGAAATTACCGTGCAAAGCTCGGCTCTCACAATGAAATTGTCTTCATTACTCCACCTCGAGTCAAACTCAAGACAGCCTTTTGATCCATCTTATCGTTTCCATACATCATGGCTTCTAACGCCATTGGCACTCTCTGTTGTGCGAGCCACATTCGCCCTGTACATCTTCACCTCAACATTCTTCTTCCTTGGCGTCAACTCTACGCATGGAGATATCGTTGGCATCCGTCACTCCTTCAGCTACTTCAGTGGCCTCTCACTATGGGGAGTTGGCATCTACTTCGGGATTGCTGCCATACATTCTGGTAGTTATACATGCACTGGCAAGCCTCTTCTCGAACATTGGCCGCATGTGCTTCAAATGCTACATAGCATGCTTTACAGTACAGTGGTCATCTACCCGTTCTTGATTAACAGTAAGTCTAAATCAGAGCTTCGATGTTTCGCAACTGAGTACTGACGAGTGACGACACGAAGCTATCTACTGGATTGCGATATATCGACCGCCTTTCATCGATACCCAAGACGCGTGGCAGACCATGACATATCATGTCCTGAATTCCATGTTCACATTTCTGGAAATCATTCTAGCGCGTACAGACCCTCTTCCATGGACGCACGTTATCTGGATGCTTCTCATCCTCGCGATGTACCTCTCACTAGGCTATCTCATCTTCGCGACGCAGCACTTTTTGGTATATAGCTTCCCCAACTCCGAAGCGACCTGGGATGGGAGCATTGCGAAATGGATATTCATAGTTGCCACTGCGACTGTAGCCATCTTCGTTACCGTGAATATGGTGATATGGACGAGGCGCTGGGTTACCGAGACTTTGTTGGGCATGACTGGCAATTTTGCGGATTATGGAGCTAATGGTATGGGGAGTCGGGACATTGAAGCCATGAAGGCTGGATTGGAAGCTCAGAAGAAGAATTATGGTAGCTACATTCCTTCTGCGGTCGAGGTGTATGAGGATGGTTTGGGTCGAACATAACCAGGCGTACCAGGAGTTCACTCCATGTGAATTGACGATATAACGGGAAATCTACATAACGTACGACGTTCAAATGGTTTCAAAGTATTTTGATTGATTCATGACCTACGTTATAATGCATGCTAGAGTGAGGTAGTCCCTTTTTAGAACTTGTGCATCCGCCAAGTCCATCTGCCCAGTCCGTCTTGATCGTAGAGAAGAGCATGAGTTGAGATCCCAGAGATAGCGCGCGGATATAGCTGCTCCCGCGTTCTTTGAGCTCCAAGTAAGTCGAGGAAGCGTAAAACTTCCATCAGCCCCCAAATCACGCAGCCCTCTTATTCGCATACGCCATGCCAAACGTGTACAATCCCAGGGTCGCCAGCACACTCAATCCTATGGGGAGAGGCTTCTGGCTTCTGATTGCACGCGGAATGCTTGAGCCAGCTAGGACGAGGGATGCAAGAAGCGCGAGTTCGATGCCGTACGGAGACTTGTTGCGAATGCGGAGGCCGCCAACGGTATACTTGGCCACGTATTAGTTGGCAAGGGAAAACAAGACTGCCAGTCACATGTGACATACGAGAGCTCCAACTGTCAGACCTGCGACGATTGAAGGTACAGAGCCTGTGCGGACGTATCCCGTCACGCCGCCGCCAGCTGTGAGGGCGCCGAGAATGAGAGCGATGTCTGAACTTGACTAGAGAGTTTGTTAGTTCTGATCTAATGGACGGAGAATGACCACTGCATTTCAAAGGATTGAACCTACAGCCATGTTTTCTACTTCTCCTCGAGCTTTTTGGATACCTAGCAAACAAGCTTGAGAAAGTTGCGCCCTTTATATCAAGCTGCTCGGACTCTCGGAGGTTTGTTCGCTCCCCGCAATATGAGAGCTTCCAAGCGCCAGCCGCGCGTCTGCTCTCCTTAACAGGGTCCAAGCTCCAATATACGTACGCCAAATCGTAACTTGGCATCTTTAAAGGCACGAGGACTTTATTTTGAGCCACTCCAACCTCCATTTTACCGTACACCATGGCGCCCAAGAATCGCAAGCACGACACTGCCGCAACGATTTCTCCCACCGCAGCTGCTCCCTCTCAATCGGTGCCCTCCGCCGCCGGACAGCCTACGCGCAAGACGAGCACGAGCGGTGCATCTTCGAAGAATTCGAACGATCCGGTACAGATTCTACAAGGAATATGGGATAACTATATGGAGAAGACGCCGCAGCGGACGAAGCTCATAGATGTGTTCATGGCATTCTTGGTGGTTGTGGGTGCGTTGCAGTTTGTGTACTGCGTGATTGCTGGCAATTATGTGAGTGACACCTTCTTTCGCAGACTACCTCCGTATGGAGAAAGAAGCGATATAGAAGCCGAGCTTATGGCATTCTGAGTGCTCAATCTTCTGTTGCATCGGCAAAAACGTCGAGGAAAACGACAACTAACGTGGTTGAAAATAGCCATTCAATGCCTTCCTGGCTGGATTCAGCGCGACTGTTGGTCAATTCGTCCTCACTGCAAGCCTGCGAATGCAGACAAACCTAGACAATGCTGGAGAGTTCAAGAGCACATCACCAGAAAGGTAGGGTTTCCCTGGTACATTCAATTGAACACGACGAGCTGACTCTATATCAGAGCATTTGCAGACTTCGTCTTCGGATCGTTCATTCTTCACTTCTTCTGCGTCAACTTCATCAACTAGGGACCTTTTTGCATGGTGTATTCGGTTGGGGATATCAAAAGTCTTATCATGGGATCATTATGTCTATATGTAAAGTATTCCGAACAGCCAGTCCTCCGAATTTGTGCAGGGAAGAAATATCGATCTTGAGCCTCCCCATGTCGCTAGAAGCAAATTTCTCGAGTGATCCAAATCGCTAGTGTCGAACTGTCAGATGATACCTCAATGCTGAATACCTCCATGCCGCTAGAAGCAAAATTCCTGAAGTTGTGACCTTACTGTAGGGCTCAACTATCAAGTCTCCAGCTTTCTCCGCTCGCTGTCATTCTCGACCTTGCCATTCGAGTCAATAGCATGATTTCCATTCTCCGCCACCTCATATTCAATAGCCGGGAGGCCAAAGCTCTCACGGACTGCGTCACCAAAGCGCTTGATGGCCTCCACGATCTTGTCGGAGGGAGCTGCTGCGTACGTTGCACGGAAGAACATCGTATCGTGCTCGATATCGTTCTCTGCGTAGAACCAGCTTCCACGCATGACGAGCGAACCGTGCTCGATGGATGCCATGAAAATCTCTTCTTCCAGTTCCGTCACGGACTTCGTCTTTGCATGTGGATGTTTTTTCCAGTCGACTTGCATCCAATGCTGCACCACAGTAATCAGCAAGCTAGGTATCAATAGATAGTAATGCAAACTTACAAACATGCCTGCCATTGGTGGCTTCCAGCTCACAACGTCTGGCAGGAATCGCTCGCACGCATCAAGAATGACGTTCCTTCGCTTCGTATACTCCATCCGAATGAAGATCAGCCAGTCCAGGTATCCGCTGTGGCCCCAGTGCTCATCGAGGAGCTTGAACAGAACAAGCTGGCTCATCCCGCTAGGACCTTGAGTCGACACGTCGGAATGCTTCTTGTAGCGCGTGATGATCTGCTCGCTTGCCGTGATCCAACCGAGTCTGCATCCAGGAGCGATGACTTTCGAAAATGAATCCATGCGCATGACTCGGCCGTCTACATCCATGCTGAGTAATGAGGGGACCAACGATTTGAGAAAGTCCTCATGAGAGGCCGGTGGAGGGGGATCTGGTGCATCCGCCCCAGTATATGGCTGCATCTGGAGGAAGTAATACGGTTCGTCCTCGAGGATGTACACGTCGTGCTTCTGGCAAACAGCGTAGATGTCCTTTCGTCGCTGGGTTCCTTGCGTTGCGCCTGTGGGATTCTGGCCTGAAGGCACTGTATAGAGGACGAACGGCTTGCGAGCACCATGGCGAGCAGCGGGCTCCCAATTCGTCAAAATCTCGTCCATGCTCTCCGGCAGAAGACCTTGCTCGTCCATCTTAATACCTGCGACCCTGACATTCAAAGGGGCAGCAGTTTCGACAGCGGTCGCGAACGTGTACTCCTCACTCAAAATGTAGTCTCCACTCTCTGTGAGCATGCGAAAGGCCATTTCCAATGCGTACGTTGATCCCACGCTCATCGTGCATGCCCAGTCCTCATATGGGGGCTTGTGCGCGAGCTCTGTATGCTCGGCGATCCATCGAAGCAGCTGTGCTGCGCCAGAACCTTGGCCATAGTTGAACGAGATCTCAATGTCGAAGATAGACTTGTTGATGGCTAAGTCGTGCTTTCCCGAGGTTATGTCAATGCCAGAGTCATGAGTTTCTTCCTCTGAGAAATGTCCCACTACTGGCGCTTTGAAAGTGAGAGAGTCAAAAGGAAAGTAGTCGCTCGACGGCAGACCACCCCCCAGACTGATCAGACCAGGCCTTCCAAGCCACTTTGCGGCCCTCTTGAGTGAGCTACCTTCCCTTCTCTTTGATTCGGCACTGAGGATATCTACAGAAGCCGAGCTGATTAGCATGATCCTTCTCGCAAAAGCAATTATTGCTTAAGAATCAATTCCACGGTACTCACGGTCCCATCTGCGTGCTTTTGGCTTTCCTTTGCTAGAGTGGAGCTTGAAAGATGAGGTGTTGGAGGGAGCAGCTACAACCCACTGCGAGTCCTCTGCCCTCTTTCGACGGCCGTTAATCTCATTAATCTTGAGAGGCTGCAGCAGAGGGTTTGGAATAGTTACACCCTCTGTATCAGTAACAGCTTCGACTTCAAGCTCTGGGTGAATCGCCATTGCGAATGTGGCGAGGGTTTGATGAAAGAAAAGTTGAAGAAAGAACCTAGGGCGTGGATTGAACTTTTATTCCAATGCCAATGGTACATATGCGTAGCCTCACGCCCTTAAACGCAGGCGTGCATCATTAGTGTCACCTGCACGCGCTTATCGTCGGAGAGGATCTAGCTAAATAAGGCTCTCACTGCACTTTTTTTCGACGCATTGCGGAGTGCGGGCGTGCGGGAGGGTCCTTTGCATTATCCTGATTCGCAGGCGCCAGCACTTAGCTAATGGTTTCCGATTTCTCTGAACCAACAGCAAGGAGTGGGAGTGGGAGTGAGTGTGACCAGTGTGGGATATCTGGATGCCGGATATCAGGCTTTTAATCAGACTGGCTCTTGCAACAGCGGTGTGAGCAGTACCAGGTGCCGGAAAAGGAATATGCGGGTGCTACTTAGCATTTCGCCCCTTTGTGTACCTCCACATCTACCTGGGGTTGTCTCACTCCTCCCCCCGCGTGATCTCCCCATATTTCTGTGTCACGGCCGCTTAAAGAACCGATTCCCAGTCACTGTTCGGGCTAGTAACTATGTGCTTGTTGCTTGGAACCCAGATTATGACCAAATTTTTGGCCACTGATCGCTTCGATATACTCTGAAAAGTTTGGCTGCCGCTGGGGCCAATCATTGATAACGACATCCTAGCATTATGCGATACAATTGGACATCACTTGTTCTTCCAACGTTCCACGGCTCCCCATGGGGTATACGAGCTTAATATGTACCCCTACCGACAGCTTGGAATCGTGGCTTGTGCTCTATCACCAACCCACGGCAGTGGTACCCATTGGCTCTCATGGTCTTGAAGCTGCTCTTCTGTCAGTGGACTACCGGAACATTTTGCTGCAGGCGATTGAACGGCGGAACGGGATAGCCTCGACATGAAAGTACTTCTACTCTCTAACATGGCAGCGCCGAATTCCTAGTCGAAATATTTGGGAAGTCATCCTCGAGCCTGACAGCTAATGACCTGCCTGGCCCTGTGGATTGTGGCAAGCTGGAACATTGAATGGCATGCAATACGGCCCAATCCACCCCGGACGCTTCAGGAGATATGTATGCACAAGGACTTGTAGACCGCAACTTCACCCGTGTACCTTGCGTAGCACTACTGCTGCGCCGATTCGACAGTGCCTCGCAGGTACGTTGACTGGTCAATGATCCTCCAGCTGTCTCCCTTGTCCGTGGACCATGCTATCAATACCTGTATGTAAATCGGTACGTGGAAGTTGCAAATCATTCCGGAAGTGCAATTGCACCAAAAGCGTATCCGAAACACAGAAAAGCTATGTACCGCAACTGAATTTGATACTGAAGCCATGTCCAGGCGAAGTTACCTAGGTACTGCGGAAAACTGAGAGCGGGAAAACTCGAGATCCGTGCCTTCAAACTTGAATCCATGACGCCACTTTCCGTGTCGTGTCTATCTAATAATCCCACCGTTCGCGTCGCCTTCTCGGTTCTTCATCCTGATTAGTATGACGGCGGGATCTTTGCTATGAGACTGCGCGAACATCGTTACTGTTGGCGCCGACAGAAAGCACAGAGGTCTCAGGCCACAGCGCCCCTTTTTGTTTGCCTTCACAAGTCTCAATTGATCTGTCGGCATGCGCTTGTACAAACCCTTTCGAAGCTTTGCGGAAGCTTTGCGGGAAGATCCGCAGAATGCAATAAACGGACAGCACTGTCGAATTTGTGATCCGATAAATGCATCTTCTCATGAAGGACGCCAAGGATATTCGATTGCTTCGTTTCGTAATTCTGCTCAAGAAGGTTGCGGTTATTGTGAGCTCATCATTCGGGCCTTAGATATCTGCATCAAAGAGAAGCTTAAAGACGAGAGACATATCGAAATTATCAACTTCAATGTCGCTGGGTCTCACCCAACGCATCCTGGCATCAGAATTCGGGACATGCATGATCCGACGTGCCGCGACTTTGCTTTTGAATGCGTAGATGGCTTGTATCCACTTTCTTGGAGTTGTGCGTGCCCGATTGTTAGAGCACAACTAATAAATATGGTGTATAGGTCGGCAGACAGCATGGAGCGAGATACCATGTACTCGCCCAATCGATGGCGTCACGTCAGCGAAGAAATCGGCAGATTTCATAACGGCATGCTTGCAAAAGTGCGGCAGTGGCCACGATGCATGTGAGAAGCCAAAAGCGACTCCGCTGCCTCGACGAACGATCCTTGTTGGGTCGTCCGATCGCAAAATACGTCTGGTTGAACATTCCCAGGGGCAATCCGGCTTGTATACAGCGCTGAGCCATTGCTGAGGAGACATAATGCCCATCAAAACAACTACCAAGACACTGGATAGCTTCGCTCGAAATATACCATGGGATGCGATGCCGAAAACGTTCCGTGACGCCGTCACTCTAACTCGGGTCCTTGGTATCAATCATATCTGGATCGACTCTCTCTGTATTGTACAGGACGATGACAACGATTGGGCTGAACAGTCCGCCCAAATGGCAAGAATCTACGGCAGCTCTTTCCTTACTATATCTGCGACCGCTTCCTCCAATGGAGACGGCGGTCTTTTCCGGACTCCGCGACAAGATCCTAAATTGCTGGTAACTGCAGCGAAAGGGTCTCGAAAAGTCAGCATTGTCGCACGCAGAGTAAAAGATATTCGCTATCATAAGCCCCAAAACTCGCCAAAGGGAGAGCTTCCACTGTTTCCTCTAACTCGCAGAGCTTGGGCTTTGCAAGAGACAATCTTGTCTAAGCGGATAGTGTACTTCTTAGACGATGAGATTGGCTGGCAGTGCCTTGGATCGTGGCTGTGTGAGTGTGGAGAGACTGCCTCATACTCGGATCAGCCATTCTGGAGTGACAGTAACTTCTATGGTGATCCGGATACTTCAAGTGTTAATCTTTGGATGTCCATTGTGGAGCGCTACTCGAACTGCGCACTAAGTAAAAGCAAAGACAAGCTACCGGCCTTATCTGGTACTGCTCAAGCTCTGCTAGCACGTACCTCTTTGGATGTCGATTTGAAGAAGTACTATGCTGGGCTATGGGAATTTCAACTTGTGGATCAATTGCTCTGGGCCGCTAGCGCCGACGGCCACCCAAAGTCCAAAGTGGTCCCCTATAGAGCGCCGACCTGGTCTTGGGCGGCAATTGATACCCCTGTTGCCTTTGACAACCGTGTTTGGGGGCTGCTCGAACTAGGTTACAGGCTGTTACATGAAGCCCGGGTGCTGTCAGTGCACTATGAACTAGCAACGGCGGACCAATATGGACAAGTATCCAACAGTCATCTTGAGATGTCCACCACAGTATTCCCAGCATATGTCGAACTTTCAGACAACAATTCCTCTCTGCAGGAGCGTCCGGAGCTCAGATTCCCACGTACTTTCAAAGGCCCAAGCGAGCAGTATCAGAGCTTTCTGAATCTCAGATGGTTCATCAGTATAACATTGGACTATCCTTACGAAGAGGCTTTTCCGACACTCAATACGGTTACCTGTGCAATTCTGCGATGCGAAGTTGAAATCGTCGCTAAGACACCTTCGGGTCAAAGGGATTGTCTCTTGGATGTTCTGCTTTTGAAGTCAACTTCCTCAAGTCCTGAGACCTTTGAAAGAGTAGGGGTTGGCCTCGTGCATAATTCGGTTTCGCCTCAAGACTTCGAGATTCTGCAATCGACACTCCAACAATCTCAAACCGTCTTAAAAGTTATCTGAGGGCGCCAGCGCCGCAGCATCTCACCTTTGGGCATCTATATTAGCCGGCCTTAATCGAGCATGCGTATCTCAGAAGCTGTAGTGGAAAGTTGCGATGTTGATCGCCGCTCGTCCTTCGCGTAAGTGTTCTAGCCGGATTACTGCGCGAAGTCTGCGAAGTCTCTCGGATCCTAGGCTAGCGAGCCACCTAATCAAACGGGCTTGGGACATTCACCAGCGCTTTGAGATATCGAAGTTAGTCAGGTTACCAAGCTTGCATTATTCGCTCCATCGCGTACTGTGTTCAGAGCTTCACTATCTTAATTCGGTTCACCTTCTTCAAGTGAGCTGTACTATATGCGGAGGCTAGCGTATTCACTCGGTGACCATTCTTCTACCAACTTCACACCAGCGTCAAGCTTTAGTTGCTCATCCTGCATGCCTCTTTGGATCAGTCTTGCACTGCAAGTGGAGGGACGCTGCATGACTGGGGCGCTCTTCTTCCATTGACTTTACACTACATGCGGGGGTTGGCTAAGCTGCTCGGCTCACCATCTTCTCTCCACTTCATATTGTATGCGGAGCTTCGCCAACTTGCTCGGTCTACCCCCCTCGAGCGAGATTGTACAATGCGCAGAGGTTAGCTTATGTGCTCGGCGGCCTTTCTTCCACCAATCTCATACAGTATGTTAAGCTTTACCAACTTACCCTACTTTCTTTCTTCCATTGGACTTCCACTGTACGTTGAGGGTCGTATGGCCCTACGCACATATCGATACTAATCCTAAACTTCATGTTTCGGGTCTTGTCATCCTGCTGTACACCAGGATATAGGGCACCGTTTGCTCCTTTGTGAGTGCCTCCAATTGAAGTTGAAGAGCAGACTTGAGTTATTTATACTCCGTATGGCGGTAATCACCGAGGCGTTGCGATCCTGGCGTGGGAAGCTGAAGCTGGAGATCTAGAAGAGCAAGGAGTTTACTTTCACCTTCGTCCACTGGGCTCGAACGAATCGTCATCATCACGTTATAAAGTAATCACATGTTCTTCAATGCAATTGGCACGTGTGCAATCAACTGCCTCCAGTCTATTATTTCACTCGCCTATCCTACCATCGCCGATGTTTTTAATTAGGTATTCCAGTATCAGTGGAGGGGAATCCTTCGAGAAAACCACATTTGCCCATGAAATGACTATGCAAAGAACGCCAAAGCAAATGCACACAAACCTCTTTCGTCATGCATAAAACGCTATGCACAAGAACCATCAAAAAGGTATTTCGATCTTGTTGTTCCCAACTGTTCACAACCATTATTATCATCCTCGCTCTTTAGCTCGTCAACTTCGACCACAGCCCCTTCTTCTGTGTCGTTGGCGTCTCCACCTTGTTGGCCACGATGCCGCCGGCCGCTGCGTCGCGGATGATCGCGAGGCGCTGCTTCGCCTTCTCGTCGCCCTGGTCCGCGGCGCGGACGTACCACACGTTCGCCTCGAGGGGGTCGCGGCGGCAGCCAATGCCCATTTCGGTGAAGTAGCCGACAGCATACTGTGCCTTGGCATAGCCTGCTCTGTATTAGCGTGAAACTATGTTACCCTTTGGAGCCGCAGTGATGTGAAAAGCTTACCGCAATCTGCCGCCCTCTTCGCCCACTCGTATGCCTCGTTCTCGTCCTTCTCCAACACCGGGATCGCGCCGACGAAGTACCACGCGCAGAGCGCCATCATCGCCTCGGGGATACCCGCCTGGGCCGCGCCATTGTAAAAGTGCACGCTCAGCGCCGGATCCTTCGGGCACGACAGCTGCCCATGCTCGTACGCCTGTCCCATGCGCAGGCACGCCTCCGGGTGGCCCAGATCCGCTGACTGCGTGTACAGCTGCGCGGCATACGCCTCGTCCTTGAAGATGTCGTCGCCGTATCCGTGCTCGTGAAGCACGCCGAGCTCGTATGGCGCCGAGTTGTACTGAAAGTCCGCGCTCTCGGCCGCGCGCTTCAGCCACCTCATGCCCTCGCGCGTGCGGTTGCCCAGCCCCATGTCTCCTGTCAGGCAGGCGCGTCCCAGGCGCGTTGCGGCGCCGGGGTGGTTCTTGGCGGCGGCCTGGCGGTAGAACTGCACGGCTTTGGCGTAGTCCTTGCGGCAGCCCCAGCCGAATTCGTAGCAGAGTGCTGCGCGGTATCCGGCTTCGGCGTGGCCGTGCTTGCTCGCTGCCATGAAGAGGGGGAAGGCGCGCTCCCAGTCTTCCTTGCCCTTGTTGAACAGACCTGACGCGTAGCCGTCGCCCAGGTAGTATTGAGCGAATGGGTAGCTGCGGTCCGCCAGCTTCTGAAGTATCTGACGCGCTTCTCTCAACAGATCGACACGCGTCTCCGCAGTGTCCGACTCGCGGGAGGCTTGGACCATAAAGATGGCAAACTCGTACTGGATGCCGGGGTCGTTGGTCTTCTTGACGTTGGCGCGGTACATGTCGAGCGTCTTGCGGGTGTCGAGGAGGGATGCGTTGTTGCCGACGGCGCTGCGGAGAAATGTGTTGTCCATGCTCGGGGCTGGGGCAACTTGCTGTGGGTAGGGGACGTTGAGCAAGTCGACATAAGACTGCGGTCTGCTGTCCGGTGTCTTGCGCGCTGCTGAGAGAGGACGGCCATAGCTGACTGGTGAGCCGCCGGGAGAGCCGGATCCACCGACTGAGAGATGAGGAGAGTGAGTCCGTCCTCTGGGCAGGCCGTCGGAGCCTAGGGTCAGGACGGAGTTGGGTCTTGGAAGGTCTGAACGCGGGACCTGGAGCTCGTTCACAGATGATCGATGGCCCATGTCTCCGTGAGAGGATGTAGAGTGCGAGTGAGAACTTGAAGATGCCACTGTTGCATGTGAGGCCCTTCCATGAGTCGGTGTGTCATCGAAAGGTTGGTGGTGATACTGCAGTGGCTGGTAGGCTTCCTCTGGTTCCGGTTCCGCTTCGGGCTCAGGTTCATACTCTTGCTCTTGAACCGTTTCCTGAAATCTGTTCCCATTGTTTCTCGGACTGTACTTGCTGCTCTGATATTGTGCTCCATCGTCCACCACCGATATTTCGCCAACCTCAGACTGTGGGATTCCGTCCGAGACTTGCCTTACGTCTCGTTGTCGCAGCGCCAGCGTTTGTGTCGGTGGGATGGAAGCCTCGGAATCGCGAATTGATAGGTTTTCGAAGCCACCAATCTCGTATGACGGCGTCCTGGAGAGGCCGCTGGAGCCATTTGTGCGAAAGGCTCGCTGGTTGTCGATAGGTGCAATCACGCGTGGTGGAGGGAGACTGCCATGTCTGGGAGGATGTGGAGCAGGGGCAGCACGAGGAGGAGAGTCCTGGTTCCCAGGGAGCGGCTTGCGTGAGACACTTGTGCGTGCCGTTAATGGAGCTTTCCGGTCTTCGGGGTTGTCGAATGGCGTTGGAGGCAATGCATGTGCGCTCGCGGGGTATGGAGGAGACTGCTGCAGTGCGGCGGATTCACCTGGGCCCATGGTAGCTCTGCGTCTTATATTACACTGGCCTCGCTCACCGCGGGCGCCGCTCGGGTGTGTATGTCTTTTTTCGCGAGGGGTCCAGCGCGTTGTTGTTTCGACTGTCGTGGAAGTTCCGGGTTCGAGAATGCAAGGGGTCCTCGGCACAGCTCGCAGGCGTTAGGAGAATGGCATAAGCAATTCTTTGTTCTCGCGGTCCTTCAGCCCGGAAGAATTCGAGGTTGCTCACGCCAGCCCGGTGTTGTGGATGAGGAGAGTTCTGCAACAAAGATGAGCGATTTCCAGGCCCACATTGGCGCGGACACTACGCTTAGGCTGCGGCTTCAGTGAATGCAGGGCACATACGCAATGAGCGGAGCAAGGCCACGATTCACGATGACCTCGCAGAATTAGGTGGATAGACGAGCAAGTATTTGGAAGGCAGCCGAAAGAGTGAGGTTGAGGAAGAGGCAGGCTCAAATTGGTGATGGAGAGGTGGAGAGGTGCTCGATCAAGCTAACACTCCGTACTGTACAGGCGAAATGAAACCCCAGTTTGTGGCTTTACGCCATCCGACGCCCCGAGCAATTGGCGGATGCAAAGCTTTCTGACGGCGCAGGCTATGCAGGCAGCCTAGCGCGGAGCGCCTTCACGCAAAACCGAGAACCTGAGCGGCTTCAATGGCACGCTGCTCAGCGCGCGCAGCACGGCGATACCCAGACGGCGTCTCACGACGATCAAAAGGGGCCTCCCTGTCGGCTCCAGCGCAGGGCAAACGCAAGTCATGACAGCTGCACGATGCGGCAAGCGTGGGAGTCCCTAAGCGGAACATGGCGTAGCGGCTCGTCGAATAGGAAAGGCCCGCAAGACGAGACACACGGCTATTGCGTAAGAACGCGCTGCTTTGTGCTGCTACAAATAAGTCGACCGCTCTTGGCCCCCCTCCCATAGACGAAGATTTGAGCACAAGGCGAGAGCGCGGGCACTGCCAGCTGACAGCAGTCGCTGTAGGTGGGCTCGACGACGAGCTGTGAGTGGACTGAATAGGCACTTGGTAGCGGGCTGCTCTGTCAATAGACACGCGCTTCTAGAATCGGCGGTATGAGATGAGCGCTAGCCTCACCCATCTCCCAACTCTCCGCCAAGCCGTCTCAGAGTGCGTCCCATCGACAGAGGCCAGCGTGCAGATGTTTCGAGTTTCTGCATCTGCCCAACCTGCGGGCGTGGATGACGTCTGACGCAGGCCGCATCGCATCAAGAGCCACGACAGAGTTCAGATGTGCCAGACTACGCTCGGATTGAAGAGACATTGCTCCTTTCTGAGCACACCCAGTGGATCGCTGGGTGGATCAAAACGGGCACCATGCGCGGATGCTGTGGCAACATCGTATTCGGACTCAAAGCGGACAGACAGGTGTTTCATTGCTCGACTGTTCCGCCGTCTTGCTAAGCTGCCAGGCACCGGCAATAATTCTGGCCCGTCTCCAGATGTTTCTCCGATGTTTAGGGAGGAAACCGCGTAAACAAACATTCAGCAATACAAAGCGGGCAGCAGACAACGTGTGAGTGGCTTCCGCAGCTGCCGCTTTGGTGTTTCGCCTACGCACCGGCGCAAGCCACGGCGAAAAGCATGGCTCGCTGAGTCGTAGGTAATTTAGGAACAGCAGAAGCAAAGGAATGGACATGCAGCCTCTCTTTATACCTACCTCAGCAGCATAAGATGAAACGCGAGTGCGTCGGCGAATTGAAGACGCACGTCATCGTGGTTCGAGAGATATTTGTAGCGTGAGAACGAGGCTGCGGTCGCCAGCGGCCCCGTCGCCCTGGCGATAGGCCGCACCGCGCAGGCCGTATGTATTTGTGCGCATGCAGAGTTTATTTGGGCTAGCCCCGAACGAGGCTGAGTGGTGTGGAGAAGACAGCCAAAGGGGCTCAACCTACCGCATCCACTGAACGCCTTTCAACCCTCCTTCTGCAGCCTGACAACCGCACACTCTGCCTTTCCTTACAACAATCGCTACAGCGAGGCCGGGAGCTGAGCGTCGTTCGCTTGCCAATTTCCTACCTTCGCTCGTTGACGGCCCCCGTTCGCTCAACGCCGCAAGCTCTCTCGTTGCCCGGCGGACGCATCTCACACTGCCTTGCTCCCTGTCAACCCTCAACTGCCATCCTCCATATCCAACAACCCCACTGCGTCTGGCCACTCTCGCTCGTCTTCGCCGCCGGTCCGCTTTCGATACAAGCGCCGTTGTTCAATTATAGAGCCTGCACATTTCTGGAAGCCGTGAAGCTGCAGTATCCCCTCCCGCTCGAGAGTGCGACTGTCGAGCCTCGTATCTGAAAGGAGGCCTTTGCAAGGCTCTGCAGCCTTGCTGCGACAGCAATTCTTTGAGAAATCAGAGAGAAGAGGTTTGTTGCCAATTCTTTGTCGCTGGCACCACGCGCCTTATCTACGCTTGTGTGGAATGTAGCTAAGCTTTACATTCCGTAGACTCTTCGCCATGTCGCATCAACGAGGGCAGCAGCCCTCCTCGCCGAGGCGCGAGAATCGTCACACTCCTGCGCGAGACTCTCCACGCCGTCGCCGACCATCTGATCTCGAATCACGGAACTACGAGAGCAGTCCTGGCACGCCGTCACGCCAGAGAGTAAGCATTCCAGCATACAGCAGCCCCGCTGCCGCCTCACCAAGCACACCAACAGGCGAACAACCAGATTTGATCATGACAAATGCGAAGGGAGCAGGAGGAGCGGACTTCTCGAGAAAGCGGAGCTTGATCAGGCCCGAGCGAAACAGGATTGACCCCAGTCATCCAAACTATTACTACCGCAAGCATGCCCAAGGCATGGCCGTTCAGCCATCCACGACGGGCAATGACCCCATCGTTGAAGAGCATACCATGACACTCGATTCTCAGAGCACAGATATGAAGAGCCTGAATCGCTCTTTTCCTAATCCCGCTGGTGGGGACGAGGATAACAATAATGAGAAGGGTGCACTTGCTCAAGAGACAGACCTGGACAACAACAGCAAGCTCAGACGTGGAGCTGGCGGTGGCACGCGCAAGTTGCAGCGGAAGCCGACTCGGAAAGAGCTAGTAGAAGAGAAGAAGAGAATGCAGGAACAAGATGCCGTCCGACCGCCAAGTCTCTGGAATGTCTACTGTGCAATCATCACTTTCTGGTGCCCAGATGCCATCTTACGGTGCTTTGGCAAGCCACAAAAGGCTCAGCAACGAGCGTGGCGGGAGAAGATGGGCTTGATTAGCATCATTCTCCAGATATGTGCCTTCGTGGGTTACTTGACCTTCGGTTTCACGCAAACCGTGTGTCCGTCTGGAGGCCCAACAAGACTGCGAGTCAACCATGTCGATTCTGGTTTCCTGATCGTTAATGGCCAGGCATATGACTTGTCTAGGTCTCACCATCCATTGGCGCGTGGCATCCCAGACGGTGCGAACGTGTTGTTCGACTTGCCGGAGAAACATGGTGGCCAAGATGCAAGCTTCCTGTTCCAGAATGTGAACGGTAACTGCAAGGACCTGATTACTCTCGCCGACAAGTCCGATGTCCCAACAAACGACCAAAAGGATCTGGCTTGGTATTTCCCCTGCCGCACCTTCAATCAGGACGGCTCCACCAAGCCAAATATCTCTGCGGACCCATACTACCTTGGTTATGCGTGCCACACGTCGGATACGGCACGTGATGCGTTCTATGCTCTGAGGAACTCTGGGGACGTCTACTTCACCTGGGACGATGTCAAGAATTCCAGTCGAAATCTCATGGTCTGGGGAGGGAATGTGCTCGATCTGAATCTCCTCGAATGGTTCAATAAAAGTCAGGTCTCGTACCCTGCGAAGTTTGACGAATTGCGCAACGATCCCTTTGTGCGTGGCGTTGATATGACCCGAGCATTGTCAACCAGCGAGGAGAAGAAGATCGGCCGATGTCTCTCGGAGATCGTCAAAGTTGGCTCAATTGACACGGCAACAATTGGATGCATTGCGTCTGAAGTTGTGTTGTACGTATCGTTGGTCTTCATCTTGTCCATCGTCGTGGCCAAGTTCTTGCTGGCGCTCATCTTCCAATGGTTCTTGGCCCGTAAATTTGCAGCCAAGTCAGCGTTGGGAAAGGCAGACTCGAAGCAGCGCAAGCAGCAGATTGAAGATTGGAGTGACGATATCTACCGGCCCGCTCCAAAGCTTCTCGACCAACCAGCAAATGGCCCTGATCGCATCAGCAAACGTGGAAGTTTCCTCCCGACGACCTCTCGCTTCACGAGCCCTTATGCCATTGACCGTACTACCAAGAACCGACCTGCGCCTACGACGATGGCAAGCCAGTCATCAACTTCTCGCCTTCTTCCTCCTAGCGGTAACGTGTACAGGGGTAGCAATTACAGCCAAACCACTCTCCAGCCCGGTACTGACCGATCAAGCATGCTCATGTCTGACCAGAGATACTCGAGCGTTATTGAGTCTGACGGTCCAGGACCTGCAGGATTCATTCACGAAGCAGTTGTACCGCAGCCACCGCCAGACTATGAACCCTTTGGCTACCCTCTTGCTCATGCTATTTGCTTGGTTACCGCATATTCGGAAGGAGCCGATGGTCTGCGTACAACGCTGGATTCCATTGCTACAACCGAGTACCCCAACAGCCACAAGCTCATTCTCTGTATCTGCGACGGTCTTATCAAGGGCAAGGGCGAGGCAATGTCCACACCTGACATTGCACTTGCAATGATGAAGGATCATGCTGTGCTACCCGATGAAGTGGAAGCTTTCTCGTACGTCGCAGTTGCAAGTGGTTCGAAGCGTCACAACATGGCCAAGGTGTACTCTGGCTTCTACGACTATGGCGAAGACTCGGCAATCCCCATGGAAAAGCAACAGCGCGTCCCTATGATAGTCATCGTCAAGTGCGGAACTCCAGACGAGGCGACAAAGTCGAAGCCTGGTAACCGTGGCAAGCGTGACAGCCAGATCATCCTCATGTCCTTCTTGCAGAAAGTGATGTTCGACGAGCGCATGACTGAGCTGGAATTCGAAATGTTCAACGGTATCTGGAAGATCACTGGCATCTCTCCCGACTTTTACGAGGTCGTGCTCATGGTCGATGCCGATACGAAGGTTTTCCCCGACAGCGTGACCCACATGATCTCCGCCATGGTCAAGGACCCTGAAATCATGGGTCTCTGCGGTGAAACGAAGATCGCGAATAAGCGCGCCAGTTGGGTTTCGATGATCCAGGTCTTTGAATACTTCATCTCGCATCACCTGTCCAAGTCCTTCGAGTCGGTATTCGGTGGTGTCACCTGTCTTCCCGGTTGCTTCTGCATGTACCGTGTCAAGGCACCAAAGGGTGGCCAGAACTACTGGGTTCCCATTCTCGCCAATCCCGACGTTGTCGAGCACTATTCGGAAAATGTTGTCGATACTCTCCACAAGAAGAATCTTCTGCTTTTGGGTGAGGATCGTTATCTCTCGACACTGATGCTGAAGACCTTCCCGAAGCGAAAGCAAGTGTTCGTTCCACAAGCTGTCTGCAAGACTACCGTGCCCGAAGAATTCAGTGTGTTGCTCTCACAACGTCGCAGATGGATCAACAGTACCGTCCATAACCTCATGGAGCTCGTCCTGGTCCGAGATCTCTGCGGAACTTTCTGCTTCAGTATGCAGTTTGTCGTCTTTATCGAATTGGTTGGTACTTTGGTGCTACCTGCTGCCATCTCCTTCACCATCTACCTCAGTAAGTTCAAACAATCGCGCCCCCTATCAAGCTTTACTAATCTAGTCCTAGTTGCCATTTCCATCAAAGCCGGAATCACGCATACCGCAGCACCCGTGATTCCTCTGGTGCTTTTGGCGTTGATCCTCGGTCTTCCCGCTGTTCTGATCGTCATGACTGCCCAACGCTGGTCATACGTGGGATGGATGCTCATCTACCTGATGTCTCTTCCAATCTGGAACTTTGTGCTACCCACGTACGCGTACTGGAAGTTTGACGACTTCAGCTGGGGCGAGACTCGGAAGACGGCCGGGGAGAAGACAAAGAAGGGAGGCATCGAATACGAGGGTGAATTTGATAGCAGCAAAATCACAATGAAGAGATGGGGTGACTTTGAGCAAGGTTCGTCTTTTTCTGCTGGTCACGTTGCACACAGCATGCTGACAAGGTTTCCCAGAACGTCGTCTCAAAACCCCGACTGCAGGCTGGTCGCAGCAATCAACTTCTGCGCCGGGCTGGCAGCAGCAGCAGCAGGGTTTCGACCCGTACTACGATAACTAATGCGGCCAGAATTTGTGGGGGAATCCGGGGGTGAAATGTTCCCGTCAAGCAGATTGGCCGTTTCGAGGTGAAATTTCAATAGAGACGATGCATTGGCGGAAGCGTCTTGGTTGTTTTACTTTTACTGCATCATGGGCGTTGCACACGGACGATGGATAATCCAGGGTTTTTGGTCATTTGCTGTTTGCCTGTAAATTCGTGAAACGTAGTAGTCACTTTCTCTCGACTCGCAAAAAGGGTCTTGAGCCAATGCATGTTACAGTAGTGTCTACTGTCCTGCGCACTCTGTCACTTTATCCAGCGATCCGCACTCCTTCCAAATTTCGCGCTGTCATCTCGCGAGTCACTATCGGAGGCGGCACTCGCCCGCCCTGAATCAGTGCTGTGGATTCGCTGGCAGACCCCAGAGCTGGATATTGTTGCGTGTGTTGCACAGCGTGGATGAAATGGCATTTGGACCGAATTCGGCGGGCCGCAGGCGCCCCTAATGCACTCTGTATGCACGTTGCGCGCAATTCCAGCTGCGTGCCATTCTTCTCGCTGACAAGCGAAGTGCAAGGCAGAGGCACGCTGCAAAGAATCGAGGCCGCCTGTAATTGATCGCCTTTGCCGGCCTGCCTATCCTGCCCTGCGCCGGGCGCTTCGACCTTCTCGTCTGATTTCCTTCGATTTTGCCGTGAACAACTAGTCTCCCATCCGCTCCACCGCCAGCGCGACCGTTGCGACAAGGAATCCCCCCATCCCACGCTCTCGGGCGGAAGCAGCTTCACGAGAGCAGAGGCAACTCCACCTGCGCGTGCGAGAAGGGAACCCGGCGCCGTTCCATCCATGCTCTTGCTTCCCTATTCCCGTGTGCTAACTCGTGGGAGGCGACGGTAACGCACCCCGGTTCTCTCACCTTGGCCCATCCATGCAGGCGCCCTTTATCGGCGCCATCTGAGCTGGCGCTGCTGCTGGCTGCTCGTACGTTCCTGGTGGCCCATGGGCAATGTGATCAGTTTTCTTACCATCCCCCCATCCTTCCGTCTGCTGCTCTGTCAGGCTCACTCATTCCTTTTTCCTGCTCTGCTCTGCTCTTCTCTTCTCTTCTAATTGCCGCTGGCCCGTTTCCATTCTTTTCGTGCTGCTCTCGCTTTCCCGCTCTGCCTGGCGCATTCGATATATTCCTCTCGTTTTTCCCTTTGCTGCCCGTGGATGAGGAACAGTGACGGTAGTTCGGGACCGGGAAGGTGCTTGACAGCTTGGTTAGCTGCGTTGAACAAGAGCTCCCTTCAAGCTTCGAGTTGCGCCGCAGTCGAATATATCCAGGAGATCCAGGAGGGCCGAACGCACTTTGTACATTAATGGGCAATCTGTTTGAAGGTGAATTTTAGCTGTACTCTTTGTAGAAGTGGCGCTCATAACCTTGCTGCAGACATCGTCATCGATATCGACATCGCCATCACGCTTACCGTCGCATATATCTACTGCTTCAAAGTCTCTGTTAAATGCTCTTCGAAGAGCTGGCAATCTGCGTGAAGGTAATTTCAAACCGCCTTTTTGTAGAGGTGGCGCTCGGCAATTCGCTGTGGACACCGACATCGCGCTTACCATCGCGTAGACTTACTACCTCAACATTCTCTATTGAGCACGCTTGGAAGAAACCAGCTCACGTATTTATTGTCTTGCCGACTGCTCACTACCGTCTTTATCGGCGCGGGAAAGTCTAAAGGGCCCAACGAGACGCTATTCACAGTATTTGCAGTGCCTCGGCGATCCATTGGTAATCTGCTCAACGCAAGGCCGAAACCAGCATCCTTTAGGCAGCACAGCTATTCACAAGTAGCGTGCTATTGATGCCGAGAATTAGGTTGCTTTGGAATCAGCGATTTGCGTTGCTATTGTGCTCATTACAATGCGGAACCTCTCCTGGTGTTTAAAACCACACAACCTCCAGGTTTCCTAAACTGCGTTTCTATCCACCCTCCCACTTCTCAACATTGATATTGGTACGCCGCTTTCACTCGAGCCTCTAATGTCAACGGTTGTGGGAGCTCAGACTCAAATTCAAGATGAAATCACGCAAGTCGAAGAAGCACTGAGCGAGATGCATGATACGCCAGTATCGGCACCAACAGGACTCAGTAATCCTGGCCACTTGAACTATACATCTCAGGGACAGGAGTCTAGAGAAGAAATCGAACTGAGGAGTTCACTCGTTTCGGACCTGTTCTCGGCAAACCCTTCACACAGCAGTGTCAACATGGGCTCATGGTATGAAGGCACTTTGAACGCTTTCCAGTTTGAGGAACCTAGTGTTACTGTCAATCCAGTCTTCCGGATTTTGACTCAGTCGAATGAGGCCTCACGTGCGGTGGACCCACATCTTGGATCACAGCCCGGTGCCACAGATAGCTCCCCGACATATCGAGATCTTTTGGAGGAATCACGCTTGCAGAACTATGAGGTAGACGTCTGCAAGTTCATCGACAACTGGACTTTTGTCACTAAGCTCCGCCTCGCGTCACAGAGGATGTTCACCGAGGTTCCCGGCTCTGACGTCTTGACGTCTTCCAGGCCATCTCATGTTCGAGCTGAGGAGGTGAATGAGGACACATACGACATGCAGGGCATCGACTGGACGCGAATTGGTACGAGTGGGATGCAAGCGCGCAAGGCGCGTGATTGCTATTGTGAAGCTGTCAGTGGAGACTGTTTTACAGAGTTGGAGAGAAAGAGCTTCAGCAGCGAAGGAATCGAAAATTGTGACAGTCTCTTCCGGTTTCGACGCATGAACACCAAGCATCGAGCCTGGATCCAACATTTCCAACTCCGCAACCTCATGGCCGTCACGTCTCACAACGACATCTTCTACGCGGCACGCTCGAAAGTGCACTGTACCGACGCGGTCGGAGGCGTCAACGCAACAGTGATGGACCTCTCCGGACCTGCTTCCAGTCTCTCTGGCGAGAGCTCCTTCCGCATCACAACACTCGCCGCCGCAAGCAATCTCGTCGTTAGCGGATCTTACACCGGCGAATACGCGATGGCCTCGCTGGACTCGATGTCCAGCTCACCCCCCACCATCGGCCTCATCACGCCAGACCACGAAGGCATCATCTGCCACGTCGACCTCTTTGCGCGCCGCGGCATCGGCCAGCCCACCTCAGCCGCCTTCTCCAGCAACGACCAGCACGTCCGCGTGCTCGACTGCGCCACGAACACGTTCGTCAGCAGCTTCAAGTACCCCTACTCGGTGAACTGCAGCGTCGCAGACCCGCACGCGCAGATGCGCCTCGTCGTCGGCGACAGCAACACCGCGCTGCTCACCAACGCAGATGACGGCCAGGTGCTGACGGAGATCGCACACCATACCGGGAACATCTTCGCTGCGAGCTGGTGCGGGGATGGCGTGCATGTCGCGACGGGCGCGGAGGACGGCCGCGTGCTGGTTTACGATATGCGGAAGTGGAGCGCGCCGGTGGCTGATATCGCCTGCGTGAAGGCTTGTCCGCGATCGCTTCGCTTCTCCTCTCGTGGCCCATCGATGCTGTTGGTTGCGGAGGCGGAGGATGCTGTAGAGGTTGTCGAGGCAGGCGGCGGCATGTTCCAGAAGCGGCAAGTGGTGGAGTTTTTCGGATCTGTTGGAGGTGCTGAGTGGCGGCCGGACGGAAAAGGTTTCTGGGTGGCGAATGGAGACGCGAAGTTTGGTGGACTGATGCAGTTCGACATGATGGGCGCTAGGTTGGCGCCATCGGCTCAATCAAAGCTCTACTTTTGAGCAGGTGCGAATTAGCAACGCTGGGTTGATGCCGGACAAAAGAGACGGATAGAACGGGATGTATATGATGGGATTGGATATAACATATGTCCCGGCTGGGAAACGAGCAACACTTTAAACCGCTACATCTAGGACGACCCCAAAGGAAATTCGACATTTCAACCTTCGCGTCCACTTCACGCTTTCTTCTCGAACACGCCGAATATAGCTGGACGAACCATTGGACGATTTGCTGGACGACGAACACGAAATACGAACGTTGGCACTCTCATCCTCTGAGAGTGGCTGCCAATTGGCAAAAGCATTTTCGGTTTGCGGCGTTTCTGTACATGATGCATTTGGAAAGGGTTGGGATCTCGCATTCACAGCGTGCATACTTCCAGCATTGCAGGCGAAACATGGTGTTATTTGCTTTTATATACCTTTGCTGCTTTTGAGGCGTGATTTACGACTGCACATCACATGTACTGTAAGGAGGGGAGCTGGATACAACTTCATAGCACATTTGACCGACATCATTTCCCTGTATCGTGCCTTGCTGCTATCCTTCACATCATCGGGTGACTCCAGAAACGAGGCATCCCGTAGCCCATCCCCAGATCTGTAAACACTCTCTTGACTTCCTCATGGGCGGCGGCGGCGTCGGCGTACTCTTGCGCAATGGCGTTGGAGACGCTCTCGATGTTCTGGCCCGGCATTGGGGTGTTGAATGGGAATTGCACGACGGGGCAGGTCGTCCCCGGCTCGGGCAGTGTTCCGTTGTGGAAGTAGGCTCTGATCGCGGCGGTCGTGCAGTGCGAATACGCGGCTAACGTACAGTGCTATTGACAGTTAGTATCAATACTTGTAGACATTACCAAGTTTCCGCCGAGCTGGACGAGAGCTGCAATGGCGTCCATTTTCCGTGATATCGAGACGCAAATCTTCTGAGGCAGGCTGGGCAAGATACTCCCCGATAACCTCGAATGTAACTTCACCAACGCGAGGAAGATTTTTAGGAGTACCCGGGTGACTTTGATAGCGTGGCTCTCAGACCGCTCGCTCGCTGGAAACTAGCTCCCTCGCATGTGGGCAGTGATGACTTACGCCTGCGGTGTCGTGCGTGAGTACGACGGAGCCGGGGAATCTCGCTGCTTGATTGTGCGCGCTGTTTGAGAGTCAGTCCATGTACGAGAAAAGTCTTTGAACAGGGAGACTTGCCTCTTGATAGGACATATCGGGTCCGCCGTGTTGCCAATCCACAAAATCGGCGTGCTAGTATTCCCACCCCATGGGCCACTGAAGCGGATATTCCGCGCCTTCCATCCAGCACAGCGCATGTGAAGGGCCGTCATTAGCCCTCCACCAACGGGGCTCACACCATCCAGTTCGCGCATGTGCTGCCTGAAGTACTCGACATCGAAAGCGTCGAAAGGGTCCGCATCTGCGCACTCAATGGCACGGCTGGCATCGCTGATGAGCGGAGTCGGAAATGAAGAGCCAGCACGTCTACCAAATGGGATCGGAGAGTACTTCTCCATGAATTGAGCCACCATGCTCAGGTCTCCGATCTCAAGATGGCGGAATAGCGTTGCGAGGGTTGGGAACAAGATGACAGGGGAGTAGAGCGTCTGGAAAACGAAGCCCTTGACTGCGCTGTATGAGAGGACGTCCGGGCCCCAGGTCGCTTGGACGGGAAGCGGATTATGGTACAACTCCCACAGAATCGACTGGAACGACTCGCGGACTTCGGCGGGCGTAGAGTTGTTTTGGGCCAATTCGCAGTGCTCCGGTCCTGCCGCGGCACAGTGCTCGTAGAATGTGTCCATGGCCTTCTCGGTGTCGGTTACGCTTCCCACCCAGTGTCCTCCAGTGAAGTCCTCGGGCTCGAGCACACCATCGAGGATCATACGGCCGACGTTGTCGGGGAACATGGCGGCGAAAGTAGCGCCGAGATAGGTCCCGTATGAAAAGCCCCAGTACTGGAGTTTGGCCTTGTATTTCTTCCCGCCGTCCCAGCGGCCTTTGGATTCGGCGTTGGATCCTGCGTTGGATTCTGGCTCGGCTTCTTCAGTCCGGAAACGAGATATGCGAGACTGAGAAGTCGGTAATAGCTTGGCCACCTCCTTTTCGCGCCACTGCTCATGCTTCTCTGCGAGCTCGAGCATGTCTCGCGCGACATGTGCCGTGCTGACATAGTTCAGGATATTACCAGGTTGAGAGGCTTTAACATTGCAAGACTCGGTATAAGCCTTGTTCATAGAGAGCAGTCGACCAAGAGCTGCATTCGAGCTCCCAGGTAGCCCTTCCTCTACACTTCGAAGCATCCAAATCCATCGGTACTCATTATCATCAAAGCAGTACGCAGATGGTGTTGTCTCGCCAATTCCACGGGGATCGAAGCCGATGATATCGTGGAACTTCTCTGTTGAATTCGCGGAAGCTTCAAGAACGGGGTTGCCAGAATCGACATATCTCTGCAGACCTTCGCCGCCGAATTGAGCGAATAAGGTCCCTGGGCCCCCTGGCCCGCCCGGGTTGATAAAGATGGGGCCATTGTATCGCGGATCAGTGACTGGAACCTTGGCCGGTACTCTCAATACTCCAAGGCTAACAGGCTCGCCGTCCTTCGTCCCATTCCAGTAATCAAGTGGAAGTAGTAATCGAGCACATTGCAGATGCCCAAAGCACTTGTGATACACCAGCTCCTCGGAGGCTGTTATCTGCGTTATGAATAGTTAGTAAATTGGAAGGTTTTATGGCCATCATCGCCTCCAACCCCCGACTCGGGCATGCCAATACGCCTCAAGGTGTACAACGCAAAGTGGCCCCAGCCAATCCAGCCATGCCACAAATGAATCCTACATCAGGAGCCTGAGTGCTTGCTTACATTTGGCCACTCAAATGGGTTCGCAGCAGACGTCGTCTGTGAAGTTGAATGTGGCCAGGAAGCATATTTCGAAGAAACAGCTTCGATATTGATAATGATAACAGGGTGGACGAAGCGACGAAAGAGAAATATTGAAAGTCCGACAGCGAAGACCAGACGCATCAGCCACCACTTGCGGCGCCGGTACGGTTTACCACATTGCACGCCGCGATAAACTTGAACATTCCCCTTCTCGTTCATATCGTCATACATGCTTCATGAAAGCCGCAGGTATCAGTGGAAGTGGAGAAGCACACGGGATGTTGATATAAGAGGAAGGTCAGGCAGCAGCTTTCCAGCGCGAGTAAGGGGAGGAGCCTCGAAGGATTGATTCCCTTGGAGGATGCGGAGCAGCGCCGCATCCGTTCGGCGGGACGCCGATCACTTGCGGACACATAAATACGAGGGCAGAGCTGCAGCGTGCCGTGGCATTGAATTGTGTTTCAGATCCACTTTGGGCGGAGCATGACCCCTCAGTGCTTTGCATGGGAGAAGTCGATATAAGAACGGAGGGATGGGGAGCAAATTTAAGGACGACGTGGAGAGCGCTTTGACGCTCTGCGTGCCCCATCCGGCACTTCGGCTCCACACTATTTTGGGTTGGAAGCACAAACCAACATACTTCCGATGTACCTCTTCTCTTGTGCGTCATTCCGCCTCTCTCACCTTCCTCTGTCAGTTTCTGTTCGATACGTGAGCTGGACGGAGCTATTGTGGCGTCACAAGCGAAAGGCTCGCTGTGCGTGAAGGTCACGCGAGCAGCGAATTTATGAGAACGCAATTTTCCATTTTGCCCGGCCTACTATCGATGCAAGAGACAAACTAGGCTGTGTGGTTTCTGAGCAAGAGCAAAAGTATCATTTCAACCCGGCGGGTATCTCTTTCGGCCAGTCAATCAGTCCTACTTGAACGACATGCAAGAAGCCATATGTTCGGTCCGATGCTGTTTATTACCTCCCGAGCGGAAGTAGGAAACGAGGAAGAAGAAGAAAACCACAGCCGTGTACCTTGGTGCCGGGGCTTGTGAGCATATGAAAACCTCCGGGGTGATGTGAAGCAACCATTTTGTCGTCCGTTTTGAGAAAAGCAATCCGTCCCGCGAAACATATCGTGTCAGTCTTTTGGCAGTGTCCGTTGCCTTTGCCCTTCTACCGTCGAGTCGTGTATGCAATGTTGGCGATCGAGGCGAACGTATCGGAAGTCAGTTACCATTGGCCACCACCACCTTGCTGGGTGTTCTGGTCTTGCTGACCCCAGCCGCCGCCGCCGCCGCTACCACCTTGGTTGTAGCCGCCGCCTTGCTGGCCGCCTTGCTGACCGCCGTACTGGCCTCCGCCACCTCCGCCGTACTGCTGGTTGGAGGAGCCCCACTGTCCAGCACCACTGCTACCATAACCTTATTATCAAATTAGCATCGCCTAGAGCTAACGCGTGGAACAGAACTCACCTTGCTGACGTTGACCGTAGCCGCCGCCCCCGCCTGAGACGGCTGAGTTAGCCCCCATTACGACCGAGACTTAACCAACGGCACGAATGAACTCACCATAGCTACCACCACCTTGGCCCCAGCTGCCGCCTTCACCACCGCCAGTTCCAGGAGCATTGTAACCACCGCGACCCTGGCCGAATCCACCTCCTCCACCGGAGCGCGATCGATCCGAGGCCTTGTCAACGCGGATGGTACGCCCATCGAACCTGAGTGTCAGTTAGCTGGGAGCTCCCATCCCATCGCAAAGTAGCGAGTCGAGAGAGACACGGCGTGCGATTCAGTCGACGGAGCGCAACGAAATCCGGCGTCGTAAGAAATGGCGCTAGCACTCACTCGACGTTGTTCATCGCATTGATCGCGGCTTCCGCATCAGCATCCTGAGCGAATCTCACAAAGCCAAAGCCACGGCTGCGGCCAGTGTCGCGGTCCTTGACGACAATCTTGAGTGAAGTGTTAGAGCCTGCCGACCAGAAAAAACCTTTCCCAGGGACATACCGCTTCGTCGACCTGGCCAAACTCCTCGAACTTGGAGCGCAGAGTCTGGTCATCTGTGTGCCATGCTAGGCCACTGTTTGGTGCATCAGTAGAGGTGTCTTGAGGTCACTCGAGCGTGGTGGGAGAATTCTCACCCGATAAACAGCTTTGACATGATACGTCACTGCAACTTGAATGATGCGTCTGCTTGACGTCTGCGATGGTTCAGTTAACGACAGTCCGAATGAAAGAGGGTTGAGAGCGACTCGAGCGTCGGATAAAGGAGCGGGTAAAAGTTGCAATGGGCAGAGGTATGGTGAATGCGCCGTATCAAGCCGCCGGCCAGGCAGCAGATTTGAGGGCAGGAGGACCAACTGTATTTGCGCGCGGGCACTTGCGCAGAGGTGAGGATGGCGCGCGATTCTGGCGCGACGGCGGACGAGGGTGTGCGGCCTTGCTCTCGGGGTGACAGAGCGTTGCGGAAGATTTCTGGTGGAGGGTCAAGGAGATTGAGTCGATTGTAGAAGAGTGAGACCGCAGAAGGAATGGCGGGGCAAAAGCAAATTCGAAACTGGGATAGAGTGGAAGCGCACCCCGCCCTCGAGCGCTAATCAGGACGCTCTAATCGTCCAGACGCGTATTTAGCTGGACTGAGCGAGCAGCGTGTGTGGCTGTGGCGGAGAAATGCGTGGTGAGGGCTGAAAGCGGGAGAGCAGCAGGCGCTACCACTCGCCGCGGGCATGGGAGCGCATCCGCCATTGGAGGAGCAGGGCGGCGAGAGAGCAGTGGGCAGAGTGGACAGCGCGAATTGGCCGCCGGGCCTAGCCATGCACTGCTCGCTCGCCAGCGGCGGAGCCAATGGGCGGAGGCTCAGGAGGCTCAATGGGAGAGGAGGCCTCTGCTGTCCCGTGTTCGCTGCCTCATGCGAGCCAGTCGGCAGCGCGACGGCCGGTCAGGAATAGGGCAGCACTCGGGCGACGTTAGCACTCTACTGCCACTGCCGGGCGTGCCTTATGCAATGCAGGGCCGGTCATCATTGTATGGGGGCAGGATCAAGGGTGGAGCAGTGGGCATGATCTCGAGCTAGCTGTACGTATCTCCGCAAACGCGCATGGCCCAAAATGTGGTAGCGAGCTGCTGGGAATGCAGCGCGACAGGGAAGACTCTGAATGGGAAAGCAGGTTTGCCCGCTTGGCCTGAGGCGACAGACAATCCTTCCGGCCTGGGTCGCGCGCTGCTGCTTAAGAGGCAGTTGATATACGGCGGCATCATCATCGTGCTTGCAGCCCAACGCTCAGCATGACACGGGCAGCACAGGTGAAAGAAGCTTATCACCATTTATCGCTTGAACGGGGCGTCGTGCGATCCTTGCGCTTCCTTCCTCCTCTGCTCTCAACTCGCAGCAGCTTAGTCAAGGCGTGCTATTGCCTCGCTATCGCATGCGAACAGCTCGCCATCCAGCGCGCAAGCCAACCACGGCGCGCCCAGGCCTGCGCTGCCTGCAGCTAACGCCCGCTCCAGCCAGCGCTTTTGTCCGTGCCCGCGTAAATCAACGTCGAAGCCGATCCGCAAGGCCACTTCTACAAATTGTCGCAGATTGTCGCTGTCCGCGGCGTGCAGCGATCGCTTTCTGTAGTGTGTACGCCGCACCATGTACCATACTCTGACTCTATGTGCGTGCTTCGAATTGGGGAGGCACGATGCGCTGCACGTGCTTTCCGACGTAGGCCATGAGGCTCCATGCCGCCGACTTGCCTTTTCTTCTTCCTCTCAGCATGTCACTGATGTCACTTCAATGCCGTCGCTCTCCTTACTTTCCAGTCGCACTGCATCTGCCATCCGCGCCTCTTGTACCTGCTTCGCCTCAGCTCGCTGCACGTCTCACCACTACTGACCCTCGAATCGCGCCACACCAAGCACGATGCCAAAACTTCCACTGTCCATCCCACCGTTCTGGCGCTTGAGGTCTTGACTTCATTACACCGCAGACGAATCTTTCCGCCGGAACTTTGACCCCACGCCATTGGCCCCGCATACGCTGTGCGACAGACCAGCAGCGGGCGGTGGAGATCGCCCAACCTTGAATCTCTCACAGCGGTGAGTGGAGTTCCAACTCCGGGGACCGACTTTCCCCAAGCTGACCAGGCTATGACTCGAGATCTCAGGGCCCCTGTCGTCCTGAGTATACCACTTCGCCCATCTGCTGAATGGATATCGACAAGTGGCTTGAAAATACCGCTGCTCGAGATCCTTCACCTCCGATCCCTCTGCAACCCCATAAGCGCCCACGCAAGACGATAGACAACCAGAGAAAACAAAGTCGCAGACGAAAGGCCTCCCCGGCAAGTTCCTTGTTGGAACCTGCTTTGTTACACAAATCTGTGGACGGAGATTCCCCTGTGCCTGCCAAACGCAAGAAAATCGCTGCACGCTCGTCATCTGGTGCTGCGAAACCGGCTTCAGACACAGACCAAGAATTGCTGCCACCGGCGCAGAGCTATGAGCGGCGACCACGTCGCAAGACTAGACCAGACTTGTACGAGCCCAAGGCAGACAAGCCTGTGCAGGAGAAGCGACGCAAGAGGGAGCATCGAGATGATTCTCCTGAGAGACAGCATCGCAGGAAGAAGAAGGGAAGGCATGAGAGGGTAAAGCCAAATCTGGCCGAGAACTTTCAAGCGCAGAACGTTCCAGCGGAAAGACTCACAGTCAGTCACGTCATTGAGACTGCTGTGTAGTGGAGGTGATCATATTACTGACTCTGATATAGCTGAAGCCCAAATCGAACATTGGGCTATTCCAAAAAGGCAGAGCTTCCAACCCGGTCAGGGGTAGAGGATGTATGTCTCCTTCGCCATATCAATGACGTTTGCATTATGCACCGTGCTGACGAGAACAGTGCCAGATCTGACATTTTCGGAGATGAAGTTTTTGCACAAGCGAAACTTGTCCGAGAATGAGCAGGCAGCAAACGACAATCTGAAGACATCGCGCGCAAAGGACAGGAATGAGATCAGCAACGAAGAATTTTCAGCCTACTTTGCATCAGAAAGACCCCCACTCGCCGAAAAGAGCACCAACATCCCTTCAAAGCCGGCCAAGACCAATCGTGATAAGATTCCTTTCTCAAATGCCGGGCGTCGAAGGAAGCCCTCTTCAACTGCAGACTCCACTCTCCAAACCATTGAGCTTCCTGAAAAGCCCTTTCTAGGATTCGGCAGTAGGGGTGGACGGCAGTCCAGTGCCAGTTGCTTCACGCGGTCGGAATCAGGAAAAGCTCCTGGTCAGCTGCGGGACCGTGAGCGAATGAGCTCTGCTGCCAACGCCACAAATCTGCACCAACCTGACCTAGAACCGAAGAGGCCGCGATCCAGAGGAAAGGCACCGAATGAGCAGGACGATAACATGTTGCCAAGTGATGATACGGCAGAGCTGCAACGTCGACTTCGGCGACAGGCGGCCAAGCACTTGCCTCTAAGGGATTCGGAGCCGAGACACCCTATTGGTGAAAGGCGGCCGTCGTCTTTTTCATCTATGCCGCCCTCATCAAAGCTTGCTGAGTATGGATTGAGGCTGAAAAACGCTGTTTCAGGGCAGAGTGGTGCTACCGCAGCGTTCCAGGCCAATGTTGAGCCTGCCAACCATTCATCGCACAGCCACCATAATGCGCCTGAGCCTTTCCAGATGCATCAAGACCGTCAGCAAGATCTTCGGATGCCAGGAGATCAATTGGGACAATCAGACTTGGACAATGAGCAGCGGCGGAATTCTATATTGCATAATGTGAGGCAACGGGGCCATCCAGACCAATTCAACCCTGCTCCTCCCAGTGCAGAGGCCTTCCGATATGCTACCGGAGAAGTTCGGCAAAGGCGATTTCTCGGAGCAACAGAGCCTGTCCACCCATCAACTAGAGATTTGCCTACTCGTGGAAGGACATCGAATTTCTCAGAGCACTTTGCGTTGCCAACAAATCTCGTGGGCCAGGAATATATCCCAACCTACATGGGCCAGCCGCTGGAAGGCTTCCAATCTACATACCAGGCTTATGATATCGAAGCGGTCCCAAACCATTTAGCGGATGTATACCAGATCGACGAACTTGATGAGGAGGAGGAGGATGCTGAGGATAAGGCTGCCGGCGACTATGACTATGACTATCGGGAGTCAATCTACGGCGAGACTGCCATGCTAACGGACGAGGAATCTGATGCTGCGAGTCAGACACGATTGCACTGGCAGAGTGCACGCCCTGAGGCTGCCATGGACAATGGCGATGGTGATGATCAAGACATGTTTGAAGGTTTCTGGCAACCGAACGTTTTGTGTTGAGGGCCGAATTGTCAGTGTATGAAGCACGATGCAGAATCTTAACGGGGTCCTAGCAACGAGCAAATATACAGCCCTAGTTCACCATTACAGTATCCATTTCTCTTTATTCCAAGAGACAATCCATACCACGTCTTGAATTGAAGCCACTTTGTCCATCCACCCTCATCTCAGTGCGCAGGGGGTCCATATAATGTTGCGCGCTAGGAAAAAGCACGGCGAAGCGCTTCATCCGCAGTTCAGCAGGCCCCTTGCAACATGACCCGAGGTAGATTACTACATAGAAGACTCTGCACTTGCACGACATTGATAAAGAGCCGCCCGACTGAATGTTCGAATCTCTTAGCCGCAGCTGTGCACGTCTCCCTTCAGCCGATCTCCTCCCCACGATCTCACGGAGCAAGGTTGTCTCATGCAGACAGCCTTCCTCCGCCGCCGTGACGTTTGCGACGCTGGCTCGTCATAAGGCCATAACTGCGTCCCGCCCGCCCGCGAGCTCCGCCGCCGAATCTCTGCAGAGCTACCCCTCCACCACAAACACCCGCTCCACCGCCGCAAACAAAAATTTCGTCAACATTCACGCCCGAACCGCTCAGCTTGCTGGACACCTGTTCAGCACCTCTGCATCGTCCGCAATGCCTCCCCCATCTGCTTATACCGTAAGGAAGATTGCTTCGGCCAACACGCTCGAGCACCGCATCTACATCGAGAAGGATGGCGTCCCGATCAGTCCTTTTCACGACATTCCGCTCTACGCCAATGACCAGCAGACCGTCCTCAACATGATCGTCGAGGTGCCGCGATGGACCAATGCGAAGTTGGAGGTGAGTTTGATCTTTGTTACTTGTCCTGCGAAGCTGTTGCAAGTCGTGATTTGTGATCGGGGCTGACGGTGTGCTTGTTTTTGCAGATCTCGAAGGAGGAGACTCTCAACCCCATCAAGCAGGACATCAAGAAGGGCAAGCTCCGCTACGTGAGGAACTGCTTCCCGCACAAGGGCTACCTCTGGAACTACGGCGCCTTCCCCCAGGCAAGTCCAACCACTTTCACACCGCTATTTACCCATACTAAACTCTCACCCACAGACGTGGGAAGACCCCAACGTCGTGCACCCCGAGACCAAGGCCAAGGGCGACAACGACCCGCTCGACGTGTGCGAGATCGGCGAGCTGGTCGGCAAGCCGGGCGAGGTGAAGCAGGTCAAGGTGCTGGGCGTGATGGCGCTGCTGGACGAGGAGGAGACGGACTGGAAGATCATCGTCATCGACGTCAACGACCCGCTCGCGCCCAAGCTCAATGACATCGAGGACGTGGAGCGCCACCTGCCCGGCCTGCTGCGCGCCACCAACGAGTGGTTCCGCATCTACAAGATCCCCGACGGCAAGCCCGAGAACCAGTTCGCGTTCAGCGGCGAGTGCAAGAACAAGAAGTACGCCACCGACATTGTGCGGGAGTGCGCCGAGGCGTGGGAGAAGCTGATCACCGGCAAGACGCAGAGGGGCGGCATCAGCCTGTGAGTTGCAACCTTTGCTACACTTTTACCTAAGTGCATATTAACTGGGTGCAGCACGAACATCACCGTCCCCCAGTCCCCGGATCGCGTTGACCCAAGCTCCGTCAACGTCCCCAGGGGCGAGGACAAGGCGCCGGGCCCGATCGATCCCAGCATCGACAAGTGGTTCTTCATCTCCGGCGCTCCTTCCGCATAAGCGCGCAAAATCGCGTTCGCAAGATTCCAATTACGCAAAGTGTTGGAACGATGTTTCGGGCGGGGGCAGCATTCACATAACATGGTGGAAGAGGTCACATGGGCATCAGCGCTGTGGTCAGGCTCTCTCTCATTCTCCGTGTTCCATCACTCAGGATAGATAAAAGTACATACCATACCACCACACGAGAAATGCAAAATTGGATTGCACATCCTATACATTGAACTTGTATCCGAGAAACTCCACGCCATGCGTTGAATAATGAATTGAGAGAGGCAGATTACCCATTCGTCAACTCCTCCTGCCGCCCCAGTATCCTCGAGTGCCTGTTCACCTCCTCTGTGACCTCCTTGATCTTCAACTTCTCCATGTCCAGATCCATCTGCTTGCCGTCTTCTACAAACGCTCCTGTCAGTATGTGGTTCCACAAGTTTGCCCAGAGATATCACGCACTGAACTTCAGAGCCAGCTTCGTCTTCTCCGGGCTTGCGCGCGGGAGTATATGTATGTTTATCTTCATGTTCTGCCGCGCATTCGGAGGAAGGAGGGCGAGAAAGCTGCGTGCCGTCTTTGCGGTCGGGGAGAAGGGGTTGAAGCGCGTGGAGACTTCGGTGAGGAATTTTGTCATCATTTTGGCGGTAGTCCGGAGGTGTGGTTATGGTTCGGTCAAGGTCTGGATCGTCTGTCCATTAGCGCGAGGTTGAAACTAAGTTGGAGCTGGCGTAACTGACAATGGCTACCAGAGCATTTTGAGAAAGTCCTGGGAGCGATCTGATATCTTGAACTGAGCCTGGAGCTCGGCTATTCTGTAATCGCTGCTCCCTTTGGAGCAATTTACCGGCAGGCGGTTAATCAGCGGACGCAAGTTGAGAACCAACTCGTCAAAATCAATGCGCTTGCGTAGGCCGGTGTCGAAATTTGGTGTCTGCAACTTTGGTACTTTCTATGAGAAGACGATTTCTCGGCGGGAGCAAGACACGTGATTTGTCCGGGTTCTGAGGCCAACGTCCAATCTGCACTCACCACGGCTCTCCCCCAAGCTCGCAACCTCCACATGCTGGAATCTGTATGCGTCGACTCACAGGCGAGTGGCTCTCCACTCACAAGGCTGGGGCACACTCGAAGCCTCAGGATTACAAATGCTGTCGTGCGAGAGGCAGTGATTACAGATTGCAGGTGTTGTCAATACATTTCTTTGCAACGTTCTTCTGTTTCATCTCTACATGTTTCTTGATGCTTTATTTCCTGTCCGATACTTTCCACTGAAGAACTTTCAGCAAGTGCTTCCTTCTCCTTGAAAGCATTTACCTCTTGCAAGGTTGAATACTAATCTCGGTCTTTCGCCCGCTTTCTCTACAAGTTCTGTTACCGGTTACCAATCCTCAATTTGAAGTTATGGATCTACCATCGACAACCGGCGCTGAAGAAACCGAACTTCAGGACTCCACAGATGATCTCTGTGCAGTTTGCGCTTCTTTAGATTTCGAGTCCTTGTATGACATGGAAATTGATCCGGACAGCTTCTATCATGTCCAGGACCTAGGCTTTTGGGATGAAAGTTGGAGGGAGCGAACATGTCCTTTGTGCCAATTTTTCCGTGCAGTTTTGGGGAAATCCTCAGCCTCATCATGTTACCTATATGGTCCCTCTATCGGGTTGATGTCGACTTGCCAGCTGCGCCGATATTCTCACACAAAAGATGTTATTGTGTTGCCAGTTGAAACAGACGATGTGGCCGATAGATCGAACGATTGGCGAAAACGGTGCAGTCTGGAGCTTAACCGCACCCACCGCTCTGTTTTATTCTTGTACCCTTCCGGCGCCAAACCACATAAGGATACCGAGTGGTCCTCTGCATTTGGAGCCATTTTTCCTTGAGCGCCTGGACAATATTCGAGAAGAGGTCGTGAAGGGCGCAAAAGTTCGAGCGGAGTGGGACTTCTCACGCATTAAGGGGTGGCTAGATCACTGTGATCTACATCACGGCACGGCTTGTAAAGAAACTGAAAATGGGAACATCCCTAAGTTTCAATTGTTGAATTGCGCGACCGGAAAACCGGTCCTCGGCCAGCTCGACCAACCGTATGCCGCACTGAGCTATGTTTGGGGTCCCAGTCATGGGATACCTTCTGAAGAAAGCGGGCCAGAAATAACACAAACAATCAAGGACGCTATGCTTGTAACAAGCCAACTTGGTCTACAATATCTCTGGGTTGATCGTTGTTGCATTCCTCGAAACGACAAACGGGCAGAGCAGATACAATTGGGCAAAATGGATCTAATCTATATGCGCGCTGCTGTCACTATTGTTGATGCATATGGCGAAAATGCCTCATCTGGCCTCTGCGGGGTCAGCGTACCTCGATCTCCCCAACCAAGGATGCGAATAGGAAACTTTACGCTGACTTCGTCATTCGGAATGCCACCTATAACCATAAAGGGCTCGCCATGGAATTATCGGGGATGGACATATCAAGAAGGGATACTATCTCCACGATGTCTCTACTTCACTAAACATGAGGTCTATTTGGAGTGTCGGAGAAATACATTTCAAGAAAGCATCGATGATCCGGAAACTTTGATGCTTGCCCGGGCTTTATATGACATGAAAGATGATTTTGCCACCCTCGAAGCCTCAGTGGGGCATACAACCCGTGTATTTCCTTCCGACTGTTTAAACGAGCTTAAGCATAATCCCGATCGGATTTCAATAAGGATGCATGAGTATGGACGAAGAGATCTGTCATATCCGGCAGACGCGCTCAATGCATTTTCCGGCATTCTGTCCAGGTTCAATCATCCTCGTTTCGAGATCTCCTCGATATTCGGCGTACCCATTCTTTGGACCTCCAGAGATTGGACATTTGAAGAAGGCTTTGCTGCGGGTCTCTCCTGGCGAACCATGACGCTACATCCAATAACAGGATCGTCATTCCCAACATGGTCGTGGTGCGCGTCGGGTGGGTGTTTACGCCAAGTTCAACATTACTACTTTACTGGTATCAAATGTCCTCCAGGACTGAGTTTCAGATTCGAAACAACGGCTGGGAATCTCGTATCATGGAGCGACATGAGAGAAAACTTTGACCGAAGCGATTTACCTTTTTCATGCGAGTTGAATCATATGTCATTTCTTGTACTCTCATGTATGAGGAGAATCCCGATGACAACTGGTGGGCAAAGTTAGGGACTCGGAGTGATCGTAGCTCCATTCTTGCTGTAGCTTTTCTCCGTTCTCCTGATGTTGCAGATGAGGCCTTTGATAAAGGCACTAACGAGATGCGCTGTGAAGTCTTGATACTTGGCGATCTAAGTCCTACGCGGTGTAAAGACCGTGAAGCTCTTAGTAGAGCTGTTGCCACGCGGCCTTTTCTGATGGTTATCGAAAATAAAGGTGACCATTACGAACGCATTGGAAATATAGAGCTCGGTTGGGCTGTGAAAAATTCGGACGGCGAACGACTCCCAAGTGGTACGGACATTTCCTGGGTCCTTGAGGACGCGCAGTGGCGAAGCATTAGGCTGGGTTAATATGCTCCCGATTTCCTTTTTCTCTCTTACTGTTCTGCAATCCTAAAGAGGGTTCAAGTGTGTCTTTATATCTGCAGGTCTTGCCGTAGAATAGGAATCTGTCAGAGATAAGCACTAGATAAGCTCACTCCTGTGTATAAGCACTACCAACCAACCTCTTCTCCTTCGACAGAAGGATATACACACTCTCACAGAATCTGATTGATGGCCAAGGTCTACCGGGTAAAGTTCCGCAAATGAGCCATTCCATGCACGTTGATTGTGTGAATAGATATGGTGAATTGTATCCGCCAATTGAACCGTTACTGGACACATATCTTCTTCTGAATTAAGCTCTAGGACCATAGAACATGTAAAGGTAGAATCCCGGGCCGTACAGTCTTGGGGTTGTCGAAAATTCAATATCACGTGAATATATAGAGGGCCCGTGCGCATCTCATTATGACATCTTTCTTTGTCAGAGCGTTGCTTGTCTGTCCTCCACCTCGCAACTTCTACCGATGGCAATGGGCGCGCAAGCGCAGTCAATCTTCGCACGTCTGACCACGGTATCAGAGAACAACAAATCTACGATACAACTCATTCATAAGCTTGGGAAGACAGACGAAGGCGACCTCCGCGAGGAGCTTAGTTCCGAAATTCACGACAGCTTGAACCAACAGGAAGACGAGCTTGAGTTGTTGAGGCAGGACGCTGAGGACGCGACTGCCGGTGCTACTCCGACGTCTGCTAGGCACAGGAATAGTGAAAGAGACCGGGAAAAGACACGGCTTAACATTCAGGTCGCGAGATTGGGAGAGGACTTGAGGCAGTACGACCCCCGCAATCTATGTTCGTTTGGCTCTTATGATTCTTACGTTGCGAAATCACAGGTCTCGAATCCAATTCCGAAAAGCACAGATTCAAGCAAAACGCAACGCCCAGCTCGCGAAGCAGCAAGAACGCCACCTTCGTCTTGTCAGTATTCAAGAGGGCAGCAAGAGCGGAAACACCACACCAGTACCGGGACGCAAACGTGGGCAAGAGAAGCTTACACAGGACGAACTAGTCGCCAGCGCGTCGACCGACGTCACAGCCGCCCTTAGACGGACCCAGCAGTTGATGCAAACGGAGCTTTCGAGGTCTCAATTTGCTCAGGAAACATTAGATCAGAGTACTCAGGCTTTGGGGGACCTGTCAGAGCGTTACACCGACCTCGATACATTGCTCTCCAGCTCGAAGACTCTTCTGTCGACGCTTGTGAGGAGTCAGAAGAGCGATACTTGGTATCTCGAAACCACATTCTACATCCTACTTGCTACGATCAGTTGGCTTGTATTCAGGCGCTTCCTTTACGGCCCTCTCTGGTGGCTGCTGTGGTTGCCATTGAAGCTCGTCTATAAATCTCTGGTACTTATCTTTGTTGGTGCAGGCGCAGGCGTCGCCGGAAGCTCTGCCTCTGTCTCACCATCTACGAGCTTGATCGTGAAGCCCAGCGCGAAAGGGAGATCGCCGGAGAGGCCAGTAGGTGCTCAGTTCCAGCAGCCATATATACCAGTTGGACGAGGAGGTTACGGAGCCGGACAGGTACCAGATCCGAGTGTGCTGGGAAGCATTTCGCAGCAAGTTGGACAGATGGCTGAAGAAACTCGCAAGTCAGAGCAGCCGAAGCCGGATAAGAAGGACGAGGAGAAGAAGGACGAGCCGGTGCGTCGAGGTGATGGCACAATCTTAGAAGAGTCGGACGCTCCTAGAAACCCAAAGAAGAGGATGTTCGATGCGAAGGTCGAGCAAGAAAAGTACGAGGCGGAACAACGAAAGAAGGACGAGTTATGATTCCTCTGGCTCTTCTTCATAGTGTGTACATGATTGCTACGACCTACGAACCTCATTGATATTCGATCCAATTGGGATATTAAGAGAGCAAATGAGAACATGCGTTGAACCGACCAAAATAAAGCTCTATATTGTACAATACGTACAGGTAATGCGACACATGTGCTTTGTGAGCAGTCGTCTCTTGTGACTGCTTCTTGAATACCGTGAGTCCATCCCTAGGAAACCAGAGTGGCTCTTCGCGAAATTCAGTCGTCCAGCCCGTGCCTTCAACGTTCCACTCTCTTCCATCCCATAGCCATTGATGTCGATCATTTCGTCGCTGTCTCTTGCTGCTTCACGAGCGCTTCCAAGTCGAATTTGGGATCTGACGGATCTGTTATGATACCTGCAATGACCAGATCAGCAATGCGAACAAAAGCATTGGGAGGCGACACTACTCACCAGAGGTAGATGCTGCTGCTGGTGGCGCATTCTTCTTCGCAAACTCAGCCTTCGCTTGCGATATTAACTCCTCCTTGTGCTTGTACTCCTTGTTGATCGCGGCAAGCTTGTCCTTTGCCGTTATTGAGGCTTGGTGTGAGATGCCGTAGAAGATACCGAAGCCCAGAGCTGACCAGCGGAGTACCTGTATAGCTCAATGTTAGCCATATCTGCTCATGCGGATGTGAAATAGGCCTCAATGTAGCCAATTGAGCTGGAAAGAGAGCAGGTTGGGAGAATTCGGAGACGCACGTTGACACCCGCTGAGACGGACATTGTGCGCGCGACGCGGAGGCGCGAGCTGATCCTCCTGTACCGTTTGAAGCGGGTCAATCGACCGGAGCAGGAGCGATCGTATGCGGTCGGCACGGAGGGGGGTTGGGCGGGTGGAGGAGGAATTGGTGGTGGTGATATGCTTCGGGGGTCGTTGCGGCTCGAAGTTTGCTGGAGCTCCAACTTTTCCCGCCGCTTCGCCGAGCCAGGGTTTGGACGCCAAGCCTGCTTTAGTCGCGTCCTCAAAGCTCTGGAGAGGCATCAAGGGCATCGGTTTATATTCAGCTTCAAAGTTATATCTGCGCGTCGACAAATGTGAACTGGTGCAGAGAGCCTTGCGCATACATGTACAACTATCCCGTATCCTAAGAGTGCGCGTCGACTGGATCATCGCGACCTTGTTAACAGCAATTCACCAAACGCGGATTTATTCTCCTCTATTCTCACCATGGACGCCTCTTCCTCCTCCATGCAGGCTCGCCGAGATGAGATTCTAGCGAAGAAAGCAAAGTTAGCAGAGCTGAAAAGGCAAAGGGAACTGCGACAGAAGGAATTCTCAGTCGCAAGACAGAGCATCGGCGACGCATCAGAGGTAAGTTTCAACTATTTACACTGCATTCTGCGCGTTGTCCATATTGTATAGCTGACGGGAGCCTCCTCTCAGCTAGTGTCGCCAGTTCCAAGTCGCGCTGACAATCGCAAAGAGCTAGACTCCCTCATCTCCAGTCTCGTTGGAGACAGCAGGCCAGGCTCTACCGGTCCCGCCAGCGTCTCTGCTTCTCCTGCGCGAAGGAGCCGGCCGACTTCAGTTGCGAATGTCAGCCAGCTGAGCGGGGAGAGCTTGGGAGATGTCGGTACTTCTGCGTCTACATCGGCGGTGCCAGTGTCACCTCCTGCTCCTCAGAGACTCTCCGTTGCGCCCATCATAACGGTTATTGAAACGCCTTCAGATCCAAAACCGGCGCCTGAATATGTTACATACAGCAAGGCAGTTCAAACAGATGACTCTTGGGCCTTGCCGAGAGATCAAGGGGTTGGAGCTGACGAAGGAGAGGACGATGAATGGGCTCCAGAATACAAGTCCTCCCGATCCAGCAAACGTATGAGTCGTCGGGATAGGGAAAGGGAAGAAGAGCTCCGGGAGAATATCCGACGAGAGATTGAGGATGAGCTCAAGGCGCTGCAGCAGTCGGGGACAGATGCAATAGCTGCGAATGGAACAGGCACACAAACAGCCAACTTCCCGGCCCGGGCGTTGACGAACGAGGAGCTCAACGCTGTCACATCCCAACGGGACTTCTTAGACTTTGTGGAACGGTCAAGTAAGGTCATAGAGCGCGCGTTAGACAATGAATATGATATCCTTGCCGACTACGCATTCCGTGCGGAGCGGGAAGTGGACGAAGATGAAGATGGATACGGTTGGAGAGGAAAAGGGGGCAGGAGGGTCAAGGAAATTGCACAGTTCTGGGACGAGCGATGGAGCAAGAGGCGCATGATCACTGATCTGGGCTTCTCACCAAAGGTATAGAAGTGCTGGATAACGGTGAAATGCAAAAATTACTAACGAACGACCTAGTTCCCGGAACTCGTCCTAGCAGCGTACACAAAATCTCCCATTGCTCCGCATGATCCTCCCGGCCTCGTCCAGATTTGGAATATGCACATGCCATCCAGACCCGAATATATCCTCCACGGCAGCTCCGACATTCTTTGCGCCAAGTTCTCTCCATTCCACCCATCAATTATCGTCGCCGGTACTTACTCTGGCCAAGTGCTTCTCTGGGATACTCGCAAGAATAGCCACACACCCACACAAAGAACACCCTTAACGGGAGCGGGAGCGGGACATGGCCATTCCCATCCCGTCTACGGTATCGACATTGTGGGTACCCAGAATGCCAACAATATCATCTCTTGCTCTACGGATGGCGTCGTCTGTGGCTGGAGCATTGACATGCTTACCCAACCAGCCGAGTATCTGGAGCTGTCGGTACCCGCGGCACTTTCAAAGATTGAGGACATAGCGCCCACCTGCATAGCTTTCCCTACCACTGATCCGACTTATTTCCTCGCAGGTACGGAGGAGGGCACGATCTACTCATGTCACCGCTATGACCGCGCCGGTGCAAAGGCTGGTGTCGATGCAAAGGTCGCGTATCGAGGCCACGCAGCGTCTGTCATGAGTCTGGATTTCCATCCTGCTCGAGGCGCCGTCGACCTCGGCGATCTCGTCATCTCGTCATCTATAGACTGGAGCGTCAAGATCTGGCGCGTAAGGCCGCCGGCAGCTGCAGTCACAGGACTAGATTCAAACCCCCAAACTGCTGGTGCTGGCCTCACTCCTGGTCTAAGCGGAACATCAGGCCTAGGCGCTGCATCTGCAACTGCTGGAGGTGTCAATTTAGGCGCTGGCGGTGTAGGCCCTCTGCTCGAAATCACGCGCGAGGATCTCGTCTACGACGCGCGGTGGTCGCCCGTTCGCCCAGGCGTCTTCGCGTGCGTTGACGGCGCAGGAAGCTTGGAGGTGTGGGACGTCAATGCCGATGTAGAAGTGCCAGTGCAAAAAGTCCAGCCGTCAGATGATTGGAAAGAGAAGCATCCCGGTGCGAGCTCTCGCTCGGCGCAGCCGGGAAGTTTGAGCAAGTGCGCCTGGGAGCCGAACGAGGGGAAGAGGATTGTGACGGGGGGTCTTGATGGCGTTGTGAGTGTGTTCGAGGTCGGAGGGATGTTGGGTGGTGTGGAGGGCGTAAGGGTGGAGGAATGGGCAGGCGTAAAGAAGAGAGTTGGTGCATGGGAGAGAGGATTGGGTGGGAATGCATTTGCGAATGGACGATAGGAAAATTGAATTCGGCCGAAGTGCGAAATTGACCTTTAAGCGTTCAAAGCATGGAGCATTGGCGGTGGAGTATCTGCGCATTTTGCATAGAAGGACATATTGTACAAGTGGCTCCACAGCCAATTTGGATCTAAAGAGAAAATGCATCCCTTGCCCACCAGTCTATGTTGTTTGGGTATCATTTCCTTCTTCCCACTCCAGCAAAGCTCCCATTACTCTTTCATAAGTCCACACTGTCACTGCACCGGCGGGAGCGGCTTTGACTAAGGCAACTCCAAGCCCACGATAGAGACCACGGACTCCTTCCCTCGCAACAATCGTCCGCGCTGTCCGCACGACGCCACCCTGGTATTCTGGAATATTTCTGTGCACATACCGAGAACGCATTGGCCCCTGCACTTGCAGCCGCTTCCTGACCGTATCTAGCGGAAAGACCGCTGTCTTGCTGAAAACGCTGGCCAAAATGCCCGCTGCCGCGTCTGAAGCACCGGTACCTTTGTTCCAGGGGAGAATTGCTGGAAGTCTACTCGACATTATGGAAAGCGGAGGCTTCAGCCCTTCGTAGAATGCAAAGAAGAGTCCCATATACGGCACGATCTGCCCAACGCCTGCGCTCAGACCGCGAAAGAAGCCTTTGAAACCTTCATGGCGGCCGATGTCGCGCACTGATGCTATGAGGGAGGAGTATATTCGTTCACTGCCTTGCGCCGCGAAGCGTGTGCGGAGGAGGTCGAGTGGGTAGGTGGCGCTTGTTGCGAGTGTGCCCGCTGTAGCTCCGGCGAGGAAGTTTATCAGGGTCTGAGGAAGGAGCGGTTTGGGATTCGGAGTTGTCGAGAGACTGTTCGGCGCATGGATGGAATTGAGGGCTCGTGTCGTCGAGGTGTACGTAAGGAATTGTATTGCGCCGTAGGTAAGATACAAAAGCTCCGCCGGGACATTGCCCTTCCAGAAAGCCTACTTTTTGTAAATGGAAGGCTACGATGCTAGAGAAGATCCTGTACACACGGTTATGCCTTCCTCGCGGAGTATCGAGCGAAATGTCCTGTATGTCCCTTTGTAGACAGGACCGATGATGCCATTGTGGCTAAGAGGGTCCGATAATGAATGCGTCTGGAGCTGAAGCCGAATCTTGATCACGTCCAGGGGCGCGATGACGAATCTAGGGAAAAGTTAGGCATATAAAGATGCTAAGAAGGAGGTTGATGAATATGAAATACCTCGATACAAGCCCGGCGACGGCTCCGGCGACGACGATTTGTCGTTGATTGCCCTGATAATGTTAGATTCGGGCTAAAAGAATGTGTAGTAGGATTTTGAAATTTACCTCATTTTTCAAAGGCTTTACATCTCGAGACATCCACACATTCTCTTGGGCGCGCTGGCCGTCACTGTGAGAAGATTGGTGGTGTTGCACAGGATCCCTGGGTCGAGGTTGGGATGATGTTATCCAAAAATAATGTCGATGTCCGAGACGCTAGTCCAAAAGGGGCAGCGGAAGGTAAACTACAGACGCGAATGCACTTGTTGCAACATCATATCTACTGCGGGCAATGTGACGAGAAAGAAGGATGATCAAATCGAGGGTCTGGAGACCCTCTCCCGGAGTCTTCAGAGCACTCCAGTGCTCCAATGGCACTCCAATCAGGCGCTTCAGCGTCACGCCTCACGTGCCACAGCAAGAGCATGTGGGATCGAGCGAGGGACGACAGAGTTTCGACGATCCTAGAACCACAGAAAGTTCAACTTGGACGAAAAAGATCTGGACTATTCATGAAAAGCCAATTCATCACCAGTTCAACAATTACTTCCTGCGTGACTCATGCCGCTGTCCAAAGTGTGTCGATCCCTCGACGCAGCAAAAGCTTTTCCAAACATCAGATATCCCAATAAACATTAGCGTCCGAGAAGAGCAGATCGTAGTAAATGATCAAGGCCGGGAGGTCATTCATCTAGCGTGGGATAAAGATGTCCCAGGCTATTCAGACCATATCACCGAAATCCCTGTCGGGTTCTTGCGAGGTCTTGCTGCTGAGAATAGCAAATCCTCTGGGCGAGTGCAGTGGGATAAAGCGCGCATGGAGAATGAGATCCTCTGGATCGACTACGAAGACTACATGACATCGAACAGTGCTGTACTGAACGCTCTGCGCCAGCTTAGCAGCCACGGGCTTGTATTCCTGAGGAACGTGCCAGACGACGAGAACTCTGTTATCCACATTGCAGAGAGGGTTGGTCCATTACGGGATAGCTTCTATGGCCGCACTTGGAACGTTAAGTCTGTTCCAGACGCCAAAAATATTGCGTATACCCACCAATATCTCGGCCTTCACATGGATCTGCTCTACATGACGAATCCACCGCACCTGCAGCTCCTCCACTCATTGCGCGCGAGAGCCTCAGGTGGCGAGTCAATGTTCTCAGACTCCTTCCGCGCGGCAGAGCTAATACGTAAAGAGGATGACAAGCTCTTCCGCAGCCTTGCTTTCACACCGGTGCACTATCATTACAAGAATGCCTCTCAGCACTATTCAACGCTGCGCACGACGATTGAACTCGACTTGGCAGGAATTGAAGGCGGCCACGGAGGTTTCCTTCCTCCCAAGGGGATTTCCGGAAGAGTGGACTGGAAATCCCCTAGAATCCCTAACGAGGAATCCCCCATAAAGCGTGTCAACTGGAGTCCTCCTTTCCAAGCACCTCTCAGAGGAATGAGGTTTCAGGGTAAGCATGGCAAAATCATGGAAATATATGTTGAAGCGGCAAGGCGCTTCAGTGAGGTTGTCAATGCGCCAAAGAACATTTTCGAGTATCGGCTCAAAGAGGGAGCCTGTGTCATCTTCGACAATAGACGAGTACTGCACGCGAGGAAAGCGTTCGACGTCAATGCCGGTGAAAGGTGGTTGAAGGGAGCATACTTAGATGACGATGTTTTCTACAGCCGACTTCGTGTTCTCGAAGATGAGGCGAAGTCAGAAGCTTAGAGTGATCTGCCTGTACTTCATGTGCAGAGGCGTCATACTTTCGGTTTTCGAGTTTTGTGCATATTTACCAATCAGCAATTTGGTATGAAAGGTCACAGGAATGTCCTTTTATTGCTGCAAGTCGATATTGGAGGTCGAGTGAACTGGGAGCTGCAATTGACCACCGAGCCGTTACCGAAGAATGCATTCGCCAACCGCGAAAGCTTCTTCAAAGAATTGAGCAATGGCACTTAGCGTATCTGCCCAGCTACCCCAGCCTAAGCTCTTTGGCCCAAGGAATGGACCATCGCTGGCGACCCTCCCTCTGCCTAGACCTCATCTCCCTTTTCAGGAAACCTGCGCCCTCGGCGTGTATCCTCCTCAGACATACTCCGCGTCTCATGGCCCGCTCGATGTGCAGTGTTGAATATTGCGTTGCCTGAATATTCACTTTCCACTAGGTGGAATAAGAGGACCAACTTCTCCAGTATACAGCTTTGCTAGATGCTCCACCGTGCGCGATGTGAATCTTGGCTTCTCCAGCATCCGATGCTCATCCATATCATTCAAAGCTCCCACTATCCACTCATTCATTGCCTCTGACTTTGCATGCATAAAGGCCATAGTCAGAGGAACGCTCATATATTGAACTCCAATGGGACGTCTTCTCCACGCGTAATCATGAGATTGGCATATACGATGGACAAGCGAGTCATTGTATTGGTCGATCGGGGCAGCGAAGTCCAAATTCGAATCATACATCAGCGATTGTCCAACCACACGAATCATGCGGTTTACGATTAGGGCAAAGCCTGCATGCATCATGAAGACTGTTGCTGTCCAGTGAAGATGGTAATGGATTGCATTCTTAAATGGCGAGTTTGGACGCGCAGCTTTGACCTGGGTGGTGTGTAAACCACTATCCAGCATACCTTGGACAACACTTTCCAGCCAATCTAGCTGTTTCTTGATGGCATAGAGTCGTTGGAGCAAAGATCGTGCCTCTGTATCCGGAAACCGATTCGAGCGGAGCTCTCGGATTTTGGAAGTGAGATCACTCCAGAACATCAGCTCATGCATCATTTTCTGGGCTAGCACTCCAGTTTGCGAGTCCGGTTTCAAGCCATCGAAATAACCAAACCAAGGGTCCGATGTAAGGAAGCATGGAACTCCTAATTGCACGGCGCGTGCGATCTGCAGGCGTTAGATCAGGGAGCTATGATCAAATGCTCGAGTTGTTTTGTACCACAGGGCCTTGAAGATGGACGGCAAGTGCCATCTCGAGACCATCCCTGTGTTTGGATGGCCCACGGAGTTCCAGCAAGCGAGCCGCACCTCCGGCGTGATATACACAGTTCCATTCATGAGGTGATCCGATTACAGCCTTTTAAGATCAGCGACAATCAGGACTTCTTCTCACGAGAGGGCCTAAGACTTGCCTCGAGGTAGTACAAAATAAACGCAGCCGCAAGTGTCTCTCCAGAATACCCCTCTCCAGGATCCGCTATTGCTTCTCGAAGGCTTTTGACTGCTTGCAGATAGCCTTTCGCATCTATCCAAGTAGAGCAACCCCGGCCACGCATCATCGCGTTGTGCACAGAGGACATGAGCATAATGGCGTCATCCAGCGCCGCCGAGACGCCCATCCGTTGCGAGATCCATGTGAGCCATGTGCCTAAGAGATCCATATGGGTACCAATGTGACCCTCCCTGAAGCATGCGATCAGTTTCTGGGCCCGCATTTCCCCTGGGGAGAGCGTGGGTGTCGCCACTAGGTCTGGTACGGCATCGGTACGACGCCACTTTTGAAAGAGACTTCCACTTTCGGTGCGGCTCTCTGATGCAAGGAGCCAGACGCTGTTTTGCGGTGATTTTGAGACACGCTCGTCGCCTCCATCTGAGGGAGTATCTGACTTTTTCCGTTTGCTCGCTTCGTCGACGAAAGTAAACTTGTCTCTGTACGCGCATTCCCGACCAGAGTCTTGACAACGTTTACAGACTGGGAGAGTCTCGTCACACTAATGATACATTAACTCTGCTACTCCTAGAAACATTTGAATAGACGGCTCACTTTGACCTTCTTTGCTCGACATGTTGTGCATCCATTGCTCCTTGGCACAGCGACCATTGCGTCAGTCAATCAAGCTTGTTTCGTTCGAGGTGGCAATGTAGAAGGTCTTCAGGATGCAGGAACATCTCCCAGAATGGATCCATCGCGCGTGCTATGAAATGAAGGCACAGAAGGTTCCTTACAGCCGTATCGCACTGGTAACTTGTCAAAGGACATGTGAATGCCCTATCGCACATTGTCGTTGATGCGGCTGAGGGGTTGACGCCGATCATTTCCAAGGGTTGTGGCAAAGCACAAGGGTGTGCATCGCGGTATGCATCCATTTTGGGTAAAAGTGATGATTAGCACGGCCCTTCCCTCACGCCAACATCTCCAGAATTATTTCTCCTAGCTTTAATCCACCTTAGCCGCAGCGCGTAGCTAATTGTACGGCATTCCCTTTCGCATGATCCCATCTGTCTTCGCGGCGACAGCACCCTTTCACGATCATACTTACGCTCGATACTCCGATATCAGGGAATAAAAATGGTGATGGGGGCTAAATATGGATTGGAAAGGACGACAGCCCTGTCTCTCGGGGAGGAGAACGATACGAGAAGAGTTGATCAAGAAACATGATGCGATTTCTGGGGATATAAGGAAACTCGGAAAATCCGCAGAACGACTTCTTTTAACCGCTGGTTCAATTGTCCGTTATGAAAAGGTGGAATGCGCATATCGCTTTTTCGTGGCTCTTCTTTCATGCTGGCTCGGTTGCTCTTTCACCTTGTGCCGCCAGCCTTTGCGGTAGGAACTTATACCACCAGTCGAAGCAGTCATCTCAGAACCATTGAACAGCCATTTCGACGTTGGCTCGACTCGGCGCCCAGCGCAATCCACCCTACTCAATGCCTGGCGGCCTCTTTCTCTACTTTCCGCTTCCAGAGGAACCCGACTGCTTCCGCATTCAGCAGAATGCCTTTCATGGCGTTGCTCGAAGTCTGCAAAACGAGCCCTCTCGTAGCATCACTTCGTCGCCGAAATCTCGTGGGTCGGACTGCGGAAGCGTCGCAGATGCTGCATCTGATACATCAGGAAGAGATTCCACTGCATATGAACTTCGAAAGCTGGCATTGTGAGTTGCAGATGATGTCTAATGCCGTTCAAATTTTCGTACTGTCTGCTAATGCGGATTGTACCTGTTGCAGGATGCCGTCAGCGAAAAGACAATCATCTATTTCTTCTTCGTCGAGTCTGAGCTCATCAAGCTCTCGCTGTCCTCCATCTTCTTCTTAGCTCATTAGTCGACGACGATGAGGTATTCTGAGTCAGAGTTCGGTGGATGAAGGAACGAGCTTCGAGCCGACTTGCTGACCCTTGGGTCAAGTCGGAAATATGCGGTGCATCATGGCATGGCGTTTGCGGTAATTGTCTTGTCGGGGCGGGATTGTGAACGCAGAACAGTAATGATCAAATTTAATGAGAGAAGAGAGAGGATTGTGGTCGCACCTTGCATGTCCAAACACAATGGCCCGAACATTGAGCGGAAGAAACCCTCATCGAACTTAGTGAGATTATGCAATAAAGTCCCTTTAAACTTACCTAAAATGACATGTCGATCCCAGTCGAGGCCGAGAAAATGGAGGTGTATGACCGCTTTACAACCGAATTGAAAAAGCCTGTATTACTGAATCTGAGGAACCGTGGCAACTTTTGATAGATGTATGAGTCTGAGGCCGGTTGAGGAATGCTCTGATTCTCCATTCAGCCGGGATCCATTTTGATCGTCGCTCTTCTGGCTGCTCCCTAGCTACTGTGTCGACGACGAAGCGTTTTAAGTCGGGGATTAGTCTCTACACCTAAGACACAACCACTTAGCAAACACATAGATTTGACAGGCGAGGGTGACAATATAATCTACCATTTGGAAGCTTGAGCTTAAGGACAGCGCCAAAAGGCGGATATTCTTGGCGCGAGGAGCCGTTCTAGCAGAAGACGTGTGGCCAAGCTTTGTTTAGTCGCCAGTCTGCGAATTCCCCTGCCAGTTGCCTACGCGTAAGGTAGACGGGGAGAAGTGAAGATAGCTGAACGGTTCGCTACGACTGGTGATGCGTACAGCATTGACTAGCGCGACCGTTTCTTGTTGACGTCATGAAGCAACGACCTTATTCAGACCACGCGGAACGATATACAGGCCACTCAAGTTATCGTTGACTGCAAAAATTTCGTCCATCATAGCCCATATTGTACGTGATTCAATCGTAGAGCTCAACATGGCGAAAGACAACGAAACAGTGATCCAGTGAGTTTCCATGAAAATACGTCGGCGTGAGAGAACACTGAATCGCTAAATATCGCGACAGAGAGTTCAATGAGCTTGTCAATATGTCAGCGCAGGAATTGAAAGACTGGCTTGGCAAGGACGAGTCGACTGGCTCAGGTTGGGATAAAAACGATGGCTCCGGTGAAACTATTGGTCACGAAAGGTGGACAACACCGGGGTCTGTGCTTCTTCGTTGAGTGCTGAATATGCCAGTGGTCGGAAGATAGTCCAAATCCTGGAGAAGAACCCAAAGAAAGATCCGGATAAATATGCAGAGGATGATATCGAGCATATGAGAAGAGTAGTCGCGTACAACAAGAGGTGAGGAAGTCAGCATCGAAAATCGGAGCAAAGCCCTTGACGATGAATCAACAGGCATCTCGCACAGGAAGAGAAAGCTAAGCAGGATACGAACAGTAAATCCTACAAGTCTTTGAAGAACTGATAAGTGCCCGCCTACATGGTGCAGAGCCTAAGCTGACCAATAAAACGGGGCATGATGCTCAAAAGACGTAGAAGAGTGTTTTGAGATCGGATAGTACTCATCCGTATGTGCAATAGCATGATTTGAGTTTGTGCATGTGACGGATGTGGGAGATGTTTCAAATTACAGTGATGTTGAGAGCAGCTTGAAAGGAATAGAGATCTGACTTCCGAGCCACGGAGAGACCATGCTCTACAGTCATTATATATTTGGAATTTACAATGCAATCAGCATTTAAATCGTGTTTGATCTGCAGCTTCGCAGACGCGTCGGAGCTTGTTTAACGCAGATGTTTAAACTTCTGCTCTGCCATGGTGAATGCTCAACGTACTTGTATGCAACTCTTCAGATGCAGACCTGGCCCGAAGAGTTGCGTCAGTAGATGCAAGAAGGCTCGTGCTTAGTGAGGACCGAGGCGAATTGCACCAGACCATTATTCTGGGGGCAAGTTTTCACGGCTCAACGTACCGAGTACCAGGTTGGCAGTCTGGTAGGGAGAGGCTGGATAGGATGGTGTGGCATGAACGCTGAACGGCCGTCGATGACAAGCCCCGAAATGCACGTCCGGTCAGGCAGAAATCGGTTTCAGAGCTGCAGCTTACACGGCATGGGAGCCATTCGGAAGACACCTAGAGCTCTGCAGCGTTGGTGGCCGGCCGCTGGTGGAGGTGGACTTTTAAGGTGTGGCCGAAGCAAGGCAAAGCCACCGCCAACCTGATATGCTGCGTACAATCAAGCTTGCGAATTCATGTGCCAACAAGTCCAAGGCACCGCGGCGGTTCAGTTGAAGCATTTGCGGCTCGCATGGAGCTGAATTGAGATCGCAAAATGGACGCAAAAACCTTCAGCTAGCGACATCATGGGATGCCGACCTCGTACAATTCCTGGCCTGATGGCATGATCTACGGTACATTCGAAGGCACTCCATCCTGACGAGTCAGGCGTGTCGTTTTCGGCAATCCATCACGCGCGTTTGAAGGTGAGACTTCACCGGGGGCGGAGCACGTCTTCTTCAGAGACGGTTGTTGCAACTGCAAAGGCGAAAGACGGCCGACGGCTGATTGCTAATGAGGATTAACACTCAAAGGCGGTAGAATGATGGAGAGCTGCTTCTTCAGCGGAACAACAGTCGTCCGCTCTGACTTGCCCTCGCGGACGACGAGGCATCAAGGAGGCAAAGGAGGCGAATTAATGGCAATTGTGGGCGCACCACCTGCCCGTCTCGGGGCTTTTTGCTGTCGAAGTGCGCAGGTAAAGGCTATTAATAGCACCACTTAGGGTAAGGCTCGCCGCTGGCACTGCCTATAGGCGTGTAGATTGGCGAGGCGGGACGTGCGCAGCCAGTGACAGCCACCGAGCCACGTTCTGCCGCCGATGAAACAGGCGACAAAAGACCCGTCGACCTGCGCGATCTCCCTCCGACTCGCAGTGCATGTCGTCCTTCTCTCCATAGTTCAAAAATAGCAACATCTCCAGACCTCGCCTCAAGAGCCTCACGACCACACGAGAAGGCATCGCGAGCGCTGCAGCATATACATTACCCAGGCGCGCCAGCGGCTACCTTACCTGCCCGATTTCGACCCCCTTTCCCTGAATCCCCGCCGACCGTCAGAGTCTGCAACCGCGTTACCGACTGTCGACGCCTTTTGCGCGAGCCACCCACCAAACTCTCATGCAAAACAACGTTTGAGCCTCGTCACCATGGGTCGCAGAAAGATTGAGATTAAGGCCATCAAGGACGACCGGAATCGCTCAGTGTACGTTATCCCTTGCTCAAGTGTGCTGGCCCACCTGTCGGTGAAGGCCAGAGTCTCAACGTTCAACGGCTAACGTCTTTGCAACTCACAGAACTTTCCTCAAGCGAAAAGGCGGCCTCTTCAAGAAGGCCCACGAATTATCCGTCCTCTGCTCTGTCGATGTCGCCGTCATTATCTTCGGTCACAACAAGAAACTTTACGAGTTCTCCTCAGGCGACATCCACGAAACGATTGGAAGATACCAATATGTGAGTGGAGCTAGCACTTTAATCCCATTTTTCCATATACATATTTGCGCTCTGTCATAATAATTGCTGCACTGTTTGCCTTGACACTGGAGTCGGCTATCGGATAGCATCGTGGGGGCGAATTGAACTTGTACTGACTCGTAACAGTATGGAGCTGCACACGAGCACAAAGGTCCAGAGGACTTTAACGGCAAGAGGGATGGTGACGATGAAGACGAAGACGAAGAGCATATCGGATCGCCGCACCCCGAGTCACACTCTCCGCCAGAGCACGCCATGATCCCGCATCTTCACAACCAACCGCCGTATCAGCACATCCGCCATCAGACCCCCTCAGCTTCACCGCCCATGCCGAATGGCATGGCTTTTCATCCTGTCCGCCACCAGTCTCCACAACCCGGTAACATCTCTCGACCATCTTCTAGAGCCCACATCCGCCGTACAAGCTCAAATCTAGCACCCCAGGCACACATGCAAGTCTCGCAGCCCGCTCCTCCCCAGAACAGCTACGCATACATGCCGAATCCTCCCATCTACAATCCACAGGCTGCTGCTGGTATGCCTGTGCGAGGACAGCCAGGACAGCCAGGCCAACCTGGACAACCGCAGCCGCCGCATTATCAGTACACGCACCCGCTCCCCAACCCACAAGTACAACAAACCTACCAAGAAGAGCAACGCCGACAATCGATGCCACCACAATTTCCTCCACAGCAAGAGCAGCGCCCACCCAATTCAGTTCCTGTCCCGTCTCCACCGCAACCACCGCCTCAGCCGCAACCACAATCCGAGCAAAATAACTTCACTAGCCCACCATTGCCACAGCCGAAGCCTCTTTCCGTAGCTGCAAAGTCTCACAGCATCTTCACTCCCATCGATGATAGTCGCTCTCTACTTGCCCAGCACTGGGGATCCTCAAACGACCCACCACGCACTGAACCTACCATTAAAATCGAGGGAGGACCAAGATCTCAGTCGATTGATACTGCATCCATGAGTCGAGAACAGGCCAATGGTAGACATCCTCAAGCGAGACCAGGACCACCAGCAAATGTCGCACCCCTACCGCAGCGAACAGCCTCTACCTCCTCCATGCCCATCATTCAACCACCCAGCAGGACGAACAGCATGCAGAGCGATCCAAAACGACCAAAATTGAAGGTCCAGATTCCAAGTGAGCACTCTGAGGGCGAAGACGCGACGGCAAACTCTTCTCCGAACGGCACTACCAATGCCACACCTATTCGTGGCGCTGGAGAAGGTGGCCATTCAGGAGTGGTTCTTCCGCCGCCCTCACCGAGTGCGAGTGCGCTTCTGAGCGCTGGCGCTTCAGGACCACCGAACCCCTTTGCAAGACCCGCACCTCCCTCGAACAGCTCTTTCGGTAACCGTAACGACAACATGGAGACTCCCATCTCTGCTTTGCCGAGCAGATTTGTGGCGGACCAACTCCTACCCTCTCCCTCGAGTTTCTATCAAGACTGGGGCTTTGGAAGAGATTCCAACATGCTTCCCAGTCCGTTGAACTTTCAAACACCCGTAGTATCGAATGGACCAAACTTCAGCCAGGACGAGAATGACCGTAAAAGGAAGACTTCTGACGGATCTGAAGGAGGTATAGGAAAGCGGATCAAGACGTAGACGGCCAGCTTCATTTCATTGTTTCGAATGACTTTTCTCTCGGTGAATCTTTTTGATATCCAATCTTTTCAGGCGTACAGTACCACATGAACAGTATCTGTTCCACAGTCACTCGTGCATAATGTCTTTTCTATGCGAGCTGGGAGGAAGCGTTTTCAGGCAGTTCGGGCTTAGTATGATTGTTAATGCGCTTCATAGCAATCATGAACAAAAAATATCAAATTGGAATTTTATCCCCAAAGCAGTTCGAACCGCGCAATTCACGCCAATGAGCATTTGAGGCTTGCGAGCGCCTAGAGCCCGCCAATTACACAGCCTGGAGGGTAAGGGGTTGGCAGAGCCGCAGCAGACTTGGCAGAAGGGCACCTGCGCAGGGCTGGGACACCCTTCTCTCCGGCGCGCGTCTGCGGGGCGTCGAGCATCCACGCTTTGCACGCTACACCAGCGAGGCTGAAAGCCCACCTCGACTTGAGGCGCATAGAGCTGTTCCACCTCGGGCAGCAACATCTCATGATCCTGACGTTACACGCCAACTCACCGACCGCTGAACAGAATCTCTCCGAGCAGGCGCAAAGGCTGCCGTCCGTGCTTTTATAGCTTGCGACAGCCCCGCGACTGAACTACAGCTCGTTCATGCTTCGTCAAAGTGCGAGAGATGGCATATAACAAGCGCTACAATCCAGACGCGCTGCCAGCGCATGCTGAGCCAGATCAGGTCGGCTCCTAAACCAAATTGGCAGAACCGTACATTGACTTGGACTTTCAGGCCGCACAATTGCTCGCTGGCGGCGCGCCTTCTCAGCCTCCACCGAGAACATCTTCGCGCCAAGACTCGAGCAGTTACAGACCGAATCCTTCTTCGCAATCTTCGAGTTATAACAAACCGCAGCCTCCACGTCCTGACGACCGTTATGGCCGTCATAGCCCATCTGGTACCTACGACACAGGTCGTCCAGCACCACAGGGCTCCTACAGCGACGCAGGTCGCCCACCACCAGCTAGTAACTACGACGCAGGCCGCCCACCGGCACCCGGTTCATACAATGACGGTAGCTCGAGACAGTATAGCTCCCGGTACAGTAGTGGAGGTGGAGGCCAGGAACCCATGAGCCCTCGATACCAAGGCATTGGGTCTCCGCCTCCACAGAACTATGGCTACGGACAGCTAGGCCCACCACCGGCGAAGGATTACACCAGCAGGCCACCTGCCCAAGCACCGCCTCCAACCCCCGCTCCCCCAAAAGACGCCAGTGACAAAGATGCGCTGTGGCCGCTGTTCAGAGCAGTTGACAAGGATCAGAGTGGACAGCTCAGTGAGAAGGAATTAAAAGCCGCGCTCGTAAATGGCGATTGGTCGAGCTTCGATCCGCACACGGTGAAGATGATGATAAGAATGTTCGACACTGATCGCTCGGGCACAATCAATTTTGACGAGTTCTGGTAAGCTACCCCTCGGCCCCTTTGGTTTTTCACGCGCAATTGCGCACTCCCGTACTGATGACCGCGTTCAGCGGCTTGTGGGGGTTCCTCGCCGCTTGGAGAACGCTATTCGATCGCTTCGACCTCGATCGCAGTGGCAACATTTCGTACAATGAGTTCAGTGACGCGCTTGTCGCGTTCGGATATCGTCTGTCTCCATCGTTCATTACACTGCTCTTCCGAACATATGACCGGAGAGGCGAGAATGCGATGAGCTTCGACCTCTTTGTTCAGGCTTGTATCAGTCTGAAGAGGATGACGGACGTGTTCAAGAAGTATGATGATGACAGGGATGGATACATCACGCTCTCCTTGTAAGTGACTCCGAATCTTACATACATTGCATATCCGAAAAAAGCAACACTAATGTAAATTGTTCTTAACAGCGAGGAGTTCTTAACAGGTGCGCAATCACTCTTCCTCATGAACAGCATCTCGTCGTCGACTGATACGGGACTTTATTAGAAATTTTGCGGCAGCTTGGATGAAGAGCAAGGACTGGCCTCTGGCCATGGCGTTGGACACTTGTCAAGTCTGATCCTAAGGTTTCACGATGGAATCTTGAAGGCACATCCTTCAGGCTTTCAAAGCAGCATCTTTTGCGTTGCTATGAAATTTTCTGGCGAACTGTTTTTGGTACACGGCATTATGAGCAGTGGACCAGGCCAGTTACATATTAGATGCAACTATATTGCAGCCATAATCTAATCATGATTAACTAGCTAGCAAAGATGCTTAATCTCTCAATTTCGTCGTTTTTAAAGTCTACCTCTACCGCATATGGCTCGCCACGATCCCTGACAGTGTCTCGAACACTTCTCTCCTCTTGGGCACAATCTCCTTGAAAGGCTCAGCAACGCCTTTGCTACCTGGCGGACCGAGATCGCCGATGATGATCTGGTCGTCTCCGGATGCTAAGCCCTTCCATGCTAGTTCGGTGAACTGGTCGACTGGCATGCCGAAATTACGTCCGCCGGGCATGTAGTCATGCAGCTCGCTCTGGACAGGCGGAGGGGACAACTCAATGATTTTGATGTTGCTGCCTGCATTGGCGAGTTCAAAACGCAAGCAGAGGGTGAAGGAGTTTAGCGCTGCTTTGGATGCGGAATAGCCGGAGAGCGTGATGGCGGGGACGATGGCAATATGTGTACCTGTGCTAGAGCGCATTTGTCAGCTTGGAGACATAGGGTACTAGTATCAGATGGCTTACTAAACAATGCTCGTAGGGAACTGTTGCTTCTCAAGAAGAGGCAGGAAGGCATGCGTCAGCGCGACGAAGCTGGTGAAGTTGACGTGGAATTCGTTGTTGAACTCGGCGAGGTCGACGGAGGCTGGCTTGCCCCACATATGTCGTCGTTGGATACCGGCATTGAGGAAGACGCAGTCAATATCTGGAAACTTGGACATTGTTCTGCATCAGGTCAGCATGTGCCCGAAGACAGAGTATTGAGGGTGGTATCGACGGACTCTGCGGCAAACTTTGGCGCGTTCTGCGTATCGGCGATGTCGAAGGCTATCATGCTGGCCTTCTCCTCCCCATATTCTTTCACGAAGGCCTCTAGTCTGTCGTTACGTCTGCCGGTCACGGTGACTTTCAGTCCTTCTTTGATCATGCGGTCTGCCAGCGCTTTGCCGATGCCGGATGTTGCTCCAACCATGAGGACGTGCTTGTATGGGAAAGACATGATGACTGTTGGTAACGAAAAAAAGGAGAACTCCTGGCACTAAGAGGGCTTGAGAGTTCGGAAGGTTGGTATATGGGTAAGTTCTGCGCTGTGATTAGGAAATGGGGTGCTGATTCTAAAGTTGAAGCCTAACATTCCAGAAAAACGAGCAATATATCATTGAAGCGGAGCAAGTCCTGTGTCTCGGCGCCACGCAAACTCCAACGGCTTGACTATTAAATCCGAATGAGATTGAGCCAAACTTCATCATTTATTACGGAGTTAGCTCTTGAGGCTTTTTGTCTATTCCGACCTGACATCGCCATCATGCACGAAATGCATCCCGGATACAGTTTAGCGCCAGATCTTCCCGTAACCTTTACAGTGCCAAGTCCGATGCTTAGCTTCGTCATAGTACCCCTTCAAGTAACCTCTACGGCCTCTTCTCACATTCTCTGCAATCTCGCGAAATGGCGAATATAATGGCTTCAGAGCTAAACGACTAGTACGACAACCCTTGCTTGGAAGGGTCAGCATGGCTTTCCGTGGGAAGCCTTCGAAAGCGTGCCATAGATGCAGGCAGCGGAAGTTAAGAGTAGGCTCCTTGATGCCATTGGATTCATTTCAATATAGTAACCTGGTCTGTAGTGCGATTTCAAGCCTGTCTCTTGCACCCCATGTTTGAGAGCCAAGGCAGTCTGCTTTGGTTATCGAAATACGGAAGAGCTACGAATCAGAAACGAGACCCAGGCAGTCCAGACGAAAGCGCTTGGCAAATACGGAAGTCCGCCGGATCCACACTCCCTCATTCTCTCGCTTGAACAGCAAGCAAGGAATGTCTTCATCAATCACTACGTTGACGGGGTTTCCAAGACTTGGCAATTCCTCCTGCCCTTCTTCGATAGCTTTCCTTCTGCGGATCATTTGACAGCGACGGTAGATGCGGTCAGCCTAGCATTTTTTGGACATCAGGTATTGTCCCCGATGGCTCTCAAGTCCGCTCGAGAGAAGTACGTTGTCGCACTGCACAAGACTGGAAAGGCTTTGCGAGACCCTAGCGTCGCTGCAACGGACTCGACGTTGCTGTCCACTCTGCTCCTCGATCTCTTTGAGAAGCTTTCAAATGCTTCGCCACACGATGCCAATTCGTACACAAGCCACGTTAGCGGAGCCCTCGCTCTCGTAAAGCTCCGAGGAGTAGACTCATTCCGAGACCCTTTTGCGGCACGCATGCTTATGCGTATTCATACGAATCTTCTTATTAGTTGCATCGCCAGCGGAACTCGAGTGCCTGAGGGCTTGAATGTTCTGCGGTCTCATGTAGCCCTGGTGCTGGATATCAAGGACATCGAGGATCCGAAATGGCAATTATCCAGTTTGACAGCGGATTACGCCAACTTGCGTGCCGACGCAGCAGCTGGCCAAGCACCCATCGAAAATCTCGTAGACCGCACTGAAGCTCTTGATGCTCAGTTGTTGGCTCTTTACGAAAGGATGCCTGACGAATGGCGATTTAAAACTACGATACTGGAAGCTCCGTCAAATCGGGTCTATCAAAAGCGCTTCGATGTTTATCGAGATCGGCACACAACACAAACATCGAACGTTGCCCGACTCATTCGAATTCTGCTCAATGAATCACTCATCGAATATTACGCATCTATTGCCAGCGACCAGAGTCACATCAACCTAGTGGAGAAGACACATCGGCCCATAGATATAATCAAGACCTTAGCAGCCGAAATATGTTACTCAGCGCCACAATTCATGGACTGCCTCGCAATAGCAAAGGCCAAATTGACCTTGCGCTTAGACGCTCACCGAGAAAACTCGCTCAACCATTCGCCGGTGCAAGGTCTGGACTGCTATTCGTTGATCTTACCCTTCTACGTATCTGCCCGATCGCCATACGTCGCAGAGGATCTCAGGACGTGGGTCATCGACCAGCTCCACTACATGGCCGATCACTTTGGTATCCAAAACGCTCAGCTGGTCGGTCAGATAATTGAGCGACGGCAGGATGTTCCTCCTTGGACTCTTTACGCCATGCTCGGCAGTTATGCCTTTGCTGCGTAATGCTATTGCAGCCAACCAGAATGCGCAAGCTGGGCCTGCTGGCTGAGACTGTATCGAGCAATGGATCGGGCTCCTGTGAACCTCCCATACGGATAGACCTCACGTGAATCATGCTTCAAAGGCAATGAGTGCAAGATCACGTCTTGGGTGAGTAGGGTATCTATTTCATTACTATACACTCTCAATCATACATCCTCCTTCCCTTCCTTGGGAGTGCCAGCCTTCTTGCGCGCCTTGTCTTCTTCAGTCATTCTTCTTCTCTCCTTTTCGGCTTCGAGGCCAGTCTTCGTCACCTCATGTGACTTCGTCAGCTTCTGCTTCGTGATCAATAGGCTGACGAGCAATCCAAACCCAGCAAAAGCACAATACATGATCCAATCCGGGCGAAGACTGCTCGCAAATGTCTCTTGTGCGATATTCTTCTGCGCTGGCGGCAGTCTGTTGACCACCGCAGTATTTGCGCCAGCGTTGTTGCCTCCCAGCTGCCGCGCCACCTCTGGGCCTAGCTCCTTGGCCAGGAAGTCCGCCTTCTTCAACATCTGGTTTTGGAAGACGACACCTCCGATGACAATTGAAATGGCGACCCCGAGGTTCCGAGTGAATTGAAATGTCGCTGTTGCCGAGCCAATATCGCGAGGCTGGACTAGCGATTGGAGAGCAATAAGTGGTGATTGGAAATTGGGCCCAACTCCGAGTCCCGCAACGATTTCGAACCATATTACTTTGACCCAGCTTGAATGTGCGTCGAGGTCAATGAACAAGCCAAAGCCAAGTGTTAATACGACCATACCGAACCAGATGGGGGGAAGGTATTTGCCGGTTTTTCGGATGAAGATGCCAGTTGCGGCAGACGATAGCGATAGCGCGAGGACGAAACCGAGGAGGTCGACACCGGACATGAGAGGGCTCTGGCTTCGGCTCGCCTGGAAGTAGAGCGGCATAAAGTAGGATCCGGAGATGAAGACGTAGGCATGGATGAAGCACACTAAGAGCGCAGCGCAGTTGGAGCGGTACTTGAAAATATAAAGCGGCATGATGGGATACTTGGCGAACTTCCACTCGTTCAGGAAGAAAAGCCCCATGGTAACGATGCCGAAGACGATGAGGCAGATGACCGTTGCGGAGTTCCAGGGGAAGGTAACACCACCGAATTCGAGGCCGAACAGTAGCATGAGAGTGCCGCCGACGATTGTTAGAGCACCGACCCAATCGATGACCTTGACGCCTTCCCAGAATGGAGTCGTCGGAGTTTGGAGGTTCAGCACGAATAGAATGATAAGGAATGCTATGCCGTCCAAAGGAAGGTTAATATAGAAACACCTATTGATCGTTAGTGCTACGTTCCACTGCCTGAAGTTTAAGTAGACCGCTTACCATCTCCAAGAGACCTTGTCTGTGAATGCTCCACCGATGATGGGACCAAGGGCGCTAGCAATTGCCCACACCATACCGATAATGCCGTAATAAGCTCCGCGAGATCTACAATATCGGAGTTAGCAAATGTCTGCTGTCTCAGTATGACCTTGTGAACCCACCTCATGCTGAACAAGTCTCCAATTGTGATGTTTACCAGCACCAGCAGCCCTCCACCTCCCCATCCTTGAATCGCTCGGCCCGCAATGAGCATGCCCATATTCACCGCTACAGCTGCGACCAACGAGCCGACAAAGAATATAAAGTTGGCGATCAGAAGTGTCGGCTTTCGTCCCCAGATATCTGATATCTTGCCCCAGAGCGGTGTAGAGGCGGAGGCCGCGAGTTGGTATGCCGCGCCGATCCATATGTAGCCCGACGCTGAGTGGAAGTGTTCTGTGATCGTTGGTAAGGCGGTGGTGATGATTGTCTGGATAGTCAGGTTAGCCCTAGCAATAGAACGACATCTTCGAGTTCGGGGCGCATACCATGTCGAGCGCAGCGAGGAAGACAGCCATTCCCAGCGCAAACATAATCAACGCTATTCTTCCTGTGCCACGCGATTTTTCCTCCTCTTCTGTTGGCCCATGGCCACGAGGTTTTTGTGCCTCTTGGGGCTCTGCCTTCACTGGCGCATTCTGCTCTTGGTCCTCTGTTGAGGATTCGTCGACGGCGGCCTCTTTGTCGAATACGCCATTTTCCAGGCCTTTCTGGGTAGAATCCTCAGTTGAATCCATATTTGTGTGAGGGTTGGTAGCTGTATGGTCATCAAGACCGGGGTCTTGAGCTGGCTTCTCTGTTGAAGTCATGACGAATTGATGTGCTTCTCTGTTGTGGCGTCAATTTTTCCAAAGGAGCAAAGCTCTTTGCAAGTGGAAGAGCAATTGAATTCGTGTTAGAGAGAAAGTTGGAGCAGCATTTGAGAAATATGTACGACCTAGCCTTGTCTACAGGCATATAAATTCATTACATGTTGACGTGCAGCTTTAAACAAATCCAAAGCATGCAAGAGCGGAAAACGGCACGGAATCTACAAATTGGAGCTGCTTGCGAACACAGATCGAACAAGCACTTGACGGGCTTGGCACTACAGAGGCTTAAACTTTAAATACACACATACAATACAGCCTCTCCAGGTCCATCATCGCCACTTTTGCTTCCATAGTTACATAGAAAGAATATCTCCTTGTTGAAAGACCATTCTGTCATTCCCTTTAATACTCAAGTCGCTTTCGACTTTGGGTTTTCAACCACATCATATAGAATACTTCAGTCTACGTTCGTTGTCTTCAATCCCGTCTTCAGCATGGACGATGACTTGGCACGCTAATCCTTTTCAATACACGTTAATTGTGCCTTTTGTAACACGCTTAGATCTCCCTAATCCCCACCAACGTTCTCGGTCGAGGTTCTCGGGAGTAAGCTAGCGGGCCCATGGAGGGATTTCACAAAATTCCGTTTCCTGCTCGGCCGAGGCCAGCTGCATGTCGTCGTTGACGATGAAAGCTTGCCTGCACACAAGCCGCTCTTTGATTCCTCTTTGGACTTTGGACTTCGGACTTCGGACTTCGGGCGCATGTGATGTCGTTCTCAGAGTTCAGTCAACGTTTGCACGTCAGAACTCTAACGTTTTGTACAGCTATAATCGACTGTCCTTGCTGTATCTGTTTCATCGGCCAGCCATGTCTCCACAAGCCCTCGGCCGGCCACTCTGCTCTCAAGCATCTTGCTTTACGCAACACCTTCCTCAGCTCTTCCACAGTGACTCACAATCAAGCAGCCTTCAATAATACGAGTACGGAGACGTCTCCTTTCATCGGAATTGCACACCGGACACGAAGCACCTACGTTATGTCCGCGTCAAGACTTCCGTCTCTCGCATTAGTATCCGAACATGGCTGTGTTCAATTGCATGACAGAAGCCCTAAATTGCTCATAGGAATAATACGCAATACCAGTGGCTCTGCCTGCATTTGTATCAATTTTTGGTTGATTGGTTTACCTTGAAATGAAGATGTGAGAGCTGCCTTGGAAGTCGTCGTCCCCTCAATAGACCGGCGACGCCCAAAGTGACGAGCGCACTCCAATCGGATTTGATTCCAAGCTTCAGTGCGCCACAATGTGCTCTCTCACGTCCATTCAATGAGATTGCGTAGCATGGTTGACTAGACACTGCGGTTTGGAAGAGCAACATCTATCCTTAATGAGTATGTACAGTCTCTCGCTCGTTCTCACCGGTCCTAGAAAAACACCGTCATGTGTATCTCTCATCATATATTTGCCTCCACCTTATGAATTGCATAAGTTCAAGTCCACGTCTATGGAGTGGCGGATATAGAGCCGGCTGCGACAGTCATTTTGGACAGGCAGAGGATGGAGGCGTTCCGCTCGCAGATATTTGCTAATGTCTACACCGTGAGGGGAAACGCAGAAAGCTTCACAGGGTCTCCCCGGATTCACAATGCCAACGGCCGTATATGGTGCAAAGGAATCCTAGGAGTTTCTCGAGCGGTCTTAGAACCGCCTAATTGCAGATCAGGAAGACGCATACTGAAATCAGTTTGCGACAGTATTCACAGTCGACCTGGACTATTGACCGGATCACTTCGTCATATAGCCGCGCTCGAGGTATAGTGCATGGTGGTGATACAACGGCTTGTTGTTGAGGCTCATCAAGTCAGAGGAGATTTTCTTTTGTGTGGAGCTGGATCGCGGCGATGCGTTTGACGGTGGTAGAAGCCACCTCAATTCCGTCTCTAGCAGCGAACTATCTATGTAATATCTATGCCAGATGCTCGCACCTCGGATTCCACTTAGCATGTGAAATATTTCCCAGAGTGACCAAGCTATGTTTGGGAACCAACTGAGTCTACTCGGACGATAGTCCCTCAAAGCTTCTTTGAGGCACAAGAAGAAGTCGTCGAATTATGACCTTATCGTGAGTTTACCGATCGGTCTACAGCACATGGCATGAAATCAAATTGTCGAGAGGCGGCAAAGATTATAAATCGCTTTCGCTGTTTACAACAGGTACGGAGCAGGGAGTAACAGATGCTATTGCAATTTCCAGTTAGCCTTGTTTTTAGGGCTGCGCAGTGAGGCCTTTGATTTGCTGGGCGCCGAAACTGCGGCTTCAGCCTCATCCGCTCCTAATTGCATCCACTCATTTTATTTTCTGGACAATAACATCTTCATTGTGCAAAGATATTGTGTTCGTGTTAAAGGCCATCGGACTCGGGATTCCAGCATCGAAGTGTATCTGGGCGAGCTCAGCCGACCGCAACTGGAATGCCCGCAAGAGTGCTGCCAAAGAATGGAGAACTCCACCACCTTTGAAACCACGGAGACGGTGGCCAGTGACCCTACCGGAGTTTCTGAAGTGGCCGCTCCTTCTTCCACTGCTGTTCGTCAATCTGAGGGAACATGTGACGATCCCTCTGAGCCTGATTCCATAACGAAGGAGCCTCTGGCCCCTGAGGACAAGCTCAACACGGTGCAGTCAAACCCCGAGCTTTATCACCGAGCCACAGGATCCTCAAGATCGCTCTACTTGGAGCCGCCACCTGTGGTTAGAAGGCCTCCCAAGATCAAGAGCGAGAGTGTTACCATTGCGGCCCTCTCCTGGTTTGCTTGGAACAAAACCGAGCAAGTAGAACTCCTATATTGTGCAAGATCCACGCACCGATCATACTATCATCAAACAAACTTTCGATTTCTCGGCTTCAACTTAATGAAGGATGTCACCTTCAAGACTTCCGAAAGTGGGATCGATACTGCTCTTCAGAGGGTTCGTTTGGTAAGTAAATCTTGTTATGCTCATTCGCGTCCGGTTCAGTAGCAACATGGGTATTTAGGTATTACAATGATTGCTGCGCTGTCAGACATACTTTTAATATATTCACGCATACCCATACCCATAGAGCGTTTAAACTGCTACCGGAAGAACACTATGCCTTTCATCGGATATCACACATTGATATCTAGGATTTCGCTAACATGTCTTTTTCAATTAGGGGTGGCTCGACTCTGAAATTAACTGGGTACGTGACAGACTTCCAAAAGCACGCGAAAAGCTTCGGAAGTACGCTGGAAGGCCACCGGCCGACGAAGCGGGTACAGAAGATCAAGGGGCCGAAGGCCAAGAGCGGAAGAGTTCTGCGGATATCGAACGCCAGAATGCGCCGGCAAGGCACGTACCCAACATAGCTCACGCATGGCTTCACGACCATTATTATGTTGTTGTTGGCTTCATGGGGGATGAGAGCGTGCCAAAGGAGACTCTCCGCCGCGTCATGCAAAAAGATGGACTGTTCAAGCAAATTCGCAATGCGTACAGGCACTTGAGAAACCCACTTCGGAGAGCGCTTTCGCTGAAAGAGGTATCTGGCTTCGGCATCTACGAGTGTGACTCCCACAAGGGCTACCACAGAGAAATAGAGCTGGACGGGGAAACGGAGAGAGCGCTCACAGAGCTCTGGCGGAACTACAGCGGTCACAAGCTCGACTATGAAGGCCGCTGGCTGATGTGGATCCACGAAAATTTCAACAACAGCTCGAAGAGCCCGGAGAAAGGTAGACTGACCCTTGAATTTAAGCTTCGCTGGTCGGTCTCCAAGGTCGTTTTCTGGGGGATTGTGCCCATCTTGCTTAGTCTGGCAATCGGTTTCTGGTACATGTATTCAGACCATGGAGATGTTGATGACGTTGCAGTGGCGGAGGCAGCTTGGGTGATAGCAACTTACATTATCACTTCATCGGCTCGTAAGTAACTCCATCACCTGGTTGCTTCAGAATTAAGCTCACAGATAAACAGTTCTACTTGCTCTTTTGGCTGTCATCACGCAATTCGGTGATATTTGAGTCAAGACTGGACAATTTTGGATTTGCATATCCATCTTCGGCGTTGCGGATTGATGTAGAGCGGAGCGAGCGTTAATTACCTTCTTTTTGTTTGCGAAATACGAATTCTTCTACACAAAGATTAGACTATAACCCGTTCGATTCCCCTTTACGAGTGCGCTCAAAAACTTGCTGACGGAGACATTCAAGGACCTGATTAAGCTTTCAACACACCCCGATATCTGATCGTGCCCGACACCAACTTGTCAATCGCCTGCGCGGCTCCTTCTTCAGTCATAGGAAACTCCTCAACGATAGGCCTCACACCATGCTCCGATGCAAATGCCAGCATCTCGTCAATCTGCTTGGGCTTCGAAGACAGAGAACCGTGAATGCTGATTTCCCTCAGCATGAGTGGGAAATATGGGATAACGAGATCTTCAGTGGTCAGTCCAAGCAGAATGACATCGCCGAAAGGATTCATAAGATCAAAGAACCTGCTCGTCATTAGTGTATGGCCTCAGAGGATACCAAAGAGACTTACGTGGCCCAGTCTGGATGCTTAGTTGCGGTGATGAGGAGGTAATCCAAACCCTTCTCCGGCTTCTTGTTATCAGCAAGATCCTTTGTCACCCAGAACTCTTTGGCACCAAGATCCATTGCCTCCTTGCGCTTGTTCTCGGAGCCGGAAAAGACGACTACCTCAGCTCCCAGCTTGGCCGCAAATTGGATAGCAATGTGACCGAGTCCGCCAATACCGATGATGCCCACGCGATGGCCGGGCTTGATACCGTAGTTTCGCATCGGCGTAAAGACAGTCATACCAGCGCACAGGAACGGGGGTGCTACAGCGCTGGGGATGTTGTCGGGGATTTTGTGCAGATTGGTATCTGGCCAGGTAGCATAGTCTGCGAAGGATCCTTGGTCAAAGTCGGATACTCCGTACATTCGCGCACCCATATCGCAGTAGTAGATGTCGCCCGCTTTGCAGTGGTCACATTCTCCACAGCCATCGCGAACGTAGCCGAAGCCAACACGATCGCCACTAAGCGTAGTCAGCAGTCTGAAGGGAGTTAAAAATCTGCGTAAGCGAGAACTCACAGCTGAAACTTCGTGACTTGCTCGCCCACCGCTTCGACGACACCAACACCCTCGTGCCCGAGTACGAGGTCATGGACCAAGTGATGTAAATCAGTGCCGCAAACCTTTAGCCATAGTTAGAATTACTGTAACCCCCAAGATGCATTGAGAATCTGAACGTACACCACTGTGCGTGATTCTCATCGCGACTTCATTTGGCTTCAATTTTTTCCTTCCCTCGACTGTGGCCTCAACTAATTTGCCCTTCTCGGAACCCTTGATCACTTTGACCTGCGGCGGGAGACCCATCCTTAATACTCTGACGGTAATTGTAACTCGAAAGAAATGAGAAGGCTTTGAAATCAGCGAGACAGCGCTCGTGTTTGGATATAAGGAAGTGAGGAGGTTGTTGAGGGAGAAATTGTGGTCGTTCTGCTGAACTGAGAGGAGAATCAAGTCGTGAAAAGGCATACTTATACTCTACGCTTCAAATTGCTTCAGCTCTTCTGGTGTAACCCGACTACTCTACCAAATTCGACTGCTCGACCATGACTACTCGACCGAATTGGTAGTGACGATAGCAACCCATGTCGATATGTTTATTAGTCAACCTACCGACCTGCAGCTCAATGGGTGCACTATGGTTGCTGAATAACATTTCGCATGCATTCAGTTCAGCTTCTGTTACACGACCAAACGAAGAGGCAAACATTGAACTGTTGAACTCGGTGTAGAATTAAAGTTAAGTCCGTCTGAAGGCTGAAGTTTTGTGAGACGTTCACCTGCTCGCTAGATTAGTGATCGTCACTCCTCGCACTCATCGGATTTAAACTGAGGGACGCCTCTTCAAACTTGCTAATATACACGACCGGTCGCAATACTCATCAATAGATCGGGTCCAGTTTACTTGGCGTCTCTAGAATCATATACGAATCGCGGTGGTCGGGCAAGGAATGAGGTCGAAGATGATTGATGAAAGTCCATGAAATTGGCTATCTTCGAGTTGCGGACAAACAGACTCTCGTTCTGCTCAGACCGTGCTTCACCAACGCCTCCAACTTCGAGGAGGCTATTTTTTTTTATACAAAGCGCGGCTACAGTTGAGCATCAGTCTTCCCGAGTCCCGACTTTCTGTCTTCTCTCCGAGCAGTGTTTAGAGCATCAACGTACACATGGCAGAAGTGTATTGAATTCCGGCGCATCGTCTGTCCGAGCATTAACCATCAAAACATTGGCAGATAGGTCTGCACTCAGTTCTGCTGGGAGCAGCATGCCTTCCATTTCCGACGGAGCGTCCTCGGATTTCGTAGAAGGATGTCGCTGTCCGCTGATGAACTCAGGTCTGCCCGAAGAGCTAGGCGAATATCCGATCGTAGCATCTTGTTTGTGACGGTCTCTTGGCCGCTATTGCTTCAATCTATCAATGAAGGGAGGTCCAATGCGAGTTTACACTAGCAATACAGAGTTACAGTCGTACAACAGTACCGCTTGCAACTAGACTTTCACCTCAGGCCCCTCCTCTTCTTCGCCGGTATCAACTTCAACCTTGCGGCTGATAAGCTCCTGCGCATGTTGGTGCGGTGTAACTGTTTTGCCACGGCTTGTAAACACGCCTCCGGTGATGCCACCTTTCGCGAATAGCAGTGGAATGTCTTCCAGTTCAAGGCCCTTTGTCTCCGGGTAGAAGCAGTAGATCATTGGAACGAAGGCTGCATTGAGAACGGCGAAGATGATGAAGGTACGCCATCCGATGTTCGCTAATGACGGGTCAGAAGTGAAGCATACGACTGCTTGCGAGGACTTACCAAAAGAGATGGGAGTAATCTTGACGACAGCGAACACCGCCATCCAGTTCCAGCCCGACGCAATCGCTTGCATCTTAGAACGCACCCGGGTGGTATTGATCTCTGAGGGGTAGAACCAAGGCACAGGTAGCCATCCAACTCCATACACCAACTGGAATATGAAGATAAAGGCAGTGGCACCGTAAGCGGGTCCTTTCGTTCCAAGTGACAGGAGAATTGCTACCACAATGAAGCATATGGAGAGTCCAGCGGAGCACCACATGAGCAGGTTTCGACGGCCAAAGCGATCCATCACGAAGACGGGGATAGCAGACCCGACGAGATAAGTGCACTGCGCGGCGCCACCGAGAATGAGAGATAGATTTCGGGTAAGACCCATGGAGTTCTCTAAAATCACTGGTAAATAGTAATTTATCATATTTGAGCCCGAAAACTGTTGCCCGAGTTCGATGGAAATCGTGATGAGCAGGCGGCGGAAGTTTTGCAGTTTACCCATCTCGAGCAATTCCCGGAAGTGGAAAGGGCCACCTTTATGTTCTTCTTGGATGACGCTCTGGATATCGAGGAGGATCGAGGTCACTTCGGGATCCTCGAGAGGTTTATCGAGAAGGTTAGCGACCGTCTCGCGAGCCTCTTCCTGACGGTCTTGTTGCATCAACCATCGAGGTGTCTCTGGCAGCCCGACGATCTGTATGATCAGAAGTATTGCGAAGACGGCTTGAAAGCCCAATGGAAACCTCCATTCAAACGAACCACTGTACTTGCTCGTGCCATAGTCAGTCCAGTACGCGATGACCACTCCAAAGACTAGATCATGCATGCAGCATTAGTATGTATGCACAGTTGGGGACTTTGGATGACAGGTCTCCTTACTAGTGACCGTTCCTTGAGTGGTTAATAAAGCGCCACGGTAAGCCGCGGGTGCACATTCGGATAGATAGACTGGGCCTGTCGAGCTGTTCATACCATTACCAACGCCAGTCACAATACGACCGACGATGAGTTGTGCCGTAGTGTACGAAGAAGCCAGGATGGTAGCCCCGATGATCATTATCGCTCCGCCGCCCATAAGCATTGTTCGTCGTCCGAAGCGCTCGCCGACGAAATAGCAAAAGATCGAGCCAAGAACACAGCCAATATCGTAGAGTCCAGTGATATCGCCCTGGAGGTCTGCATCAGGATTATTGAACTGTTTACCAAATGCGTTGTCGGTGCCGATGATCCCGGCCATCACTCCTTTAATGCTAGTTAGATACTGTCTTGATGTCTCTTATTCTCAATAACTTCATACCTTGGTCATAACCCAGCAGGAGGAAAGCCTGACAAGAGGCTGCAGTGATCGCGAAGACCAGAGCATTGCCTCGAAAATTGTGCTTCCAGAGACGCATCGTGAGATCGTGGTATGCATGCACATGAAGCTCCTGGCACTGGAACCGTCAATCCGAAGCAAGAGCATCATGGCACATAAATAATAAAAGAACTCCAGGAGCCTTCCCCTCGCCTCAACTTCAACCGAAAGATTCGGAGAGCCTGGAGAGGCCCAGTTTTACCCATGGGGATTTGCTGATCACGTTGACGGTGAGACATAATTTGAAGGCCCACAGTTGTTGATGGATGAAGCAATGTTGTGGAGAACGCGTGTCCGGAGCCCAGCGGCGAATGTGACGTCTGTAGACCCGACGAACAAGCGAGTCATGTTTGACGGGCAAAAATCGCGGACTGTACTCGGTATATCCAAAGCGACGTCTCGGGCTATTGACAGTCCGAGAGTACTCTATAAGGAGTTATGTCCGCCTACAGAGGGCAGAGAGTGCGCAATGCAGAGAAGTAATACTTATCCAGCAAGCTTACCTTGGAGATCTAAACAGGGATGATTGTCTGCTTCGATATTATGGTTTCCGCCATCTCGTCTTCTAATTCAACGACCGTGTATTCAGACGCTTAGATGCCCTTTCAGTGTTGAACAGTTAGCCTCTACTCTTCATCAGAAGTGTTGCAATGAAGATGGAGATTACGCAGGCACAAGCAATACCGTGCTAAATGGTGAGCAGACTGCTTACAGGCCATGGTTCCTGTGTGATCACAATTGATTCAATGTGATGTATTAGTCAATGAGCAAATGCAGCTTCAGCATATAGTGTAGCTTCAAGTTTTCTCCTCTTGTAGGTCTTCGAATACGCACCCCTCATCAGTGATGGTGAAAGTGAATCTCCGCTTCTGTATGTCGTTTCCAGGCACCGCGACAAAGCGACCCTTCTCAACAATGTCTTGCCTCATCTTCCTCTCCGGCCAAGCCTCTTCAACACACATCCCATGAACAAATTGCACTGCATTTTCTCTCTCAAGGAAGAGAGTGAGCGCTGGGAAAGACGTCCAGGCGGGTGGGAGAAGCTGTCGAAGTACACGAGGAGGATCCGTCAGAACACGAAACCCTCCAACGTTGTTGTCGGATGTGACAGAAATTGGGGAACTCTGAGAAGTGTACACCACTGAACAATCAAAGATGTCTTGCGCTTTCTCTAGGGCTTTCAGCAACCGGCCGTAAACCGAAAGCTCACTTTTGCCCTTGGGAACACTTGATCCGCGTTCCGTTGCTCGAAAGCGTGCGGCTTCCTCGTCAGATCGATGTTGCCAATAAAATGCGCTAGCACTGTCTAGAATTATAGTGCCCAGTTGCTTTCGAGAAGAGAGATGTGCCGAGAAATCGAAAAGATACGATTCGAGAGACGTGACAGTGGCAACCAGAGAAGGAAGAGACTGCGGCCGGAAGATGTGGACGTGCTCTAGACTCCTTTGAATAACTTCATCTGGTGATTGATGTTCCTGTTGTGGACTATTCGGTGGTGAAGACCCATCTTTCGTCGACTCTTCACAAACGGAGCTTATATGAGCATTCATGAGCCGAGCGAATCGTTGGACGTCAAAACGATCATCCGTATCGATAATGACGATTGCCGTATCTTTGCCCCCGATGGTTGTACCTTGGAGGCCATGCGGTAAAACCGCTAAGGCAGCGATGAGGTAGAGCAGGTGTGTCGTTCCAGCACCAGTTCGAGAAGACGTCAGCTCGACAATTGGTCTCCTCTTTCGGATATTCGTAGTTTGGGCCAATGCTGTGGGATGGCCTGGCGAAGAAGCAAACGCGTTCTCCGACGCGTGCTCAGCGACTGGTCGTGGATTGCTAGCTCTTTGATCCATCTCATTGAGGAGGTTATCAATGATCGGAATGTTGAAGTAATTTTGCCCATCATTGTCATGTAAATGGCGAATCTCGCGGAACAGCTTGAACTCAACCGTTAGCTGACGTTCTCGATGCCCTAATTTTCCATATCACGATGCCGACGAACCTCATCCAGGCCAACCTCTACCACCTCCCCCAACAATCTTTTCCCCAGCTCTTGCGCACTCATTTAGAGCGGTTTCCTCCACCTTTCTCAGCCTCCTCTCCTCCGTCTTTTACTACTGTGCGCTGATCCCAAGCGCCTTCTATTCATACTCGAAGCCAGTAGATCACGAGACGAACAATAGAACCAGAGCAAACTCTTTCATGTCACCACCAGTCGAGCTCTTCCCGGCCTCGGAGCTTCCCACACGTGTTCAGTATGACGTGAATGGGAAGAAGCGCAAACCGTCTGTCGATTTGGAAAAATGCGCACTGAAAGAGATGATCCAGTACAATTGTGATGTGGATGCGAGGGACCCGAGGGGTGCAGTGAGATGTTGGCCTTTGGTCAGGACATTCAGGCAGTATGTCCGCCCTCCCGCGAAAGCACCACAAATCTATTGATTTTGTCACTAACAGTCTGCCACAGGTGTGCGCATGGTTTGACGGTCGAGACCACAGCTTGGGAGGGCGAATCAGGAAAAAGATGACATACCAGGGCATATGGATGGGGTTTGAAAGGGCGATCCAGGGCTTCATATCATGCAGTCACAGTAACATCTCATCTTTCTTGCATCCAATATGCAATGTTCATTGTGCAGAGAAAATGTATATACGTATGTTCGCTTAATCGCTGACGAGATCTGTACATGCGCCTTAAACAATGCGCGTCGCCGACACCGCTGCGAGTAAGACAAGAGTGCCTCGTCGAGCATCCAACAAGCATGTAGTGCCCAATTATCCTTGGGACGTTCTCTCTTGCGCGCCTTTACGCCAGTACTTCCTGTCGTAATTCACGAGCATCCCAATATCCGACTTTACGGTGCCTCCTGCGGCATCCACATCCTTCTCTGCGGCACCGTCAAATCGCAAGACAATGTTGTCCTCTGCTTCTTCCCATCTCCTCCTATGCTCTTCGTCCTCTCTTAATACTGCCTGGAGCGCATCGTCCCACACCTGCTTCCTCTGCAGTTCTGCTCCATTCTGCTCCACCGCGGCAAGAGGACGACGCTTCTGTAACCCGCGTTTCTTTGCTGCCATCAACTTGCGCAGGGCCTGCTCTACCAAGACACCCTCCTCTGTTGCGCGCTCACGTATCTTTCGCGGATCTTCCTCGCGTTTTGGGAATACGGGCGTCGCCTGCCATGTATGCTTGCTCGGCAGGCCAGGGAAATGCTTCGGGATATATTTTCTCTCCTTCTTCTCGGCCTTCCCGTTCAGTTCGTCTCCGAGCATAGCATCGAGGTTTGGAGGTACCGGCTCGTCGGGAGGCGGTCCGAGAATCGGTTGCTGCGCGAGCAGTGGTGGAATAGGAACTTTAACATGTGGTTCTAGTGAGGACGAAGTGAGGTTGTGGTGAGCTAGCGCGCGTATAAAGTCGTGTGGGATTGGCTGCCGGCGCCGACTTGACGCCATAGATTGTCGAACGATGGAAAGGAAGTGCAGCATGTCTAAGATGTTGTCAGCATTAGTTTTGACTATAGCTGTTATTCTTGTAACGCACATTCTTCAGCCTGCGCGCGAAACATCTCCAGTGCCTCTGGCTTTGCACCTGCAAAGCCGGCAGACTGCAACACAATGGCAAGGCCTCGCTCGAGTTGTCCGTCAAAGAGTTGCGCATGTTTGTTGTTGTACGAGGGATCGGATGGCAGGGGAACTTGCTGCTTATGTCGCACAGCGTGATGGTGATGATAGAGTCGGCGCCGTTTCGTGGGAGTGTTCTCCATGTCTCCCAGGTCTTCGGCGGATCGCTTTAAGCTATTCGGAGGCGATATAGTTGCTGCCATTTTGTATGTGACCGCGCGTAGAGTTCCAGAGGAAGCCTTCAATTTCGGGAGAGGCAAAAGTATGAGTGGTTCGTGTGTGGGTGATGTTTTGCAGCCGATCGCGGTCGTGTTAGTTGGGAGTTGTAAGGAAGAGAGAGCATCCGCGAGGGGGGCAGTCAACGGCAGTGCCAAGACTTTAACAATAGGTAACACTCCATTGTATTGTATATGTTATACATACACTCGTGTTGCGAGAATAGCACAGGACGGACGTGTTATAGGCTTTAATACTGGCCTGAAAGTAAGATTATTTGGCGACGTGTGAGAAGCAGCGACGCAGGGAGTGAAGCAGATGCAGGCATCCTCATCTGGAAGCATATCGTACGACATTGCCGAGAATATACCGCACATCTACCGTCTCCGGCGCTCATCGGGCTCAACTTCATCTGCTGCCAGAGCAGCTCCAATCTGCAACAGTCGACCCCGAGACGCTCTCAATCATTCGAACAAGCGTCTAGAATCCTCTCAATCTGCAAGGATGCCTATCAAACCCATCACTGGTGTAAGCTACGCCCGCCCAGACGTTCATATTGCTGCAGAAAGAGCTAACGTGATCTTAGATGCTCCGAAGGCATTTGGTCGTTGACCTTGCCGTTGCTTTCGGTGTGTCCTCCCTATCCCGCCTTGAGATCATATTTCTATAATTGGACATTGTCCTTGAAATTTCTATGGACTACTTCATAGAACTGTCGCCTAACTGAGCCCGCAGGCCTTGGAACCTCCGCCGGCTACCTCTGGTGGTACGGTACGTTTGATCACACCACCTCGAGCTCAATTGGCTATTGAGAATATGTTGCTGATATATGAGCAGGCTACCACGTCCCCAACGTCCGTCACCGAGATGCGTACTACGCCAAATTGGAGGATGAGCGCGCTGCCGCAGCCGGACAATTATAAGCGACACAGGGGAAGAGCCGACCAGCATGAAGGTGGAAGCAAAGCTCTCAACTCCTGCGCAAATATTCGGTTCGAATAATTGAGCTCGATTATAGAGGACGGCCTTGTACAGCATTAGGATCAAAGGGCAGGAAAGATGAATTGTATCAAAGCTACCACTGATGCACATTTCATTCGGTGACTGTACTCTTGGAACCAACGCCGCGCTTATGCATGTCAAAATGACCATTGCAATAACTTAGCATCTCGTCTCGACTCCCTTCCGGCTTACGGTCAGGTATTTCACCCCCTTATACGGCTGCACACCAGCTCCAATGCCACGACTCCGTTGTCCGTCGACATTCAACTTCTCCACCTTTATCCCACTAGCCAGCCAGCCCTTTACTGCAAAGCTCACCGCTGCTGAAGTTGGCATTAACAGCGTGTTCTGCTTCGCCTTCTTGGCATTCCTGTCTTCGCTGCTCTGTGATTTCTTCTCTGCTGCGTCCTCCTTAGGGGTTGGGTATGCAGTAGTATCGTCATACTCCCAAGTCTCAGCTCTCAGTTCCAAGCCTGCACCATTTGCCTCGTCATCTTCGTCGTTGAGTGGACCAACAACTGAGCAACGCAGAGTAGCTGCCGTGCTACCCATTGAGGCGACATCCTTCTGTGAGATCCGCCATTCTACTCCTCCATCCCCAGGCGAATAGCTGGCTTCGCCTCTACTTGCCCTCAGATCAGTGATATTGCGTACTCCCGATGGGACTGGCACGGTGACTACGATATCTTCCACAACAGGATTGGTAGATGTGCCGCTTTGTGCGCGAGCAGCCAGTCCACTGGGTCCGCCAAGTCCTATGGCGCCACCGCTGCCAATGCCACCGCTACTACTAGATGTGGCGAATCGCGTGTTGAGGCTCAAGCGCACTTCGAAATCGGCACGGGCGTCACCCAAGCCTGTTCGAACTTCCACAGAAGCAGGTAGACGCAGGTCAGGCTTGAACTTCGGGTTGGAGAAAGCCTGCTCAAGATAGTCTTTCCCAAGTAGATCAACTTCGTAGCCAGCGAGAACAAAGCGACCGTCTGGAGGTACGAAGCTCAGATCTCCTGGTCGTTCTCTCCACCTTGTCAGCCGGACGCACGGGTGGAATACTGGGACCTGCAACGTATGCTCCATGTTCATTTTGCCGCCTGGACAGTTCAATTGCAAAAGCAACTCAGGAATGCCAGAAACCTTTGCTGTGAATGCGATAGTACCATTTGCGCGGGCAGTGAGCGGCCGTCCACTTGGAGCGACTATGACGGACAGCGTCTCGACCATATCGACATATAATTCGTTGCTGGTATGACGAACATTGGATCGCCGCCATGGGATAGCTGGGGTATCAGTCGGTCGGGCCTTGAGAGCTGCGAGGGAAGGTGAGGGGGTGCTCGACAGAGCTGTAGGAGCACTTGAAGCAGGATCAGTTTGAATCTCCTCATGCAATCAGGTATCTGGAGCCGCCTGTATACCTTGATGGTAATCCTACTCCTTCCAGAAATTTGCCCATTCGGCTTGGTGCTTCAACCACATCCCTCAGGGCATTTGGCTCGGTTTTATCCACCATTCCCGCATCGCACATCTCTCCCAGCAATTGTGCAACGACATCGTACGAGGCTTCAATCTTGCTGGCGACTAAGGGAGCCCCGAGGAAGTCTTCAAGTGCATCTGCTACGCGATGTAGGAATTCTAGCACGAGCAATGGCTCGATTTCGGAGGAGGAGGGCGAGAGGAAGAGGAGGCGATCTTGGATGATGCTGAAGAGCAGAGATGGTGGATTGGTCTCCGTCAGGTATATTAAGGATGGTCGAGGAGCGGCTTGTCCGAGGTACAGAGGAAGTACGGTTTTGGCAGATGGAGGTCGACCGTTCCATACATGCTCAAGTATTGGGTTGCTGAAACTCTGGTTAGCTGCTGTGAAGTCATGTCGAAAGCTAGGTGTGTCACTTGTGCTCATCGAATATGTAGAGAGCTTCTAACTGGCTCATGTTGAATTGGTGACCATCGCATAATCGCTGGGCATGCGACTAATAACTTGTGGGTGACCGTGTGCCTTTGGAACAGCTCAAGATGTAATTGTGGGCGGAAAGCTACCGCATATAATTGATTTGCAAATTGTACCACTCGGTACGGCCCACCGAACGGTGGGGCTGTGGAAGAGCTAGTTTCTTGTGACGAACAACCCATGTTCTGGGTTCTGCCCCACCTGAACCTGGGTGCCTCGACGGCCGAACTCCGGGGCCTCCGTTGCAGTGGGTTGGTCACTGTTTTCATTGTCGCACTTTCCTTATGGTGGGACCTTGAGTCACCACAGACATGTACCTTCTCTTATTGTAACCCACCTTCCCTTGATACCTCATGGACAACGCGTCTGCCTGGACTGGATTATGGACGTCGCTCTCCCTCATGGACAATGGACTGCATCATGGATAAATTTCCGGGGGCGCCCACTTAATCGTCCCCGTCGTCGTCCTGTCTCCACCTCTAGCTGTCTAACTACCAATTCTTTCAACCGTCCCTTCTCTCTATCGTTCTCTCTCTCTGTCTATAGGCCGCTTTAATATCTGCTCTTTCGATTCTCCGCGATACGGTGGACGACTATATGAGACGACTAGTCGCTCTTGATGCTCAAGACTGGTATATTAATCCTAACTTCAAGGTAGTACTACAATTAGACACTGTCAATATCTGTGCCGCTATACCGCTTATATTCGCTCCTGGCCTAATTGACGTTGTCGATTCTGACACACCACCCTCGACTGACTTCTTTAAGATACTTCCTAATCCTCTGGGGAAGTACTAGGGTGTACACTCTTAATAAAAGACGGTTGCGAGCCAGCGCTATGTATTGGTTCCGGCACTGATGCCATTGCTGGGTATCGACGACGGGTTGCTATCTACTCTGATAAGACTCACGAAAAACTGCCTCGATTCGTCCGAGCTCTCTACGATAAAGGATATGGGCTCGCCCATATTGAGTTGCTCTGTTGGGCCCCCATCCCTCCAGCTACGATCATACCGCGAGCAAGGTACCGTTTTCTCGCTATCGAAGGCACGTTCACGCACATGTTCTACTCCGCAATAGCTACCTGCATGGACATGTTCTGGACGGATTTCATGCCATGGTCTCGCGATGATGTCCCATGGCTGCCCACCAACAGTCGATAAACAGGAGGTCCTACCAATATAGGCCTAGCTACTGTAAATCTGCCCTACATACTTATGATTAGTCCACTCAAGGTAGAACTATGGAGCTTGTCATGCACAGAAGAAGTTAAAGGCTAAGGGAGAAAGGGAGAAAGAAGGCTCTCTTCAGTTCAATAGATCTCTGCCATAACAAGTATGGAGTTCAATAAGATACTCCGAGTAGAGTCAAACAAATGCTCAGAGAGCAGGTTAGGACTGAAGAGCTATGGCGTTTGGCATATGCAAAGGAAGGCCTGGGCGGACGGCTGGAACGGAGGAAGAAGGTTCCCTTTAACACAACACATCTCTGGCCCAATAAGTGTGCATTTCAGCGAGAGACTCCGGATCCAATCGAACCAAAGCTTAGATCTAAAGTGGAAGGGTAGAGCCATGGAGTTTGACATAGAGAAAGGATAGTTTGGGTACATGGTCGACATGGAGGAAGAAGGTAACAGCAAATACAAAACATGCTTCAAGTGACGTTACTCATTGGATATCGTACTTCTGAGGACTCCCGAACAAATGCTCCACCAGCCGTGTCAAAGCCCAAAAGAGACTCCAAGAACACCAGAAACGAGCGTATCGGCAACGTAAACTTTTTCGTCACAAGGTTCGATCATCAATCATACAGCATCTCCGCTTTTCCGACCCTCTAAGATCTCCCGTCCTTCCTTTTCTTGGTCATCTTCTTCATCCTCACTGTTCCCATCGCAGCTGCGGCTCGTCCACCGCTTGATCTCCTCATCAGAAACTGCTTCTGCACGCCTCTTCTCCACAGTGCCAGTCCAGATGATGATTCCGAGAACAAGGAGGGATACGACGGCGAAGACGAGCAGTAAATACCGGCGGCAAATCTCTATACCGCACTCGTTATGCACCTCTCGAGGCAGGCCAGATGTACTGAAACCTCCAGCAGTGGAGGAGGTCGAAGATGGTGCTGCCGATGTTGCGGCTGGAGTCACATCAGGGTGTGGAAGCGCCGCTGACTGGATGTCTGCCGCAATCTTCGCCGCGTCGTCGAACAAATCCGCAACTCCGCAAACCCAGCTCTCGAGGTCGATAGGATGTGTGCCGCTGAAGCCCGGGGCAGTAGATGTGTAGCGGTAGTGCTGGGTCCAGCCATACACTGTCACTGCAATCGCCAACGCTGTTACCAGTCCCTGCAGATAAGGCGCCGTAAATGTGCCAAAATTTGTCCCTTTCAAGCAGAGCCTGGCAGAGCGAAGAGGAGGGGCGAGAAAGAGGATGAAAGAGAGGAGTAATGCGAGGACAGATGGGACAAGGCTGAGGATGATTGGTGTATCGAAGGTATGCGGAGGGAATAAGTTGCCGGCGCCTTTAGCAATGAAGGAGAGGGAGACGCTCGACCAGATGATAATGACAAGAGCGAGGGCGGAGAAGAAGATAAGGCTGACGAATAGAACGATCTTCTGGACAGTAAGCTTGGGGGAGGACTGCGAGGCCATGATGAACTGTCTGATAGATAGATAGATTTCTAGCCGAAAGTAGAATGTCTAGATAGCTTGGGCATAACGAGAACACGAAGGATTCATATATTTGCCTTACTATACATCTTGCACCGTAATACTGCTTGTCGGACAAGGCTGGTGTTGGTCGACTGCGCCGTATGTCTGTTCTGTATCATCGATGCTGCATACGGCACAGCCGCAGGATTCTGCCTTGTCGGTTCGCCCACCTACCAGGAGATGACACAGAACTCAAAGACCGTTTCTGCAGCCTTTGATGGAGGTGATAAACGGTGAACATTCCCTTTTAGGACGATTGGGGTTGGATTGCAGAATACGAAGCTATCGGAGGGTTTTCTATTGTTTCATAAAGCGCCGAGGCGTGGTCTCCCACAACCGCCAGATTTTTCCCCCATGCGGCGTCAGTTTGAGAAAGCAGCAGGGATTCGTCAGTACACCTAATTCGTCCATCTGTCGAAAGCCGTCGAAGTCTATACCAGGTCGGCACTTGCAGTGCGAATGGTTGAAAGTCGCAGCTGCATCGTAGTATCTTCAAGAGTTCACCGAATCCTCGCTAGCCGCCGTACTCTGCTCATACTTCCCTGCTTTAAACGCAGCCTCAGTCCCTCCAACATGACCCAAGGGCCCCGAACACACGTTCGAGTCTGTCGTCTCATACCTCGGAGGAAGGTCCATCTCAATATCGCTCCCATTCCTTGCATCAATACCAGTATCCGCTCGCTCCTCAGCCATCAAGAACCGTAGACCAAACACCGCGGCAGAAATCGCAGTGATGAGATACGGTATCAAAATATACCGGAACTGCTTCGGACCACCGCAGTAGTCATTGTAGACCGGATCAGCCATCGCGCATTTCTCTTTCTGAGCATCATTCGTCGAATCCTGTGAAGAAGTGTTGGAGAACACAATCCATGTGCACAAGAACGCAACCATCGCGAGCAGAGCATTCGCCAACAGGAAGACAAAGCTGATGTAAATGCGTTTGTATCGAGCTTGGAAGCACTACAGAATGTTAGTTGCAGGCCCAAGATGTGTAAAATGTCGTATTCAGCGTACGCTTCTATCCCTCGAGTTTCCGCAGTCTCTGTAGCATATGCTGAGGAGTGTGATGGCTATCGAGCAACCGGCTGAGGTGCATGAGATGTAGACCGGCCAAATACTAAGCATGTGAGCCTGGAAAGTGGGTAGATCCGGTACGTTGGTGTGCACCTCAGGGTGGTATGGAGTCGAGAGGTAGACCACATAGTCCTGTAAAACCTGCGACGCAAAGATGAGGACTAGGATAGAAGTAATGAGCAGCAGGGCGAGCGAGGCAAAGAGAAGCACTCCTGGTGAGCAAGCCATCGTGGAACTGTTTCCTCGGAAATCGTGCAGATTGAATTCGAAATATAGGAGAGAAGAATGAAGAAAACTGAGAAGAAAAATCGAATTTGAAGAAGACGCTGCTGCCTTTGGCTTCGTTGCTCTCCACGAAGTGAAGGGTGGCCTCTGTTTGAGTTTGCCTCGTTGCGGCGTAGGTAACACTGGAGGAAACACGCCGACTGTGCATTTGAGCGAAAGGCATGAATTTCACATGCACGAGCAGGGCTTCACTATGCCTGTGCCCCAACCCAACTCATTTGCTTCACTCATCCGCGGGGGAGTGTTGGAGAGCTGTGCCGTTGGACGCTGTTTTATGAACCGCTGAGACAGAACGAAAAATGATATCAGGACTGGAGACCACGCCACAGACCTCATCTGTACGAAGAAGCTAGTTTCCAGCGAGCGAGCTGTTTCCAGAGCTGTACTATTGCAGTTGCCTTCAGCACTTCCAAGAAGCTTCCGCCTATCGGTGAGTTTAATTAGAGGTTCTCAGGGAGTAGCTTGTCAAGCCTGCGTTAGAAGATCTGCTTCTGGTTATCGCAGAAAAGAGACGCCGTTGGTCTCATCAGCTCACAAGAAACCAGCTCCTTCGTAAGGTTGCATCCAAAACAGATAAGTGAAATGCACATGCAAATCTAATTGATCTGTCCAAGAAACACTCCGAGACTGCGGAGTCACAGTATTTTCGGCTCTATTGATCCCTGCCTGCGCCGTTTTCAAAAGCAGGTTTCATCCTCACAGGTATCGAGAGATGCGTTGAGCACTATCTCGTATCCCAATTGTCTTAAAAACGCCCATCCAATGCATATTCCGTTCGTGTTTCCAAACAGATCCTCTATTACGCAAGTCCATTGACGCCATTAGCGATCTTCGGCGCAATAACCGCCTTCTCTAGCGCCTGTAAGACGTCGGCCCTCAGGTCGGCCTCGTCCTCGATACCAACGCTGATTCTTACGAGGTCATCGAAAACGCCAGCAGCCTCACGCTGTTCCTTCGGGATACCGGCGTGCGTCATTCTACCTGGCAACTCCACCAGGCTCTCGACACCACCCAGACTCTCCGCCAGCGTGAAGAGTTTGGTGGACTGGCAGAATCGCTCGGCTGCTGCTTGTCCTCCGCGAACGCGGAAGGAGAGCATACCACCACCCATTCCGTCGCGATGCTGCTTCAGTGCAACTTCACGTTGCGCGTGCGTTGAGAGACCGGGGTAATTGACAGCAATGACGTGAGGGGAAGCTGAGAGGGCGTTCGCGATGCCGGTCGCGTTCTTAGTGGATTCTCGTGCGCGGAGATGGAGGGTCTTCAGGCCACGATGTGCAAGCCAGCAGTCGAACGCTGACGGAACTGCTCCAATCGCATTCTGCAGGAATGCCAGATGCTTCAATAATTGTGGTGAATTGAATGCTGCAACGCCCATCAATACATCAGAATGACCATTGATGTACTTTGTAACGCTGTGGACAACAATGTCGGCACCGTGATCGAGAGGGTTCTGAATGTAGGGGGAGAGGAAGGTGTTGTCGACTACGACGTGGATGCCATGCTGGTGAGCTGAGGTTGCAATTTTGCGGATATCGACGAGGGAAAGGGTGGGATTTGACGGAGTTTCGATCCAAATGAGTTTCGTCTCTGGCCGGATCAACTCGTCCAGCTCAATCTCTATGGAGGGACTAAATGTGACCTTGACGCCATGCGCAGATGCGACTTGTGTGAAATATCTATGAGTGCCGCCATAAACATCCGAGATGGAAACGACGTGTGAGCCTGCGGCGAGGGACTGAAGGACGACGGCAGTTGTGGCCGATCCAGATGCGAATGCGAGGGCATATTTGGCATGTTCGAGGGCGGCGACTGCTTTCTCAAAGTTCTCTCTAATCAATTGGGTCAGACTTCTTCTTTGGAGATATCTAGGAATACGTGAGGAGACGTACCTGTTCGGATTCGAGCTTCTTGTGTACTCGAACTGACCTATTGGCTTTCCGACCGCAGACTGCGCAAATGTAGTGGACAGAGAAATCTTGGAGGATAATTAGCTTCCGCAGATACAAACATATCCCAAATGAGGCTCACAGGTTCAATTACGGCTCCAGTAACGGGGTCATGATCAGAACCTGCATGAACAGCTAAGGTCCCAAATTTGTGCACCGGAGAAGAAGCTCGGGGTGGGGTCTCAATGGAAGGGTCGCCGACCGCCATGATTGTGGAACGTAATACAGGAAACCGCCTCGACAAAGGTAAAATGCTTGATGATGGATGAGATGAGGTCGGATGAGTTATGGGAATTTATGTACAAGCAGTTTCTGGGCGGCGATCGTTGGGATCCGTTGACTCAAGGTCGCGATTGGGCGGGGACAAAGAGTTTCGTAACGCGGATAGAGCCCGCTTATTGCGCAATATGTTGTGCTTCAACGGCAGCGAAGCACAAGCAAATTGTTTGTCAAAGAGGGCCCTTTATAGGTAGCAAACAGTGTCTATTATTCCAGGATGCTAGAGACATTGTGACTTTGCCGCAACGATTACAGCAAATGGTGGCTTTTGTCAGCACACGCGCCGGAAGTTTCTCGCGCGTATCACTCTTGGTTTGTCGCGGGATGGCGTGATCGCCGACCATTCACTCGTCGGAGTTGAAGGGATCAAGGCATCTAGGTAATCCTTTCAGTGGCGCGTCATTAGGAATCCCATTCTAGTCTCCTTATACATGCATATATATGCGACGATGTTTGGAATCATTGTATTCATTGTAGACTCGCTATCTGCTCAGAATGCAGTTCTTGGCATGTCGTACCCAGTTGTCCCCATGAATCAAATGCACAAAACCACGACGGCAAAATCCCCATGCAACGACCATGATTTTACTTGAGAGGAATGAAACGCGAGGAGTGAGTAGCACCGATACCAGGCCTTCCGTGCTTGACCGGCTTGCTGTGACACTCGTTAGCCATATCAGACATGATGAGATAGACAACGTCCACATACTAGGATATCGAGAACTCGCCCAAGTAGAAGCCAACCATCTCCGGCTTGATCTCAACCTGGTTGAACTCCTTGCCCGAGTAGATGCCAATAACGCTGCCAATCATCTCGGGAACCACAATCATGTCACGGAGGTGGGTCTTGACGAGATCCGGCTTCTCGTTTGGCTTGGCCTCCTGCTTAGCCTTACGGAGCTTCTTGATCAGGCCCATAGGCTTGCGCTTGAGGCCACGATTGAATCGTCTGCGGGCACGAGCGTGAACGACATCGCGGAGTTGCTCGGAGGAGAGATCGAGGAGCCTTGAGACAAAAGTCAACATTTGTGTCAGATATATTTATCGAGCGAGGATTCATACTGGTCGAGGTCGATTCCACGGTAAGAGAACTTGCGGAAGGCTCTTCTCTTCTTGAGCTCGGCGGCCTCCTCAGCGTTCTGTGAATATTGGTGTCAGCCACGTACTCCCCTCGAAACTCCAGAGTCAGCACAGAAACTCACATAGGTATCGTCAGCCATGATTGCGATCTTTCGAAGCTCTGTTTGATGATGGCTTCGATGTCGCAAGTAAAGGTTGATCGATGCTTTGTGGTGGTTTGGTGTGGATGTTGCTGTTCGTGGCTCTCCTGCAAAATTAAGCGAACGGAAATATCCGTTTTCTTGGCATTTGGGTTGCAGCCCTAACCCTAGCCATACTCCAAGCTCATCAAAGTTGCATGCAATTAAGAGGGTATAGAGAAGGTGGATTTTTTTTATACAGTGAGAGTTAGTTGTGGAACGGTTAGATTTGGGCCTCTAGTGTACTATTAAGCAGTTCTAATTACCACACTGGAGAGATGGCTCTGAATTCATTGGAAAATCAAATGACGAGTCAAAGCATCTCAGGGTACTGGCAGCATAGGGAATCTTAAATTTTCCATTGGCAGCACAAGACGTAAATAGGAGAGCCTTAGGACCATTGGAGACATTTGATCACTAATTGACCGTTTGATGATTGGCTTTGCCTGCATGCTGTATGCCCCATTGATGATGCCGAAGAGCCTCGCCATGTTTCGTCCCAGGAAATTGTCGTAGACCTTAGTCGAAGAGACCGAAACCCATATCCTCGTCGGACTCCTCCTTCTCTTCTTCCTTCTCCTCTGCCTTGGCCTCCTCCTCGGCAGCAGCACCGCCAGCAGCACCACCGGCACCACCAGCGGCGGCAGCACCACCTCCAGAACCGCCAGATGGGACAGACGCGAGCTTCGTAGAACCCTCAGCGATGAGCTGCCAAACACCGTTAGTCAAAGTTCACTGCGCAGAGAACATTCAAGTGTCGCGAACCTCGTTGATGTCCTTGCCCTTCAACTCGTCGATGAGCTTGTCCAGACGGTCGTCATCGGCATCAATGCCCACGGACTCCAGGACGCCCTTGATGTCACTGGCAGAAGGGTCGGTATTGCCGCCGAGGCCGAGGAGAAGGTATGCTGCGAGGTGCTTCATTTTGATGGATGCTATATCTCGTCAGCATTTGCGATGATCGCTAATGAGGGCGAAATTTGAAGGCGAAACTGCCCAAAACATTTCAATCGCAGTAAAGGCGAACTTACTTTGATTGAGAGTAGGTTAGGAGAACTAGAGAATCAATCGATTTAACCGCGTTAACGGAGACTGAACCTTCAAGTTCTTTGCGATGTTGTTGGTCAAGGATTTACTCACGGTGTGTAAATTTGGAGTGGCTCTTTGTGCGGAAAAGTCTTGGCGATAAACGCGCTAGGGAGACTTAGCAGCCGTGTTCGGGTCCTCGTGCGATAACGGGGTAATCGACAAACGACGACCGTGGTGGATTTAAACGTCTCGCGTGCTTCTTCCCTCTTCTCTTTCCCAACGCTCGCCTGCCTGTGTTTAATGACGTCTCACGACTTCTAACACTTCCGCGCTTCCCTATATATTCGGGTTTGCTCTTACTCTCCTTCATCTCCCACCATGATTATTACTCTTATCAACAGGTGACGCAGCCGATTCCTCACAGCGGCACAGACATGAGCGTGAGTCAAAGAAAACACATCGCCTGATCTTCGCTTACCAAATTCTGACACCACACACAGTTTCTCAATTCAATCCTTTCCTCTATCGAAGGCGGCGAGAAGGCGCCTTCCGCTCCATCCATTGCAGCGCCACCAAGGACCAACTCCCCGCGGACAATCACAAACGGTACTGCGTCAAATGGCATCGCTGGTGGGGCCGCTCCGCCTCCAAAGCGCAAGGCAGAAGGGGATACTGGTCTTGTTTCGAACAAGGCACCACGCAAAGAGGTCCCATCTGCAACCGCACGTTCCGCGTCAATAACGGCCCCAAAGCCGGCGGTGAATCCGCCACCGCCTTTGACGGGTTACCAGGGTACCGCTCGGCCAATTATCTCTGTTACCACGGCCTCCAAACCTACGCAGAGCACATCGAAACCTCTGAATGGCCCATTATCAGCATCGGCTGCGAGTGCTGCGGCGCCGAAGAAGGGATCGTTTGCCGAGATCTTGGCTCGGGCCCAAGCAGCTCAAAAGTCTGCACCGGCTATCGGTAATATCAAACACAAGCCTACAGAGAAAATGACAAGGAAGGAGCGTTTGCTTAAGGAAGCAGAGGAGAGGAGGACGAAGAAGCTGGAGGCCCGGGGAGCAAGATTAGGCAAGGCTAGACGAAGTGTGAGCCCGGAAAAGGGCAAGGCTACCTTAGGCGTGACTCAGAAACCGAAACGTGAGCCCGTCGACCTGGGCTACAAGGGAACAGCGAGGCCAGCTGCCAGCACGACTGCTTACAAGGGCACAATGCGTCCCAGTGGCACTGCCTCGAGAGGCTCTGCATCGAGGAGCCCTGCCCCACCCAAGCCAAAGGAGAAGATTCGCATGGCTGGCTACGCTAGTTACTCTGAGCACGAGGATTCTGACGACGAGATGCATTCTGATGACTGGGACGACTTGTCGGACATGGAGGCCGGAGCATTCGACCTTGAGGAGGAGGAGATGCGGAGCCTTCGACAAGCCAGAAAAGACGATATCGAGGAGCAGAAGTTGGAGAACGAGTTGAAGCGCAAGAAGCTGGAACGTAAGGGGTTGAGTTCGAAGCGTTAGTTGTCCGATCACAACTGGCGCAAACGGCTCTCGTGAAGTATCACGGGGCAATGGAGTAATGTGAAATGGCAAGAGTTTTTCGTTATGGCATTGCATCGGTTGACAGCATCATATTAGCGGGCGTCCTCCTTTTGGGTCTGCATTCTGCGCAAGACATCAAGCTGGGGTCCTGCATCTTCTGCTTTTAGTTCTGCAGTTTTCTTTTCTCATGAGAGTACTTGAGCAAGGCCAAGCCATGCCTCGTTCTTTGGGTGGACAACTTCATGCATGAAGTCGAAGGAGTTATGCTAAACAATCAAAGATTTAATGTTGCTCCCGCTATCATGATATTTGCATTGTGGCCTCTAAACACTGTCATCGATTAAACCCTTTTCACAGCTTACTTTCCTTCTCCCCAATCACATTCAGGAAAGCTTCATGCACCCTCTCTGTCAAGTCCCCAGCTTGCAGACTCCTTCCCTTATCCTTAAACGCCAATTTTGAGCACTCCCTCGTAATCGCACTGCCCCCAAACGCTGCAAGCGCCAACGTCTCCCTGTCATCCAAGTCGCCCTCGTGATCCCAAATTCGATCATGATATGCCTTCCGCCACGCGAGCATCGTCCCCAAACTCCCAGTTAGCGTATCTCCCTGCCCACCACTCCTCTTCAGTCCGCCTTCGCCGTCAGAAACAAGTGTGTGCGTGCCATTAGAAATATAATCTTTCTGGCCCTTCTGAATAATCGTCACGCCGCCGAACGCCTTCGCTAGCTTCGCACACAGTTGAGTTGGATCTCCCTCGCTCACATCCACCCCCTTCGCCTTCGCAAGCCGTCCAAACTCTACTACATTCGGCGTGAGAATGCACTCTGTGCACCCTTCCACCAGCTCCGGCCGCGTCTGCGCCAGGAACAGCCCATCGGCGTCCAGCACGAAAGGGATGTTCTGCTTCCTGGCTTCTGTAATGACGCGTGCACAGGTCTCTTGCATCGCCTTATCGCGGCCTAGTCCAGGGCCGATGATAATGACGTGCAGGCGAGATAGCATGCCTACTACTTGCTCCGAGACGTCGTCCAGGGATTCGTTGGCTGCTATGTTTTTGGACTGACGCATGTAAGGGTGTACCATGAGGTTTGGCGAGTATGTCTTTATGACGGCGCCGGCACCGGGTTCACAGATTACGTGACTCTGAAGGAATGTTAGTATTTGTATACACGAGATAGTAAGGAATGGAGATGGGGTGGAGAGAGTGATGATGAGACTGGCACGTGTCGTACCATATCGCAACCTAGTTTTGCGGAAGCCATGGCTGAAAAGTACGGCGCTCCGGTGTAGTCCTCGCTGCCTCCTATTACTGCTACTCTGCCAAGCTGACCTAATATTTGTTAATGGGATCCCATAAATCCTGCATCATTCAAACTCTACCTTTGTGGAAGCTCTCAAGCATCGGTGGCACCATCTTGGACACCTTCGAGAGCAGCTCTTTTCGTGAAGCAGACGCAGCCATATTTGAGAATTGAGAGAAGTTCTGAGATTTGGAGAGTTATGCGGTTGAGATTCGTAGTAGAAATTACTTTCTAGCTCTGTCAAGGCCAGACTGAACATTGAAATATTGGTTGGCAATTCAATTCAACATCACGACGTCACTCCATGCTGCAGGGATCTGCACCAACAGACGGCACAGAGGCAAAGGCACGCTAGCAGTTACGACTTTGGATAGACTAGGTGTATTTGAAGAATTGAATTCATAAATATCATTACGCCGTCAAATGCTATATAATATCTAGATCAATGCTTCTTCTCTCTTTCCTTATTGATATTAATGATCGGCGTCGGATCAGCCGTCTTCAACCACTCTCCATTAAACGCATTGACAAGCCAATTGCTGAGCTCTACGAAATTCATTAGCTATTGGTCTTTCGTTGATTCGACCTTCTTCATAAACTCACTGTCATATACAATGCGATTCGCATTGTGGAAGTAAATGCTATGATCCGAATCCGGAAAAACCTGCATGTCATAGTTCTCGATACCTGCGAGGTCGAGCTTGTCCATGAGGCTTAGAGTGCTCTGGTAATGGACGTTGTCATCTGCGACGCCGTGCATGAAAAGGAAGCGCACGTTTCGCGCCAATCTTCCAACGTCTGAAATCGTAGCGTTGTCGTAGCCTGAAGGGTTGTTCTGCGGGGTGCGCATGTAACGTTCGGTGTATATTGAGTCTGTTGAAGAATAATAAGTACTTGTCCCAAGTTCCTAAGGCAGGAATCGACTTACCATAGAATCTCCAATTGGTGACAGGCGCAACAGCCATACCATACTTGAACGTCTCTCCACCGTCTTGCTCAAGCGTCTTCAGTGCCATGAAACCGCCATAACTCCATCCCCAGATCGCCATACGATTCTCATCAACGTACTCCTTCGCCGCCCACATTTTTGCGGCTTGGATCTGGTCATGAGACTCCCAATGACCAAAATTGCCCCTCACAACGACTCTTGTCTTGCGGCCTAAGAAACCTGTGCCTCGCCCATCGACAGTTACGACGATGTAACCCAGCATAGACGCGACATACGCCTGGAAGTCAACTGTAAACTTCTTGTCCACCAACTGCGAACCGGGGCCTTGGTACATATAGAACAGCACAGGGTACTTTCGCTTCTCATCGAAGTGCGGTGGCCGGCGCTCAAGGACGTTCAGGTCGAAACCATCAACGTTGATCGTCTCGAACTTCAAGATGGGCATTTCGTGCTCTGCCGCCATCCTCCTCAGTCCGTCATTCTTTTCGATCGACTCTTCGTACCTTTCGTCTGCACTAATTGTGCTGATAACTTTCTGCCATGGAATATTTGGGCCGTTGTAGGTGAGTAGAGCGTATCCTGCTCCTGTCGAGAATGAAACGTCGTAGTACCCTTCGGAGTTAATGTCTGTGAGAGGGACCATATCCGTGCCATCGAGGTTAACGCGATATATATGGCGCTGGGTAGAGCTTTCCTTCGTTGCGACGAAGTAGACCATATTGCTTTTGAGATCAACGGCAGAAGGAGCTCTCACAACCTCCCATTTGCCGGACGTGAGCATCACCGGATCGGGGTTGTCGAGAGGCGTGAAGTATGCGAGATGATCATATCCCTCGTGAATAACGGTGTCAATGTAGCCATCCTGAGGACGACCATTCTCTGGATCTGCCGGGAGGAATGTGGTGTCTTCTGAGACCTCGAACCATCCGCCATCTAATGCATTGACATCTTTCGTCCGAATAGTCTTGCCAGTTCGCTGGTTTACGTCCATCAGCACGACTTTGAGGAGGTCACTCTCTCTGTTGGTCTCACGGACGAGAACCTTCTGCGTACTGCCGGCCCATACCACCTCAGTGATAAGGCGGTCGCCGTCGACAAAGTCATCTTTAATTTTGACATCAAAGGTTTCATCCTTGGCCATATCGTAGAACTGAATGTTAACAGTCGGATTAGGTGCTCCAGCTTTGGGATACTTGATCCTCTCGAGCTCTGGATAATTTTCTAGCCCTGGCTTGGGTTTCTTGCCGCTCGGTCGAGAAGCAAAATACTGCAAAAGGTAATTGGGAACCAGAGTCTCGTTGGTGCGGAGGAATGCGATATATTTCGAGTCCTGGGACCACCATGTCGCGCTATTACCCGCGAAGACTTCCTCCTCATATACCCAATCCGGGATGCCGTAAAAGAGTTCCGGCCCTCCGTCTTTTGTGATCTGAGTAACAGCCCTCTTACTTTCCCCGATCTTGCGTACAAACATGTTGTTGTCTCTCGTGAACACAACGTGGCTTGAGTCCGGCGCCCAAGACGCAAGCTGGATCTTCCCATCGGGCACGCTAGGATCGAGTGGCTGCCCCTTCTGATGTTCAACGTCGAAGATCCAATAGAGCCCAAAGTATGAATGTCTCCAATGCTTCTCTTCGTCAGACATGACCAGCACAAAGCGCATATCCGGACTTGGCCAAACGCGGCTTGGAAATACACGCTTCGAACCAACATCGAAGGCGGCATTCTTCATCAGGGTGATGGCCTTCTCTGAGGATGTCTTGCTTCCTCGATGTTTGACATCCTCGACAACCAAATAGTCCTTCCCTGCCTCGCCTTGCTCAAGCATCATGCCATCCTCTCCATTCTTCCCAGCTATCCACGAGATGTCATGCTTCCGCGCGCCCCACTGCCCCGTTAGCACCGACTCTAATGTGATCTTCTTTCCCGAGCCCCTCGATCCGGTCGCAGCAGGATCGTGCGGTTTCGACGAGGAATGCTTGTACGTGCCCGACGATACGAATCCGAACAGCGCGAACCCCCATCCAACTAAGGCTACGACAATCATGCCTATTAATATCCGTCGGTACTTTTTGTCCACGCCACGCACACCAACGTATTTTCCGTCTTCCATATCGAAGGATTCAGGGTCCTTGGCCGCTGGTACGCCATTGCTGTCGGAGTATGGCTCGTACTTGCCGTTCATGGCATTGCCGTTGAGGTGCTCGAGGACGAGGGAGGTCGTGGATGCAGTGGTTACGGAGTCGCGCGCTGACTCTAAGGATATTCGTGCATTATGGTCTGTTTGCGTGAGAGGTTGGGTCTCCTCCACGTCGGAGATGTCTTTCTTTGCCATCTTGGTGGTGATGATGGAGGGGTTTCAGACTGTCGTTATGAAATGACCATCGTGGTTGGGGATTGTCTAACGGTGCTCTAGCAACTTCTATAGGAGGGCAAGATCGTAGCCTCGATTAATGTTGTGAATTGCACGGCCAGATGGCCTTTGGTGACGTGTAAGTAAACAATACCTAGGTAGTGGATGCTAATAGAGGATGTGCTGCGGGTAGATGCAGGGTCTTTGTCTGGCCCCAGCCGCGCGGTCGATCAATCACTGGTTGAAAAGCACGATTCACAGATCTTATTGAAGGCCAAATGCGTTCAATTTGAACTCGCTATTTTCTTGCGTTTCAATTTGCATTCACGCAGCGCATTTCTTAATTTCATCATAGCAGTTGTAGAACTCCACCTCCGCGTCCTATCATCGGCTGTCGCGTGACTTTCGACTTCCTATGAGAACTCGTCGTCAGGAGCCTTTTCCGCCAGCCTCAGCAAGCTTCCTGGACGCACTTCCTATTTGACATTGAACGTGTGCTGCACGAACTGCCCTTCAGCTTAGGCAAAAGCACCGCTGAAGGTGTTGTACGATGTGCGTTTGCCAATCTTCATTAAGATTAAACATCTTTCATGAAATGCTTCACACAGAAGGCAGAGGTCTGTTTCAACAATAAGTTGCAGTCGTAGTAGAGAGCAAATAGTCTGGGGGAAGTAGATCGTACCCTAAGTAGTCCTCCTTCATGGTGGCAATCGCGAACATCTTTCCCATCTCTCCTCTTGTACCCTTGATCTTGATGCGAATGTGCGTGCCTCTTTCAATGACTTGATCGCCGTTATCTGTCCATTGTGGTGGTGTGGCATTTCCATCGTATCTGATCTCAGAAGGAATCATCTGGAAGACATGAGACGCCTGCGCCACATCTGAGGAATACTCACAGTGGGATACATACGCTCTTACTCACAAACACATCCAGCGGACCAATGTTGACATGAAAGCCGGCTTCGTTCAATGAGTCAACCAAGCCATCGAGCTATGAAGCCTGTCAGTAATGACCGCACTGAACAGCATTTCCATCCCACGTACAATCTCTCCCTTGAATGGTTTCCATACTACGGCCTTGAAATGTACTGTGTATTCCGCTAGGGAGCTGCCTGGTACTACGCGACCCTCAGATATATCGAATGTATCCATCACGCACACAATGAAGTATGCGCCGGACGTAGTGCCTTCGACATCGTGGAGTAACTGGTTC